>SRMA01023950.1:0-600000 GCA_007224835.1 Danionella cerebrum
CGAAACAGCATGTGAACAGAAAGAGAAAAGAAGGTAAAAGCCTTTAAATTAATGATGGATGAGGTTGTTTTCTTTGTTCTTGAGTCTCTTGCAGCTTTGCTATAGTCTCCCAGTTTCCCCCCCATGTGACCTGGTCTCTGTCGTTGTGTCCTGCTGATATCATCAAAAGAGTCTAACAATTCCACTTTAACTCAATCCAGGCACCTTTCAATGCCCAAATTTCCCCCATTCTTTCCTGAGACTTTATTAGCTGCTTTGCCCCATTCAACGTGTTCCCAGTGTCCGTCCTGGGCTGGAGAGGAAGAGTTTAGGGAGCGTGTAGGGAATTTCTATGGCTGATCATTGGAGGGGTCAGTATGCTGGGCGATGAACCCCGTGGTGTTTGGCACTTGTTTTGTGGCACTGCTGAATGATGAGACACATTAATGTAATCGGGCCAAACCCTTTCTTAGCTTTCACTCTTGGGGTCTCTGATGGAGGTGCGGGAAAATGCTGCTGGGTTAATGACGGCACAGCAACTGCCTACTTCTTTCTGATTCTTATCCTGAGGAAATGAATGTGCTTTTCTTTGTTCTCTTTTAGTTTGAGTTTTACTTGGGCCTTTTCTTGGCTTTGCTTCTTGTTTCTTGCACTTTTTTGTAACTGTTTTAAACATACAATGTTTGGGTGAACCAATTTATTCAAACACTGATAAAGGATGGTCATCTGTCACAGCAATCGCAAACAGCCTGTTTCACCACAGCTTTCAGCTGGTATCCAATAAGAATCTTTCATTGCTTTTCATTTTCTTTTCTAACAGGAATCATTCATAGCTACAATAAGTACCCAACCTGTTTTAATGTATCCATCTAATAAACTTGTGTTACCACATTTTTCATAACAATTGCTTGTGGAGACTTTCTCTGTCTTTTTAAATAAGAGACATATTTAAGCTGTTTAAAAAATGTGATTTTGGTTACAGAATTAACTTTGGGTCGCTGGTGACTTTACTGGAAGGAGTTTGGATGTTCTTCCTGTGCTTGCATGGGTTTCCTCCGGGCAGTCCGATTGATGCAAGTTACACATGAAAAACTACGGTATTTATTAAATTCACCAACTTGAAAGTTCTAAGACCGAATTAGTATGTTAGAAGCAAATTAAAGTCCATTTGTTTATTGACCAAAACAAATATGACCAAGCATCCTGAGCCCTTCCATTTACTGGATGGAGTCCTAATTTCCAGGTTCAAGTGCTAGTGGATAGGCAAGTCTGCTTCTCTTATTAGCATCAAATCGATGTCATAAAAAGTAAAACCACATACCCCGTAGTTTTCAACCAAGCCTAAAGTGCAAATTTAGCTAATCACATGTTTGAACGTGGGGTTAATCTGTGCCATTCTACATCCATGTTGGATTTTACGGGAAATGCAGTACAGGTTGCTATCATAATCATGTGTCCTCTGGTTGGAATTACTGGGCACCCCCACTGATGATAGAAATTGTCATTTTTTTCTACAGAAATCTCATATTATACATGCAACATTTCCCAGCATGGCAGTTGCCTTAAGCAAAGAGCAAGTAGATTATTTGCCAAGTAGGTCAAATATGATCAATCATATACACGAACACAATGAACCTATGAATAAATGCATCTGATTTTTGCAACCGAAGTCTAGATTTCAGTGGTGAGCCAAGATTGTCACCTAAAACTGCTAGCAGCAAATATTCTTGGCTACAGAAGAATGGGGGAAATTGTTTCATATTCATGTCTACTAGTCATTCATGTGTGTGTATTTTATAGGACCTGACAGACACAAAGAAAACTGAAAACAGGCTAGAGTGGTTGGCTGTGGGGGGTCAGATCAGAAAGAAAATGTCATCTAATATCTATAATAATGACACTTTTATTAAAGTTAAATCAGAGTTGACAAATGTTTTTTTTTTTTACTAAGTAGTTTGCCTTTCTTTTCCACGGGATTACTAGAGATCAAAAACTATTTTTGGGACCAATGCTTGGTCTTCTTTGCATTTCATCCTCTTTAAAAGACCTTAAGATAAACACGAAGCTAGTTAAATGGAGGGTGAGGCATGCCATTGGGATCAAATGAGCATCCTCCTTCCCCAAAGTTTCATTGATACAACGACAACACAACGCACAACTACTCAAGAAGTCTTCATTTTGTCAGTATTTCACAGTGGGTAGCACTTTGGCCTTTCAGTAAGATGGCTTACCCTTACCTGTCCAACTACATCACTAAAGTGAAGGGCTAACTTTGCCCTCTTGAGAGCTTCTGCCAGAGTATACGTTCTTCTTGCCACCATATGATTGAACAAATTCTCAGATTCTATTAGGTTAACGACTAGCTGTGCATTTGAACTGTTCCACTAGTTTTGTTCAGGGAAATCATTCAATACTCAAAAAGTCAGAACTGAAACATAGATAATTTTTAACCCACTTCTTCAAATGCACGCTTATAAGCCACAAGCATCTTGGCAGTATGCCAAACTGAAAACAACATAACTTAAATTGTGGTAGCAGGGTCTTTTTGATACACTCCATGTCTATGATGATATCATTTTTTAAATGTTCAAACTGCCCAGTGTCTTTAAGCGTTGCCTCATACCATCTCCCTAAACTCTTTACTGGAACATAAAATCTTTGGTGTGTGGTTTTCTGCATTTACTGGGCTTTTATTTAATATGTGCCCATGGTTTGCCCAAATCTAGTACCTCTCCTGCCAATACACATTTTGAGGCTCTGATAATGATCACCCGGGCAGCACAGTGGCGCAGTGGGTAGCACTGTGGCCTTCCAGGTAAAAGGTTGTCGGTTCAAGGCTCGCCGGTGACCTTCCTGGAAGGAGTTTGCATGTTCTCCCTGTGCTTGCGTGGGTTTCCTCCGGGTACTCCGGTTTCCCCCACAATCCCAAAAACATGCGGTTAGGTTAATTGACTAATCTAAAATACCCCTTAGGTGTGCATGTGTGTGTGTGAATGTTGCCCTGCGATGGACTGGCGAACTGTCCAGGGTGTACCCCCGCCTCTCGCCCAATGTGTGCCGGAGATAGGCACCGGCAGACCCCCGTGATGCGAAAGGGAATAAGCGGGAATGGAAAATGAATGAATGAATGAATTAGATTTTAACCATACAAATAATCATGTTATAAATTCACTAGTTTTCATTCATACAAAGCTTTTTTTCATGAAGAGATTTACACTGAAGAGATTTACACTGACTATAAAAGTTGTTAGTGCCAATGTGCACAAAGGTGATCTATACTGAATTCTGGGGAATACATGAGCACAGGAAGCTGTAAAGGCCGTTGTGGAGAAGCCTACAATAAAGGGAGCCTATGTCAGTGTGACAACGAATGCCTGGGGCTAAATGAGTGCTGTCCAGACTATGAAAAGTTCTGTACTTCAAGTAAGTGCCATTCGACTGTTTTCGACATTGTTTTGGACACAGTCCTTGTTGAACAGTTCATTGATAAGGAATTTTTAATGATCATTTCCATTTTATTCACAGAGGACTCATGCAATGGGCGCTGTGGGGAGCCTTTTAGACGAGGCAATACATGCCACTGTGACATCGAATGTGGCTCCTACAACCAGTGTTGTACCGACTATGAGAGCATGTGCTTGGCGGAAGGTAAAAAATAAATTAATAAAAAATAATTGTAGGCATCACCACTTTACCAAACAGCTTAAAATCCCACTAACCACAATTACTTGAAAACTAATCAAAGAAGGCTAATCACAGAAGAATACGTTTTTCTAATCTTATAATCATTTGATTACATGCTTGCTCTAATTTGAGGCTTATGTCCATGTGACTGTCACAGATTCTCCCTTAATGTCAAGACACACAGAAAGCAGAGCTCAAAGGATCGCTAAACTTTGCCTAACCTTAAAGAATATGAAAACTACAGGTATAATTACTGTGGCTTTCTCACCAAGAACCAAATTGAAGCCTGCCGATCTTATGCTTCATGCCACTAATATCTTCTGCATGAATAACAGTCTTCAGTAAGTGAAAACGTTTTTTTTATATGCAAATATAGAAACCTCCAGTGAAGACATGACCAACGTGGAGGCTACTGGAGGTAAATCTTTCAATGTTTTACTTCAGGAAATTATACTGTAAATAAGGAAAATATGTACACACTGGTGCAACGCTTGCCACTTTGGCTATGCTTAAAGGAGACCAAAATGTACCTCGATGTTGAACAACTCTGAATTTGACCAAACATCTCTTTGTTCCTGCACTTTGTCATAAAGGTGTCAACCAATCACAGACCCCTTCAGTTGGTGACAACATATCAAACTGATGTGTAGATATTATCAGTCCCTTTATCAGTTCCAAACCATACTGAGGTACCTCTAATGTACCAATAAAGACTCTACTTATAAGATACAAATCTGCTCCTTGAGGAACTTTAAATGCATTTTTTTCAGTCCTCTTAAGAACCCACCTTTTTGTTAGGGTTTCTTGATTGAAACCAATGTTGAGGCATGGTGCAGTGATGTGAATGTGATATTGGTTTTGAAAACCAGGGGGGGGGGGTAGATGGTTCCTTCACTGAAGTCCACCGAGCAAGCACCAGCAGAAGAACCTTCTGTTGAAAGGTCCGGAAGTGCAGCCAAAGCAGAAGAGAAGTGCAGCCAAAGCAAAAGATCTTTCAGTAAAGAATCCTCCAAGGACAGAACCTGCAGAAGATCCTTCTGTAGAGAATTCCTGAAGTGCAGCCAAAAGTAGATCTTTCAGTCATCCTCCAAGCACCTGCAGAAGTACCTTTTGTGTAAAGGTCCAGAAGGGCAGATAAAGCAGAGGATCCTATAGTGGGAAGTCCTCCAGGCACAGTAACAGTGGAAAACTGGTCAGCAGAGAGTTCAAAAACAAAGAAACCCCGCCCAAAAGACAGCAAATGAAACTTCATCAACAGAAGTAATGTCATAGCGGGTGGGAAGTCACCCAGAGACTTTTACTAATGTTGGTATTGGAACTGGAGAACAAATTTGCAAAGAAGGTCAATGAACATTTGTGTGACGCTGTCTCACCATTCCAGGAACTTTACTTTGAGCTTGACTCCAGTTTTTCCAACATGATCTCATCTCACTTGGTCGCCAAATGACACATAACCAGCTTCCTCAAACCAAATAAAATCCAGCACAAGCAGAACGTACCTCAGTGTGTACAAACATTGATTTTCCAACGAAAACCCACCAGTGACAAAACAGTATAATTGTTGAGTATTATTTGTCTCTGATAACCTAGTAGACTACAGCGCTCAGATATATTTTGTAGCTTGTATTTTATGATTTGAACCTACTTTTTCTTTGGCAGATGAGTTTTCTTCCCCAGATTACGAAAGTGAGCTTACTCCTTCAGAGGACTCCAGTGAGTAACAGGATTTCCAACATGTTCCCCATTAAGTTTTCACACACAAAGCAGATGGTACACAAAACTAACCAAAAGTTTAAAAACTCATCAGATGACCCAGAACAAAAGAAGTCACCTGATGAAGGGGAGCTGAAGGAGAACAGCATCGTTCCCTCAGAGGCTTCATCTCTACTGTCCTCAAGCCCATCTCCTGTCACATCAGAAGGTATGTTCTTGAGCATGGAATTTGTTTGCTAGTTCAACACAACTTTATCATTGTTTACCATTCATCTTCAGGGAGAAATTTGAAGAAAATTGATTGAAACATGTTGCTCAATTGGCAGATTATTAAAGTAAATAATAAATAGGAATGCTTTTTGTGTCCCAGAATCTTTCCCAGTGCTTGGTCACAGTACCAAACCAGGAGAGGCCTTCCTGAGATTTAAGATTCACATACGCAAGATAGAATCAAGCAGAACTTTCCTACTTTTCTGGAGCTTTGAAATGATAAATGTACTGGAGTCAATCTTTCTTGTGAGACTTCAGTTGGGGAAACCGGGTGACGTTTGGTTATGTTGAGTATTGGTAACATGTTTTACCATTCTAACTCTAGGTTCAACCAACAACCCTCTAGATGACAAGTCAAACAATCTACAGTCACCACAGGAAATGATGACCTCTAGCACACCACTTGTACAAGATAATGCAGTCACAGCACAAGAACCTTCAATAGATGATCAATTAGGCACAACACCAGAGGTGGATCCTACAGCGGAAATTCCTGAAAGTACAGCACAATCAGAAGATCCTTCAGCTGATGGTCCTGGAAGCAAAGAAAAAGCAGAAGGTCCATCAGTAAATATTCCCTCAACCACAGCTTCTTTAGTTGAAAATCCTGGAAGCACACCACAATCAGAAGATCCCTCAGAGGAAAATTCTGGAAGCTCAGCACTTGCAGAAGATCCTTCAACGGAGAGATCTCCAAGCACAGCAGCAGTTCAAGATCCTTCAATTGAGAGTCCTCCTAGCACAGCACCAGTGGAAGATCCTTCATTAGAGAGTCCTTTAAGCACAGCTCCAGAAGAAGATCCTACAGTAGAAAGTTCTGGAAGTGCAGCCAAACCAGAAGATCCTTCAGTAGAGAACCCCCCAAGCACACCACCCACAGAAGATCCTTCTGTGGAAAGTTCCGGGGGTGCAGCCAATCCTGAAAATGTTTCAGTAGAGAACCCTCCAAGCACACCATCTGAAGATCCTTCTGTGGAAGGAAAACCTACGAAAACAGCACCTGCAGAAGATCCTTCAGTAGAAAGTTCTGCAAGTGCACCCACTCCCGAAGATCCTTCAGTAAAGAACCCTCCTAGGATACCATCTGCAGAAGACCCTTCTGTAGAAGGAAAACCTACAAAAACAGCACCTGGAGAAGATCTTTCAGTAGAAAGTTCTGCAAGTGCAGCCACCCCCAAAGATCCTTCAGTAAAGAACCCTCCTAGGATACCATCTGCAGAAGATCCTTCTGTAGAAGGAAAACCTACAAAAACAGCACCTGCAGAAGATCTTTCAGTAGAAATTTCCACAAATGCAGCCACCCCCAAAGATCCTTCAGTAGAGAATCCTCCAAGCACAGCACCTGCCGAAGACCCTTCTGTGGAAATATCCGCAAGTGCAGCCACTCCTGAAGATCCATCGGTAAAGATCCCTCCAAGCACATCATCTGTAGAAGGTCCTTCTGTGGAAAGTTCTCCAGTCCCAGGAAAAGATCCATCAGCAGAGGGGACAACAAAAAATCCCATTGATGAAAACCCAATTAAAAGTCCTTCAGCAGATGTTTTAATTAGCTTGGCCTCAACTGAAAGAGATTTGTCTGCTCCCGAAGGGACACCACCCACCTCTTCTCTAGGAAAACCAACAAAAATCCCCAGTTTATCCAATGACCGGAATGACCAATCAGAAACAAAGTTGCCTTCCAATGACCACATCAGCACTACTCCATCCAGACCAATAGAAAAACCAACACCAGGCAAGAATGACCCACTAGAAGATATAAAAAATTATAATGCTGGTAAGATCTGCAGCGAATTTGTTAATCCCAACCAATTAACCTCAAGTTTGCCATTTTTCGCTTATTCACTTTTGAATCCTTTCCAGACGATCACGATAAAGACCTCTGCAGTGGGCGTCCCATCAGTGGTCTGACCACACTCAGAAACGGCACCACAGTGGTGTTCAGAGGTCAGTTCAGATGCTACATTGCACTCAGCTACTTGAGCTCTATGTTAAGAGACAGCCCTCCCCCCAATCTTCTCTGTAGGACATTATTTCTGGACGCTGGACAGACACAGAAATCCCGATCCTCCTCGGTTAATAACTCAAGTGTGGGGCATCCCATCTCCCATCGACACCGTGTACACCCGCTGCAACTGCCAGGGCAAGACCTATTTCTTCAAGGTTTGGATAACACTGTGCTTTTACTGATATATAAAAAAATAAACCCTTAAGAGGAACATTATCCTAACCCTTCCTGATCTTTAATAGGGAAAGAACTACTGGAGGTTTGAGAACGGAGCAATGGACCCTGGTTTTCCTAAACCCATCAGCCAGGGCTTTGGTCAGATAGGGCACATCACAGCTGCATTATCCATCCCAGCGTACAGAAGCAGAAAAGAGTCTGTGATCTTCTTTAGAAGAGGTAGGCATTAAAATAAACAAACGTAACCAAATAATAATTTTCTTGGTCGATAATCTTAAAGAAGGGAGTAGATTGCACTTTAAGATCCAATAGCAATTCTGTGATTTTTCAATGAAGAGGGTTTTCTTAGAAAATATTTATACAATATGTTCCCTATTTATAACATACATAGGTACATAATTTTTTAAGATAAGCAATTAATTAAATATTGATATGTTCATGACTGGTATCCTTAGGAACTATACTAATTATAGTAATAATAATCCATTAAGTACACTAATAAATATACATATAAACTACAATTTATAGTGTTAAAAGGAGTTCTTTTGAAACAAACTGTTTAATTGGCTCAAAATTAAAATTTATTCAGAAAAGTAAAGCCAAACCTCAGTTAAACTTCAACAACTAGGTAAATACAGTTGGCAAATGTGATCTTATTGTTTGTTCAATACATGGCTAATTTGGACACAAATAGTAAAGTGAATATTAAAATTGTAATTTTCATATTTTTCAACTTCTACAGTCGAAACAAGAGAAAACCCAGCACACTGTGGCTGTTTGTTGTTCTGATGGGAGTGTTGGTATTGACTTTCCAATCGATTTCTGTAGGCGGCTTGGCTCAAAAGTACACATACCAGGTGACTCCAGATTGTGGACGAAAACTCAGAATTCCTGTGATCACGCTGCGCTTGAGAGCTCGAAGACAAGCAGGTGAAGTCACACGTGTTTTCCATTTCTTAATCTAGGAATATACCTCAAATTACTTACAAAACTTTTAACTTTTTCAATTAGTGCAATCCATACATTCTAAAGTTTCTAACACACAGTGAAACATCAATCCATCATTTCATCAACTCTGATTTTTTTTTAAAGTAAGACTCAAGCCTTTTAATGGTCACTTACTTTGAGTTGGTAGGTCTCACAAATACAAGACACTCATTGACACCTTCCACAAGGAGGGTAACAAAAAGGTCTTTACTAATGAAGCTGGTGGTTAAACAAGTGCTTTCTGTTGACATGAAATGCAGTTAAAACTTTGAAAAAATAAAAACTTCTCAGTCACAAACCTTATGATCCAGATCTTAACATTGTTTTGGTTCTTTAGCTGTAGCTCTGGAGCAGGTGATCAACATCTCCAGGAGCTGGAGAGGCTTTCCAAGTCAAGTGACCTCAGCCGTGTCTGTACCCTCCAGAGTGAAGGAGGGCTACAAATATTACGTGTTTTCACAAAGTGAGCTTCTCACAGTAAAATTATGAGTGAACTTTTTAACAGAATTGAAATTCTGACAAGAACAAACCCAGATCTTCTCTCAGCTGCTTTTTCTGTTATTGTTCACAGGAAAATACTACAGCATAAAAATGGAAAGAGATAAGCCAGTGATCCTAACTCCAGCTACCGGTCGAAAGGAAAATTCTGCAAGCAGCTTCTTCAGATGCAATGAAACCCAGACAATCTGAGACTTTGTTACATTAAAGGCAGGGTGGGATATTTCTGGCAGACAATATTTACATTCAAATCTTTCAAAGATGGCTAACCCTATAGCTCTGCCACACACACACACACACACACACACAACAACAACACAGCCCATGATCTGCTACATCCTCAAAGGCTGGAAAAATGCAGATACATGTTTGAAAACAGACCACTTTTAATTACAGAATCAAACACTTACAGTAAAGTGAGACATTGCTTTATAACACTCCCATCTTCACATCATGAAAACCCCTTTCTTCTGATTGGCTACAACTGTGTTTCGGTTGCCAGGTCTGAAAACCCCCCCACCCTGTCTTTAATTTGTGCTAAAAATAACATTGATGTTATGGCAAAGCTTAATGTTTAAGATATTAAAAAAAAAGTCTTAACATGACCTTTTCACATTTTTATTTGAACGCATGTAGAATCATTAAAAACAAACAGGACAAGCTAAAACAAATATATTACAACACTGGCCGCCAGGAGCGAAACAAGCAATCACTCTGAATCTAGAATAACGCTTCATCTGGCAAAACGTCCGCGCACTCCCATGACGCTCACACCATCTACAGCAAGAAAGATGCCAAACACAAATCATCGTGCTTTGTCACAACTGAAACCTTTGACAAGAAAAAGTTTAACCTCTTAAGCCCTGAGGCCTATTTTCCGAAAATCCTATACTTTTACTTTTTAAGGCATTTCTCAGCTTTTACAAGGCCTAAACTGCAAATCTTGGTATCAAAATGAAGATAGGTTCTTGGGGAGTGGTGTGGATGAGTTAATTTGACAGTCAAGAACACTGGGTAAGAGTAATTGATGTTGGAATGGCCAAAAAATGAACTCCGCCTAAAAAAAAAACACATGTTTCCTCCAATATCTCCTTATTTTACTTATAACGAAGCAAATAAACACAATCAATTGTAACCACTACATGTCAAGGACATCTGTAGCAAGTTTGGTGTCCATACTACAAGAAACGAATATTCTGTAAAGGTTTTGATTGAACAAAGTTCAGGCGTAATCCATGTTGGCACAGTTTGGCACAATTTGGCACAATAATTGAAATATGGAAAAAATCTTGTTCAAAGCTTCAGCTACATTCATAGTCTTCTTTTCTTGCTTATGGGACATGATTTCAGCAAAAAAAACTCCTAAAGAAACGCTGTAAAAGGGGGGTGGAAGCTCATTTACCCCATCTTGCTGCGCTTTTGGGAACCTTTCATTCACAAACGCTTTCGACGTCGAGCTTCTGCGTGTCCCTACCCCCCGACCATCTGTCCAATCCGGGAGCTCTATATATCGCTGGAAAGCTCTGAATCTGAGGCAGCCAATGATGACAACCATTTTGAGACTGACGGGATCGCCGACGAATCACACGACGCGCAGCGTGGAGAGACCACCTCTTACGCACGGGGAGTCATTCCATATTTGGTGACGTAATGACGCCACGGAGCAACAGAAAAAATCAAAAATGGCGTTTGCGCGAAGCTATCGACCGGACATAACAACAAACGGACTTTTATCGCTATGGAAATAACTTTTTGTTGAAAAAACGGCAAAGGTAAGACAAGATTTACATGCTTGCTTGGTTTTTGCTGGCGTTTTTTCGGGGAACTTTCGCTCCCTGCTCTGAAATACTTCATGCAATGTAAATGAGTTGCATATCGCTGGATTCAGCTGGTTGTTAGCTTTCATTTGATGCCATGGTTTTGGTGTTTTCGTTTATATTGTGGATACATATCGCACATAAACAAAACTTGGTCATGAATTATACTCCGGATATGTTGTTGTTTATTTGCATGGCGTTCGAGCTGTGGTTAACGAATATGAAATTGAATTAGATACCTTTTTAGAGGAGTTTCTGCTGAACACAACAGTATTTAATATATGTGGGTTATTCTCAGGGTTAGTGAGCTATGAGTGAAAATGTAACGCACAAGGGGGCAAGTCCCCGGTACCGGGGACTCTCGGGCTTAAGAGGTTAAGAAACCTTCAACACACTTGTACCTCTCTTTACAATGTTCCTGGATCCACGTCCAGCGGTCCACTGTCTGCCCGAGCCTGACCGGCCTTTAGGAGGCTGAGAGCTGCTGGTGTCTGAGAGAGAAGCAGAGTTTGTGGAACTGATTCGAAGGGCAGAAGGTTTTTCTGTGTGTGTGCGTACCAGCAGAGCTTGATGAGGGCTCCTGGCTGGTTGAAGGTAGGCTGGCCTCATCTGATGGCTGAGCTGGTTCCTCTGCCTCAGTCTGAGACACAGTCTCCAGTGAAACCTCCGCACTGAATAAACAAATACATCTTATTTAAACCCCCTTTCTGGGCATTCATGGACCCCATACATATAAACGAACAGTGTCTATGAGAAGAAAGAAAAAAAAGAAGAGAGGCATCACCTGTCTCCAACCTCCACAAACAGGTCATCCCTGTCATCAACTCCGCTAGGAACTGCAGGAGCACTGAGGCCTGGGGTGGATGTGCTCACCATGGGCACAGATTGAGAAGCAAGATCCATCCCATCTGATGAAACGGTGTCTGGTATATCATTCAAAACAAATCCACAACAAGCCACATTTCAGTCAGTTAAAAACAACAAAATATTGCAGAAAAAAAGGGCTGAACCTACCAGAAGTTGTGACCTGTAAAAGGGTTGCAGGTACAGTACAGCCCCCTGATTCATCCTCATGAGCCTCAAGGTAACCGGCCCCCTCATACATGCCAACACCTGCACGGCACAAAAACAGAAACAACTGTGAGGAAAAGGCAGAAGGCGCTTGAAGGATATAATGAAGAGAAAAAAAAAAGGTGTGACCTTGTGAGGGCAGCTGTCCCACGTCTGAGAGAGAAGAGCTGGTCTGCGGGAGCTCATCTGAAGCTCTGAATCTAAATCTTGGTACACCTGCCACCTGAGGAGAACTTGATCCAGCAGCAAAAGAAATCAGTATATGTGCAATCGTGACTAAAGGAAGTTTTGCAATCTTTATTCTCAATCAAGGTTTTCGTTCTCTGCAGGGATTACAACCTGATGTAACTCTAAGAGTCAAGTTTTATTTGGTACTTTTCTGGAAACACATCATTTTTGTCTGAAACACTAAACTAATCAGATTTAGTCATCAATGCTATGCTAAATGTGCAAATCTATAGAACACTTGAATATTTAGAATTATTATTTCAGGGGTAGATGGAGATTTAGCTCATGTTGAAAAAGTGGTACGTACTGGATTGCTTCAGCATATCCTTCAGAGCGAAGGGAATGAGTAGGAGTGCTGGGGACAATCCGGTCATCTTCCTCAAACTGTATGGAAGAATATGGTTAATGAGTTTAAAAGCTTCCTTTTTTATAATTTCAATATTTCTCAACATTTTATTCTCTGAGTGAAGCTGCTTGTACCAGTTACTGAGTCATGAGATCAACAGAGGAATGCATCAAGAGACAAAGAAATATGGGGGTCTTGGGTTGGCTGAAACTCTATGATTGGTTGATGGCTTAATTTGCATGTTTCTATAGCAATGAAACTTTCTTCAAGAAGATTTTTGAGCGAAGAAGGGAGAAAGAAACTGCAGACTTAGGGCTGGACAATTAATTGAAAGGCAATTGAAATTCAGAAGCTATAATCATTCAAAATGTACCATTTTTCAATTACTCTCCCTTTAAAAGCACTACCAAATGGAGTCACATGACCTCACTCCATTTCCTATTTTAAATCAGTTAAGGCACCCTTCATCCACAAATCTCTAATTTATGAACAGATTTACTGTAAAAAAAAGAAACCTGAACTATGATTGGGGATAAATAAAAATAAAAAAAAATAAAACATTATTCGGGTTAAAAATTAAACGAGATTGTGACTTTAGGCCAACCTTTGGAATGCTTTAACTTTCTATTCAAACTATCGAAACTTTCCTTTCATCAAAAAAATCTGATCAAAACTGCATTCAATACAATTTTTAAAAGAAAACACAGGGAAATATAGAATACAGCCAGCATGTAAGGACCTAGGGCTACTTACTCCACTGCTGCCCACTCCAGGGGCGACCTGAAGGCCTCGTCCTACTGACTGCCGGCGACCTGGGATACGCTGCACATAGATAAAGCTTGTATAAATAAATGAACATAACAATAGAAAAAAAAGACTACAGAAGTTTGAACACACCTGCACTTGGGCTGGAGGCACCAGCTCCTGTAACGGATGCTGGGCTCTTCTGGGAGAAAGCGGAGCTCGAGGGGCAGAGCTGGTGACTGGGGGATCAAACATTTCGAGCGGGCTGGTTTCAACTGAGCAGTCACATAGAAGATATTTTACATTAATGAAGCTTGCAAGGGAACATTGAAGACGCTCAGCACTGAGGGACTTACAGCTTTGAGAGTCTGCCAAGCGCTGAGTGGAGTCTGTCGCTCCAAGACTTTCTTCAGTCTCTGTGCCTGGATCTGTGTGATCAGGGCCCTTGGGAAGAAGAGTAGGGGAACCAAATCATTTGTGGTTAATATTCAGAAAACACAGTCTGGAAAGGGTGAGTACTTTATGAAATTATATTTTACCAATGATTCACATGAATGTTACGTAATGGCAGTGGTCCTAGAAAAACACCATGACTTACAGATGTCTTTAGTGTAGGGGTGAAATATTTTGGCACTTAAACCATGTCTGGGCAGGCAAACATTATAACAACTCTGTCACAGTCAACAAACTGAATAGAGATGAAAATGTTGAATAGAAACATGACATTTTAGTGTAAAAAAAGAAATTTTATATTATTGCCTTTGACATTTGACACCTTGGGTTCAAATTATTTTGCAAAGTGCTTATGTTCTTGAACAAATTGATAACCCACCCAAAAATGGTAAGTTTCTTTGAGCTTCTCAGTTTGACTAACAGTTTCTAAAAGTTTGACCTTAAGTTACGTCAATGGAAAAGTTTTCGATCCCATATTGCAAAGCAATATGACGTGACAGATGTAAGTTAATCTAGTTCATTTAAGATATATACAAACACATGTTCTAACACAGGGGTCACCGACCTTTTTGAAACTGAGAGCTACTTCCTGTGTACTGATTAATGCAAAGGGCTACCACTTTGATTCCCTCGTCTGAATTTATTAATAATTAAGGATATTCATCTCTGCAAAGACACTGATAGTGTGAATTATTTCTCACACTGAATTTGAATTAAATTAAATTAATTAACAAGGTAGTAAACAAATAAATATTTATATGCAACACTTTATAATTATGTTCTGTCTAAGTGCACGTTTTTTCTAGTTAAGTTCAAAACACTTCAAAATGATGACTTCTACAGCAGTCCAAGGAAATCACAATGTCCAATGTACAAATAATAAATCATATAAAAACAAAAAGTGAGCTAAGATTGTTTTTTTTTTATTTTAATATACACAATTTTTACATTTTACAAACGCATTGAACTAAACATGAGCTGGACACCAAATTTGGTATCTGTTTCTTTCAGTTACTGGGAAGCCTGGCATTGCGTGCGGTTTACCAGTATGTTGTACTCTGAGTGAGTTTGGTGTCGTGAAATGTCTCTCCACGTTGTGCCACTTGGTTACCACCGCCACAGTCGTCGCGCAAATGAGACAAACAAATGCTCCTTCCACAGAGATAAAAAAACATTTTCCTCGCATTCGTCGTGAATATTAAATGATCTTTCTATGAGTCCGCCATAATCAATTGTTTCATCGTAGCGCATCATACTGACCTTTCAACTCTCCCCAGTCGTAGTTCATATACATATATTAATTTTTTTACATTTATATATTTGTCACTTCAAGCTTACGTGCAAGTATCATTTAAACAATAGCAGTCATATTAAATTAGATTCAGCTCACTGGAAAGTGCAGCAATTTGAGCTATTTTTAGAACAGGTGGCGGGCGACTCCTGTGGGTGACTCCTGTTCTAAGACGTTTGTAATCTTCAGATTTGGACACTATACATGCAGAGTAAGTAGCACTTGTTACCTCCGTGTCATCTCCCTCATAGGCCTCATTGCCATCTCTGCTACCACTTCCTTCGTTGCTCTCTTCTCCTTCTTCCCCAATTCCTCCATCCTCTTCTTCCTCCTCATCAACATCATCTTCGTTGTCGTCATCTTCTTCTTCCTCTTCTTCTTCGTCATCATCCTCCTCATCATCATCATCGTCGTCATCGTCATAATCCTGCAGTGCGTATATTTTTTAATTCGCCTGGATTGAAAAAGAAAAATCTGTACCAGAGCCACATACCTGCTCTTCATCCTCCTCATCCTCAGATTCCTCTTCATGGTCTCCTTCACTCTCCGAGTCACTACCGATGACTATGACATGGTGATCAGCTTCCTCCAAGTTTTCATGGCTCTCAGATGGATGGGGTAGCAGATGATCTCCAGGCACAGATTGAGATGGTCCAGGTTCCTCATCCATTCCTTCCAGAGCAGCATCACTCTCCAACTCCTTTAAATCAACCAGTGGATCAGATTTATTTCGTTTTAAGCGAGACACAACTCAAAGGATGAACTGAGCGATGTTGAATTTTGGCCTCTAGAAATGTTTGTACTATTTATAAACCATTCTTTGTCAATTTAATCAACCATTCTCTTAACTTTAAACACATTCTCGCTTAACTTTAATATAAAAAGTACCACTATTCATTTAAAGATTTCTACAAAATCAAAGGTTTGACTGTCTATTGAAAATCTGAACTGACCTGTCCAGCATCAGGACCCTCTTGGCTCTCACCTGGAACAACACTCTCAGCCTCAGTGCTGTCCTCAGCCAACATCTCTTCCTACGGAGAGATGTTTGTTATTGCATGTAGCACAGACTTCAAATCTACATTACACCATATCAAATTTCACCTCAAGCCCCACTCTTTGGATGCGGACCCTCTTGCAAATAGGAGAGTCACTGGGCTCATCCTGGGACTGTGTGTCTGCAGACATGCTTTCTAGTTCCTCTTCACGGGGGCGTTTGCTAAGGGCACTGCTAGGAGATGGAGAAACTACAGGAAAAAAAAAAAAACATATATACATATATATATATAATCCATTAACTCATCAACAATAGGTAGATTGTAGTCACCATTACCTGCACTGGCACCACTTGTACTTGGGTTGGCACTCCAGACCCCTGTGGTTGTAGAAAGAGGCCTGTCCAACTGGGAGGATGGCAGCATAACAGGGGCTGGAGGTTCTTGATTGGATGGTTCAGCAGGGGGTTGGGTCTGCTGCTGAGTGGGTTGTATGAAGGCAGTTGCTTGGTTTTGCTGTTGAACAGTGAGTAGAGGTTGCGCCAAGGTGGTCTGAACATTAGGGCTGGTGGACCGCACGGAACCGCTGGCACTGCCATATACCGTTACATGCTCCAGTGGGGCCTCGGATGATTGCATCGCTGGCAGAAGAAAATTTAAGCAAACAGTTAAAATTCTGATACTTTCATAAATGTTTGAAAAGTAGAAAAAAAAAAGTTTAAGATGTTTTTGCTTCTAGGGACAGTCTAATTTCTTGGAGTTGTTTAAAAATAATCACAAATAAAATCTGTAAAAGTTAATACTTAAGGCCCCCCTTAAGAGCAAACCACTGTTCTCCAAATGTTTCCAAGGGTCTAGAACATTATCAAGACTTTTAAAGAGAGCAAAACAGTGGAAAACAAGACGAGCGGAGACAGGAAACAAAAGATTTCAAAAGCTGCAGAAAGAAAGTTAATGAAGGAGGTTTTCCAACCTTCCAATTCTTTGTAACCTTCTTCAGGGTAGAAAGAAATATTCAAAAGGAAGACTTTAAGAATATTTTGGAAGTTTGCAAGAAAACTCAATTTGTCTTGATGACCTCACCAGTACCTCACTTCTGGGAAAGAATTGTCTCAAAATGAGCAAAGGTGAGTGGCCAGTCAAGAACAGACTTGAAACACATTTATTTGTATTCCAAACACATACGGTTATGTTTGTTTAAAATGCCTTCTTTGTGTTGGGTGGGAAAAAAATCATGAATTTCACCAGAGTGATATTAATTTTGCATTTTTTTTCTAGTTTATTTTGATAACAGAGAGAACAATGTCCAAAACTTACGCTCCTGGCTCTCCACCTGTGTGGTGGGCATGACTGTGGCAGTGGGTGTTGGAATGGGCACTGGAGCAGGAGTGATCATTGGTTTGATGCTGGCCCTTGGAGTGGATTTGTTTCCAGGGATCGCTGGGGGCTTGCTAGGGGTAGCTCCAAGTGGGGTTGGCTTTATATTGGCTGTTGGAGGATCTGAGGTGCTTGCACTGTGAAAACAGAAGAACCAGCTTTAGTGGCACCTGGGTACTCTACAGGAAACATGAGTACAGCAGTAATGCAGAGAGGGATAAAAATTGATGATAAAAAATATTTTTTTGCTCAACACGGAGTAGTCTTTATACCAATCCTGCTGCATGTCATGTGATCAGGTTTTCAAGGAAACTAGGCATCAGCAGCACAATTCCTGATGTGAGGAGAAAATCCCGGCGTCAACAGCAAAACAGGATGCAAATGTCCGTGGTGTGGAACACTTGGGGTCAAATGTTTTTCAACTAAACAGTAAATACTATCGACATGTTCCCTTTTTGAACAAAGACATTATTTTAAAAAAGTGCTATTGATGATCTAAAAACAATTTAATCTGAAGTTGACCAGGAAGTAAATGTCCGCAAAAGCCACACAGAGCTGTGTTTGTGCCTTAAAATAAACATTTGAAAAAGAAAATCAACGTTTTTGGGTTTTTTTGTGTGTGTGTGTGTTTGAAAAGATTATTTTCATACAAGAAAACCTAAGAAAAGAGAAGTGGAGGCTTCATTTAATACTAGGGATGTCCCGAGCCGATCATAAAGATCGGTATCTGGGCCGATCGAGGCATTTTTTAACTGATCGGAATCGGCTCTATGTATCGGACCGATCGAATGTTTACGTCAGCTACGTCACGCACGTGTCGCAAACTCGCATGTTAAACTCGCATGTTGTTTACTACTTGCAATACGGTGCTAAGATGTCTGCAGTGTGGAAGTATTTTAAGTTGGAAAGTGATTCTAGTCTGGTAGCTACATGCAACGTTTGCAATGCGAGCTGTTGTGTGCTGCCCCTTTAAGGACGTTGATGACGTGCTTAGAGCGTGCGTGAATCAGGAAGAAATATGAGAGACTCGCATGTTTGTGCTCGTGTTCAAAAAAAGGTTCAAGCTCTACAAAAACCTTCATTTAATGCTTATTTATTCCCAGCGTGGTAAGCTAATGTTTAAAAAAGTATATTTTGTTTATTTAAAAGGGATTTCATAGATCGCTATTTGTTGTTTATATTAGCGCCTAAGCGCCTAAATAGCGTGTTTAAGTTTTGTGTGTTGTGATGATTTACATGTCTTTATCTAACAGGTTTGTGACATGTTGAAGTGTTCTTCGTAACTTAAAATGTGTAACATTTTCGTTGTTGAAGAAATAGAAATGTTTATTTACTGATTGTTGTTTAATACCCCATGTAAAATATATTATTTTCTCTTTTTTTTTCTAGTTTGACGCGGTGGTACTAGCAAAGCGGCCTTTAATACTACCAACTTGATAAGGCATCTTAAAACGAAACACACGACAGAATATTGCGACTTCTCTGAGCTGTAAAATTGAGATTTCATATTTGTGAGAAATAAAAAACTGTAAAGGAACAGGTTGCTTTCAGTTTTTTTTAATTGATGCACTGCTGAGCTATTTGGTTGTCAAGAGTACACACCGGATTGATTTAATAACCTGCATGCACTTAAAGTGTGCAATTAGCACAAGGAAAAGACAAGTATCGGATCGGGACTCGGAATGGGTCGATACTTAAAATTAAATGACTCGGATCGGATCGGGGGCTCAAAAAACCTGATCGGGACATCCCTATTTAATACAGTTTAACTTGTACTTGAAGGTTTATTTTTTTTATATTTACATTGTTATTAATATTTTGCTAAATTAATGTTTTGTTATCTTGTTAATACCCTTTGGTTATATGAATAAATATGCAAACACATTCATAATAATGGGGTGGGAGGGGGTAATTATAGAGTCATTAAATAAAAATACCTTCCTCTTTCTGCCACAGGTGTGGGCTTCAGGGAAATCTGCCGTTGGTCCGTAGTCCTTGGTTGGTCCTGGGTCTGCAAACAAAGTGAATTTGAGCTGGATTGTGGTTTCAGGCAGCACCTACACTAGTGCATCATGTATCCTTGACTCAGAAATGTATTTTTATATTGATGCACATTCATATTTTCCTTTACTTAGTTTGATCTGAACCGGTACCTTGCTGGAGCTCTGCTCTGGAGCTTCATCTCTCTGCTCTCCGTGTCTCTCCTGCTGCTCCCGAAGGTCTCTCAGCTCCCTTTCCTGTCGGCTCAGACGACCTTCATACTGAGACTTAAGGGCGCTCATTCGTACTTCCACTTCCTCCTTTTGCTTCTTCAGCTCCTCGTTTTCCTTCTGAAGCTGTGTTTTTACATCTGGATGAAAGATGAAAACTGGCTATGGACAAAAACTAAACAGAATCTTTTAAAAGCTTTCTTCAATTCTTACTGGTAAGCTGACTGATCTTCTGTTTGGCCATCACAATGGCCTTCTTGGTTCTTTCTTCCTTCTCGGTCACCTGCAGTTTGAGGCGCTCCTTTTGGGTCAGGTTCTCCTGAATCTCCTGCCTGAGTCGTGTAAGCTCAGCCAGCTGACGAGAGGCCTGTTCCTGTTTACCACGAAGCTCTGCTTCCCGTTCAGAAACAGTCTGCAAAAAACCATTCACAAAATAAAATAAAAAAAAAAACATTGAGAAAATAGTTTTTATTATTTTCACTTCAAAACTGAAGTCTACTTACTCTCGTGAGATTCTCCAGCTGACCTTCGAGATCTCTTATCCGGTTCTCTGATCGGCTGAGGGACTCTTTAGTGCTCTGCAGGTCATGAGCACCTGCTTGAGGCACCTCTTGATCCAAGCCTGAAGCAGATGCTGCTGCAGCAGCAACCAACTGCCAGAAACAATTATTTGAGATCTCCACAAACAGTCCTTTAATGATAAAAGACTTGTCATACCTTCTCGTTCTCAGCTTTGAGCTCCTCATACTGAGTTTTGTAACGTCGGCCAATCTTCTTGACTTGCATGATTGTTTTGGCCTTCTCCTGAATGTCCAGATTTTTAAGCTCCCGGTCTTTCTTCAGGTTGTCCCTCTCCACCATTACCTTTCTATGGTTCTCTGCTAAGCTCTGCATCTGGGACTGTAGAGTAGACAAAGAGCCACTGCTCCTGCAGAGCAAGAAAATTGCAAAAATTCACTTAATGAAATCATCAGATTCAGGCAACACTTTCTAATCAAAAGACTCATCTTTACCTTGTAGATTCCGCTTTGAGTCGGTTGTTTTCTTCAACGAGTTGCTGGATGCGTTTGACATTGGTTTCCCTCTCAGAGTGCAAGCGCTTGTACTCCTCTGGGTCTGTCTCTCTCTGCTGGCTCACCAGGTGCTACACACAAACAATTCTTCATGTTCAGTCATTGATCAGAAGGCAAAGAAAGAAAGATCTTCAGACCTCAGTGCGAGTTTTCCAGCGTTTGACATCTTCTTCTAGAAGCTTCTTCTCTGCCTGCAGCATACCACTCTTCTCACTCAGCTCAGCATTGGACTCCTGTATGGGCAAGAAGTCTGCTTCCAGTTTACAGATCTGTGAATCAAAACACAGCAGCTATTAGAGTTTATCTGAAACATTGAATTTGGTGAACAAACTGATACTGTTGGCTCATACACAAGACAGATGGCAACATTTTGGAACGTTTTCCTCTTGAAATTGTTTCCAGCGCTATATCATCTTGTCTCTATCTGGAGGCGCGAGTTGCAGCTGGTACGACACTGGTTGCAATGTCTTTTCAGACTGGTACCAGAACTTTTCGATTGACTTAACACAGGGTCACACTGAAGATTTCACTCAAACTGAAAAGCTCCTGAAAACTTCAAATTGACCACACTAGTGGAGGTTAAAGTCCGTCCAAGAGCATACCAACCACTGCGCACAAGTATTTGGCTGTAGAAACTGTTAAATATTTACCATTGACACAATGGCCTTTGAAAATAAATGAGAAAAGGCAATATATTCAAGATGAAACATTGAAGAGAAATTGAGCGGTCTTTGATAATAGTTATAACATCACTGACAACATCCCAGCAACCAAACCGTTGACCCTAGCAACCAAATATATCTCAGCTTTTCTCAATGATAAGACACGAGGGTTGGTTTATAGAACTTCGTGACCAAGACAACATTATATAATGTTACCGACCCCTCCATAGCAACCAGATTGTTTACCATAGCGACGATTATGGTTGAGTCATTTTACTCAACATAACTTGGTGGACAATATATTATGTCACTGACGCTTCTACAGCAACCAGACTGTTCAATCTAGCAACCAACTTGCCAAATTTCCATCTCAACTTAGAAAAAGTCACAGAGACTTGGGGATTGGTTTATATTACAGTCAAAACATTTAAAACAATACTTTTTAGCTGCACTTTTACAAGCAAACATCAAAGTTTGTTCAACATTAGCCATCTAGTTTATTCTGTCATTAATCCCATTTTATTTAGTCCATTATCAATCATACTTAACGCATGAAAACTAACATTAGACTAACACCTGTAAAATATTTACTTTAGCTTTAGTTTCCTGCAGCTCCTTTTCAAGTTTTCCCTTCTCCACCCTCAGCATCTTATTGGTCTCCATCAGCACATTCATGGTCTCGGTTTTCTTCATCAGCTCATCATGCTGTGCTAGAGTCTTTGAAGTCACCTTAACAAAACATTAAACACAGCCACATGCAACGTTATCATTATTTAAGCCATGATCAGTGATAAGACATTAATGCCAACCTGCATCTTCTCTCTCTCTGCATAGAGACTTTCTTGTGCATCCTTGAGCTCTCTTTCCAGATGCTCCACCCTCAGCCTGTGCCTCAGGCTCTCCCCCTGAGCTACCTCAAAACGAGACTCTGCAATTTCCTTTTCCCGTCGAACAAACCTACAGGGAACATTTTGAGGCACTGTCTTTGAGACTAGAAGCTTTAGAGAAAGAAAAAAAATGAGGCAACTGTTTACCTGAGTATTTCCAGAAGCTGTTCCTGAGACTTGCTCTCTTCTGTCAGAGAGACATTTAGGTGACTAACAGTGGCTTGCTTCAGCTGATTGGCCATTTGTCCACTCAGAGTCTGTAGCTGCTCATGTAGAAGAGTATTCTGCCTCAGCAAGTCTTCATAGCGAGACGTCAACTTGCTCTGCTCCTCCTGACAATTACAGAAAAACAATGAATGTGCCTGCAAGATCACATTAACATACATTAAGCAACACCTTTACCTTGATGATCTTCTCTTGCTCCTCCCACGACACACGAGCCTCCAGTAGCTGGGCACTGGTGGTCTGAACCTTCTCCTCCAGCTGCTGTCTTACAAGAGCAGCCTGTTGGGCTTGAGCTTTGGCAGCTTGCAGCACTTCGACATCAGCAGCATGGAGCAACATCTCCCGCTCATATTTTTCTTGCGCCTCAGCTGCCATTTTGGCCTGCTCTTGAGCATCCACAATGGCTTGCTGCTGGTGTGCAGCAGCAATGGCTGCTTTTTCAAGAGCGGTTTGTAGCTCCATCTGCACGGTGCTCAGAGAAATCCTCAACTCGCTCAACTGTTGCAACAACAAAAAAAAAAAGTATGTAGAACACCATTGTTTCCTGGTATGTTTCAAAAGTCTTTTCATATGTGAAATGGGAGAAAAGTCCATAACAGCTAAGCTGGGATCTTTGGCACTTGATGGGATTATATTTTGGGGTAAACTGGATTTAAATAACTTGTATTCAATGATAACATAGTTCAATATAATACCTCCAGCTCCACAGCCCCAACAGCTTTGCTTTTCTCTTCCAGCAAGTTCTGCTTCTCCCTTTCAACCTCTAGAAGCTGCTGTTCCAGCAGTTTAGATCGCTCCTGAGCAGCCTCCACTTGCGTTTCTACCGATGAACGCACCTGCTCAGTTACCTGAGGAGAAGTGGATAAAATATACAGATCTTCATTATTTTAATTCTTAATCATGTTTATGCTGATGACATGTCAATCCACCTACCTGCTTTTCTAGATCTAGAGACTCCTCCAGACTAAGATTCATGGCCTTGTATTGCTCCACGCTGGCAGACGTGCTTCTGAGACGCTCTGTCAGTTCTTCAATTCTGCTCTCGGCCTGCTTCACCTGGGCACGCAAAGCCTCCATGCCTTGATCACTGCCCTGAAGGCCTGCAGAGGTAGCAAGTCAATTCAGATTAAAACTCCCACAAGCACCAACAACTGTGTGATATCCATTTCTTTCACCTGTTTCAGCTGCGTGGAACACTGGCCGGCTCTCCCCACTCATCTGCAGTCTCAGGTTGTTTAGCTCAAGCTGAGCAGCGCTAAGCTGTTCTCTCAGTTTGTTGTGTTGGGAATTCTGCGCCTCCAGCTGCTTCTTAGCATCCATAAGTTGCATCTAGAAATCAAGCAACACTATGAGTCCAGTACTAACGATGGATATGTTGAGAGTGTTAGAGAACGTACGTCTTGATTACGTGCAAGAAGATGCTTCTGCTCCACCTCATTCTCCAGTCTCTTCTGGAGCTGCGTGATCTCTCGCTCCTGTTTCTCAATCTGAGCAGACATTCGATGTCGAGTCTCGTTCTCGGAGCGCTCTAAGGTTGCCTGCAAAATGAATTCCCAAACACATCAAGCTTTTATTCATCCTGAGAGAAGTCTGTACTACTGTCGGGTATGATCATGCATGAAGGCGTCACCTGTATTGATTTAAGATTTGTCAGCAGCATGTTTTGACCGAGCTGTTGGGATTGGAAGGACTCCTTCTCTTGAGTCAGTCTCAACTCCACCAGCTTCAACATATCTCTCTCTTTACGAAGATTTCCCACTTCAGCCTGCAAACAGTAAAAGAGCACATTAAGGAGTCAGCTGAAGAATGTCCAAGACTGCTCACAGGAGTTCCACAAGGTTCAGTTCTTGGTCCTCTTCTCTTTTTAACCTACACCACTTGCTTTTTTTTTTCTAGCGATGTACAAGTCATTTTGGCTAAATCTGCTAAATTCATAAATGTAAATGTTACAGAAGCTTGTGTGACTTAGTACCTCAGCAACGGAGAGTTTCTGAACGGCTGCTTGCCGGTCTTGAGTGAGAGTGTGTATGGTTTGTTCACTCTGCTGAATTGCTGCGGTCTGTTTCTGAATCTTTTCATTCAGAGAGGCTATATCCTTCCGATAACCCTCCACATTATCCTGGAGCATCTCATATCTGCCAAGCGAATCAAAATCAATTCAAGGCTTCAACGCTTGAAAGAGTATTATAACAGCAAAACAGATACCTTTTGGAGGTGAACTCCAGCTGTGTGGAGATCTTGGAGTTTTCGGAGCGCAGTTCAGTCACCTGATCCTGAAGTTTCTCATTTTGCTCAGTCTGCACCTTTTCTGCCTCAGTCTTTTCTTTCTTGTATGCAGCAAAGACCTCCTGAAGCTGAATAAGCATAGAAATCGAGTTCATGACTGTTCAATGACCTGAATGCTAAATGATAGGCTGTGCTGAGGTACCTGCTTCAATGCAGCCTTGGCCTCTACTGACTCAGTGGATTCTATGGCGGCAGCCAGTCCTGTGGGTGTTGCTGCAGTAGGGGTGCCAGTTGGAGAGCGCCGGGGAGTGGAAGTTAACATAAGCTCCTCCGTACCAGCACCTGCTCATAGCAAATTCAATCCTTGTTAGGTTTTCAAATTAATGTTTCAGTAAACACACAAATAAAAAACACAGACTTTAATCATTTTTTTTGTACATTAGTGTCTCATAACCATAATGTGGATGATGCTGCAGCAGTTTCTAAAAACACGTGACCTGTTCTGACAACTTCATTGGTTACTTGCCTGGATTACAATAGAAAATTCCCATCAAATGCCATTCTAATTTACCCAGTAAAGTTCTAAAATGCGTTTTAAGACACACATCTTTACCCTGTGGGAAGGTAACTCCAGTGGCCTGAGTCAAAAGCATGCGAAACATATCCCTCTGTCGCGCCACAGCATCAACCTTCTGTAGATCCAGAGTTCTCTTCTCTTTCAGCTGCTCTAACTCGCGCTGAAGCTCCTCAAGATACTTCTCCACCTC
The DNA here is from genome assembly GCA_007224835.1 of Danionella cerebrum. Taxonomy (NCBI): domain Eukaryota; kingdom Metazoa; phylum Chordata; class Actinopteri; order Cypriniformes; family Danionidae; genus Danionella; species Danionella cerebrum. Next base: position 25,686 of record SRMA01023950.1, read on the forward strand.
GGCTCGTCTGAGCAAAAACCAGCATTATTCTCCTTAACCAACATGACGTTACAAGACCTTCTCCATATCTCAAAGTACACTCACTTCATGGTGTCTCCCTCTAATTCATCCTTCTCCTTCACCTCACTGAGGTCTCTGAGGGCCACCAACAGTCTCTGGTTCTGCTGCTGTAGTTCTTCAACACTACGGAAGGAGACCAGGTGCTGAGAAATGACCTCCGATGTGCTGCTCACATCTGCTGAAGCCACCTCATCATCCTCACGCATCACATGGTTACCACGAGCTTCCTCCAGCTCAACGAGAAGGACCCGCACCTGGGACAGAAAAGGCAAAATATCGTTGACGCACATTTTTTCCACCTCACACGCAACACTGATGTTGGAGCATCAGGCTTCACCTGTTGAGCCATGTCAACTAGCTGAACCTCAGACCTCTGGTTGTCTCTCTCCAAAACAGACGCTCGTTTGTTAGCATCATCTGCTTCCTTTTGCAAACGGTGGACCTCCTGTAAAAACACATTTTAAATATAGTTCAACAATTATAAGAACCATTTAGAGGCAGAATGAGAAACACCGGGTCTCACATCGATTGCTTGCTCTAGTTTTGCAGAAAGACTGGAAACTGATTTCTGCATGCGCTCATACTCTTCCCGCTGTCTTTTCAGGATTGGTGCCTTAGCTTCCATCTCCTGCACAATCTCATCCAGGTACTTGTGAAGCCGCTTGTTTTCCACTTTCTCACACTGCAGCTGTTCTTGAGACTCAACATATAATGAATAAATCTACACAGAAACAGAAGGAAGAGCATTAAACATTGATTAAAAACAATAAATGGTTACAATCGGAAGACGTGGGATGGCACCTCTGTTAACTTCATCCCTGGTTTGATGAGTTTGGCAATCGCCGTCGCAGTAGGGGACATGGTGGTCAGCTGTTCTTCTGGAAGAGTCAAAGACGCTCCTGGAACGGCTAGAAAAACATTGACAACCGTTGTAATTGAACAAAGCAGCACAAATAACAGTATTTCAAAAAGCTGTAGAGAAGCTGACCTCTGTGTTTGCAACCTGAGAGCAAGTCATTAGCGTTGTCCAGCTCTTTCTCCTGGCTGTTTATCTTCTCCTTCAGTTCGGCTATTTCCTTCTCTTTATTTTTTTCCTGGTCAGCCATCTTCACTTCAAGAGCTTGGTGTGCTTTTAAGACAGTTATTTTATTAGTTAAAAGTTATTAACATGCATGACAAAAGGCTGAGAAGGAACCAATCCCAGAATGTCAGGGGAGTTTGGACTTCAAAATTGCTTGAAAACTAACCTTCTCCAGCCTCTTTCAGGAGCTTGTGAAGCTCATCCACAGCTCTGCTGAGCTCTTCACTCTTGGCCTCAGCATCAGCTGCTGCACCCTGAGAATCAAGCAATGTAAATAATACGGCAAATCACACACTTTATATCAACAGTTAACCTTAACACCTACCTTATACAAGTTTGAAAGCTTGATGTTGGCGTTGAGCTCATTGCTAAACTTTTCTTCCAAACTCGCTTGCTGTTCTTTTGCCTGAAAACAAGACCTGTTTTACAAAACAAATCCTGGAACACCTCAAAGCTGATAAGTGCAGGGAACAGATGCTGACCTCCCTCATCTTTGTGACCATCTCCTCTGCTTGCTTCTGGAGGTTCTCAGCGGATGTCTTCAGACTTGTCACCTGATCTTGGAGGCGGGTGATCTGAATACATAGATAAAGCAACATTGGCAAGAATTGAAAAACATTGCATATAAACGGAAGAACTGCACAAAGTACCTCATCATCCTTGTTGTTAAGGTTGCACTGGAGCTCTAAGATCTCACTGCCTCTTTGTCTAGAGAGAGACAGAAGCTCTTCACTCTTAGCCTTTAGCTCGGTGTTCAACCATGTCACTTGATCCTGGAGGAGCTCTTTTTCCTGTTCCATTCGTTTCTCTTTGAACTAAAAGAAACAGGTGTCATGGGATATACGCTCACAAAACTCACCAAAATAAAGTTTCATTACAAACACTTCTTGCTTTTACCTTGATGGAGACATCAGAGGCTTCCAATTCACCAAGTCTGAGCTGAAGCTGCATCTTGTCTGAACTGACTTCCACCAACCTATCATTAAGACGTTTCAGGTCCTCTGGAATTGCAGACACAGATTATGATGAGGCTATGCACACTTTTTATAGCTTAAGCGAACAATCTTTCACGTTACATAGCATTTGTAAATTCGAGGTGCCCCGGCCAGGATTTTGTGAGATGATACTAGGGCTGGGCGATTAATCGCATTTGCGATTTTATCGCGATATTACAAAACGCGATTATGTAATCGCAGAGACGTGCGATTATTGCTCCTGAAAGTTTCCCTTCACTTGTCTCGGCTTCATGCAGTATGCACACCAGCCCGCTAGTTGGCGGTAATCGCCCCAAGTTGTTCGGCTGAGCGCTAGAGCAGAGAGAAGAAGATAAGTTATTGCAGACAGGCTGCAAATGCTTTGAAATAAATGTCTTCGACTTCAGAAGAGCAAGAAGCAACTGAAAAATCTCTGCAGCCAAAGAGAAAAGGCTCATCTGTCGTGTGGGAGTATTTCGGCTTTAAAACGGGGGACGATGCCCAGGCTGAAGTGTTTTGCCGAACCTGCATGGCGAAAGTTTTAACGTCACGAGGAAACACGACAAACCTCTATCAGCATCTAAAATCACACCACAAAGTACAATATGACGAGTGTATGGCAAAAAAACCCTTCTCCAAAGGCAGCAGCACATCGACAAACATCGTTCAAATCGTGGTTCCTTATGAACGCGCATCGAAGAGGCATTTGGAAATCACAACAACTATCACTGAATATTTGGCCAAGGACATGCGGCCATTCACAACAGTTAGTGGACCGGGATTTGTAAAAATGATAAAAACATTAGATAAGAGATACAACATCCCATCAGAAACCTATTTTAAGTGTGTTGCAATACCAGAGTTGTACAAAAAATGCAAAGAAAAAGTTACGTCGGAGCTTAAAGCGGTTGAGTTTTTCTCCGCAACAACAGACCTCTGGACAAGCCGCACAGCAGAACCATACCAAAGTTTGACGATACACTTTATAATTATTGCATTTACTTTACTTTTTGAAAAAAATGTTTGTTAGTTGGAAAATAATAGTTTTTTTTTTATTTCAAGTTTGTTATCTACTTATGCTCAGGGCAGCTGTTCTTTTTATTTCCCCTGATATTTTAGAAGGGCAACTAAGTTCTAAACTATAGTTTACTCACTTCTCATTGAGAAGATTGTAGAGATTAACAGTTGTTGTCCTTTTGCACTTTATGCTGTTTTGTACTGTACTGGTACTGTACTGTTATATTTGTTCATTTATGATGCTAAAAAAAATTTTTTTATATAACTGGTAATGCATATTTATTTTTGTTATTTTAAATTTGGTAATCTACATATGCTCGTTGCTGCTGCAAGGCTTGACATTTCAGCCACCACTGCAATAAAATATGTTAAAACATAATATGGGTAATTTTTTAAAGGTGATTTTTAATAGTTTCTAATGCCATTAAATTAATCGCCAAAAAAATCGCAATCGCAATATTGTTTCTAAAATATCGCAATTATGATTTTGGGCAAAATCGTCCAGCCCTAGATGATACCAATGAATATCTATAAATTACTCAAATTAATGATCAAATAATATCCCTGACAGGATAATTAAATACATACCTCCTTGATGTTCAATCTCTTGTGACTGTTTTTCCAAAGATCGAACAAGTTCTTGTTTTTCTGCTTCAAGCTCATCTTTGGCTTTAGAAAGGTCATACTGCAAAAGGTCAACAGTCTTTTACTGTTTAAGTTAACTTTTTCTAAAAATTCAAATTCTAGAAGAAAAAAATCCTTACCTGTTGAGATTCAAGTTTAGCGTACGAAGCTGCTTGCTCCTTGTTTTTCTCTCTTAAGCACTTTAACTCATCCTCTAAAGCCAAACACAGTAAAAAAATGAAAATGCTTCCTTGTTTGTGTGACTAAAGATAAAAGATTTCCATCTTACCCAGTTTGCATGACTCTTCCTTCAGTTTCTGATGTTCTTGAGTCTGGGTCAGAAATTCAGCCTGGACCTCAGAAAACCTCTTTTCCACGTCAAAATATTGTTGTTCTTTACACACCACACAAATTGAGAAGAATTATAGCAGTTAAACAATAGCACTTTTAAATAATCAATAGCACTTTTATCTGAAACAGCTGTTTTCTTAGAAACACAAAATAAGGTTTAAACTTGAGAAAAGATCCAGGCCTCACTCGTGGCTAACTGACCGTTAATATTCAATGTAATGTCAGTATCTTACCACTATCCACGCGATATTGTTCCTGCTGTGCCTTTAGAGAATCAACTTCACACAGCTGTTCAGAAATATACTTCTCTAATTTGGTCAAAACACTCTTTTGGAGTTTCGATATCTCTGTCCGCTCCAATATTTGCTGCAACACAGCCGCCATTTTTTGTTCCGTTAGCCCCTCCTCTTCTTCTGCGTCTTCTTCTGATGGTGTTTTATGGCGGCATTACCGCCACCAACCGAGATTTTTGTGTCACAAAATGAAAGAAGGAAAAAAATGTAACGTTATTTATATTAACTATTTCCCATATAGTAAATGTAATAATGTTTTATTTCTTTACTGTATATTTCATATTAACAAGTTCCTATATCATTATATTTGATACTAATTTACATATTTTAAACCTTTTTCAATGAACTGTTTTCTTATAATCAAACATTTCATAATAATGTATTTCTTTAGTATTTTACATCACATTTATATGAATTAGAATTTGGCCCCTCCTTTTTCTATGCGTCATCAACAAAATTAAACGTTCTTCATGTGTCCTATTTAGAAAACGTCCACCAGATGGAAGAAGCACGTTTGTGAAGTCTTTATATCGTTCTTTATTAAGAAAAGAAGATAACGGTAAAGGAGAACAGAATAGCACTAAAGGTACGCAAATTAAAAAGTTCAAATATAGCAAGCGCAAATAGAAAAGAAAAGAAAAAACAAACAAAGGTGCAGATTTTACACACTAGAGTAATACATACATTTAGACAATTTAGACATTGACAGAATTTTCTTGCCCTTTTCATTTTTAACCATGCAATATAAGGCTTTATAATAGTTTGAAACGAGGATAATGGTGACACCCGTTTCACGTTTGAGAGACAACAATCTCTTTTTTACCATTTGTGCCAGATAAAAAAATAATGGCAAAATTTTGAAAAAGAAAAGTTGAATTTGCTTTAAATACAAAAGTTGACATTTTGAGATACAAAGTAAAAATTTCGAAATAAAAAGTGAAATATGGACTTTTTTTTCTCTAATTTTCTGTCTTGTAAAACTTTTCTGTCTCAAAATGACTTTTTATAAAAAAAAATTGAACTTTAGTACCTCAAAATGTAGACTTATATTCTAAAAATGTAGACTTTTTATCTCAAATTTTATTTTTTTTTTAACCTGGGCTTCCATAAATTGCGCTTCCATAAGTTAATTTATCTTGGGATTGTGACTTGACGTTATATTTACATATTCACTTTCGATTTATTGGGATTTCCACAAGACAAGTCTGAACAAAGTAAACACATATTTCAGTCTGTTAATAGCCTCAAGCACAACACGTGTGTGGATGGGAAAATAATGTACCTTGCCTTTCTTAGCTGTGTATTCAAGGAAAACTCAAGCAGGAGTTATATCCCCGAAACTCATATACCCAATTGTCCCTTCATTAAAATTCTCTAAAACTAAAAACTAAAAATATAGTAATTTATTTTACTATATATTAGTGTAGTAAAATGTATTATATAAAAAACATGAAATTTATTTTCAAAACATACTAATCAAGATAAATGTATGTATGTTTTTGCGTCAAATAAATTCAGAACGCTTTAAAAACCCCAAGTCATGATGTACAAGCATGCGTGGGAGTAATGACCACCTCATGTCTGCGTGAGAAAGCTTCACAAGGTATTAACTAAGAGGATCGGAAGTTTTCAAGTGTGTTTTTAGGTGTGGGTGGTGATTTGTGAATGGTGCAATCCACTTTAAACAAAGGATACGTCACATCCCATCCGTGTCAACCCCCCATTCCTATTTTCAGCCAAGCTTTCACCTGTGGTCCCATTCTCTCCTGACATTCAAATCCCTCTGTCCACCACCCACCTAGAACTGGTAATGAATTATACAATGATGTAGGGGTTCGCACTGTAGATTTTAGTGAGGAGATTCATGGTTTGCATAAAAGGTATACACCTGTCTATGTTTGTTTTCATTGTTCTTCCTGTTCTTACATGGCTGCACCACTAAAGTCTAACAGCATCCTGGATGGAATAACTGTGATAGTGATCGTTTCATGTCCAGACCAGTGAGTACCAAGCTTTCCCCCAATGTTATCGCTAACAACAGGCACTTGTTTAAGGAGTAAAGAACAAAAAAACAAATGGTCCCTTTCATATACTAGAATACACTCATACACTAAGCTGTCTTTGGGGTACTATTTTCAAAAGTAGGGGATTATTTACATGTGTAATAATAACATCTCTCTTTTAACTTGAGACACAAGCATATGACAACACGTCTCAGGAATCGAGTATTAATGGATGGGTTCCTCCTTGCGTTCACGGAGAGGATGGAGGCAACTCTTCTGTCACGAGTGAGTGTTTGTCAGAACGTGTTCATGTCCTCATAGCCATAGAGACACACACAACAATCCAAACAAAATCTTAGAGGAAAGCCGGCAAGCCCTCTGAGGTGTGTCTGTGCACTTGGGCTTTAAGAAAAAATAAGTTGTAATTAGTCTTGTTCTAACTTAGAGAAGATAAAAACTACACACAAGAACATTTGATCTGGAAGCAATTGTTAATGAGATGAAATGGTCAAATGATGAGATTCAAAAAGAAATATCCTGTATATATTGTCCCAAACACAGAATATACTTTTGGTAATTAAGGTTAATGAATGTTTCTGACCACACTATACAGGGCTTATGAACTCTGGCAGGTTATTCTGGAAATTACTGTGTTGTGTTTATGTTTTCTTTTCATTTTAAATGGCTACAGACCCCAAAACTTCTTGTTGTCTTCAAATTTGCTCAAGAAAAGTGCAAAGAAAACTTTTTGGAGTATGTTTGCATGCCAAGTTGCTGCATCCCCGACATGCATCCCCAAGTGCAATACTAAGCATTGGATCTTCTGGATGAAGTCTAGACATAAATATTTGAGCGACCAATCTGATGGATCCCTCTTACTGCCACAAAAAGGTATTGTCTGACTGCACATTGTTGTTTGGTGGAGGGGAGATTATGGAGTGAGGTTGTTTTTCAAGAGCCTCAGTAAAAAAAACGCATTTCTTTGAAACATCTTTGTTCACAACCTTGAAAAACAACCTGAAATAACAACTTAACTTGCTGTCAACAAATCCCATCCTGACCCCATTTGGAAGGAATATTACAGTTTTTACAAAGGATTTCTGAAACGGTACTCGGTTTGGCTTAGCTCTGTGCTCCACGGTTCACTTTACCACTGAGTTCCAGTATCTGTTCTGAGTGGGCTTGTTTTACACACGACAACCTATGCACCACTCCTCAACCTCATTCTATCACGCTGAGTAAATGTGACATTTGTTGGGTTTGTCATTTTTTTTCTGAAGCTATGTGGTTATAACGCGTTTTTGTGTTGCACACTGTAACCTCATCCAAATGGGTGGGAAAAGTGTACAAAACACCAAAAGCAAACAATGCTGTGCTGCTACAAAAGAGATAAGTGTCAATGCACAATTATTAGAAAGACTGTGAGACAGACCTTCATGTCCAGCATCAGTGTCCAAACTCAAAAATGCACTTCTACAATGCTCAAAAATTCTGATATAGAATATACAACTGTTATTATGGTGATGGATAGATCAACAGAATATTAAACCTAATGGATAATAGATGGGATGTCACCCAAGTTCAAATGTGTCTTAAGGCAGACGTGGGATTGTTTTTGCAATACGGTGTCGTTTTCTTGCTTAAAGGATGGTTATCTGTAGTTCAACTAAACCCTGGCTTTTCACCCTATTTGGCACCGTGGCATTACAATAACCCACGGAATACAAGTAAATTTTTGTACATAAAAAGGAAGGAGTAATTGAAAGTTTGTAAGAGAATTTTTGTTCTAAACCAAGTAAGAAGACTTTAAAGTATGAGTTTAAGGAGATTTAACAGAAACACAGCTTTATTTAACTCAAACATGATACAGTTAGAAGCATACAGCCTTGCAAGAGAGCAACAAAGTTAGGGGGAGGGGGAAAAGCCTCTGTGAAAGTCGAAAGCAAAAAACAAGCCCTTTTGATCTATACAGACAGCTTTGTGATATATTCCTGATTATACATATGTTCTTTATTCCTGTTTTGTGGCAATCTTTTGTGGATATTTCTATGGTATAATTTCTGTGTTAGTGGAGCATGTGAAAATGTGTCATCTGACGTCTCAACAGTCCACAGTACAGACATTGGGAAGTTGAACGTCTCCATTTGCTTTTATTTTTACATCCCTATGAATACAGTTTCAATTCCAACCTCGCAACACGAGTTTAGCTTGTCCATCCAAATCAAACCCTCAGCACAAATCTTGGGGAGAAACAACCACAACAAGCATCTTGCATCACAATTTAAGAAATATTGAAACTTTGAAGTTGATGCTCAAAAACAACCATGGACCTTTAACAGAATGTTTTGCTACATGTTGTCACATGCACAAAATGCTCATCAAAATCCTCATCTACTCAATAATGCAGCTGTCTATGTTAAATCAGTAGATTTCTGGATTCCACTCCATCCAGCTTTCAAACCTGAAGATCCAATATTTTCTCTACCATGCCCCAGGGAGACCTTTTATATGCAAATGATAATTCATAAAAACATTCTTCTCATTCACATCCATTCTCCTCCTCACTCCACATCTGCATCCTCCTCCTCGGGTCCTGGGCCTCCTTCCTTCTCAGGCAGCAGTCCATAGGCATTGAGGAATGCCTCGACATCTGTCGCAAAGAACTCCTCATTGAAGTGCTGTGTGACTGCAAGGAAATTCCCAAGGAGCTCTCCAGCCTTGTACACCAACAGAGCAGGTAACACCTCATCTGAGAATCTCTCCCCAGCTCCGGTGGAGGATGCACTGATGCGGCAGAATTTAACAGTGGTGTATTCGTTCGCCAAGCAATCCATGCAGTTGTTAAGAGCTTCACACCCCTGAACTCCATTTTTGTAGATATGAACCACCACCACTGTGAGGTGGTGCTCTTTCTCAATGACCTCCAGAAAGGCCTCGCCACTGTCCAGGTCGTACACACCCTCAAATTTAGGGCAGAAGCTCAGGCGCTCGTGCATCTCCTGCATGCACTGCTTACGGTATTTGCGGAGACTTTTCTCATCATCTTCCTTGATCAGCTCATACTCCTGAGCGCTCATCTTAAAAGGTAAAGAGAAGGAAGCAAATTCAAAACGTTTAGTGCAGAATAATACATTTTGATTAAAATGGATAAATACATTGGATACAAATAAAAATATACCAAGGACGACATATGTGCTTTAACATTTATACCTACGTGAACTGGTTAAAAAAAGAGTCAACAAAAAATTCTTAGGTTCCGGATGACATCAAAATCTCACTCTAATCTAATTATGAGCTCAGAGTTTTTTACAGACGCGTGGAGTGCCTGCAAACTTATACCTTAAATGAGAGATGCAAGGGGCAAGATCAAGAAAGTGAAAGTGAAGTGGAGAGCCTAACTCTGCCCTGTTACAGTAGCCACTGACCTGGGGTCAGTAATCGTAAGATCTCCCTCCCAATTGGAACAAACTCTTACATAAACACAGTGGTGTATCTTGTAAGCTGCTTGTGCCCCTGATCCAATCACAACAGAGAAAGCAATGTAGGAGGAGCTTTAAAGAGCCAGTAGCTCTCTTGAGAGTCCAAAGCAATCAGAGAACAAAAGTGTCTCAGCAACTTTATTTAAAGAGCCTGTAACTTCCTGGCTGTGATGTACTTCCTGTTGTATCTCAGAAATCAACCAGAAAAGTATTGTAAATATTCTTTCTATTACAGCTGTTAGTGGGAAAATTTAGAGCATATAGGTAACAAAGGATGAGTCCATCAAGCCAAACCATCTTAGCTCTCCAAATGTAATCAGATTATTTTGATAAATAGACCGCTAGTCTTTAAACACTGGCAGAAAGCACATGCAATAGGCAGAAAAGGAAACTCAAACTGTGCTAGATTTGTAATTCAAAACACTAAATTAGTTGTGTTTGCTTGGAAAACAACAGTTGAGTGATGGAAAAGTGATTCCAAATTGTTGACCGTGCAGGATGGATATTTTAGAACATAGAAATTGTATGTTCCTCCCCTCCAAGAGTTGAGATAATTTCCTCCCTTCCTTAGTCTGGATGCCAATAATAAACCAATTAAATGATTGTAAGAATAATGGACAATGTTTTAGAAATTCAAGATTTGGCGTTTCAGATTGGAGAGGAGGCCATCAGGTAATTAGCCTTGGCTCCTCTGGTGCCCAATCATCGGATTATTATCGTCCTATTTATAGCTACTTAAATCTAAAAGGAGCACTTTTAGTGGTGTTTTCAGTGCTCAAGTTGCTTCCTGGCTCTGGAACCTCTTCTTGTTTGCATTGTCCATCAAATATCCATCAAAGTCCATCAAATATGCAAACGTATATGTAACCAGCAACCCCCCCCCCCCAAAAAAAAACAACAAAACAAATTAAAGTTAAAGGGGGGCAACCTTGCGATTGAGACTCCCCATGTTGGCCTCTCTGGGCTTCTGAGGGGATGACATCTGTCTGAGCAGCTCTCTCTTGTTGGGAGGAAGACTCTCCTGGTCCATACTCTCCAGCTTAAACTTACGCCAGTCATTGATCACACCCTTCGGTCCTAGAGAGAGAAAAACCACCAAAATTTTTTCGAATTCATGATTTCTCAAGAGATTAGTGTAAATGAGTCCTGATCAGAGTTGTCTTTTCGTTACCATGTGTTTACATTCATATGCAGGGGAGGATTTACACATATGCATGAATAAAATCAAACGTTCACTGACCGGTGTGAGTTACTGTGACTGGCTCCTCGTCAACAATCCTGTCAGACATTTTGATTGGTTGATTATCTGCGGAAAAGTCAAAGCTGTGTCAATCAGTTTTAATAGTTAAAGAAGAAAATACAGACTAATAACAAGGCGTTGTATCAAAACATAACTGATGTGCTGGTGTCAGCCAAACCTCATCATGCTTTCTTGGAAGATATTAGGTTTATCTGGAGTAAGAAGATTAGATTACTCCTCTCATCCAATTAGTTTGTACGACTGGGTGCCGATATGATGTCACGAAATGACAAATTTACTTTGCTCAAATTATGACAAATTTCAACAAAAGGTGTTTCAAATAGTCTCAGTATAAATATGCTTTTATATCATTCTTAAAAAGCCCTGTTTGAAAAACATCTTAATGTCTATGAGAAAACGAACGCTTTTTATTGGTTAGCTAGACATTCAACTAAATCTTTTATGAGGTTGAAACTAAAAGCAGACAAATCTGAACGACATGGTGAGTAGCATCTTAATTCTGGAGGTCATTCGTCAGACTTGTCTCTGACCTCCAGCCCTGTACTTTTCACTACTGACTAAATGAGATTATATAGCTATGATGCAATGAAGCACCTTAGAGGGATACATCCTGCATTTTTTAAACATCAATAGTTACAATAGAGGAACACAAATTACAATAGAGTTGGGCTATATTTTCGATTCATGTAGAGTTTTTGACTAATAAACATCAAAGCATCCCATCAACCGCTGAAAAACTTTGATTAACATTTGATCTGCCAATCAAAAGAGTGTAATTGTTTCTTGCAATCCTATTGGTTGTTACATTATCGCTCATCGAATGCATATTGTACTTATTTATACACCATTTTAAAGCTTTAAACAAGATGGAAGAAATAGTCTAAGCATAAAACCAAAACAAACAAATGTCAAAATTGTCGCCTACTCACCTTTTTGTGTCCAAGAGTCCCGTCTGTCCTATCTCTGGGCTGCTACTTGATCACTGTTGCCATTAGAGTACCCTTCATGCTTTTTGAGAGCGAATGGGGAGGGCACAAAGAAGCTTTCTTAAGTCAAGATACTGTGGACAACCTTGTGCTCTGTGCAGATATAGCTCAGGGATCTTAAGAGGATTTAAGTGCAGTAATTAGACACTGTTTATTAAAACACAACTAATGACCATGGCTGAATGACGTGAGGAGTTGGAGGAAGATGATCAAATTTTAGTGGGATTTTAGGCTGACAGACTTAAAACCAAATTAAAATGGATTCAGAGGTTTACAGAAATAAGCTTAGCAATGGGTTGAAAAGAGTAAGATTGAAAGAAATCGAAAGATAAAAATGTACCAAATATTATTATGATGATGTATACTTGTGAAAGTTGAGGAACTTTACAACAGTACTGACTGAATTTCAATTATTCAATAAAAATATAGACATTTTATCCAGGGAAAATGTGCTACACTGAGAAAAAACGCTTTTTTTTGTTAAATATATTTGTCTAAATAAATATAGATGAAAACCGAATAATATACATTATGCAAAGAGGATAAGAGAGAAAGAGGAATGAGAGGAGAGATGAGATGGAGCAGTGCTGATCGTTCTGGCTGAGTGAATGTAAACGCACAGATGGCACTGAATAGGATTGACCCGATTAGAGTGAAACACACCTTTTCAGCCGGATTCTTCTTTTCCGTATCTTTTCAACTGCCACTGACAGAAAGAACCAAATGAAATGAAGCCACCAATACAATATTTCATCAAACGTTCCTAGTATTTTACATTTTAACTCACATATATTAGCTATGAAATTAATGTGGGAAGGTTAACGTTTCACAATGCAAGCTTTATGTCTGGCAAACAACGTTTCTGCCAGTTCTTTGTCGTTTGAAGGCAATGAAGTCAAACAGAAATTCTATGTTCAGTTAACTTGGTTTAGTTAACTCTACCACTCAGCAAAATACTGTGATTTCACAGAGAATAACAAAACAATCCTTCAGATGCAATTCCCAATATGTGATTGTGACTATAAAAAATGACTAGATGGCTAAAGTTGTCTTGTAAAAATGCCATTTATTGTATTTTACCAATGTCACTATGAGTAACATATAGCACACCCCATGTTGTAAGAGCATTTCTCTTTTTGAATCTTAAAATCTGACCACTGTTTCTAAAGCATTTCAGCTGTTTTCAGAACCATGACACCGACTGCTTCAGACAAACTCTCAAATTCAATATTCTTCCTTTTTATTATTAACAGCGAAAGACAAAGTTCCAATTAAAACAATTTCCTTCTTTCAAAACAACTGCCAATAGCTCTGTCAATTTTGTTTTTTACTAGTTGTTTATTGCATGATTTCCGTTTTTCGTTCAAGTTTACTCATTAACATAATGAAATATATGTAAATTAGGTAGTAGTGAGGTATCAAACATTTGTATTTGTAATGACTTTTTTTGTTGATTGGATTTTACAAAGAGAATGTTTGTGGTAAGTGGTAACCCGAATCTGTTTAAGCTTTATATTCAAATGGTAGTACACGAGGACCCAGTAGAGGCAGAGATGTGTGTTTTTTGAGAAGCAAACATCATAAACTCACACAAACAGCAGATGAAAATTCTTTGTTTTGAAATCACAAAGAAACAGGATTTTATCTGTAACTAATTGTATGATGGGGGTTGTTATATGTTATAATGGGTTATAGGTTATAATGTTTGCAGATCAAAGAGTGGTACATAGATCTGTGGTGTGGGGGTTGAGCTTTGAGGTATTAGTCATTTGAGGTTTTTGTCTCAGAGAAACACACCTATATCGGGATCAGCAGCAGGTGAGCTTGCTAATGCAAGTCCACACCACCCACTCACTCTCAGTTCCAAATGTTTGTAATATTTTCAGGTGTGGTGGTTAAAAAGCTCCAATAAGTCTCAACTCCAGAGACTTGTTTTTTTATATGCAACACTAACGTAATGTTTTGCTTCTTTTGCACCTAGCCCCTGCAGTTTTTGAGATTAAAATACTTCAGAGAGCTTGATTCTACTTTTCTGAAGAAAGAGAGAAGTGGTAAAGAAAATGGATGGGTGGATATTTTAACAAAAGATCTGAGGGATTTAACATGTTGCAAAAGAGTATTAAAAATTTCACATAAAAAAAGAAACAATAAAATGAAAGTTTTCTTTCAAATCATTTTTGAGGAAAACCACATTACTTTTGCCCACAATTACATTGTTTTGAGAAATGCGGATAAAGACAACACAAATGGTTACAATGTTATCTCATGGAGCACATGAAAGATTATATTGCATTTAACTGTTTTAACCAGGAAATGTTGTTGGGTCACATTTGCTGTTAAGTCCTCTATTAACACCGTTTTAATTAACACAAGTTAATAAACATAACTTGAGTTGAACCCATTATGTTCATTCTTTGAAATGTAGTTTCTATACAAGACTATCACCCCTCATTTTCCTGGTTTCAGTCACTTGTCTTTAATTACTCATGCTCATTCCTTTTATTTTTGGTCTGGGCCCAGTTCAGCAACAGGGGAAAACAATCAAATGGTGCTCCAAACAGCCACTAGGTGACAGCCTCCACTTCCTGTTTAACTCTAAAAAGAAGAAGTGTCACAAACACTGAATAACTAAATGCTGTTTAAACAAGAAAACAAGCAAATATTTATTTTTTTTAAACTAAACTCTCATTCTGGTGTAATCAAGGATCTCAAGGTTAAGATGGGGTGCAAAACATCAGACAACTAACATCTATACATCCACCATGAATAACTGTTTGCATAGGTAGTGTTCCTGAGAACGATGGTGTTGTCTTTCTTATAAAAAGTTTTCTTATAAAAATAATTTTTTAATTTTGTTAAGTAAGCTTCAAAGTTTGCATTTTCTCCGAAATGCAACACAGGGGGTCCATGAGCTTTTGCTACAAGACAAAGAAAGTGGCCCATTTACAGTTTAAACTCAGTTTTGACCAAACACAATTTCAGTTTGCCTTTGTATGGCAGTATTGTTTGGGGATTTTGTGTTTCTTCTGTTTTGGCGCCAATCAGTGTTTTCAGCTGTTGCTTGTCTTTTCTCTCTCACCGCGTTCACCTGCGAGCCCTTTCTCTCATTGTTGGTTGCATTTTTGTTCCTAGGTGGGTTTCTCCCTCTCTGGGATTATCTGTAGTATTAGCTTTGAGCTAACCCTAATCTTTGCCTCTCTGTATAGTTCTGTATAGAGTCTTGCCTTTTAAATATTCCCTGTGACACTGACCTTTTCAATAAATGTCTAGTGCAATACCCCTCTTGCATTCAGGTTCCATCAATACTGCACCCATCACAATCATTGGAAATTATTCCAGTGCTAATTGTGCAACCGGAAGAGAACAAAAGGCTCTGAGGAAATAGCTGAAAAAAAATACCAAAACTGTGAACAGATCACCAATAAAGTTCCAGGAGGCTCAAATTGGTAAAACTACATCACTACCAAATTCAACCCATCAACTGGACACAGCCCCCTATTTTAAATATAACACTATTTGAGTTAAATAACATAATTGGTGCAAATATTGTTTGTATTGGTCCAGTACTGTTGATTTAGCACTTTGAATTCTGCTGTGTAGGTAAGTAGGCAAATTAGCCTAAAGGGGGTGTTCTTTTAAGATGACATTTAGCATTTAGTGGCCTTTGACACAGAACATGTCAGACATGTAATAGCAGATTTTGGTTTTGGGACCTATTCATCAACACTGTGCTTAAGGGCAGAATGGTGACATCCCATGCCCTCCAAAGCTTAATCTTTTTGGGTTCTCACTTAAATGTCACATATTACTGCAACATTACTGTCATTAAAGAATGGAAACTTTTAGAAGGGGGCATTTAAAAAATCTTCTGCACTGTTGCTTGAAGATCAAGATGTGAATACACTTATTTAGAAAAGTTCTAAAAGCTTTTCAATGCCGTTTCTGAGGCGTCACATAACATTAGTATGTCTACAGAGCCATGCATATGCACTGTCCTTGTGAAGCTAGTGATTTAATGTTTGGTGAACAATTTGGCATGTGTTTATGCTGATGAATAAAGAAGGTAAATCAAAGTGAGTCTTGCTTGTAACTTAAAAAACAAGTCATCTTCGCCCACCTGGTGGACTCAAGCTTTCTACACGTGTTTACAACATTTGAATCAGTTTACTTATACGGTTTACTAGCTGTAAACAAGGAGACAGGTCTGTGAGCAGTTCAAAGAAATCTGTTTTAAACTCATGTTTCTACCAAATTTCACATTAAAACCAGAACAAAAAATCTACTTAGGTTTCAACTGTGACTTTAATGATTTAAAAAATTCTATGATTTTCTTTTAAAAGTCCAAGTTTCACTAACTTTCAGTCGGAAATTAGTTTTTTTTTACTGAAACATGATATCTAGAGGATGTGTTTTACATTGCTGTTTGAGCTATGTCTGAGGGGGGGGGGGGGGGTGACATGTTGAGTTGTTTGTCTGTGTAATGGAAACATTCCCTCTCATTTGCAGGAAGTATCTGTGATCCTGGATCACAAACAGCCCATCACAGTCTCAGGGGTTTTTTTTTTTGAACAGTTGAAATCCCTTAAAACAACCTGGCTATGGAAAGGTATTCTATTCAGAAAGTCAAACTGAAAGTACTTCATACTTCATTCAAAAAATGTTGAAAAGCAATCCCAAGAGGGGAATAATGCCCTTAACTACAGATTTTTCCTCAAGAAGGTATGTCCAAAGTCAATGGACATACCATTTAGCTTTCAACCGGAAGTGGTCAAAAGAGGGATACAGCCTGGACAGGGCAACCCAACGTAAACGTAAATGAAAACAATAAAACATGTTTATTTGAAAGAAATAACCTTTAGCTGACTGAACATATAGAGGTTAGTGACCTCAAATTTCTGTCATTGGTTAACTTTCAAAGCAACTTTTTCCCCAACTGATGAATAAGTACAAAGCATTTCTTTTGCTTTGTTTCAGTTTTGGACTGACAAATTCCAGTTTCAGGTGACTGATCACAGATTGTGAGATTGAAGCTCATTGTGCACAATTAAACAGACACAATCACAGAGTCTCAGGGTGGGTGTGTAATGATTTGGACGAAAAACCTAGTTACGTGAACATTTTTGATGACAATTAACAGTCATTTTCGGTCCAGTCATCTATAAGGTCATCCTGTCCTGATCCGCCAGTTTCATGAGGACTAGCTGCTAGATGCTTCCGCATACAATTAAGAACTGAACAGGGATTATCCTAGATTTTCTGGATTATTGAGTTTTTGCAACTTCTGGTAATTTTAAGTTTGTATGTTTGAAACTCTGTGGTTAAAATTCTACATTTCCTGAAAAAAGAAACCTTCTGTGTTTCTACAATTGTACTATGAGCTGGTGAATTGTAGTAGGTTGCTTTTGAGTTTACTTAAGTTTGAGTTTTTTTCTTTAGAGTGTTATAATGTAACAATAAAGATTTGAGAAAAAGTCTTTTGTCTGGCAACAAGTTATTCAACCCCAGCTGGTGCAATGTGCTGCTTCTCATTTCTTGAACAACCATGTCGAAAGACACATCCTGTGGTTGTGAAGGGTCAAAATATCTAAGATGATTGCAGAAACTAACTAAATCTTTGAGGAAGAAATGCGGATCAAGTACTGACAATTATGATCTGTGATTGATGAAATTAAATTTAAAGAAAAACAACAGTAGAACTCAGGAATTTAAAAGGAAAAATGCGAGCATATCCAGGGAACTCAAGTGTAGCCTTAAGAAAAACACTAATCATGGCTTCAGTTTGTTAGGGAGCAAATAGATTGGACTCTGGACGAATGGAAGAACGTCATGTGGTGTGATGAGTCCAGATTTACCCTGTTCCAGGGTGAAGGGAGCATCAGGGTAAAAAGAGAGGTAGATGAAGCACCCATCATGGGTATTGCCTACTGTACAAGCCGTGTGGCCGTACTATAATCTGGGTCGCTGTAGTTGGTCAGGTCTAGGTTCAGTAACAGTCTGTGTTCAAAGATTGAGGTCAGCTGACTCCCTGAACATACTGAATGAATTTCCTCAATGGATTTTTTCTTCCGTAGTGGCATGGTATTTTCCAAGTTGCCAGGAGACATCTGGCTCATATTGTGAAAAGTGGTTCAGGAAACATGAGACATCGTTTTTACACATGGATTGGCCACCACAGTCAAGACCTTCAGCACATTGAGAACCTTTGGGATGTGCTGGAGAAGGTTTAGTGCCGTTTCAGACTGTACCCTCTTGGTGAAAAAGTGTTAAAATGTGTGACTTTTATACAGGAATAAATCTCCCTTTTTAAAGAATCTTTTTATTAATGTATAGTTTACCTAGTTTATAATTTTCACAGTAGAGCTAGTCACAAATATCTGAGCCAATACCATTTTAGGAAAAGGTGTGCTCATCAGTGTTAGAAACCAGGCCACAACCTCTCTTTGATGAAACACTTCTTCATTCTTACATTCCTAGAGCTCACATGCACGTTGTCATATTCAAGGTATTTTCCAGGTGCTGTGTCATGTGAGTAACTATTTTGTTATCTTGATACAATCGTTCTAGTGGGGATTTCATGGAAAACAAGTTTTTTGCAATTCCGCGCACTTTCCAAACACCTGCTGTTGGTTTAAGATATTTGAACATTATATATATGACAACTCAAACGAATGCGAGTATACAGGCAATGAAAGACGCATTATTAGTCAGTACTTGAGTGTTGATCTTCTGATGATTTCATTTCCTTTTACACCCTGAATTAAATGCAGTTTTTCCAGATGCCATTGGTGCTGAACGAAGAGATAAAAATAAATGACATTTGCCCTTTTTTTTTTTTTTTTGTAAAAGTTTCAATTACTCTTTCTAGAGACACTCTAAACATATTGATCGTCGGCTACTCAAAAAAAAAAAATCAGCGAATAATCAGAGATTGGCACCAGTGATTCCAATTAAACCATTATTTAACCAGTTGTACCTCATCCTCTTGGACCTTCCTCCCCATCTTCTCACATAACACAGATACTATCCACTTCCGGACAGCTTGTATGTTCATACCCGCCACCTTATGCTTAGACTTCAAGGCAAAACCTGGTGGTGAACTCGTGAAATATGATACCTGACCAATGTATCACATATACAACACCAAACAATAACCTCTGCCAGACTTGGACCAGTGTTATTAGGAAATTTTGAGTTGAAATTATAAGCAAAATTACCTAAGTAATAACCAAAGCTAGGACACTGAGTGTATGTTTTGTGTCAAATTCAATGCAGTATTTATATTCAAACTTTTAACCATCTCACTTGAGGACCTTTTAAAACAACTTTAAAGGAACCATTATGGTGATTGGCCAGCACAATATGTGTACAGCATCTGTTGCAATGCACAGAAATAGATGATGGCAGTACTGTTTGATGTAAAAGATACCAGAAATGGCTATACTGGGTCCTCTGCTGATGTGCAAATACAGTCTGGCTCACTAGACATAACCAGTATCTACTGCCTTACAAGGGGTGAGTCTCATTTTGAATTGGAACGCGTGCGAAATTCAGATAACCACGGTAAGTTAGTCATAATGACTAAGACTTCAAAGTGAATGGATACATTAAGTTACAACGTGTGGAAAATGTGTTCACCTAAGAATGACCCAAAATTACTCTAGAACGCTGTTTCAGTAATAGTCTAGATTCTAGATTGATGCTTGATAATATTCCAGGTAGTCTGATTCTAGATTCTAGAATGAGCTTTTAATGACAGTTAAAAGAATTTTTTTGATTCCATGTCTTTGAAATCACAAGATAGGAATAATAATTCTATACTTTACAAATGTGAAAGCAATTTTTAGAACAAAATATTTTTAAACAAATTGGACAGTTTTTATTGTAAATCAAATGAAAGACATGGTATGGAATATATTAGGCAACTTCATGAATACTGCTTTGCACATTCTTTGATTTCATGAGTGAGTACATCATCACATTTTAATTTCATTGGTCTGCTTATGTGTTCTGCTAAGTATTTATAAAATGTAATTATTAATTTTTTTTTACAAGATTTTAAGACCATTTAACAGCTAAAAGGTTGGTAAAATCTACAATATTTTGGTCTTCCTGGAATATTATCATTTCAACTGAGAACAGTGAAAGCACCATTGTATAAAAGGTGTATTAAAATTTTGTACTGAGGTGTTATATGTCTACAACACCATAATACAGTCGAAAAAACTCAAAAAATTCAAGTTAATATATTTTCGATTTTCGAAGGTCAACTGAAAAGTCAAAATGTCTAGAAAAAAAACAATAAACCCTGGTGGTGTAGCGGATGGTGCACTCGACCCAAACTCGCCAAACATTTCCTAGCCTCTACACTCTCTCATGTTTCCATTCGCTTGCTGTCTCATCACTGTCCTATCTAACAAAACCATAAAAATACATAAAAAATAAATCTTAAAAATAAATAAATAAACAAAGCTAGTAAGTAAAGAGTAACAACTTTGGGCATTTTTGCTTCATTTTGATAAAAAAAAAAAAAAAAAGTTTGCCTTGAAAGTTTTTAGATTGCCCACCTATCCTTTTATGGTCAAAAACTGAAATCAAACTGAAGTCCACGAACATGTACCAGAAAGTAGTTTCAATATCGATGAGTTACAGCTCTGTCATACTGCTCTGTACACAACAGAAAGCATTCTTGTCGACTGCATTACCTCATTAGCCTCAAATTCTACCTTAAAACACTTTAATAAAAATCGATGACAGGTTGAAAAGATCAAGCACTCCACTTTTCTAACATGAGCTCATTCTCGATATTGCCCTAAAATAAAAATTAATGTTTTCAATCAATCTCCAGATCTGGTGAAAGCACTTTTAGCATAGCTTAGCATAAAAAAACTGTATCCGATTAGACCAGTAACATTTCAGTCAAACATGATGAAAGAGTTTCCATAATGTAAATGGAAAAATGTATCAAACTCTTTTACTCTATCGCCAGATCTTGAGAACTGTTGAATAACTACCAGAATGTTAAGACACATCTTACTATCTCAGAAGGATAAGATGGCACCATTGATATTTGGTGGGGTTTTTTTGACAGTTTGCTTATTCTATAAGTATATTTTGTATACGTGATTAAATCGTTTACCAGCCAGTTAAAGGTCATGGTCTGGTCATTGCTTTCAAATAGAGTTTAAAGTGCCCTCTTTTTGTTACTGCATTTGTAATTAATTGTCAAATTTACTGCTAATTTTACATCACTGCTCCTGCCATTGAAATATTTCTTGGACAAAGGTCATGCTGACTGATGCATTAGGCCTCTTCTTCTAAATCTATTTCTCTCTGCCAAGTTCTCACACTGGGAAGTGAGCAGGGAGCGATTTCAATGCCCCTCATTTTTCCTCACTCCTCAGATGGCACGTACCTCTTTGGGAGGTTCACTGGCACACATTTTTTCCCTACATCCCCGGCACGTCCCCCAGTGAGAGAAAAAAGCTTTCCATACACTATCAATCGCTGAAGAGACAGTTTTTGCTGAGGTAATGGAATATGGGCACCCAAGTCTTTGCTTCTGGCCCATGGTGGGCATTTTATGCTAATTTATCACAAACAAAAGAAGACTGTCCATAAGTCCACCCACAGAATTGAGCTAGTTGAGCTCATAGAGTGAAGCTTTTGATAACCAAAGCCCCTGCATTAACATTAAAGACCGGAAGTACAAATACAAAAACTTAATCACTGGCACAATTATCCGGACGCTTCTGGTCAAAGAGCTTTACTTTTGGCCCTGACCTTTATGACGCATCACTTTAATACGGTTAGTGGTTTAGTGTTGTGAGAACTGATGCTTAGAACTGAATTCAAATATAAATAAATAATGGAAAACAAAGTATGCTCAATTTATTTTGTGTACAGCTTCTCTGATAAGTAAATGTGTGGGAAAATACATTTGGTACATTCTGCAGCGTGTGTACTACATAACTCTTGTCATATAGACACAATATTAATAATTACTCAGTGCACATTGTGCAACCAAAAGGAATATTTTAAGTGCTTGTCTCTAGTAGCTGAAGGATTGTTCACTAGCGCATGTTCAAGTTACTAGTTGCTTAGGAATGACATTTACTCAGAAATCTCTTGCGGACAGAATAAGTCACATTTTTTGGAAATGATGGGCTCATATCTCTTTGTTGCTGTAGACATTAGACAGTGAAAGAAATGTACTTTATAATTACTTTAAATGAATAAAATTTCACATCTGAGTGTTGAGATGGAGTTGAAACACATTGAAGCTTCCATCAGTTTCTTCCAAAAGAAAATGTTTGATTCAACCAAGCTCTGTTGCTTTGGAAACATACAAATAGTTCCCAGTTGGTAGTTCTATGTCCTTTGGTGCATTCCTTTGTTGACCTTAAACTTTACAAGGTTCTCAAGGCAACTTAAAATTGATCTTGTTTGAATGCAATGAAACTACGTTGATTTGAGTTTTTCACAAGCTTCCATTTAGAACAACCATAATATTTTTTTTATATTCCAATCAACCATAATCGTCTATATTGTCTTGTGTTTATGTGGCAAATGATAAGTACTTCTGGCTAATTCAAAAAGTGGATTTTTTTAGTCTAAACGCAACAGAGGTACACACATCTGGATAGTAGATGGGTTTTTACCAGTTCTGAGCTGCTGGCACTGCTGGACATCTTTCATTTTCTAAGGGTAATGATGTGGATTGATCACTCAGTTGTTGCTTTTTTTTTTTAGCTTG
Source organism: Danionella cerebrum (assembly GCA_007224835.1). Classification (NCBI taxonomy): domain Eukaryota; kingdom Metazoa; phylum Chordata; class Actinopteri; order Cypriniformes; family Danionidae; genus Danionella; species Danionella cerebrum. The sequence continues at coordinate 48,568 of SRMA01023950.1, forward strand.
AACTTGAACAGAACATCTTGAAACCACAATCTGCTTTTGAGATCTTTGTCTTGGAGAGAACTTGTTGATGCCGTATAAGTATCTTATGCCTTGTTGCTTAAGTTAATCTTGCCGTGACAAGAATCTGTTTTTCTCAACCTCACCTAGGTAGCAGCTTTTGGCTGTTCTCATTCAGTTTTAAGCCTCCTACACAGCTGTTTTTGTTTCAGTTCCATTACTGGGTTTCAACCTATATGTGACATTGGTGATCATTAGCACCTGTTAGGCATTATTGGTTGATCATACACCAAACTAAAATCCTACAAAATCCTTGACTGCAAAAAGCTGGTTTGAAGGAAGATGCAAATACTTTTTTCACACACACGTAAAACCGTACTATTTATTTAATCGTACTATATATGTTTAAGATAAGATATGAAATTAAACAAAATACATTCAAACATTATTAGAAAATACTTTCTTTTATTTAGCAACGTGACATTTTCTTGAACAAATAAAAAATAAAAATAAAAAAAGACAAGCACAAGTTAAAGAAAACGTTAGATTTCAAAACTAGACACAATTCAAGTAAACACAGGGCACAGTGAAAAAAAAATTATCTAGTCAACATTATAACATGTCTACTGTAAACCTTTTCATCATACACAATTTACATAGTAATAAATAGTTACCAAAACATCATATTTGTATAAAACTGTTCATAAATACAAAAATACGAATTACTCTCTGCATATTACATTCAATAAATATCCTATAAATAAATAAATAATAAATACTTTATGTATAGAATACGTCTATCAGAGCTCAGAGGTCCTTTCTTTCAGTAAAACGGCGGGACTCACATTTTGATCCGAGTGGGAACTACTTGCATTACTCGTGGTGGTGACTGAATCTTTTACATTAGGCACATGAAAGGACGCCACAGGGCAGGGCCCTTTCACATTGTTGCAAACCAGTCTCTGCAGAGATGCACTGTTTACAATCTCAAAGCCAACTTTACCACCAAAAGTGCTTGGTTTCCAATACTCAGGGGAGCAGATGGGATTTCCCATAAGTCCTTTGAGGGAGTAGGGAGCACCCATCTCTACCATTGTCTCTCCAAAGATGGCATTGGCCCTGGGCTTCTCAACCAACAGACCAGCATACAGCTCCACTGCGTCCACGTCACCATACATCTCGCGAAGTTCAGCAGCCATTTCCTTTTCTCCTAAAAACACAAGCTCAGTTAGCTTCACGAGTTCTGAAATACCTCAGAACATTCACAAGAGACTCGAAAAAGATGCCTCACCTGTCATTTCTTCAAATGATTTGTATGGTTTCATGTTGAAGCGTTTCCTGTAGGCATTAATAGACTGGTAGCGCAGCTTCCTACTGTCTTCGATCGACTTCACAGCCACCTTTAACACAGCTGGTGCCACATTACGCCCTCCAGCCACCTGAGATTAGATTCACTGTCACAAGAGGCGGTACTCGGAACAGTACTCTATAACCACACTAAGGTATGCCAAGTTTCAGTGTTAAAGAAACACTTACCCTTCCAGCAATCTGTGTGCTGAAGGACTCAACCAAGCTGTTGACGCCATAATCTGTCAGTATAGATGTGTTGAAGAGAAACTGCTGATAATTGTACACTTCATCCTGGACGTGAAAATCATCAGGCATAAGGGGATGCCAATGGTAAAGAGTGTTAAACTCAGAGGAGATCCTGTTCTGGTACTGGAATTGCTCACTGAAGAGAAGCTCGGGGTCGAATTTGAGCTTGAAGTGATATCCACTAAGGTGCTGGACGTAATCTTCAATTACAATTTTGATGGTCTCACCTGAAGAGATAGAATACAGAAGCATGGTCAGCTCTTGAGAATGTAAAGCATGTAGATTTCAATAGTGGCATCCTTAAAAGTGCATTTCACTTTAGCCCTTCCCCTCTATTTTGCAACCATAGGCATATATTTTCCCCTTCCCTCAGCTCTAAAAGGTAGGGGGTGGACTGAAGGGTAAGTGGATGAAATGGAACTCAGCCTTTAACTAACCAACCCCTTAGAAATGTCTTCTCACCAATAAGGATGAGCCGTGTAGTCTGAAACAGCCTTTCATCATCCCAGTCAGGGTGCTCCAGCTTTAGTACATCGCACACTCTGTTGTGTTCTCGCAGCCAAAGAGTGCCATACATCATGAGTCCAGGTACCAGTCCAAAAGCCTCATGTCCCACAGCAAAGCGTCGAGACTCGGGTATATGAGGGGGATAATGCATCTCTACTTGAACCTCACTGACTAATGGAGGATAAACTTCACCATGCACCACCTGGTTTAAGGGGAAAACGTGATTTTTAGTCAAATCCAGAAAGTTTGGGGGTGCAAATAGGAAAATAACAAGTGACAATGAAGTTGAGAAAATTTGAGAGGGTTATAACCTGATATCTTAGCTTGCCATCCTTGAAAAGTCTCAGCTTGTGTTGGCGCTCAAGGTCCTGTCCATATATGTGACCTAAGTCAACCTAAAAAACACATTGAATCCTCAAAGTTAGGGTGCCATCATCTTGGTGCCATCATAAAATGTAGAATAAGTCATGTTTAACGGACCCCATGATTTGTGGCTCTTGTGAAGGCTGGACCTTTCTTCATGTCGGTTTTGAAGAACTGGTGAGTAAAATGTTGGGCAAAGAAAGCGAACATAAGGCTGGTGCGTTGAGGGTCAGGGATAAACTTCCTCCTGAGAAGCAGTTTCTCAGCAAGCAGCTTCACATCTGGCAGCTCTTTCTTACCTTTTAGATAGGAGGAAATAATGAGGACTTTGAAAATAGAAAAATGTTTCCTTATTCTTGTTAATTAACAACCAAGCTGGTAAATTATGTTTGAAACAGGAAATAAATGGATTGGAAATAAATCTCTCAGTACTGTGGCAAATAAAGGAATTCCATTTCTACCTCTAAACCCTTAATCTCTGTTTTCTGCATTCCAAGTATCCCAAAGAGGATATTCCAAGTAACCCACAAATACAAGTAACTTTGTCATTTATAAAAATTGTATGTTAGATTTCATATCCCATGTCTATGTCTAGGTCATCAAAAGTATTTGATGTCACGAAGATGAATAATGTTCCATTATTGGCCTAATAACACTAACATTACACTACAGACTCCATCACATACAGCACATTAAACATTTGGCTAAGTATATGGCTTTGTAGGGGTGTTCCGATTCATAAGTGCATGTTGTCACCCTTTCCTTAGTTTCATGGGCTAAGGGTTAGGAATAAAGTGCGAGAAATGGTCTCTGTGTCTCGGTCTTTGTGTGCAAGCTCTTATGTTAATTTGTGAATGTAAAAAATGTAAGAAAACGGGTATGGAGGACAAGGCTCACCTACGACTCCCATTGGCGTTGGGCAATCATGGGGAATTGGAGGCAAGGTCCGTGCATAGTAGGAAAGATTTGAGTAGACTTCCCAGCTTTTGTAACCATAGTCTGAATTGAAAGTAGGAGGACTCTCAATCAGATGGGAACGTGCTAGTAGAGGTAAAGAAAAAATAAAATAATTGTTTTTCAGGAGAAAAAATTACCACTGAATAAAAATGCCTTTTTAATTTCTGTTTAAAAAAAATCTAAAAATGATTAAAATGTAAATAAGCATGTTATAAATACATACATGTTAGCACGTATCGCATTATGGCGTTTCTCAAAAAGGTCACGTTGTTGACGATCTTCCAGACGCTTCTGAAGTGTGTCAGAATGTAATGCACGGTGTTGGGAGAAGGCTTCAGGGACACTTTTAACCATGTGAGAAACTCAGCTGTGAAAACGAAACGATTATAAGAAATTGTGAGATTATATTATTAAAATTATGAGTTTTTTAGACTTACGTGTTGTGCAGTTTTGACCATAATATCCAGTGCGCGTACAGTCACATTCATACGAGTCGGCGCCCATTTCCATACACACACCTCGATGTTGACATGGCTGAGAGCAACAGGGGTTCGCTGGAGAACACAGATATATTATTTTGCTGTTTTAAAACTATTCAACTATTTAAAAAAATGCCAAAATAAAGTTATAACTTACCTCCTTGACAAATCACGAACCCCAGGTGCAAAAGAATAAAAATCACAGATGTGTTCATTCCAAAGGCGGGTATTATTCTGTAGCCAATCGTGTGGTTCCTCGCCAGTTCCAAACTAAAGAATGAATAAACTTCCGAAAGAGAGAGAGGTGTAGTTTTATCGGAGAAGAGTGACGCAACACAGAGAGCGCTTGAAACGAGTTCCGCCGTGACTCATAACGCGGAGGATCCGGACAATGCATGAATATAAGAAACATTGCGTTTGGCTACCTGTTGATTGCCAGATTACGTCACAGTCACCCCATTCAATGAAGGAAATGTTTATAAATCACTTACATCAGCTTTTTTTGCAACATTACATTCATAACAATAACAGAATAGTTTTTTTTGTTGTGAAAAAAATAACCTATTCGTGTAACCTATTTATGCAATTAACTCTCATTATAATTCCAAAATGAGATTTGCTGTAATTATTGTTTATATGCTTGTGTACTTCCCAACAGGAGTAATTAAAAGTTATTTAATCTTTTATTATTGTTTTCCATCTTCATCATTCTTTACTGTTTATATAACGAGTTGCCACCTTGTGGTAAAAATGCATTGTTACAATGACATGACTCTATCCCCCCCCCCCCCCAAAAAAAACTTACAATTGAAGCATTAGTGAAAATAAAAGAAAATGCATTGAAAATTAAGTTTACAAACTCTACAACTAATGAGTCCAGGATTAACATAACAAAACACATTTTGTTGACTTTCTACATGATCGCTGTGCCAGTCAGAGGTGATTTTTTTGTGGCAAAGAAATACGAAAATGGAGAAAAATGCACCAAACAATTTGATTAAATTGCTTAGATTTGAGAGGAAACAACAGGAGAAACTTTATTTAAAGAAGCTTCAGACGGATCAACCCGAGACAAATAATTCAGTATTCAAAATATAAAGGAAGAAAATATCCATTTAGTAGATATTATGAAACGAAGACTGGTTAATTTAATGTGGCAAAGCAAATTCTTTATTCAGCTCTCCTTGTCTCACTTTTAAAACACCAGGGTCAGACTCAGGATGGACTCAGCTCAACTCAACTTAAAGTACTTTTTAATAAAGGGAAATAAAAAAAAAAGTAAAACACTAAATGTGAAGTTCTCACCAGTGCGACAAATGTAAATAAACAAATGTAATGGAAAAGTGCATATTTTTTGTCCATTTTGATAGTTTTCTAAATTAGTCTAGCCCCCTCAATGAACCAGCAGCTACTGAAATGTATTAAACATAAATCCCCATATAAGTAACAATACTCAGTTTTATACTGTTAGAACAAAGTACAACTTGCTTTTGATGTAAGGCAAGTAACTTACTAAAACCACAGTAGCCTTCATCATATACGCACAAGAATTCTGTGAGCTTTATCAAAATATAACAGTTTTCAATCCAGCTTTTCAAGGTTTCACCAATCTTCATGCACCTGCTATGTTTAGTCTACGTGACTATGTCCACTCAGCCTGGAAATGAACGTGTTCTGGTGCAGCGAGACAGTTTGTCGCACTGGTGAGCATAGTAGGTCATTCAAGGTCCAGAGGGACTCATCATTTATGTTGCTCTTTAAACTTCAAAGAAGTAAAGAGGTACAGATGATCAAATTCAAATGATCAGATTTGGGGTGTTCTTTGCTGTGTACCCCATTTTCGCGCATTCAGAAGCCCAAAAGATACACAAATACATGTATTCAAAATGGACAGATCAACAGATTATGAATTAAACCCAAAATGTAGCATTAACTACACAAACACCTTTAACCCTTTGATGTCTGGGATCTTTTTTTGATGTTTTTTTTTTTTACTATTTTACAATTTGCTCTAATAAATTACCTTTAAAAGATTTCTGTGGCAACTCTTGATATCACTTCTTAGTACAACCCTAGATATTTTTTACAAACATTTTTTAATTATGTTACACAAAGATTCCACCAGTAAAAACCAATAAAAAATACAATTAAGAGTATTAGGAATTAGAATTGGTAATTTTTTTTCTCAACATCTAATTTTCAATTAGATGAAATCTCAACATTTGAGAACAAATCGTTTTTCTGCTTGCTTTATAACAAAATAAAATTACATAAATCTGCCAAAAAAGCAAAGACAAGGTCAAACAATGTGGACATTTTAATAAAATAAAAACAGGCAAACCTCTCCTAAACCTTTTGTGCCATTGCGCTTTTTGTGCGAGAACTTTGAAAAACACAGGCCATATCACAGGTATTGTACTTGCAAGGGTTATCCCTTCTTTTCACCACTAGATGGGACTGATGGCACCAATTTGTGGTCTGTAAAATGAAACTGAAAGACTCTTGTAATGTTCGTTTAACCTTCGTGCCCCTGCTGAGTGTCCGACATGTCTTCCCACTTATATAGCTAATAAATAATAAACGTTGTGTCTCACAGCAGAGCTTGAACAGCAAGTTCAGTTAAAGGTCATGATAAATGAAGCCTGTGGGCACTGATTTCTTCCCACAATCCAAAAACGTGCATCTCAAACTCTACTTTAGCCACAGAGGTGAATGAGAGTGTGGATGAGGAGTGTGTGTTGCTCACAAGACAAAACCTCTCTGACCTCCAATGTGAACGTAAACAATCCTTTACTTTTGTCAACTCAACAAACTACTTGATGTAACGCAACACCTTTTCTGTTTTTTGTTGTTTTTTTTAGCAGCAATTGATTTAAAAAAAGTAATTGAAATCCAAACAAAGGTAAAACTACACCTTGGGAGATTATCAGCTATTGTTGTCTCTGCTTTCACCAAATAAAAGAAGGGGATGCCATTTATAGTAGTCTGACCTGCTAAACTGCCAAGGGAAGAACGCAAATTACGTCAAGAGATAAGCGTAAGAATGAGTAAAATGCATTTTTAGTTCAAAGAAAGCCTTAATTGTTCTTTCGAAAGCCTTAAGAAAACACTGAGGAGCAACACATTTTTATAGTTTAAAGGTCTGCCTGTCTGCTTATGATTGAGAAGTAGACATAGACATTCTGCTGAGTCAGACACTAATGAGCAATGACCAGGTCTTTTGAGATGCTGGCTGTTTTGTGACAAGATGCTTTATTAGGGTTCTTTGCGTAAACATGCATCAGTAAATTTTAATGAATGAATGCAGCATTTTGTAACCGAGACGCTGAAGGGAATCACCCACATACGTCACAAGTAGGTGAGATACCAAAATAGTTGTACTCAACAAAGATATCAGAACACTCCCTCTGCCACAAAAGATTAAAGCAATGGTGACATTCAGCGTCTCAGTCTTGGATTAATAACATTTGTCTCAAGTACACCGTCAGTCAAAAAGGTTTGAGTTCAAGCCTTTCGTCAGCAAACGTGACGCATGTCACTGCAATTTCCAATTCTTTTATGTGTTTACGCAGAATCTTTTCAAAATATGGAATTCAACAACTGTTATTAAAATAATAATTTGACTCATTGAATTTGCATGTAGACAAAGAAGTTAATTGTAGTGTATTTTTTCCAGAAGTGTGAAAGGGATCACTAAATAAATAAATTTCATTTATGAGTTCTCCAGCTCGTAAGCATGTGTGGCAAGTCGAGGTAAGCTGTTGTATGAATCTGTTTATTCACCATTTCAAACTTCCTGCATTTTGTGAAGAATTTTTTAAACAGGTGGAAAAGATGCTTTATGGTGTAATGAAAAGGAAGATGGAAGGTGATTGGCTAGACCTCCAAGCTCCTCTCCAACTTCGTTAAATAAACGCCATTTGAAAAAAAAACTAATTTGCACAAAATCAGGATTACATTGAGGTGCATAATCAATAAATTGTCAAAGATCAACAATGTCACAAGTAGATTGAAATACAGCCTTGAGCTGAAACAGATACAGCTGTGTAGGTGGTTTAAAATTAGGTGCAGAACAGCCAAACTCAGCTACCAAGGTGAGGTTGATAAATGATATTTTCTTGCAATTAAATGACTGAAAATAGCAACAAAAATAGCAAAGCAGACAGGGGTTTCAAGGTGTGCAAGCTTTTTTTAAGTAGCACAAAAAATCCAACCAAAAAAAATAGGCAACATTGAGGGTTATAGATACAGTGGTCCACCAAGGAAACCTGTGACACATCAAGCTTCTTACACTTCTTAGACAAAAGATGTCCTGCAGTGCCAACAGCTCAGAACTGGCAGAAACCAGTGGGATCCAGGTACCCTCATCAACTGTCTGTGGTCTCCAAGGAAGAATTGCAGTCCAAAAGACAAATGAACAGGGGTTCCGAAAAATGGCAGAATGAGCTCTAGTCAATAGGTAAAATATTTGGTTGTAGCAGAAGCAGTTTGTTCGTGTAAGGGCTGGAGAGTGGTACATTATAGTGTATGCAGACAATAGTGAAGCATGGCAGAGTTTTTTGATTATTAGGGGCTGTATTTCTACAAATGGAGTGGGAGATTTGTTGGTGATAATAAATGCAGAAATATTGGTGAAAATATAGGTGCAGACACTGAATCTTTTGTCTGATTCTTTTCTTGCAATACCATCAAGAAGGCACATGATTGCCCCCAAATGCCAGCAGGACAATGAGCCCAAGTGAATAAGAACTATCGTTATTGTAAAAAAGAACAAGAAGTGCTGCAAGTGCCCGCAGAGCCCTGATCTACACATCAAGTGTGTCTGGTTATACGAAGAGACGTAATGATGTCTATATTCACAGAAGATTAATGGTTATGTTTTGAGCAACCTAGAAGAATCGTTGTTGTTTTCAACACAAAATATTGATTTGATTTAGATTTTTCTTTTATTCCTTCTTTTATTGCATTTTGTTAATCGATAAAAAAAGGATTAACGCTACCACTCTTCAAACATCTTTATGAACAACCAGCTCATTTTCAACAATCACTGCAAATATGCGTGTCTTTATATATTAGGCACAAAACATGTGATGTGAGGTTTTTTGAATTATTATTTAAAACTCCAGTCTTTGTGGATTTAGAAAAAGTGTAAGACAGGGTGCCGAGAGAGGAGCTATGGTCCTGTATGAGGAGGTCAGGAGTGGCAGAGAAGTACGTCAGAGTAGTTCAGGATATGTATGAGAGAAGTAAGACAGCAGTGAGATGTGCTGTAGGCCAGACAAAGGAGTTCAAGGTGGAGGTGGGGCTACATCAAGGATCAGCTTTGAGTCCCTTCTTATTTGCTATGGACAGGTTGACAGATAAGGTCAGGCAGGAATCTCCGTGGACAATGATGTTTGCAGATGACATTGTGATTTGTAGTGAGAGCAGAGAGCAGGTGGAGGAAAACCTGGAAAAGTTGGAGGTCAGCTCTAGAAAGAAGAGGAATGAAAGTCAGTCGCAGTAAGACAGAATACATGTGTTTGAACGAGAGGGAAGGAAATAGAACAGTGAGGTTACAGGGGGCTGAGGTCAAGAAGGTGCAGGAGTTTAGGTATTTGGGGTCAACAGTCCAGTGTGACGGGGAGTGTGGAAAAGAGGTGAAGACCTGAGTGCAGGCAGGTTGGAGTGGATGGAGAAAAGTGTCAGGGGTGTTGTGTGACAGAAGAGTGTCAGCAAGAGTCAAAGGAAAGGTGTACAGAACAGTAGTGAGACCAGCTTCGATGTATGGGTTAGAGACTGTGGCTGTGAGGAAGAGACAAGAGGCAGAGATGGAAGTAGCAGAGATGAGGATGTTGAGGTTCAGTTTAGGAGTGACGAGGATGGACAAGATTAAGGAATGAGCACATCAGAGGGACAGCTCAGGTTGGTTGTTTTGGAGACAAAGTCAGAGAGGCCAGGTTGAGATGGTTTGGACATGTGCAGAGGAGGGATGGTGGTTATATAGAAGGATGTTAGAGATGGAGATGCCAGGCAAGAGGTCAAGAGGAAGACCAAAGATGAGATATACGGATGTGCTGAAAGAGGACATGAAGTTAGTTGGTGCAAGAGTAGAGGATACTAGAGGACAAAGTTAGGTGGAGAAAGGATGATTCGCTGTGGTGACCCCTAAACTGGGAACAGCCGAAAGGAAAAGAAAGAAAGATTTAAAACTCCAGATAGCTCTAGATTTTGCCAATATTGACCCAAATGGAAGGGCATGGATGAGCATTGTGTGTTTAAATGCCATATTTTCCCTTCAGGGAAAAGTGTGTGTATGTTTAATCTATTTAAATTTTGGCAGTACAGAGTCAGAGGATTAAGGTTTGTATTTTGGAACAGTCAAAGCTTTCCTGTGGTTCATTCTATAGCATGGCACCAACAATGGTAAGATTTGGGGTTTGAGCCCCAGAAAAAGCAATAATTGATCATTAGATAAGTTTCTGCCAAGTGCCAACTGCATACATTAATATTGATCCAAAAGAGGATGTAGTCGTTAACTGGATACCAGTCCATTGTTCATCTATGAATTGCAAATGTTGTCAGTAACACAGAGTGAATATGCCTGCTGCTGATATACATATGTATTTCATATAGAACTGTGTGTAACTATTCACTTTTGATGTCTTTGAAAATCATGACTGTTGAGATAAGTTAACAGACATTTTTTGGTGACGAATTCAATGTACTTTAAACAAATTAAACCATTCCAAGTTATGCGGTATGTAATAATGACCTATTCTCAGATTGTTTGACATCATCAGAGACCTATTAACATTTGCAGGAACCTACATTGACTATAGACAAGTCAAGAAGGATAATGCTGTATATAATACTGTAAAATAAGAAGATTCCTTCTCACAGTTTTTTTCTTTCAGTGAAGTACAAACAAAAACTTGAGAGGTACCATAAACAGTATGTATGTCAGCAATGCTCACTCTTAACCGCAGGAAGTTTACAAATGCCTCGTGGAAAAAATGTAGCTAAAAATTAGCTCAAGAAACTATGAAACCTGATTGTCTAGTTTGGTACCTGTAAACCTTTATATACGCCTTTCTTCTACTATCTTTAAAAGATTAGAGAAATAGTGACTGACCCCATTTAAACAGCCTTTACCCTGTTGATATTAAAATGCAAATTATTGAAATTCCAGAAAATGTGGTGTGAAGATACGGGTGAAAAAAACTATTTCCTGTCAGTTACATTATGACTGTCTGAAAAAAGGGCTGAGAAATGTACTGCTTGACCACTTTATACTTTGTTCCATCTTCTCATGATTTCTCATATTTTATATTTGAAGCAAAACAACTTTTCAGCTTCTTTCACTTGCAGAATAATCTGAGGTAAAAGGAGCTGCATTTCACCTACTAAATGTACCTCCAAAATATTGATTTGAATTAATAAATGATTAGAACTTGCGGTTTAGGAAGATTGAACTTAAAGGTTTTTTTTCTTTATCATCACTAACAGTATGTAACCCTGGGTTACTATCGCAATGATCACTGTTGATTTTAAATAGGACCAGAATTAATCACACATAGCTTTCAAAACTCTAGGCTCAGTGAAGGATACAAAAGGAACCTAACAAGATTTATGAAACCAACAACCAGTAATATTTTTATTATTTACCCAAAATAATAATTTGCCATAAATAAATCGAATAATCCCAAAGACAATAAGAAAAGTGGAAGAAAAAAAAGAGAAAACTATTCAAGGTCAGTTTGGTTTATCCAATAAATTGGGGCGAATGGAACAAAGTCAAAGTTCAACTCCGGTTTCCTACGTTGCTTCAGTGTAGTACTACCCGGGTAGACTAATATGTGAATGTAGATGGTGTCTTGGCTACCAGTGATCTATGCCACCTACTCCTAAAAAGAGTCCAGAACACCACCGTTTTTAAAATAGCAGAGATAAGAAAAACTGACGTCAGTTCTTAGGCCACACCCACTTCCAGTAGTGGCTGTTGAACTTGACATCCCCTGCTACACTCACCTTTCATGATCATAGCGTTTGAGGTTCCGTTCCCCGGTCTGCACAATGGACATGAGTGCTTGGGTTGAACAATTCAAATAGTCAAATTTCAGACTGTAAAGAAAACACACATGCTTTAGGCTATATTCAAATACATCACAATATTTTTGCTGTTTAGCACCTTTTATAAGCTATTCAAATGACGCCAACAGCTTCCAAGTTTACCTCAGCTGTCGACAAATGAAGATAATGGGGTTTGTTTTTCTTTTCGTGGAAAGACGAACCAGGAACATTTACAAAACATAAACGTAATAATATGTGGAAAACGTATAATATTAAATATTACACAAATGTTCTGTTATGTTTTCAATGTGGTCTCCTCAAACATTTTGAATGAAAGGATCGTCGGTGGACACATGAACTTCTCAGCTGTGTTCTTCCGCCACCTAGCGACCAATAGCAGCCACTGCATTTCCTGCAAACCTAAAGCCGTATCAAATTAGGTTAAAAATATAAAAAAAAATACTTTTAAGTTAAACGTAAAGATAATTAAATAATAAAATTAAAAATTTTGCATTTACAAAACTTTATCGACATGAACAGCCGTAGGTCCGCTAGTTGTCACTCGGCTGCAACCGACAGATGGCGCTCTTTGCGGAAGTGATGGAATCCACCGCTGGATTCTAGCCTCTTGTGTCACAGAGAAATCTGTTGTTGATGCATCAGCTCTTTGTTTAACGTTAACGGGGAATAATTAGCCACGATAATGTCTAAAAATACCGTGTCCGATCGTTTCAGGAAAGTAGATGTGGATGAGTACGACGAGAACAAGTTTGTGGACGAAGAAGAGGTTGGAGAAAACCAGCTAGGACCAGATGAGGCAGAGGTGGATTCTCTCATCAGACAATATCCTTCTGTACTCAGCATGATTTAAAACGATCTTTTTTTTCGGTAGCACAGCATCATCAGAAGGATTTCAGTGTGCTTTTAGGGTGTTGGTGACTGCTAAAATTTGAATTTAAAATGTGCTTAAATAAACAATGAATGGTTCAACCATTTTAATGGAATGCAGCTATTTAATCAGCAGAAAATGATGTGTTCATAATTTACGAATGGAACAACAGCTGACATGCAGAGTTTGGAGATTAAACTATAAAATATTTAGTAAGTTGTGTATTTTTTTTAAATATTACACATATACATATTCTGAGTATGCATTATGAACAAGTTAACTGCCCACATCCAGATTACTGAAACTGTCCAGACATGCCTTGACATTCCTAACATTTTTTCCTCTAAAGCATTACAGCTAATATCATGTAAGTGCTTTAACCAACACAATATTTCAATCTGCCTTCAAACCGATTTTATTTTAAAACAAGGAAGTTAAAGTAATGCCCTTATATGTCTGTGTTTATTAAGTGCATTGTTCCCGTTTCTGATCTCTTCCTCTTGTGCAGCAAATCATTTAATAAACATGCATCAACCTTAAAACATGCCTTTTTCTTAACTTGCCTTGCAAAGGAAATCTCGTGGATGCACTGCAGGCTGTTTTAAAAAACCCACCAATCAACACAAAGAATCAAAATGTCAAGGTGGGTATTTTTATTCAATATTTTACCTCTGATTTGAATAAACTGTGTAACTAAATATGAGGCGTTCTCAGGATTCAGGGGCCTCATGTATAAACCTTTTCTTGGATTCCTTACAAATCTTTCAAAAACATTGTGTACAGACGTGGTTCTGATGTTCACATGCAGATTCTCGTTGTAGATCCCTATCTCAACATGAAAGTGAACATACACCCAGAAGCAGAACACCCCAACCTCTCTCTTGCAATGAAAGTTTTAGACACTAAATTCACAGCTTTTGGCAATGGTTTATAAAGAAAGAACCATTGTATTATTATTATTTTTCATCAAATGTCTAATAATATTAGTACAGAGTTTTTTTTTTTTCTGACAGGATCGTGCTGAAGGTCTGGTGCTGAAGGTGCTGAGCTCCTTCAAGAGCACTGACATCGAGAAGGCAGTTCAGTCTCTGGATAAAAATGACGTAGACCTGCTTATGAAATACATCTACAAAGGTTTCGAGTGCCCGTCTGAGAACAGCAGTGCTGTCTTGCTGCAGTGGCATGAAAAGGTATACAACAGTCAGTGAAGTAATTGATATTGCAAATGTGTTGTAATAAAAAAAAAACATTTCATAATCTATTATCTGATTTATGAAGTCATGCAGGAAGTTACATCCCAACCAGGAATGTACAAGCTCTTTAAATTAAGTTTCTGACAGATATTTGCTCTCTTTTCAGCATTCTTTCCTCAATGCAGAATGGTTTTTAGCTGTTTGCATATTCAGTGTCCCCCTAAATAAAGCCACATTTTCTGTTAGTTTTCTTAAACCAGAGTCTTCTGTAATGGGTTATGAATTCATTTTCAATAACAGTACCCTGTTTGTTGTGCTATGTCTCCACAGGCTCTTTCTGCTGGAGGAGTGGGCTGCATTGTGAGGGTCCTAACAGCCAGGAAAACAATCTAGATATTATCCGGTTGTACTTGACACTTGACAAAAACCCAACAGTGCCAAAAACCTGCGGAAGCATGTGGAACAAAGCCACAAGTTTGTGCAAATGAGGACCTATCTTTTCTCTCATTTTACATCAAAAAGTATTTCTGGATTAATGGACTTAATTAATTAGAAGTATTCCTGGATTAATGGATTTAATAATTTGAGATTCTCGATACAAAAATGGAGCTAGCTTGATAGTGGAAATGCTTTGTGATTTTTTTTTAAATCCAACAATTCTTTTATCTTTCACAAAAAAACGTAACTGTATGGAAGCCCATTTCCACCAGGTTAAACAATAATAATAATAATCGCTTAAAAAGTTTGTAAAACAGTTTTTGAAATTCCGAGATTAAAAAGTAGACATTTTCAGATACAAAAGTCCAAATTTGTAGATGAAGAGTTGAAATCTCAAAATTTGGACTTTTATTAGTCAAGATTTTGACGTTTGAAGCAATTATTATTTTTTTAAACGTGGCGGAAATGAGCTTCCATAACTATGCCCTCAGGTGTTTGTTTGACATATTGTAGCTGCTCTCAGGAATACTTTTCTATGCTCATTTTCATAAATGAATGCTTACATTTGTTATAACCTTTTGTTATGAATTGTAATTTGCTCCACACCCCCTCTGTTACCACAAATTATCAGCCATTTTCTCCAGCATTCTTTAAGAATGACCTGAACAGTTTGGGTCTCCATCTACAGTATCTACATTGGCGACTGGATTATGAAAATACATTAAACTTCTAATTCCTTTCAGTTTCTGGATATTACTAAACATTATCCCCTAGTTAGTATGTATTACCTCAAACATATGGCTGCATTACTTCAAATCTAACAGATGTTTGATTTTCACCCATGCTGTTGAAAAGAATTACCGTAATGTCTTAATGCATCTGTGTCTGGATTCCAAACAAAGCACTTATTTCAGTGGAGCATTGTGGTTTTCGTTGCCTCGAAGCAAAAACACAGATTCTGATCACATGGTGCTGGCCTACAATGCAGTAATATATAATGACAATAAACCAAATTGGCTGAGTTACTGCCTTACAAAATATTCTGCTTTTGAGATTGAATAATAAAATATAGAATGTGCAAAAAAAGGGCCTGATTTTCAAGTCTCCAACTCCTTTTGTTATTCGATATCACATGAAACTCAAGGATCTGTTCTAATTTATACTGTTCTGTTAAAATGAGTCATCAGGTGACCATTTCTAATGTCAATATAACTCTTTAGAGTATTTATATGAAAAACCTGCTAAAATTCTGCAAAAACCTATCTGAGGTTTCAAATTACCTTCATTATTAGCTTTATTTAAAGTTCAATTCAGTATAAATGATATGATGATAAATATTAATAATTATTTACCTAACCCTTTGTTATTATATCGTGTATTTAATTAGCTTTGACCCTCCATTTTGCACTTAAGGTGAAGGGGTGTCCCAAATCTTTTTTTCAATGAAGGTGAAGGGCTGTACAGCTCTCTGTTCCTACGGATGTCTTATGGTACACGTCCTTTCCAACTGCTAGAAGGCATTGGTTGGTGCATTCAGTAAACATACACTCACAGTCACTTTATTAGGTACACCTGCACTACAACCATCTATAGGTTAACAGAGAATGGTCAGAAATATTTAGAGAGTTACAGTTCTGTGTTCACATATGCCTTAGAAGAATGGCCAGACCGGTTCGAGCGGATAGAAATGATAGTTACTAGCAGGGCGTACCTAATATAGTGGCCAATGAAAACAGCTTGTTTCACTTTTGATGTAAATGCGCATCAAAAGCAGTGGGCTGGTCATACAAAGTATTCATGAGTAAAAGGATTAACATTTTAAAATAACTTACTTTATTAGAGTGGATACTCTGAAGGTAATATATGTTAACAAATAACTGACATTTTTTGCTTTTTTTTTTTAAAGGAGTACAACATATTATATATATATATATAAAAATAATATATACATATGAAATAGAATACACCTTGATTACTGACATCATTACACACAAGACAAAATTCCAAATGGCCGGAGCTGTAATTACCATTTCTATAGTGTGCATAGTAATTGGCTGTTAATGCTCTGTACTAGAGTAAAGGTAGTGTTTACCTGAGATGGAGCTGCAGACATGGCTCAAATCTGATTATACCACAATTAAACCAACAAGTCTTGTACTAGACCGATGTAGGGATGAAGGATTCTTCTGAACCGTTTCTTCTTACAACTGGTGAAGTCTGTTTTGAGTGAGCTCTCCAGTTACAGTACACACGTCTTTTAGCTTACAAGGCATATTGAAAAGCTCTTCAAGTGACAAGTCAACACTTCTGTACAAATGTCAGCATCAAAGGTTGCGATATAAATTATTTTCAGATGGACAAGTTCATTTGATTTAGATCATTTCCTGTTTTTGCTTCCGAGGAAGACGATGAATACTTTGGTAAAGCAGTAAATGTATATACCAAGAGCTCTTTGTTGTTCTCAATCGTATGCATAGTTGTATTAGCATAGATTACCCAGCAGTGGAGGAATATGTTGGAAAGGTGTGCTAATTATATAACTGTACCAATTATTTTAATTCACATTATTTTCTAATCAAGTTTTAAACACTTGAGATCTGTCATTCCTTTCTTATATTCTGCACAATCCCCTTTTTTTAAAATCACTAATGCATCGCTCTATCACCAAGTAAAAAAATGTAGCTGCCAGGCTGTAAACCAGAGCAAGAAAATCCAATAATATAAAGCTGCAGCCCCGGAGACCCAACTGCACTTAAAGACCTGGGGGGTATTCCAGAAAGCAGGTTATGTGACATACCTGGGTATGTTTAAGGATAAGTTCGTGGATAACCTCAACTTTCGGTTCCAAAAACGGAAGTAACTTTCTGGGTATGTATGTAACCATAGCAACTGACTCTCTGAAGATAACCTGCTCGGGAGCAGGTTATGTTTCAGTGTAACTTCGTTTCAGAAGGTTGGTGAGCATGGCGTGCCCTTTTGATGAGGATCTTGTGGACGTAGAAGCACAAACTATACGAGGTTTTTTTTTTCGTCGGGAGAGGGTTATAAGACCGCGTATTGATGTGTTTGCATACCCTAATGAATATTTGAAAGAGCGTTATCGTTTTTCAAAAGATTCGTTAGTTTATTTAACGCGTCTTTTAAAACCGCATATCGCGAATGTGACAAACTTAGGTTTTTTGCGTCTGGACTTTTTTTGTACAGTGTGGGCGATTCAGAGCATGTGAGAAAGGCAACTGTGTGTAGAGCCGTTCGTACAGTATGTCTGGCACTTAAACAGTTCTTACCCACGTTTGTACAGTTCCCTGGCCATAAACCCCTGCTTGTTATTAAAGACGAATTCCACGGAGTGGCAGGTTTGTCCTTTGTAGTAAAATCTATGACGCATATTTAATATTTAGTCATATTATGTATATCTATACATGTATTAATTATTTTCGTAGTGAATTTAGTCATATTATGTATATCTATACATGTATTAATTATTTTCGTAGTGATATAACATATTCAAAAGGCTGTATAAGTCATACTTCATTATTTTGTATTATAATAAAACGGGAGCCAATACCAAATTTGTAATTTAATACACTCACGCATTTACTCTGTCCGTTATTTTTTGCCAAGCCAACTCTCTTGCTTTAGCTGATGCAGCTGTATTGCTTCTTTTTAATATTATTGGCTTAAACTCCTCCTAAGCGTGCATTAAAACCTTCAACTCCGCCTCTGTGAAATACGCCGCTCTCTTTTTTTCGCTTTGACTTTCCATGGTGACTCGTGAAATCGGCGATCCATTGAAAATGTCTTTATATATGCACCGTGCACGCGCATTAACTCTGGGTAACCAGTTGGAGGTTGATTAAACTTACTCTTCTCAGGTGTTTTGGAACCGACATACTCATGGTATGCTGTTTAAGGTAAATCAACCCAGAGGTTATGATTTATCATATGGTAAGTTAACCAAGCTTTCTGGAATACCCCCCTGTTCGTATATCATTTTATTTACTTTTGAGTTACACAATCATTCTAATAAATCTTGATTGACAATAGAATAGAATATAGCGTTCGTAGTAGTCATTACAGTAGAAACGTTTTTTATTAATGTTTAAAAAAACGTTATAATTGCAAGATTTTGTAAAATTCATCTACTTCACTAAAATATATCAATAAAGGCTGTTTTACACAAAAGTCCAACAGGTATTGAATTAAACCATGGACACATTGCTGAGGATAAATGTCATCTGGGTTCTAATATTGTGCTCTAACGATAGCCATGTTCTCAATCCAATTAAATTTATGCACAAAACCTGAAAATTGCATAAAATATTACCAAATAAAGCACCGTTTCCATCGAATGAGTCAAAGAAAACAAAATCGCCACTTTTATGGAAAGAAAAATGTACGTTTTTCCATTAGAAGGCAAACACGTAGACGAAATGCAATGTACGCAGTCTAATTATCTTGCTTTTGGAGGCTGGAGACTGCTCTTTGGGAACACAGTCGGTTAAGACAGTTCTGGGAGGTGCTAACCCCAAACCACTTTGATGACAGCCTTTGGTTAAAGTATTTTAGAATGACTATAGTTTGTTAGTCCTTTAATGCCCCCCATTCCGGCCTAGTTAATTGGGCTTTATTCGCTACATTTCATTTCCATTGTAGTTTATGCACATTTTTTCTTATCAAATACAAAGTCGTGTCCATTACTTTAGTTTCCATCCAGGGTTTTTATGCAATATTCCAAAATGTGCATATAAAGAGGTGGATGGAAATACAGCTAGTGAAATATAACCTTCACGCCAATTTAATGAAGCACATGTTCAAGTTCTCCTTCTGCTATTATGCCAAACTGCAAATCACTTGGAGCTTGTTATAATCACCTATGCTTTGTAAAGTATCCGTCTGAGCGAACAAGGCTACAAGTGCATTTAGGTCTCCAAAGCTTCAGATTCTACAATCTCAGAAAATCTGACCACATCACACCAATTCTAGAATCGCTACATTGCCCTTTCATTTGAGACCTCAGTTACAAATATAGTGTTTTATTTTTAACAGTCAGTTAAAGAACTGTTTAAGAACTGTTCTCATCTAAAATCAAAGGGTGTTTTTAGTTTCGGCCCTCTTCATAGGAATCAAATCCTTCTTGCACCCAACGTTCACCACCACTTTCTTGCACCCTCCGGCATGAATTGTCTTATTTGTTTAAATATGTTTAACTTTGGGATGTCTGGACTGTTATAAATACAGATGGTTCTCACAAAAATGATGTCAATATTGTTTAGCGCAACCCCTATCTTTGTGTATCAAGTGCTCAGTAGGGATAGGCTGAGACAGCAATGTAGACGATGAAGGTGGTCTGGTACTCTATCCCTCCGTCGGCGCTGTAAGACAGGGCTCGTACCTTCATGCGATACGTGTGAGGTTCACGCAATGGCCGGGTGGTGAACAAAACACCTTTCAGGTTTTCATCTCGAAGGGCGAAGGGCAAAGTAGTGTCTTCATCGACAACTAAGAAAGATGTACGAGGGTGGACGACTCCATCCTGGGTGTATGCAACCAGTCGGATCAGGTCCTGATTAGCGGCGATACCAAAAGGGAGAGACAATAGTTTGTACTCCAGTGCATATGGGCTCAGGGCACACTCCAAGTCATTGGGTGGACAGTTCTTCAAGCAGAACCTGAGAGGGAATATAGAACTTGCTTAAGAAATATAGTGAAAGATGGCTACTGGCTGAAAAGAAAATCAGACTGACCCTGTTGCCGGATCTCTCTGGTAGTTCGGAGGACATGGTGTGTCGATGCACTGGTAACTTCCTCTCATGTTGAAACACATCCTGTTTGCACCACACTGAATGTTCTGCTCTAGGCATTCATCAATATCTGCCCAAATACATAATAAAGCCAAAAAATGTCATATTTATTGGGCGACCACCTAGAGATGGTTTTGCTTGTAGCATATCTCCATTTTCTTACCTTGGCATGTTTTTCCATTGGTCATAAGGCGATATCCGCTAGGACATAAACACTTGTGGCTGCCTTGTGTGTTCTTACACTCGTGTTGACATGTATCCCTCTGCTCACACTCGTTTATATCTATAATTACAAGATGAGTCAAATTTGTGAAAAATAATGCTTCAGTTATTTATATAATAAACTAGTAAGTTTAAAATCTATTAAAGAGGTCACGAACTAGGAGATAAAATGTACTGCCAACAATGAAATGACATCTGACTCTCCCACAGATTTACGCACTATACACAAAGCTCCGTTTTTCATTTTTATTAATGCTTCCAGTTAAATGAAAGCAAAGCTGAAATCTCTTTTTTTAAATAGACATGAGGATAACAAGACTGTATCTTTCGTACCATCTTTCGTCATCTTTTTTAACTACAATTAGAACCTATTCTAAAAAAAAATTAAAAAAAAGAGCAAGCCAGTGTTTGGAAGAATATAGATAATTTTCGTCTTAATTTTACCAGAGATGCATTCAAGAGACATATAAAAGACTAAAGACACTTAGTCTGAGCTCTACTCATAGGAATAAACATTAAGCAAACAGCGAAAAAATCCTGAGAATAAGAAAAAGAATGAATTCCCTATAGAAATATATCTGGACATTTATGAACAGTACCAATTAGCTAAAATCCTTTTCATGACCCCTTTAACATATCCAATCATATATTTTTCATCTAAACCCCAAAACCCTTCCTTTTGTATTTACCTAAACATTTGCCATTTTTAGCCTTAAAACCAAGGATGCAGATATTAGTGTCCCTGCGACTGCGTGAAGAACCACTGTTCAGTCTGTCTGCCACTTGCTGCCCTCCAAAAGGGGCATACGAGTCATAGCTCTGGGATGAGAGGCTATGGTAGTGCTGCTGATAGGAACTTTGATCAGAGGAGGACTGGGATGTTCGGTACCCATACGAGAAACTCTCGTGGCCAGGTAAGCGCTGGAGTCCAGCACAGGACTTGCCATCGCCCAAAAGGTGGAGGCCTGGTGGGCACAGGCACTTGAAGCTGCCAGGGCTGTTCACACACTGATAGGCACAGGGGACTGGTACCAGGTCACACTCGTTTATGTCTGCTCTCACAGCAAGGCCAGCACAGAGAAAGAGAGAATCAGATAAAAGGAGTAATGAAAGTGAGGAGACCCAAGGACGAGAGTGAGAAACTAATGGATTTGACAAGCTCTTACTTCTGAGGTAAACGGTTTTACTCAACTGTATAATTCTGACTTTAATATGAGGATTTTGACTTTTTTAAATTGTTTTTTTATTTTATCCCCATAATTCTGACTTAAATCTTAGAAATCTGACATTTTTCTGATTTATAAATTCATCTTTACAATTCTGACCTTAAGAAATCTGACATTTTTCTGATTTATAAATTCATCTTTACAATTCCGACGTTAATCTAAGAAATCTGACATTTTTCTGATTTATAAATTCATCTTTACAATTCTGACGTTAATCTAAGAAATCTGACATTTTTCTGATTTATAAATTCATCTTTACAATTCTGACATTAATCTAAGAAATCTGACATTTTTCTGATTTATAAATTCATCTTTACAATTCTGACGTTAATCTAAGAAATCTGACATTTTTCTGATTTATAAATTCATCTTTACAATTCTGACTTTAATCTAAGAAATCTGACATTTTTCTGATTTATAAATTCATCTTTACAATTCTGACATTAATCTAAGAAATCTGACATTTTTCTGATTTATAAATTCATCTTTACAATTCTGACTTTAATCTAAGAAATCTGACATTTTTCTGATTTATAAATTCATCTTTACAATTCTGACGTTAATCTAAGAAATCTGACATTTTTCTGATTTATAAATTCATCTTTACAATTCTGACTTTAATCTAAGAAATCTGACATTTTCTGATTTATAAATTCATCTTTACAATTCTGACGTTAATATAAGAAATCTGACATTTTTACGATTTATAAATTCATCTTTACAATTCTGACTTTAATCTAAGAAATCTGACATTTTTCTGATTTATAAATTCATCTTTACAATTCTGACGTTAATCTAAGAAATCTGACATTTTTCTGATTTATAAATTCATCTTTACAATTCTGAGTTTAATCTAAGAAATCTGACATTTTTCTGATTCATAAATTCATCTTTACAATTCTGAGTTTAATCTAAGAAATCTGACATTTTTCTGATTTATAAATTCATCTTTACAATTCTGACTTTAATCTAAGAAATCTGACATTTTCTGATTTATAAATTCATCTTTACAATTCTGACTTTAATCTAAGAAATCTGACCTTTCTAGGATCCCGCCATGACCTCAAAATTTTGACTTAAAATTGTAGAATTCTGACTTTTCCATTATAATTAGATTTTATTTTAAATATGTAGATTTTTTTGAGGATTTCAGATTTTTCTTCTGAGTGTCGGACTTAAAATCACAGTCCCGACTTTTATCTCAGAATTCTGACTTTTCCAAGATTCTGACCTGACCTCAAAATTCTGACTTTCATCTCACAATTCCGACTAAAAATCATGTAATTGTGACTTTTCTATCATAATTAAATTTGTTTAAATTAATTTAGATTTTTTTTGCCTCAAAGAATTCATATTTTTCTTCTAAGATTTGTGACTGCATTACTTGAATCTTTTTCCTATGATTTCTAACTTCATCCTTAGAATAAAAGCATCAAAAACAGAAAAAACACTAACGAATGCCATAACAAAGCATTGCATTTAAGGCAGCCCCTCGAGCAGAAAGATGAAAAAGATTATAGTCTTTGTGCTGGCGTTACTGAGAGAATGTTCTGTACCCAACATGCCAAATCTCACAGTTAAAAGCAGTTACTTTTGGTTCCCAAGGTTAATTTTTGGTTAGTTTTACTAAGAAAAATCAGTTGAAGAGCAGGAAGTGATATCTTAATATCCAAAGTATGTTTATTTTAGGGATAGTTCACAGAAATTAACTGCGAAAGAATGAAAGTGTGGGAAGCAGGTTGGCGTTTGGCAGGACAGCACCCATAAGTGTTGGGTAACTACAAGTGAATTAGATTTTATTAGTGTTTTGGAATTCTACTACTTACCCAAGCAGGGACGGCCCACACCCTGAGAGCGGTACCCCCTCGGACAGGTGCAGTGGTAACTACCTCTGGTGTTTTCACAGATTTGATTGTACCTGCATTGATGTGTGCCATCATGACACTCATCAATGTCTATAAACAGAACAAACATTTTCGTAAAGTCTTAACCTTTAATTATCCAAACCAAAAAAAGAATTGACATTTAATATGTTTAACAAAGCATACTGATTATAACAGCTATTCATTATTCCCACTACAAACCTATGCATGTGCCATTCTCTCCCTTTGTCATGCCAGTAGGACAGAGGTCGATGCAAGTGTATCCACCACGTGTGTTCTTACACTGCTGATCTGAGCGGCACACTCTCTGTTTGCATTCATTTATGTCTGAGAATAAAGAAAACCAACTTGAAGATTGTTTTATTATGTATGAGACAAAAATGCTGAAAGCTTTGCATACCATAACAGCGGCGACCCTTGAGTTGGTACCCTGGCTCACAAGCACATCGGAAGCTGCCAATGGTGTTTAGACAGTGCTGATGGCAGGGGTTTGATTCTTGACACTCATTCACATCTGAAAATGTACAATTCTAACAGTTAAGTTACACGTATTCCAAATATAACACGTAATGCTAACCTTAAATAAGTGGAAATTATGTACCAGTGCAACTCAGTCCATCTGCTGTCCTCCTAAAGCCCCGCCCACACCGCATCACACAGCGGTACGAGCCAATAGTGTTCTCACAGTCTTGCCCATCATGGCACATGTGCCCACCGAGTGAGCACTCATCAATGTCTACAGTGAGCAGAAGATGAATTAGTGGCTAGAAAAGACAGAAGTACATAATGCCGCAGTGGTAGCTTTTGTACTTGAACGTATTCTTGTTTTTCCGGCTGTTTCTTCTTTTGACAAAAACTAAATAACAAACAAATGCTACTTCTACTTAGTTTCTACAGGCACTAAAGTTTGGCAAGATATCCAAACTGGTTTGACTTGAGGTGCTGAATATCCACTAAAAGAATGCTTGTAAATCGCTGGGAATGCTGGGACATTTTCCACTGACTGCATGGGGTCAAGTCAACCTGAGAAATTCATAGAAACTTCAAACTGACCCCCCATCCAACAAAAAGCAAATGCAAAAGTATTTGAACCCTGGGCTCTAGAGGGGGAAGGGGGTAATAACTGAGACATGGGGGTTGGTTTAAATAACTTGGAGTGATACAGGAAACATATTATGTCACTGAGCCTCCATAGCAACCAGATAGTTTACCATAGATACCAATTTGGCAGAGCTCTATATTGTTATCAATATCCAAAGATTTAACAGCAAAATACCATGTAAATGCTACAGAAAAAGACACACAATGCACGTGATAACTACGTTTTTTCCGGCCGCAAATTCAACAATTAAAATTTAATGAAAACATGATTTATGGTCAAAAAATTAACAAATTACCCTATTATCTCTAATAGAAAATACATGTTTTAATCATTCATCTTCTTACCCCCTTTGTTCCCTTTCGAGGTCACGGGGGTCTGCCATCAGTCCATCACAGGACATGATTTTACATGTTCTAAAACGTGTTTTAGAGAATTTTTGTAAGGGATCACATGCATTTAGACAGCAATAAACCATTAAAAAACATAGTTACAATATGGAAAAATTACAGTACAATCCTGTAAAATGATTAACTCCTGTATTTTGATAGTAGAGTTTTGGCAACCACAGCTTACCGTAAAATTGACCGTTTATTTTTTCAATTACCGCTATTATTACAACACAAACCTTTAAAAAAATAGACAGTTCTGAGCTGTAAAAAATATAATTAACAGTAACTGTTCCAATACAAACCTTAAAATCAGACAGTCCTGAACGGATGGTCACAAACCGTGAATATTACGATTTAAATTGATTATGATTTAAATTGTACGGTGTAAACTGTTTATATGGCAACAAAAATATGTTTATTAGACATTATATGTAAAAAAACCCGTGTAAAATTCACTTTAATTTGACGGTAATGTTCTGGCAACCACAGTTGTTTTATTTTTTACGTGTATCTCAGCTTAGGAAACCCATCAGAGCCTTGAGAGTTTATATTACATTTTGTGACTTCGGCAACATTTTCAAAACGTGTTAAATGGCACTAGAAGCCAAAATTTGTGTGCACTTTTTAACCATCTAGTTACGTTCAAGAGAGAACACAACTTAAAGGAATTAAATCAAACCCTGCTCTCCAGTGTAGATGTCACTGAACGCTCACCATTTTGTTACTGGTTCTGACATGTATAAAAAAAACTGCAGCACCTTGGCAAGTTCTTCCATCGGCTGAAATGGTGAGTCCTCTGGGACAGGAGCAGTAGTATGTGCCGATAGCATTGTGGCAGGCATGTGAGCATGGGTTTCCTTCGGTGCACTCATTCACATCTGCATCATAATGTGAATGTGAAATTTGCAATAAAATCACCAGAAAGTCTCTTTAATTTGAGTTACA
Source organism: Danionella cerebrum (assembly GCA_007224835.1). NCBI lineage: Eukaryota > Metazoa > Chordata > Actinopteri > Cypriniformes > Danionidae > Danionella > Danionella cerebrum. Next base: position 74,610 of record SRMA01023950.1, read on the forward strand.
CATAATGCAATAGACACTGACTGTACCTGAACAATACGGTCCAGTTGGGTCTAGTTTAAAACCACTGGGACACTGGTTACTCCTATCGCCTGAGAACAAAAAGGATGAATGTGTTTAAAGCAGAACCAATATCAAATTCTAGTGATTAAAAACATATCATAAAATAGACCTTTTTATGTACAGTACTGTGTTAAAGTTTTAAGCAGCTGTGAGAAAATGCTGTCAAGTTTTAATCGTTTCTGCAGATGTTGTGATCAGGACTCTTTGGGTGCCGTCCCATTACTTTGTGTACGTCTTGTTCTGCATGCTGAAGATGGTTTTTGTTGTATGTTTCAGGTCATTGTCCTGCTGCATTGTCATCATTCATTTTTTTGCCTTTAACTAGAACGGACAGGAAAAAACGTAGACAGGATTTTAAGGGTTTGGAAAAGACGGCGGTTCGGGATTCCAACCTGTGTTGAACTGAGCAACCGCGGATATATGTCCGGTGCATAATCTACTACACCACTGCTTAAAACTGGCACAGTACTGTATTTGAACATAATAAAGTTTGCAATCTTATTTTAAAAGTTTAGCATTTTTAAAAGACACTACTGTAAATGATGTGATATTTGTACCTTTAGCAATAGTGGCATGAATGGCAAATTCTAGTGTCTCTTCTAGCGGACGATACACAGAGGTGATAGCTGACGCATACAGAGTCTGCACCAGATAGGGCATCTTTCCTCTGGAGGCTCCGTACGTGATGGTGTGATTCCAGGAATAAGGGACACTCACCCTGTCTATACTGAACATCCGTGTAGACAGAGCATAAAGCTGCCCAGCTCCTGTCTGGATGTAGTCTTCTGTATAGTCCTAAATATATTCAGAAAGCCATATTAAAATATCTTTATTATCAAACACTTCCCCTACAACTAAATTCAGTGTCTTTACCTTGAGATTGATGTCTGCATTGGAGGGGAGTTGCAGGATGTGTCCATTTACTACAATGTCTAGCAGAAGGGCCCCGTCTGAGTCCAGCCCTCGAGCCACATGGGTCATTCTGAGAATCTCTCCTAAAATACAAATTTTGGTAATTACCATCAAAAAAAGGTGTATATAATTCCAGTGAAGTGATTTTTCTTACCAGTCGCAAACTCCACCTGAGTTTCACGTCTGAAGAGACCCCCCGTGAGAGTAAAGCCATTGACTGCTTCACCCAGCTCCTGTGCTATGGTCCAGTATATTGGGTTCAGGATGGATATCAGTTTTCTCATAGAGGGGCCTTGCAAGAAAAACATTCAAAAACAGGCATTCGATTTTATAAACATTAACAGAAATCCATTTTAAAGTTCCAGATTGAAGTTTTTGAAAAATAAACGCTCTGTATTTTATTCGGATATGATGCTTTGCAGAAATTTGAGGTGTAAAGCATTTGGAATTAATTATCTGGACAAGTTTCCAGAGGCTGATGGATTTTGTTTCCCTTGTGGACTCTCAAAACTTAAAAAAAAAAAACTAACAGTAGGTTGAGTTTTTTCAAATGTTTAGAGTTAATTATAAATTATTTCCAAGCCATCAGACAAATGTTTTACCTATTAACTCACTGAATATATTAAACAGCTCATAAAACATTAATAAGCAAAGACTAACCCAGACTCCTTGGTATATTGTTGATGGTTGCCTCTACAACTCTTCCTCCGCTGGGACTGCTGGAGATAGTGGCATTGAGGATGGCGATTCCAAACTCCACGTCATTAATGTTCCCAATGATACTTCCCCTGGCTTTCTGAGGACCACCTTAAAGACAATTTATACATTTAATAAAACTTAAGATGGTGCTAGTGCTAGATTCATCTCAGGGTGAAGGGGCTTATTGAGCACCATATAAGCTGTTGTACAAATACCTGGACATGGCTGTATGTTGCATCTTGATAACTGGGTGGAGTCTCCTGGGCAGGGCCTGCCACCGTTGGTGGGTGCTGGATTATTACAGAATCTGACACGCGTCTGTTCTCCACCTCCACAGGAGGCTGAACATTCACCCCAGGCCTCCCATGAACTCCACTTACCATCAACTTAAAATTTAAAGAAAAATGGGGAAAAAATTGTTACAGTTAATATTTAAGAAGCTACTTTAATAAATTAGTAATAAATTGGAACAGAAGAACCTAAGATTTATACATAACCTTTAATCGTTATGTATACTGAATACACTATGAAGAATGTGGTATACTGAAAAAAAAAATTCTGTAGCTTTAAGAAAGATAAAAATGAGAAATAAATGCAGATAAAAGTAGATCTTATTTTGCTGATAAGATTTAAAGTGCTGTATATTAAATAACAAAATATTTAGAAAAAACGTCCTACTAAAAGCTAAAATACTAACGGCTAAAATATAGAAAATACTATATTACTAAACTTTTCACTACCTTAAAATTCTAATTTTAAGTAATAGAGGATAATGTTAAAATCATGAAGAACCCATTTGATACAAAATACTGCTTTCTGGATCTTTTCATAGGCTTCTATAGGAAATATTTTCTTTTCTCCTTCACCGATGCGATGCCAGTTTTAAAGAGTATTCGAAGAGGAATCTGTAACTGATGTGATTTTTAAAGCACATTTACCCTTTGTACTGGGTTAAAGATGACAAACAGACCTTCAGTGTTAGTTAAAGAGGGAACACAGCAGTCCTCAGAATATTGTTTTACCAGGGCAGCTGACTGTGTTGCACTTCTGAACTTGGGAGTCCGATCCACTGCATGCTCTCCCTCCATTGGCTGGACGAGGGTTGTCACACGTTCTGTACCGACGCATCTGACCACCATTGCAGCTCCGGCTACAACTCCCCCAGCTGTTCCATGGTCCCCAGTTGCCATGAGCTACAAGGAGAGATTTTTTTTAAATGTAACGGTTTACCATCAATCCCCTCTCCCAATTCTGCAAGATATTCACTCACTTGGACAGGGATCATTATTGCAGAAGTCAATGTGGATGTCTCTTCCTTCACACTGCCGCCCACCATGCAGGGGTGCAGGGCTTGCACAGATGCGTGTCCTTTGCCTCATGCCACCTCCACAAGAAACGCTACAAGCCCCCCAGCTTACCCAGGATGACCACTTCCCATCGACTGAAGAAGGTTCGATTATTACCATGAAATTTAGATAGATTATTCAAAATAAAAGTGTATCCAATAGGAAGCTAACCTGGGCAGTTCCTCTCATTGCACACTTGCGTCTGTGTATCTGGTCCCTCGCATGATGCTCCTTCAAATGAAGGTGGAGGATTGTTGCAGAGTCTGAGTCTTGTCTGCATCCCTTTGCCACAAGTTTCGCTACAAGGGCTCCAAGGCAACCAGGTACCCCAGTTTCCTGCAACTGAAAGATAAGATAGTTTGGTAAAAGAGGCATTTACTGTACTCACAAGTATTGCAGCAATACTCATACCTGGGCATGGTCTTATGCTACACATAATAGACTCCACTGCTTTACCCTCACAGGCTCTGCCCCCGTGTTGTGCAGGAGGATTGGTACAAGTGCGTAGCCTAGTTCTGTTGCCCTGTCCACAGGTTCGAGAACACTCCTCCCACGAAGACCACTCTGACCAACTACCATCCACTAGAAAACAGAGTTTTCTGAAAATCTAAAATGTTTCAATCAATCTCTGCTAGAAACTGTACTTTTATTAGACACATATCTGTGCCATCTAGTAGGGTAAAGAAGGGATAACCCTTGGAAGTACAAGACCTGTGATATGGCTTGTATTTTCTCAGAACTCTGAACAGTTTACAAGGTTTAGGAGAGGTTCAGCAGGCTTTTCGATACAATTTTTATATTGTTTTGACCTTGTCTGTGCTTTTCATAATATATAAGTAATTATGGTTGTGTAACTATGAATGTGCTAAGTAAATTGAACTTGCTTAACATACCCGGGCAAGGTTTGCCTTGGCAGCTACGCGTGTCTGTTGCTAAACCAGTGCAGGGATTTCCTCCGTTTGCAGGAAATGGGTTATTGCACTGTCTCTGCCTCTTCTGTGCTCCTAGTCCACAGGAAACACTGCAAGACCCCCACTCCATCCATTCAGAGAATCCGCCGTGAACTTTAAAAACACATCACATCCACCCATCATAACATTACGACTTGTATTGTCATGGTGCTTGGTACACACTATAGAACGAATGTCTATCTCACCTCGCACTGTGAGAGTAACTCGCACCAGCACGGAGCCAAGCAGATTTCGAGCCACACACTCATACTCAGACGTGTCTTCTTTTTGAGCGCTGCTGAGCCTCAACGATCCATTGTTCAGTGTGATGATACGCTCAATACCCAACAAGGGACGGCCCTGACGGGACCACTCAATAACAGGAACCGGTTCTCCCTCAGCTTGGCAGTTTAGCATTACTGTAGAACCAGCATCTATCACTGTCTCTACCGGATCCACGGTGATGGTAGGTGAACCTGTGAGAGTATAGAAACACCAACAAGTTCAAAGTGCTTTTTCCATTTCATCTTTGGTTCCCTGACTCTGCATCATTCAAAAAAACAATGCACTTACGCTGCAAAGTCAGTGTTACTGTTCTCTCCACAACTCCTGCATCATTTGTCGCCACACACATGTAATTTCCAGCATCTTCACTCTGTAATTCACAAAAACCCAATAATCCTTTGGGAATACAAAATATTAAAGAGCACTGTATGTTTTAAAAGTACCTCTAATGCAGTGTGCTTCATGTGCTATTTTTTTTATTAATGTTTGGGCGCATATTGCCTTGTTATATTTTTTAATACACAAAAATAGCTATATCTGTATAACTGGATGTCCCTTACCAGTACAAAGAAAAAATACAATAACAACAAAAAACTAATAGGCGCATGACCTCATTGAGGCAAATTTGACTTTTTAGAGCCTTCTACTATGTTTTATTGTTGTTCCCTCATCAGATACAAGAGTGAAGTCGTATTTACAGTTGTTGGTGAAATTTTTGTAATCCTATATTTACTGGGGAGCTCAAAAAGGTTCAAGAAACTTCCCATTTCCATGTAGAGCAAACACATTGCCTCAGAGGCTAAGAAAAAAAAAACAGACCCAGAACTGTTTGTGTCAGACTTTAAGTCGTACATATAAACGACTGTTACATCAATTGACCCCTAGGTTGGGTTTGCTCAGAAGGAGGCTTGTTGGAAGCATATTGGTGCGTAAAACAGGGGTAAATTGTACATTTGTGGGTAGCTGAAAATGGCTTTAAATATTAATTTTAAAGATTTGTTTGAAAAATTGGACAATTTGTGAGAAATAGAGCTTATCCCACAGAAATCAACTTGAAAAATGTAAATGATGTCTTTATAACAAAAGCATCATGGCTGTGCTAATATTTATATAAAATGCATGCCATTTGTTTAAAGGGAAACTAAATTAAAGAATAGTTTTGAAGCCAAACAGACAATTAAAAAAAAATATCTGAGCTAAAAGTCTTGTCTGTCTTTTTTGTTATACCCTATTAAAAGAGTCTTCTATAATGAGTTATGATTAATATTTTCGATAATATCATACATCGTATGATGCACTTACTCAACCGCACTCGTATTGCACACCCCCAGTTTAACTTAAACCGCACTGTTATTATAAAATTGATATTTCCAACAAATATCTCTTGTAGAATGGTAGCCTCCATCTCAACCACTTACAAAGTACATTCTAAAGATTTCAATAATCACTTATTTTCATATTACAAATAGCACAGTAAAAGGAAGTAATGGCAAGAGTTATAAAATGTGCAGTGCTAGTCTAGAGGGATCAGAGGATAGATTGGGCAAATAGTCAAAATCAGCAGAGGGTCAAATACTTTTTTCCAAACTGTAACAACACAATATTTACAAAAAATGTGCACAATTTCCCCCTTGAAAGTACATTTTACTTTGATAAACATTAGCAAGAGTTAAAAGCTGATGTAGAGTTGTGTACCACTGTGCCGTAGATGGCTAGTGATCCGTTATCAAGCTGACGTATTCGGTTGCTTATTTGCACATTGATGCCTTTTTTACTCCACTGGATGATGGGCAGAGGGTCTCCTCGAACCTCACAGTTAAGGATAGCATTCCCTCCCAGAGGCTCAATCCGATTTGAATGAACATCTCCATCAATTATTGGTGGCTCTGGAGGAAGTGGAATTTTTACCAGTTATGAAAACCATCAAGGGGTAAGATAAGAGCAAAAGGTTACAATACCTTTAACATAGACAAATCCTAAAGATTTGATGGCACCCACGCTGTTTTCAGCCGTGCAGGAATAAGTGCCAGAGTCGTCTTTACTCACACGCTCGATAACCAGCTCACTGTGACCATTACTATGATCATACTGGGCTATGAACAGATCAGATGACAGTTATGATACCCAGGATGTATCATAATGGGAATTTTTTGTGTGCGAGAGAGTACCAGGAACAATATTGTTGTTGAACGCCCATGTGATTTTGGGAGGAGGGATGCCGGTGGCTGCACAGGTCAGCAGCAGACGCTCACCCTTGTTAAGGGCCTCGTCTCCCAGGAGCTCGGTGAAGGCGGGATGTGTGTGAATGGACAAAACAATGATGCGACTCTCCTGCCCAACCGAGTTAGTGCCGACACATGCGTAGCTCCCAGAATCCTCGGGCTGCACAGAAAAATGCCAAGTAAGAGAGGGTGGTCTAAGAGCATTAACATGATGCATTTTGGGATTTTATTGGAGACCTGTGCAGAGTCTATAAGTAGCTCTCCACTGGGCAGAATGGTGTATTCTCCAGACGTGTCGGTAAGGGCTCTGTCATCCTTCTCCCAGGTGATGGTGGGCTGTGGGACACCCTCTGCCACACAGGTTAATAAAGCTTGGCTGTTCTCCACCACTGACATTTCTGACTCTCCAACTCGGACTGATGGAGGTACTGAGGAAGCAGGAAAAATCGTACAAACCTCTACTTATTAATATATATTAAATATTTTCTGAACAAATGATGAAAATAAGAACATAGAATAAAACAATGATAAACATTTCGGGTGTAAGTTAACAATATGTATTGTGGTGTTACTGGGAGGATCCAACATGAGAAACACAAAGAAAAATAGACATGTGGAGCGATTCAAGTCTGGGAACCCTGAGGCTCGTGATGTACCCAGAATGATTGAGATTCTAGTCATTTCTGAAACTTCTTTGACTGTATTTTATGTAATTATACAGAAAACTGTAAGACAATTGTACATTACTCCCAATTTAAAAACTATAAAACTGGTGTAGCAGGGAGTGGTTCTTGCTGGATTCATGCTCATGCCTAATGTTGGATGAATATGAAGTTTATTCTATTTTTGTTTGGAGGAATACTTTTCAGTCCATGATTCTGACTCACGTTGTACAGTAAGACTCATCTCCAGACTGTTGCTTCCAGCAGTGTTAGCCGCAGTGCAGGTGTATCTGCCTGTGTCTCCAGGTTGAGCAAAGGCCATCTGCAGCGCCCCGGTTCCAAGCACTCTCTGACGCATTGACTCACTCAGTGGCTGCCCATCCTTGTGCCATGTGACAGAGGGCGTGGGTACACCTTCTGAGTGGCACTGTAGAGTTACAGATGCATCAAGAGCTACAGTGTATGTCTTGATCTTGGATGTTACGAGGGGGGGTACTGCAAGAGAGGTGAAACTGTAAAAGCTTGAAAGAATGTTGTCAAAAATTTCTTCCACAAAGACTAACCTTGCACGCGGAGTTTGGTTTTCCCCAGGGCTGTTCCTGCCGGATTCTGAGCCACACACATGAAGGTTCCAGAATCCTCCACTCTGGCTTTAGAGATCTGTAGGCCACCATCAGGAAGCACAGTAAAGCGACCCCCTGATCAGGAAAGTGGTTGAAATTGGCATCAATAACATAAAAAAGCTGTTGAAATCACGGAAAAACACCAACAAACAATCACCTGTGGTAAAAATATTGATTCCTTCCTTCTGCCAGGTGACAGTAGGGCGAGGGGAGCCTGTCGCTCTGCATGGCAGGGTCAAAGGGTTGTTCAAGATCACATCCATTGTAGACGGATGTGCCTGTATCACCGGAGGATCTATATAAAATTGATATAGAAAATTCTAAGAAGAACTGTAGATATTTTGAATACACGTCAAAACGTAAAATATACGTCAGATTGGGTTTCAAAAAGTGGGTGTGCAAAATGGCCCACAAAACGCATTTCTGCTTATGATGCGCTACAAGTTTGTCATAGATAAATGAAATTCGGCACACGTGTGTAGAGTACCAAGACCTAACTATAAATAGTATGGATTGCATTACTTAAGTCAACAGGAAGGCCACTACTTTGCAAAAGCCTTTAAAAATGGCCATTTTTGCTTGTGTTCTCCTAGAGATTTTATCTGTTCATCAATGTTATATGGCAAAGTTTTTTTTGATATTGAGAAACGGTTCGTAATTCGCAGTCTGCTGAACTTTGATGTTTTCCCATGAAGCAGGAAGTTGTTATATCTCAACCATACAGTGCCCGATCGGGATCAAACTTGCTTCATTTGTTAAGATTTGATGCCTGAACACACCTATCTATCAATTTATGGTGGCTGTTATAATGCCATGGAATACTGCATTTTCTTCAGTTTTATACTGCTCTTTCGGAATGTGCTTGAAGCACATGTTTCAAAATTGGAACATTTATGTAAATGGACAAGGACAACAAAGACAATTGGAGCAAGGTTCTAAAACTCACAAGAGGTCACTTTTTTGAAAAAATATACTACATAGGGATTGGTCGTTGTGCATTTTGCCCAAAATATGTGTGCTTTGATTTAGGGTGTCCTTGAGTGACAAGAAAGGCACTTCCAAATGAAATTCATTCATTTGTTTCCTGTCCACTTATTCCCTTTTGGGGTCACGGGGGTCTCCAGCTCACATCAGGTGAGACCTGGGGGTACACCCAGGACAGGTCGCCAGTGCATCACAGCAAATGAAATGTATTATTATTATCAACATAAAACTATAAAGATTGAACAGCGTACTCAAAGTACATTATGAAGTATTCAAAAATTTGTGGAAACCTGAAAATGTGACTTAAAAATATGACTCGATTATTATTTCATTCTTTTCCACTATCTTCATAAAAAGGAAGACCTTGCAAATGTTTCAGGAAAACGTATCATAGCTTGCCAAGATAAAATTTATAACGTGCCAACATACATGCATATATACAGCATATAGGTTTCATATAAGCGCATACATGCACCTCCACATATTGGTTCTTTCCCTGTGTCTGAAAAGCAAAACGGCTAAGAAAAATATCTCGTTAAAACAAAATCCCCAAAACTAAAAAGTGGTGTGCACCTGTGGAGACATGATTTTTATGTAAAAAGTAAAATGGTTTCATTTGAATTGCTAAAAATCATAGAAAAACATAATATCTCGTACCATAAACTGTGAGCTGAACATGACGCTGTGCTGTGCCTGCTGCATTCTTGGCCACACATGAGTAGCGGCCTGAGTGACTCAACTCTGCAGCTGAGATCTCTAGAGGACCTGAGTGAAAGCAGGAAACGGGAAATTGACTTAATTCTGCATATTTCTCCCAACTTTCTTAAATGAGGCTCACCTGAGGAAAGTATAGCGTAGCCCTGTCCATCTTTAGCTAGTTTCAATCCATCTTTGCTCCAGTGCACGACTGGATGAGGCACTCCAGATGCAGTGCAGCCAATGACCACTGGGGACAGTTTGGTCACAGCCAGCTCTGTGGTCTCATCAGCAATAGAAGGAGGAACTGCAGGGGAAAATGGGCATTAGGACGGTAAACCACAAAGATCGAGACAGTTAACAATTGGGATTCACCATGTACAGTCAGCTGAATGGCCCGGCTCTCCACGCCAGCCTCATTGGTTACAACACACTTGTATGTTGCAGTGTCCTCCACTGTGGGTGCGATGATAACCAGAGAACCAGATGATAACAGCCTGACAAATCAGGAAGTGAGACACGGTACTGAATATTAAGTGAGCAGCTGTGCAATACTGCATTGTTAACATTCTGGAGATACACTAAGAGTGATAGGAGGAGAGGGAGGAAACCTGGCTGAACCTGTACATATTCTGGTTCTGGTCAGTGTTAAGGGCATTTGTGTTTTTGGTCCAGCTGACGGAGGGTTTAGGGATGCCAGTGGCTTCACAGAATAGTGTTGTCTGGACGTTCACCATCACAGTGATGTTTGTGGGACCCTCAGTAATGGAGGGTGGCACTGGAGAAGAAAAACCAAAACTTACTATGTTTTATGTTACGTAAATAAAGCCTTTAAGAACAAACATATTCATTCATAGATTAATCACACATTTAATCTGTATACCTTTTAATAATTTAAAGCAGCTGATGTGAAGAGCCATGGGTTTTAACAATATAAAGCTTCTAAGTTGAGTTGAATGCAATTTGGAATAGCTTAAGATACACCCTTTATTTCAGTTTAACATCTATGGATTTATAGCATTTTGGGAAAAAACTCTTCATTAATTATTTTATTTTATATTAATTTTAAAAATACATCACAAACTGGAAGTTACAAGCTCTTTAAGTTACGTTGCTAAAAGACATTTGTTCTGTTAAGCTTCTCTTGTTCTTCTCAATTCTTCTCCCCCCACCCCCTGTTTCTTTCATTTGCAAAGCTTTAGTTATCTGACATGTTTATGCTAAATAAAGCAGAGTTTTCAGTTAAATCTTCTTAAACCTTGCTTCAAGAGTCTTTTTTACTTGAGTTTGAATACATTTTTAGGAACAAAATGATTGAATTACTGATGTGAAATTAAATATTTCATACAAATTAACCTTTTGTTTTTGTAACTTTCATACCCTAGAACATTCATTCTACAGCTTTCCTGTGGCTCAGTTGGTAGAGCATTGCGCTAACAACGCAAAAGTTGTGGGTTCAAATCCCAGGGAAAGCAAGAACTGACAGAAAAAAACATGTTCATTCAAATGTAACTCGCTTTAGATAAAAGCGACAGATGTAAATGTAAACATGCAAAAAAAGAAAAATTTGATTTTTCAAACCTATTTGCACACAATATGTGTACTGCATCTATTAGAACTCAAATAAAGCAAAATTACAAGCATATGTCATGTGGTTATTTTTAACAACTCTCTATGAAAAAAGTTTTACTTCAATTTGCCAATGACAAAGAAGCAGCTAAAGGCTCACCGTAGACCTGCAAATCTATCCTTTTGCGTTCGGTTCCTGCCTGGTTTGTTGCCATGCAGAGGTATCGCCCTGTGTCAGTAACCTGCGCTGAGAGGATGTGGAGGGAACCATCCTCACCGAAGCTATACCTAAACAAAAAGGGCATCTATGATTAGCCACGCAGCAAATTGGCCAAACTACCTCGAGTGATATGCAGTTCTGACCTTGGGTTGTGTCCCGTCAGTATGGATCCATTCTTTCTCCAGGTGATACGTGGAGTGGGTACTCCAATCACAACACACTCAAAAACCACCAGTTGGTTTATATGAACTGCAACAGTCTGAGGTCCTTCCTTAATTGTGGGTGGCACTTGAGAGGAAATGTTTATATTAGCTTGTAACATTCACAAATATAGCATTTCTAGAAATGTCTGGTTACCATTAACTGTAAGGTTGAAGTGGCGTCTGGATTCTCCTGCTACATTGCTGGCCACACATGTATACTCCGCAGCATCTCCCAACTCTGCATTGTTAATCTGCAGGTAACGACCACTGGACAGAACACGCACTCGAGGAGACATCTGCCGACAGCATTAAAATTCAAAAGATCAACTCAATGTTGAAAAGTACAATAGTAACATAGACAAATTAGTTTTTTTTTATTTGTAAGATAACCATATTTTATGGAGTATATAAAAAGGATTTGCTTGTGTTGGTCCATTGCATTTCCACTTATTTATTTTCCTTCATTATTCATATTATTGCACTAGCGAGCTTGGAGCACACTTTCTGCTGTATGTTAACTTCTAGTATTTGTGTCGCCCAGAAGAAGGTCAACCCTTTTTTCTATTTCTTTTTTGTATTTAATATCTCTTTATAAATCGGTCACTATTTTACATTTTTCAAAATTAGTTTGTCCTTGAAAAACATTTTGTGATCCCTTGTTCAAATAAAACTTCCTGTTAAGTGTTTACAGTGAACTCACAATGTAATCAACTTAATAATAGATAATAATAGTTAATAGGTTTAAACTTACTTCTATAATGATATGAGGTCAGAGCTTTGTTGAAAAATATTTTATTGAGAAAAGATTCTCTTTTATTATTGGTGGGGTATTGATTTACTGAGCTAGTTTGGGTTAAAAAAGCAAGAGAATGCAGATGTGTTTTGTGACAACATGCAAACTTTGTGGGAGTATAAAAAAATGTTTGATTTCGAACTCTAAATTTTTAAAAGTTACATTCTTCCTCCCAACCTTAGGGGCTCCATATTTCATTTTTCTTTACTTTTTCCTGAAGTCAGAGATGAAGAAAATTACCAATTTACAGGAGTACTTCTAATATTTATTTTTAAAACCTGATTTCAATTCTCGATATGAAGGTTCATGTACCATTAAATGTTGTGTGACTGATTCTAAGCAGTGGTATCAATTGGAGTACCTTCACGGATGCTCCATCTTTAAGCCAGGTGAGGGTTGGAGGTGGTACAGCATCTGATTTACATTCAAGAGTCACCTGTCTGTTTTGAAGAACAGACACATCTTCTACACCTCTGTCTCCTGCAATATTGGGCGGAACTGTGGAATAAATCAGAAAAATCTTTTTGCCAATTGTGTGTCTGCGAATTAAATATAATCCATCCACATATCCACCCATCCATCCATCCAGCCACCCATCCATCTCCAAAAAGTATGTATGAAAGTCCTCTTATGTAATTCGCATGTGCAACAAAGTGCTAATTTATTTGAAAACTCACCATTTACTCTGACCAGAAACTCTTTGTCATCATCTCCAGCAGAATTAGTGGCCAAACAGGTGTATCGTCCGGTGTTCTCCACCTACAACAGTGATTGGTTGAGTCACAATTTAGGAATATATTACATCCAGACAATTGTCTCAGTCCTGACCTGAGCAGAAGCCACTCTAAGCACCTCTCCTTCTCTCAGGAGACGTATGCTGTCTGTCAGAGGTAGTGGGTGCCCATCCTTCAGCCAGGTGAGTGTGGGTAAAGGTATGCCGTCAGCCTCACAAACCAGCTCCAGAAGATGATTCACAACCACAGAGACCGCAGTGGGAATACCAGAGCCATTGATTCGTGGTGGGTCTGAGAAAGAGACGTATGCAAATGAGTAAATAAATAGTGGCTTGACGATGCAGAAAAAATTCTGAGCAGAACAAGAAAAAAAGTCTTAGAAATGGGCCCAGGATTGAGCCCTGGAGAACTCCTGTGTTGACAGGGGTGTGCTATGACCAGAAAGTTTTGAGTTGCATGAACTGGGTAGGGCCTCAGTGACAACAGGAGACTGTTTAACCTTTATTTACTAATTACTGGAGGTTTTCTCACCCAGTACTTTCAGGCTGAAGTGGCGGCTTGCATCTCCTGCACGATTATGTGCAGTGCAGGTGTATCGTCCGGTGTGGTTGACTCTCACATCTGAAATCTGCAGGGTGCTGTTCTGGTTGAGCAGTAACAGCTGACCATCCTTAGGCAGAGATGTACCACTTCTTAGCCAAGCAATAGACGGACTCGGTGCTCCATCAGCAGCACAGATAAAAGAGACACTACTTCCTCGTATGACTGTTACTTCCTCTGTGCTGCCTGCTCCTTCTAAACTAGGAGGAACTAAGAAGAATGGAGTAAAAAATGTATTGTTAAATGCCAAATATTGTAAAGTCATGGGCACCCCAAGATGTTTAAGTAGTTTAACTTACCATATACTTGGAGGTTGTAGTGTCTATTGGCCACTCCAGCTCTATTGGAGGCCACACAAGTATAGCTGCCACCATCAGAAACCTGCGTGCGAGCAATGCTAAAACCAAAATAATAAATCAGATGCTCTTCTAAACTATGGTTTTTAAAGGGGCTATGAACTGAGAGACTCTTTCAGAATGTTTTGTTAGAGCCAGTGATGAAGTAACTCAAGTTACAGATCTACCTCAGATGCAAATAAACATTAGAGCTCCTTCTGTAGTGACAGTAACAAGGAGCAAGCCAGCGTTTGGAAGAATACACCTGCTGATCTTCATTTTAACAAATATTCTTTTAAGATTGGATAATTGCTCATTGTTTTTGCTGAAAAATTGGTAACACTGTAACATGCTGTTGAACTCCATTTAAATTCCTATACCAGTCAAAAACTGGTATAATATCACAGGTCTACTTCGAGGATTAATGGTTTTAAATGGTGATCAACCTTTTTTTTAAATCTTCTCAACCAACAATCAAGAATGTATGATGATTTGGTATCATGACTTTGAAATATAAAAAAAAAGATAATAATGAAGTACCGGTAATTGGGGCAAGAACAATAAATGAGGGAGAAAAAAATTCAAATCTGATGCTACACAAAAACTAAAAAATTCCTCAATATCAATGTTTTACTAATGTTTGACATTTGTAGGATAAACGGGAAAAAAAAAATCGAGGCCACAATCATTTTGCATAACAAATATAGGCCATTTTGTTTCCCCAAAAAATTTGTGACATCATGTAAGATCTTGGCAATTATAGGATAAAAATCTAGCATTAAAAAGAAGATAAAGAGAATTATGCAAAAAAAATTGATCTAATAGATTTTTATAGCAGTTTAATTTAGTGGGTGTTAACAGCAACAAATAACTCGAAAGGGATTTTTTTTTTATTTCAAAGCACTTCCTTAATATATATATGTAAAAATAAGATTTGTCAACAAAAATCATTAAACTTGATGAAACAGTTGTGGCCAAATTTTCTGTGATTGGTACGTTATACATGCAAACCAGAAACTCCATTAACCAACAGAAATGTTTGTGTGTTTTATTGCAGTGTTTGTTGCCGTGCTGGGTGAATGGTGTCAGTTTTCACATAAACGCACAGGCTTTAGTTTGTTTACTTTAATGCTCCCTACTACAGCCCAGAGACTCACAAACACTTAAATCACAATAATTTTCGACATTCATGAACTGTAAAAATTAAAAAATCCAGTTCTTAACCCCTTTAAAAACAGTCATTTTGGAGTTAAATGCACATTGTTGATTCAAGTAAATCTCTTACCGGAGAACTTGGCCAGCAGACAACAGACGGATTTGAGAGGAAACTGGAAGAGGAAGACCGTTTTTAAGCCAATTGAGCTGTGGAGGAGGAGAACCACTAGCTACACACTCAATATTTATTGAGCTGTCCAGCACTGTGGTCAGTTCCTTGACAGAAAGCCCATTGCCATGGATTAGAGGAGGAACTAAGAATGAAAGTCTGGTTAGACATTGAAAAAGCTACTGTTGTGAACACAACATATATGTCTCTGGGGGACAGCTCACCAAAGACATTGAGGTTGAATATTCGATCTTCTTCTCCAGCCTGATTGGTGGCCACACATGTGTATTTCCCACTGTTGGATGTGTGGACGGCAGTCACAGTCAGAATGCTTCCATCAGGGCTGATTCTGAAGGAAAGATGGTGTTTATTTGTTTTACCACTACGCAGACCAGTTCTATGAAGATTCTTTTGACAGGGCTCTCACTTGATGTTCTTATGTGCTGTTCTACTAATGGTCTCGCCATCCTTCAGCCACTGGATCTCAGGTGTTGGAGTGCCCTCAGCATGGCACACCAGCTGGATGCTGTCGTTCAGCAGGACGCTAGTTTCACTAGGTGAATCCGCCCCTACAATATTTGGCGGGACTGAAGAGCACACAATACTGCTAGTTACTGGATTGAAGGGTTTAATGAGGGAATAAATTCCATTGGATTATTTAATAGATCTGTTAATATCATTCTTTGGTACCGTGGATTGTAAGCTGGTAGTTTTTGTGGGCTTTGCCCTCCACGTTGGATGCCACACAGGTGTAAGTGCCACTGTCAGGAAGCTGCGAACGAACAATCTGCAGCTTACTGCCACCAGATAGAATGTGCATCTCAAGAGATTCAGAGTTTTCTGCAAAGTTTAGGGTATTTTTTTTATTTTAGTTTTACATCAGAATAAAAAAGGAAATTGTGCAAAATAAATATTGTTTTTTTTTTTAAATACCAATCACTTGGCCGTTCTTTAACCAGGTGAGTGATGGGGGAGGGATTCCTGTAGCATCGCATACAAAGGTGACTGGATTGCCGATGGTTTCCACCACATGCTCCAGAGTTAGTCCATCGAGCCTGGGCGGAACTGAGCAAATATTCATTTAGAACAGACTATAATACGAACAGACTCTAATATATAAATATACACAGTAAAATCCTAAGAGTTAAATTAACTCTACTCGGAGTATATTTGGTCCCACTCTATATAGAGTTAAACTGACTCTGAGAAAGAGTAATTTAATAATCTATTTTCTTCATGTTTTTCCAAATCTCCATGGAAAATGCAAACTAAATATTAACTATTCAGAGAGGGACCAAGTCCACTCCAGAAAGAGTAAAAACAGACAAAAATAGACTGTTTAGTTCAAATAGACTTATTTAAATATCTCTCCTTCAGAGTTGGTTTAACTCTATATAGAGTGGGACCAAATACACTCTGAGTAGAGTTAATTTAACTCTTAGGATTTTACTGTGTATATAAAATGTGACATTAAGGTGGTCATGAACATAGAAGACCATTCATAAATTTATTTGCTGATAAAAACTGATGGAATAACAACGTAGTTTAACAATGTATCAATGATTAGTGATGTAATGAAAGTTTAAGCCCCGCCCTTCTTTGATGATTCAATCATTGCTCAGACACCCAGGAAGTCAGTCTATTGCGTGAACTGAAGTGACTCATGCACAACCAGTTCAAACAGCAAAACAGCTTCAGACTAACGCTCAATTAGAACCAAAAAAGCAAGACAAACAGTTTTGTTTCTCACCGTGGATGTTGAGATGAAAGTTCTTGTCCACTTGCCCGGCTAAATTTGTGGCCTTACAGACATACTGCCCCGTATCTGACACCTAACAAAAGGAAAGTGATTATATGCCATTTTGTACCCAACCCTAGGCACAAAAAAACTGATATAATGTTAGAAAATATTTTATCACTATAGATATGACTTGGGTCTATGATTCAATGCTGATATTCCACGGCGCACCTCTGTTTCTCTCAGCTGCAGCCTCTGTCCATCAGCGAGTAAGCGCAGGTTTGCATTCTCAGTGATGGGCCGTCCATTCTTGTACCAGGTGATGACAGGTGGAGGTACTGCGTTAGATTCACACTCCAGGGTAATGGATTTACCCACTAGAATGTTTATCACAACTGGAAGATCTCCACTGCTGTGTCTGATACTGGGAGGCACTGGGAAATTAGCAAATCTAAAGTTACATTTATACCCATTAGCTCTACCATTTTCTCATTTGCATGATTTCGTGAGGCAAAGGGGTGTCCCAATTCTCTTTGGAACGTAGGAGAAGGGCTAAGCTTAAAGTCTGACCCCACTCTTCAAACTTTGGGTTTGGGTTTAAGATGGCTGCCAATGTGACCAAATAAATCTATAAATGTCTTTTTGAAAATTAAGTTTTTAAATGACAGAAACTATAATTTTATGTTAGATTTCTTATACAAGTCTTCATAGGATTACATAAAACAATTTAAATCACCAATAACTTGCTAGTTTTACGTGAATAATGAGTAGGTTTATATAATTAAAATGTTAAAAGGTAACATGCATTTTCTGATCCTTTAGAACCATTTGGCTCATGAATACTGCTTAGTAGGGGTGTCCCAATTCATAGGCATATAGTTTTAGCCCTTCCCCTAAGCATTCAACTTTAAGGGGAGGAGCTTCAAGGAGGGGTGAGAGAACTGGAACTCAGCATGAATATATTCAAAAAAGCAAGTGATACCATATATTATAAGATAGATGAGTTTTTGTGCTTCTCCTGCAGCATTGATGGCCACACAACTGTATTTCCCAGCGTCAGACATCTTAGCTTTCAGGATCTGAAGTGTACGACCACCTAGAAGGAAAATGAAGGAGACTAATTAGAGGAGTACATTGTAATCTGTTGTAGACGTCTTATTATTATGCTTTGCGTGGGTTGACAAATGTCTGGCTAGTCCAGCATTTAATGTTATTAACAGAAAAATTCAGGAAAAAGTAATGACATCTGTGTCCATTTCTGTCATAACAATAAAAAACATGTTATGAAAGCAGGTCTAGACAGTTCTGTTGCTGTGCCATGTGTATGCATGTGTACCAGGCATTATGAGTGCATTGGTGCTGGCCTGTACAGGTCTTCCGTCTTTAAACCAGCTGAGAGTCGGAGGTGGGAGTCCAGTGGCCTCACAGTTTAGAGATATGAAATTATTAACCACTACAGTCACATTCTCTTCTCTGACACCAACAATAGATGGAAACACTGAGAACAAACACAAACAACCTGCTGTTAAAACTCTTTCTTGAAATGGTCAAAATTCCTACAAACTGCTGAGGATGAAAACACAAATGACTCACCGTGCACATGAAGGTTGAAGGATTTCTCTGCAGATCCAGCTAAGTTTTGAGCCACACAGACATAACGTCCTGTATCGGTCAGGTGTGTATTGAAAATCTAGAAAACAAACATTATACAAAAGAGTATAGTAAGCTTAACTAGGTTATTTGATGTCAAGACACCTCACAATAAGATTACATTGAAGTAGTAAACCTTAAATACGTTAAAGGCATTTACGTAGTGACGATGGCCAAGAGAAAATGGGTAATATATTGAAAAAAAGGAAGCAGGAGTGGAATTTCGTATTTAGGTAAATACGTAATTCACTGAAACCAGTATCTAATGTGTCTGTTATTCCTGTGATCATGATGTCAGCCATTTTATATTAGCCATTTCATTATAATTGATTAAAAATGAAGCCACTTGGCGGCTGGTTGATCCTTCCAAATGATCTTGATCAAAAGTTTACACACCCTTACGTAAACTTTGAGCACAACTGCAAGAAATGACTTTGGCTGTGTGTATTATACGCCTCCATAAAGGAACTTGGTTGCTAGCATCTTGTCGAACTAACTATAGGGTGCTAATGTAATTCCAGACACAGTTCAATATGTTAAGATCAGGGCTCTATGGGGACCATGCAATCACTTCCAGCATTCTTTACACTTACATTTGTGCTCATAAGTTTCAGTAAAGTGATAACTTTTTCCCCCACTCATAGTAAGTGGTTGTCAAACAACTGTGTTTATTCTTTTTAAATTCATTCATTCATTTTCATTCCCGCTTATTCCCCTTCGGGGTCACGGGGGTCTGCCGGTGCCTATATCCGGCACACATTGGGCGAGAGGCGGGGGTACACCCTGGACAGTTCGCCAGTCCATCATACACACCATCGCCAGGCAGCATACACACACATGCACACCTAAGGGAATTTAGCTTATTCAATAAACCTATCCGCATGTTTTTGGGGATTGTGGGGGAAACCGGAGCACCCGGAGTAAACCCACGCAAGCACAGGGAGAACATGCAAACTCCTTCCAGGAAGGTCACCGGCGAGCCTGCTACCCACTGCGCCACTGTGCTGCCCTTCTTTTTAAATCATAATAACAATCTTTCCAAATGACCCTAATAAATAAATATTTACCTCTTCCCTGTACCATACTACACAGAACATTGTTGGTGTGTTTTGCACTTTCAGGAAATGTTTATTTTCATTTTCTCTCCGAAGAGAAGAGTTTTGGAGTTTTGCCTCAAGTCATGACTTTCTATTATCAGTTAAATCACTGAATTAATGACCTGTTGTACTGGACCCTGATGGGCATTTCAGGGATGACAGACACAAAGGATACTTATTTAATGGACTGATCAAAACAAAGATCCATAAAAATACATAAAGTAAATGCATTTTCGTATCCATCGTAGCTGATCTGCCTCTAACCTGCAGCGTCCTGCCATTGGACAGAAGTTTGTGGGTGCTATCTGGGGTGAGAGGACGACCGTCTTTAGTCCAACTGATTTTAGGTGGGGGACTTCCATCAACGTGACACTCCAGGACTGCTGACTTATTAACCAAAACTGTGACATCATCAGGCAGGTCACCATTGGCTCCACGAATAGTGGGAGGCACTATAAACAAATATAACTTCAGTTGCCGGTTCTATTTTGACAAGACAACAATCGCCAATAGTCAGGTTAAACTCACACAACACTCTAACATCATACTGTATTGAGTCTTCTCCAGCCTCATTCACCGCCACACATGTGTATCTTCCAGAGTCCTCAGATTGTGCTCGAGGGATCTGGAGGACTCGACCACCTTAATAAAGCAAATATCCCAAAAAAATTTCCAAAAGTGTTGGCAAGAATAGTGTACGTGTCTTGATTTCTCTCACCAGGCAGGATGTGAACTTTATCATTTGAGGTCAGAAGATGCTCATCTTTGTACCAGGTGAGAACGGGTGGTGGGACAGCATTGGTCTCACAGTACAAGGAGATGGGATTATTCAGAATCACATCCTTCACATCTCCATTACTTCCAAGACCAGCGTCATGGTCTCCAAAACCTTGAAAAATCGGGGGAACTGAAACATAGAATAAACATCAGCGTATCATGCTATATATCACTTCAAATATTGCCATGTTGTTGGATATTAATTCATACCCCATTACAGAAGACTCTGGAAACAAGATTTAAAAGGATTTAACAGAAAACGCTGCTTTATTTAACTAAACAACATTTAACTAAAGAACATAATTAGGGGAGATCCTAAGAGAGCCAGCGGTGTGTCTCCCTCAGTTTCTGCGAAGCCAAAGGACAGAGCCTAGCTGGCAGTTTATTCAAACCAGCAGTTTATTCAAGCAACTTGTTTTTTTTAATTACAAAATAACAAGATTGTTTGAAAGTATTTTTACGGTTAAAGTTCCGAATTATTACAATTCAGCATTCTGAACTTGTAGAACCCTGTTCACCTTGTATATTTACATCAAAGTCCTTCTCGTCCTCGCCAGCAATGTTAGTCGCTACACAGGAATAGCGGCCTGTATCAGAAATCTGAGTGTGTTTAATCTGGACTATTCTGCCATTCGCTGTGATGGTGAGGTGATGGTCTGCCTTGAGGATCTGCAAAAATGATAGAAGTACAAATAGAACAAAGAACAGCATTGTTGTGCTATACTATTCCAGTAAAGACCATAGTATTAGCCCCTGTGTGAAACTAAACAACTCGGAATATTTCCCGAGAGGTGTTTAAAAGAAAGCTTTTATAAACAGCATTTAAATAATAGATTGTATTGTTTTTCATACAAATACAAATGCAGAGTCAGATATATGCATAACCAACAATTAAACAACATTCTTCTCGTCAAAATGTTTAGCCTTATGATATTCACTTTACAGTGAATTGCTTTTGCTTTTCTTGGAGACTCTCAAACTCTTCTTAAAGTCTCCCCCTTTCAAGCATCCTTAATTCTTGACTGGTTTCCAAACGAAACAATAATACTCTGAGCAGATATAAGGTCTTCAACTATATGGTTAACTCACCTGGCCATCCTTGTACCACACTAGTGTAGGTGCTGGGATAGCTTGGGCCTCACATTCCAGAGTGAGGGTGTGGTTAACTTTGATTTTAACCTCTTTAGGGGCGAGACTTTCTCCTGGAATGCCATTTTTATTGATAACTGGGGGAACTGCAAAAAAAAAAAGAAGATAGATCCAGGGCATGAAATACACATGATATGCTACATTACTAGGTAATTATGCAGCTCATTTACATAATAACTCACCAAACACTTTGACCTCGTAGTTCTTCAGCGTCTCTCCAGCTTCATTTGTTGCTACACATGTGTATCTCCCAGCATCTTCTTTCTTTGCATTTAAAATCTGCAAAGTACGACCACCTGACAAAAGACACAAGATCAGAGATATAACAATTTAGAGAAAAAGTTTGATGATTTAAAGATACTGAACAAGATTTCCACCAACGTCTGACCTGGAAGTACCCTGACGTTACGATTAGATTCAAAGGGGGTGCCATCTTTGAGCCAGGTGATGATGGCTGGGGGGTATGACTGAGCCTCACAAATAAGAGAGGTCGGACTGTTCAATGTCACAGTAACCTCTTCAGCTGAACCTTCTGGACCGGAACCAGCGATAGTGGGAGACACTTGGGATGGAAACATACATAAGTACACACATAAGACGGCAAAACTGTATAAAAATGAGATCCTTTACCCCAAACATACCTAAAACATTGAGGTTAAGGTGTCTGCTTCTGTCTCCAGCGCTGTTAGAAGCCAGACAGCTGTACCTGCCAGTGTCTGAAACCTGCGATTCACTGATCTGCAGAAAACGCCCATTGGACATCACTTCCAGCCTTGGGTCATGAGCCAAAGGCTGGCCATCTTTCAACCATGTGATCTCAGGCACTGGATTTCCTAAACAATTGGTCAGAAATAGGTAAGACATCAAGACTCTGTGATAAATGAGCAGTTGATACCAGTCTGTGCCACTTACCAGTGACTTCACAAGCCAAAATAATGTTTTGTGCCTCCTTTACTTTCACATCCTCAACCGTGCCCTCGTTTACAATGCTGGGTGGCACTATTATGGAAAGAATGAAGCATAAACAAAACACTTGGTCTACTGAACTTCCCAAACATTTATTTGATGGATTCCAGGTGTGCTCTTGAAGTGAAACAAGCAGATAGTTTTGGCTTTTTAGATGAAATACGTCTAGGTTTTAAATGTTTGATGGATGCTAACAAGTGTCAAGTATTTGGGTAACACATTTTTCCTCAATAAGGATCATTTAAGAGCAGTTAGAAGTAAGTATTGCATATGAAATGGTTTGAATAAGAAGTGTTTGTTACCCATGACATTCAGATCAAAGCTCTTCCTCTCCTCTCCTGCAGAGTTAGACACAATGCAGGTGTATTTCCCAGCATCCTCAGTAGCAGCATGCATCAAACGTAGCCCTCGTCCTCCTGAAATGATACAAATGTCAAAAAAATAGATTTTTCAGCACCAAAGTGGACAAAGTTGTGTTTTCATTTCAGTTCCGTGTTCTAGATTTGTGAACTTTCCGTCGAAGCTCTATTGCAGTATTTACATGAATTTTTTGCATTTGGCAGATGCCTTTATCCAAAGCGACTTACATTCAAGCAAAAAAATAAAAACACATTCTGTTAATTCTTGCTTTCCTTGGGGTTTGAACACATGACCTTTGCGTTGCTAGTGCAATGCTCGACTGTCTGAGCCACAGGAAAGTTTGAAAAAAGTATCTTTAATTTCTGTAGATCAATGATATGAATGTATTGAAGCTCAATGTTTAAAGTTCTACATTTTCAGAATAAATAGAACCTTGTTTTCACAATTTTGGGCACATTTTTGATTTTAGATTTTAATACTATTGTATTATTGGAAAAGCAATATTTTAATAATATTGTAGTGAAAGCAAACCATTCTAAATATTGGCAACTTCAATTCTTGAAAGAATTCACCCTTTTTGGAAAAAAGGCTCATTTTCCAACTCCAAACATTTAAACCTCTACTTTTTCAGAATAAATTAAAGCCAGTTGTCACAACTTTAGACATATTTTTGTTATCAACATGTAGACATTTTAATACAATTGTAGTGAAAGAAACCAATTCTTATAATTGGCGACTTTTATTAGAAGTTTAATCTAATAAGATTGTTATAAAGAATGACAAAATAAAGCTAAATGTTTAGTTATGTTAAAGATAATGAATTGTCGTTCTAATTGTTTGAACCCGTGGACAACTCTTAGAGGTCTATTTTTGGATATTTAGAAGGTTAACTGTAATCCTGGAAGAAAATCCATGCTCACATAGAGATGTGAGTGTGTTCCTCACATCTGGAAAGTCCCAAGAAACATCTAGTTAACAGCTGTTCAAACAGAGCTTAAACCTCCAACACCAGTCAAGTGTTTCATTCGAACTCTTTAAACGAATAATTATCTCTCCACAGGAAGGCGATAAGCTGATCACCTGAACAAATACCTCTTTCTGTCTTCTCTTTGTGACAAGTTTTCCAAATAAAATAAAAAACTGTGTTTATTTTTTGTATGATTCCTCATTGAGCTCAGATTCTATAAATGCATGTGCCATGTTTGACGCTAATCACCTCCAGTATTTTATCAGAGTTTTACTTGCTGCTGGTGGAGAATTATTTAGTCTCTGTTTAGACTTTCCTTCTTCGAGGACATCTGTCTGGTTGTTTTTCTTTTTACTTACCTACTGGTGTTAAGTGGCAACACACTGGCAACATCATCTAACACCCGAGTGAGTTTAACCTAATTATTGAGTTGAGTGCAGGCTAATGTAATTGTTAGTGATGGAGCTGGTACCTGAAATAACTCGAACAGAGCTTGAGCGGCTGATTGGCTGGTTGTCTTTAAGCCATGTGATTGCTGGAGGTGGCATCCCGGATGCTTCACAGGTGAGAACCACAGGGTTTTTCACAACTACGCTCACATTCTCAGGGACATGTGTCTGACCAATGATGCTGGGAGGAACTGGAGAGATGATGCAGGTGTATTAATGGGAGACATTAAAGTTAGTATACCATAAAAAATTGTTTTAGTCATACTCTCAAAATTGTATAATACATTTAAGACAAATTTCACTTTGCTATATTGTTTGAAAAATGATCACGACACAATAGGTTATTTGAAAACCATGATTCTGATTACGGTTAATTCAGATGGGGAACAGAAAGTAATTGACGCACATTTTTTTTGCATATTCAGATTTGCTGATTTATGCAAAATTTATGAAAAAAGGGAGAAAAAAATTCGTTTTCGAATAACACGAAAGGTTACAGAATTTGCCCAGGGTGCATTTATGAAAAATCTCAAAGTATTTTTTCCAAATTAAGTGTAAAAATGAAATTTTCACCAAAAATCATTCAATTTGCTGAAACATCCCCGACAGATAAAGGTTGTCTTTAAAAATTAAACCTTATATTTACATAAATAAAACATGTAAATTACATAAGCTCACCTACAACTCTACAACAGATATGATTTTTAGCCAAATTCCAATTTGTTTTCAGTCAGTTTATTGAATGTTCTGGTTCGTGTTTAAAATATGTAACACTTTATAAAAGTTTGATATGTTTTTTTACTGAGCATCCGTAAACAATGCAAAATTTTTCCTAGTATTTATAATGAGGAACAATCACATCCTACCCCCATCTGCATTCTGTGCCTCAAGGCTGCTACTAATCGATCAGAATTCTCGACAAAGCGACTCGATTGAAATCATGGTAGCCCACGGGACATCACACATCTGACTGAACGAGTGGTACCAATGATCCTTTTTCTCAAGGAGAGCGACCAATGAAAGCTGGCTCTCGTTGGTGGTGCTCATCCCACATTTTCATAGCGGCTTCGTACAGGAAACAGGAATAGCGCACCACAAAACCTCTCTTTTCTTCACATTTTTCTCAAACTGCTCCCTGTTATCAGCAACCAACTGTCTAAACCGCACGACATCAATGATTTTTTTCTATGTGTTCTTTTATTTCTTGTCTGTCGTCGTCGTCTCTTTTCCTGTTTCCCCATGTGGTGCGTAGTGCATCTGTTGTACTTCAAACACCATCTTCAGGCAGCGTCAATATTTCCTTGATCAAGAAGAAAAGCCGAGAGAAGCCAGAGTATAGAGGGCTTAAGCTATGCTGTCATGTGCAAACAACCTAAAAAACTCATTTATAAACAATATTTGTGGTGATTCTCTCACGTGGTTTTTACTCACCGTGAACACTAACATCAATCTTCCTGTCAGTCTGTCCTGCCACATTGATAGCAATACATGTGTATCTTCCAGTGTCAGCGACTTGAGCATCCAGTAAGTGTAAAAGTCTGCCTTCATTAAGCACTTGAGCCCTGCTACTGCTCGTCAGGGGTCTGCCATCCTTCATCCATGAAATAGCCGGTCTAGGCACACCGTCTGCTTCACACTGTAGAGTAACGTCACCACCTCGGGTCACAGTTTCTTTATCACGTGGTGCAGATGTAATGATTGGCTGAACTATATTCAATAAACACAGAATAAAGATGATTGCAAAAGATGAGGAATCAGTTGAAACATTGTGAAATGCTGTACCATAGACTTGCAGAGTGTACTCCTTCATCGCAGTGCCAGCTACATTAGAGGCTAGACAGGTGTAAGAGGAAGCATCCGTCTTCTCAGCACTAGAGATCTGCAGCTGACGTCCACCCGAGAGAACACGCACATGAGAGTCTAACTTTAACTCTGAACCTGATAAACCAATAGAAAACACAACACCTCAAATTTAGGGTTTGTTTGATTAACATAAAACTAGTTTTCATGAAGCTCTTTACCATCTTTCTTCCACGAGAGACTGGGGGGAGGAATGCCACTGGACTCACACACAAGTGTTATGAGGCCTCCCTCGATCACACTCAGCGAAGACACTTCATCAGATCCACGGATGCTGGGAGGGACTGAGTGGTGGCAACACAGGGAGAAACTGTGGTTTTCAAACTAATTATCATTTTAGAAAATCATTGGCTCTCCAAGAAAACCATAATGATCAAATCTAGGATACAGAAACTTAGTGGACCAACAAAAATACACTAACCAATTTTAGAAATGTACAAAAATATAAGCTCTTATTTTAAAAGCAAATGCATAATTTTGTCATTGTTTTGGATAAAATATTTATTTCACCTTTAAAAACTTTAAATATGTTTTAGGGCAGAATTAAATTAAATAGTTAATATGTTTCAGTGTTTGTCTCTTATTATAAGGACAGGTACCCACACACCACAACCCAGTGCTCCAGCCTGAAAATTGACAAGCGAATTGTAACGTACATTAAAATTTTTGCTTTGTACTAATAGAGTGCACTGTCAGATATTTCAAGGTATATAAAGTAAATATAAAAGCTGAGGTTTACACACTGAGGTACCTCAGCATCTGGGATGCCTTTAAAATAGATAAATTATTAGATTAAGTGGTCGTTAACTGCAATCAATAGTTCTAAATATGTGATGAGCTCCTCCCGAACTTAGGTAATAAAACCTTTATTAAGGTGCCAACGTAGCCTTAAATATCAGAGTTTGTCTGTCCTTTACAGAAATTCACTTCAACTATTTTAGAGAAACTAAAAGTTTCTCTTTAAACCACAGTAATTTCCCAGCCCCCTCTCTTGTTTCCAACAAAACCTAAACAAAAACTATAAACAGTCTGATGGAGTGCCCTTGTTCTACTGTTCTCCGGCGGCCTTTATGATTTATGCATGAGATTTTTATATCCAGGCACTGGCACTGAGTCTCCCTTTGTTATTTTTGTGTCTGTCATCCCCCCCTCCCCCCAATCAAGCTCTTACCCCACACATTCAGGTTGTAGTGCTTCTCTGTTTTTCCAGCAACATTTGTGGCTTCACATGTGTACCTCCCAGTGTCTTGAACCTGAGCACTGGAAATCTAATGAAAAATGTGAAAAATATTTAAACATACAGGGATTAAATAAATAGTTGGCTTGAGAATACCTTCAGAAAGCTCCCATTCTGAGTCAAGCTCAACCCAGGCTTTCTATAGAGCGGTCGGCCATCTTTCCGCCAGCTCAATTCAGGTGGAGGGATAGCATCACTCTGACAGTGCAGCTGAACTGACTGGCCCATCACAACTGTGCTGTTCACCTCCTCACCCATGATGTTTGGTGGAACTGAAAGGCACAGACACGAATACCTACTGGGTGATACATTGTCTAGTATTGAAAAGGCATTAAACTGATTAAAACAAAGCAAAATTTAGTTTTCAAAAGCTGCAAATGTGTCTACAGTTCATAAATTCTTTGGAAATAATTGTAATGCTGGATGTTTAGCAGCTTTTAAATGTCACACGTGCTCTAGAACAGTGTTTTTGATTCATCATCTTTATGATTTATATGTGAGATTATTCTTTGTTTATATAGTGAAACTCCTTTTTTATTTTGTGTTTTTAGTGCTCAGCTAGTCCTTAGTGTCTGTCATCACCCCCTCCCCCCATCAAGAAAGGTTTATGTTTAGTTCTTTGTGTTTTAAAAAAGAACTGTTGATGAAACTTCAAATTTCTTTTTGGCGAGGAACTTCATTATTTTTACAATGAAAAATGTGCTTTGGTGCGAAAAACATCGAAAAGCACTGCTCTATGAAAGATGAAAAGGGTTTTTGAGCTCACCATACACCCGTAGGTCATATTCTCTGTACTGCTCTCCCCCTGCATTCACAGCCACACAGGTGTAACGACCCGCATCACTGACCTGTGCACTTACAAAGGACAGCACTCTACCACCGGACAAAACCTGGCAACAGAAAGTTACAAAATGTTGTTTTTATTTGAGGAGGAAACAGATACGGAAATCACGAAAGTACCAATAGTTTCACTACAGACCTGAATCCCATCTGAGAAGCTGGACACAGGACTGCCCTCTTTGAGCCATGTGAGGCTGGGCACAGGAACTCCAGTAGATTCACACTGTAACCTGACTGGGTCATTCACTACCACTGTAACCATTCCTCCTTTACTAAAGATTGAAGGAGGAACTGATGAAAAGAACGACAATAATTACACGCAGAGAGAATGTTAGCTACAAGTACCACGAACATTTGTATAAAGAGATACACAGGATTGGCAAAAACTCACCAAACACTTGTAGACTGAACAGGAGCTCAGTGGTGCCAGCCACATTAATGGCCACACACTTGTAGAGCCCGGCATCTGAGACCTGCGCTCGATCAATCTCCAGTACCTGACCTCTGCTCAGAATGTTAACACCTGCAGCGTTTGTCAATGGACGACCATCTTTGTACCATGTCACAGCTGCAGCATGAGAGAAGAAATAGTGCCAATATTTACTATTTACATCTTTAAAACTGCATATTGCTGAATATTGACTAACCTGGCAGTGGACTCCCTGTTGCCTTACACTTCAGCTGAATTCGAAAGCTAGCAATTATAGTTTCGTTGACCATCTCTCCAGCAGACTCGATACGCGGAGGTTCTACGAAACAAATGATATGATTTTTTTTGCAGACTACATGTCATGGACTGTTTCAGGATTGCTGGAAGCATAAATTGCAGAAATGTTAACCCTTTTTTTCTAAGAGACTACTCATCAATGGATTTCCTCTCACTTTTGAGAGTTTACTAGAGTTCAGAACAACAACAACCCTTGATTTTGAGGGTGTTTCCAGTTTTTTAAAGGCTGAATAATAATAACCAGCTGGAGCCCTCATGATCATAATTTTAACCTGCTTCCGATGCTAGAACCAAAATACTGCAATAAAGCATTTAGTGGAGCTGTGGATGCTATGTTTTATTCCTTATCGGTTGATTATGATTGGTTCTTCAATGATTGGTCTTAAAAAATTGTAATATTTAAAACAAATGTATTTGATAACGAAACACTGCCTAATAAAGCTTTTATTAATATAATTTTAAGTTTTGAAGAACAAAGAATAAAAAATGAGACTGTTGACATGAGAAAAATACAAACTATAAAACAATTCTTTTAAAGAATATATTTGAGGAGCCTTGAGTATATGCAATTTTATTTTTATAAATTTGCACATTTTTCTAAAAAATACAGTTAATAGAGACAGTCAATACATTTATGATACAATTCTACAAAGTAATTTAGTAAATTTAATAATTTTGAACTTTCTTAAGTCAGTTTAGTAGAGTTGGTTTAAGAAAGCTCCTTACTTTAAATGCTTAAATAAAAATATCACTCTGTATAAAAAAAAACATATTATATATTAATTAAAATATATTAAACTATATTTCTGTAAAATGCTGGAATCAAGGTTTAAGGAAGCATTATAGAAAAATACTTCTTTATTCGCTTTAAACCACCGCTAAATAGCGAATAAATTGCTTAGAGACAGAGAGAGAGAGAGGGGGACAGAGGAGTAAGACGAGGGAGGAAGGGAAGATTCCTGAGAGAGAAACAGCCTGCTGCTTGTCTCTCCTTCAAGACAAGCAGAAGAGGTTATGTATGTCAGTCATCTTCATTAAAAAGTTTTGTTTCTGATGCATCTTCCTGTTTTATCTCAGAAACATAAGATAATAAAATATGTTTTCTATTACAGCTTACATACACAACAATCTAAAAACAATTACATGTGGCATGTTTTTCCTACCATGAACACTTAGTCGAATGTGTTGTTGTGCCTCGCCTGCTGCATTGGTGGCCACACATGTATACTTCCCAGCATCCTCCAGTTTGGCCTTTTTTATATGCAGCATCCTGCCTCCAGATTCCAGCTAAATGTCAGGAGACAGGAAACTTAGTGGTTACATAAATCTCCTCAAAAAACTTGATTTACAATAGAAGGCTTCTGCTAAAGTCTGACCTTCAGAAATGCCTGAGTGGCATCGACAGGGCGTCCATCTTTGAGCCATGTGATGCTTGGAGGTGGGATTCCACTGGCTGCACACTGGAGGCTGATGGATGTGTGGAGCACCACTGACCTCTCAACCGGACCAGTGGAGCGGATGGTTGGGGGCACTGGCCAAAAAATATTGCAATACTAAATGAATGGCTACATAAGAATCTTTTCTGCCAGGATCAAATCTTTGAATCAAACATAGGAGTGTGTTTATGGGACTTTTCGACCATCTTTGGTTTCCAGTTTTTACTCCAAAAAATTGTAAAGTTTTATCTCAATTTTTCCAAATCGAATCGAATGTAGGCCAGACTTTTTGGAACTTGATGTAAGAAATCCGCAGACTGTTCCAACATAGGCACATGGAATTGACCCCAATCTCTTGGTATGCTAAAGCATTCCATTCACTAGCACTAAAGGGCAAACCCCAGCTCCTGAAAAACAACTTTACACCATAACCACCCTCTAGCAAACTTAGTGAATTTATGAAGTCTGTGAATAACAAAGGTTAAAAAACATAATTTAAACGTCATCAAAATCAAATCTTGTAAAAAAGCTTGGTAGCTGGAACCCAGTTTTCATCTGTTAAATAGCAAAATATAATGGGAAAAATCTTAAATATTTAAGTTTTATATAAGTTGTTTAAGCTAGATAAGAAACACTGAACCAAAACTCTATAAACCAAGATATTAATTAATAAAGAAGTATTATTACCATGTACAAACACTTTAAACTCTCTCTCCTGTTCTCCGGCCTCATTGGATGCTACACACAGAAAAAGTGCCGTATCGGACACTTGAGCACGTGAAATGACTAATCGATGACCGTTCGATGCGATTCTCACTCCTTCTCCATTCCTCACTGGCACACCATCTTTCAGCCACCTTCAGTGAAAGAAGCAGATAAGTGATTTGTGTTTAATCAGTGTTTGTGATTATCAAATCTTGCAGAAGTCCTCACGTGATGGTTGGTGGAGGTGAACCTGTAGCGTAGCACTCAAGCTCTAGGAGACTGTAGAGGATGACTGTAGCTTCTGTACGGTCACTTGTTCCATCGATGATTGGAGGAACTTAACACAGAATACAACAGAAATCTCCAGAGATTTTAGGCAATGACTGAATCAAACTAGTTCTTGGGATCTTGCATGAGATTCTTATTTAATAGAAGGACATAAGAAAAAGAGGAACCCACATGCTTGGGTCCCGTCATTGAACACTGCCTCAAATGACTCTTGTGTTGTTTATTGGCTCATAAAGTGTTTGCTGTTGATTTCCTGCAATTTCACTCCAACGATGCAAGACAAATTGGACTAAGTGAGTACAATGCATACACTCATGCAGAGAATAATGGTGTCCAGATGTTTGTGCAGGTTGAAAAAGAATCCATAGATGTAATGAATCCAAAATATATCTTTGCCATTTTCTGTTTCAATCCAAAACGAGATAAATCCAAACATTTCACCAGCTCTTAGTCTTTCGGAGATTCACGTCTTTCTTGTGACGTCACTCTACGCTCCTCCTGTCTCGCTTCCTCATGTCTGTCTGCTCCCTCAATATCTCTTCATTTCCCCTGGTGTACCATATTAATTGTCTGTTATTTATATTCTCAGTGTCTGTCTGCATTCAGCACAGGTTTATTGTGTGCACTAGGTGCATCAGATCTTGCGTTTGGTTACGTTCTTCATGATATATATCTTTTTTGATGTCAGTTGTTTGTTTCTTTTAGTAGTTTATCTTTAGAGTGCTATTGCCTCTGGTGGTTGTTTTTGTTGTACTTTTACCTTTTGTTCAATAAAACCCTCAACTCTCGCATTAGTGTTTAACTCTGTCTTCTGTGCCATCACATGACCGTTTCTTCCCCAATAAACTTTTTCAAACTGTAATAGATCATAATAAGTCTCCAATAACACCAACAAATTAAATCTACATGTAACAATTTATGAAAAATATCAAAATACAACAATAAATAAAGGTCCAAGCAGCAATCAAAGGGCATGAGCACCTCCGGCATCATCGTCTCTCTGTTGGCAGTTCCAATATGTATCACAACCAATCCCTATTTAGGATATGTATACAATCGAGAATTGTCAAAATATAAACAGCATAGCATCTCAAAGTGCCATGACCTCCAGGTGGTGCTATTGAGTATAATACTTATTACTCTAAATATTTTATCTAGAATTTTTCCCCAAGTCTTTACACATATGTCAACACTGATAAAAAGAAGTAACTTATCAATGTATCAAAGTGTTGTTCTTCCTGTGACCACCTGGTGGCAATATAACCAGGAATGTATGGTGTAGATGTGTTCAGACATGGACTTTTTAGGACCAAATTTGGGACCAATCAGAAATTGAATGGCTGAGTTTGAACAATTTCCTGTTTATAGTGAAATGTCGATTTTTGATGGACACTGCGCATACATCATTAAATAAAGTCAAAAAAGCTTTGCGATTTAACATCCCATTTGCCTTAAGATAAGACTGAACAGATGCAATCTCTAAGATTTTTGTGTTAGAGTACAGTATGCGCAAACTTTCTGTCAATTTTGGAAACTCACTCCAAGGAACTTTTTTTGTAGGTCTTGGTCCCTTACATGTGTATTCAGATTTTCAAACATGTCCTTCAAACACACTTGGAAAAAGCGCTTTAAAAAAGTGGGTTATCCCACGTTGCCATTAGGTGACGCTATAGGTTGCCATATAGATTGTTCAAACATGGATTCTTCAGTGCTTGAGCCCTAATAACAAGAGATTTATTCTTAAGGCAAGTACCAAACTTGCAAATCTATATTCAACGATATCAAACCACAACTTGCATAAAGTTCCAGCTACATTCATCTTGTGATATTTTCACAAGACCATTCAACTCTTTCATTAATGTGCATTTTAAAAACAATGTTTCTGCGCAATATTAATTCTTGTAAATTAACCCATCTATTGCTGCTCAGATTGTTTTGTACTGACGGTTCCAAAATCCACTTGGGAAAAGCTTTTCTCTTTGGTGAGCAGCAGGAGATCGCCAGTGTCTTTGCAACTCCTGAATTTCTCGTCTTTTCAATACGTTTCTTTCAAGTTTTGAACTATTAATGGAGCCTAATATTGAAGTTGATTTTGTCAAGTATTTGCATTTTAGAACCAAACTCTTAATATCCAAACACAGTGACGTACCCAAAACACTGATATCATATTTGATCTCCTTCTCTCCAGCAATACTAGTGGCCACACAGATGTATCGACCAGCATCAGAGGATAGAGCATTGACGATTTCCAGTTTGCGACCATTCTCCAGGACACGCAGACTCTCTCTAACTGCCACCGGTGAACCATCCTTCAGCCAGGTCAGCGAGGGAGGAGGGTGACCGTCAGCCTCGCACTCCAAAATCAGAGATTTGTTGAGTACAACTTTCATGTCAGTAGGCGCTTCAGAACTGGAAACGATTGATGGGGGAACTGAACAGATGAGGGACAACATAAATGGTTGCTTTGGTGCATTTTCCCATTTGTAAAAAAATGTTCTCACCATACACATCCAGCTCAAAAGCTTTCTCAGCAGTGCCAGCAACACTGGTGACTTTACAGATGTACTGTCCAGCATCAGACACTTGAGCCCTTGAGATCTTGAGGAACTGCCCTCTGTCCACATACTGCGCTTGTCTGCTGGACAAAATAACTTCTCCATTCTTGTGCCATGTGATTGCTGGAAGTGGCACTCCCCTTACTTCACATTCCAGGCTAACCATGTTGTCCAGCAGTACGGTCACTTCAGAGGACATGTTGCCTCCCCTAATACTGGGTGGTACTAGAAACGGACATAACAGAAATAAAAAGGGATATTAGCATTTTAATTTTCCTAATTCTATATTACTGAAGAGAAAATTTACCAAAGACACTGAGGTTAAACTCTTTGGTCTCTTTTCCTGCTGCGTTGGTGGCACTGCACTGGTACCGTGCCTGGTCCCCTAGGCGAGCGCTCTTAATTTTCAATCTCTGTCCTCTGTTTAAAACTTCAATATTGGAGTCACCCAAAAACACAGGCCTAAAACACAGGTTTTCATTTGTTATTTGAATGAATCAATAGAAGTAAATATAATATTGAATATTTTCGCCAAAATTAAGTTTGAAGGGTCAGCTGATTTGCAACAATATACTGGGACCAGAAATTTTACATGTTGTAAAATTGTTCTGTGGATATAACGCATTCATTACAATATTTATTAAAGTTATGGCTGCATTAACAGAGGGAATGTTAACCGTATATTTCATTAAGATTACCCACAAGAAATAGGTGTTAATGTTTGAAAGCCAAGGAACCCACTGCATAAAAGTCATTAAGGGATTTTCTCTTTGTTTTAAGAGTTTACTAGAGTTCAGGACAAAAACCTTGGGTTTCTTGGGAGATTACCAGAAAAAAAAAGATAGAAGCTTCTGAATCTCTGGGTCCCTGATGCTAAAAGCCCAGATTGGACTTATGCTTTGAGTGTAGATTTGGTATCTTATTCTTCATACGTTAAGTTTTATCTTCTTTTTTTTTGTTTTATATTAAAATGTAAAGAAGTAAATGTATAATTTAAAATATATAATGTATAATTTGTTTTGTTTTTTATACATCACCTTAAGTCATTGTTTGATGGCATTTTTATCCAAGTTATTAATCCAAACTCTTAGCTTAACAAAATGTAGCTAATCTATTAGTTTTAAACATGGATCTTGTTACGTTGAAAGGACTTTTTTTTTTATCGCTGTCCTCTATTTAAAATGTCAATATTAGTCAAGAACACTGGCCTTTAATACAGATTAAAAACAAGAAGGTTTGCACAGATAAATTCAAGCTAACCCTGAAAGCATTGATGAAATGACTCATTTTGGAGTCTGTCCCTTTAAATGATCCTTAGCCACTGCTGATCCCGCCCCCTCTCATAATGTGGAAGTATCGTGATTGCGTTTACACAGAACTCTGTATGGGTAAAATGTAAACCTAGCCACTGCATTTAGAAAACATTATCTAACTTTTTTACATTCCACACTGAATCATGTATAAATTGTTTCTATTTATTATTTTAAAAATAGCTTACTTTCTGTCTTTGAACCACTGAATTGTGGGAAAGGGATCACCTTTGACCCTGCAATCCAAAACAATCTCCTGATTGAGGATGCCTGAGATGTCACGCGAACCAACTATCCCTGTGATTGTTGGAGGAACTAAAAAAAATAAACAGACAAAACTTAAAACTCTTAACCAATGTCAGTAATCCAGGAATTTTAAATGAAATGTTTAAACTTACCCAAAACATCTAAATAAAAGTCTTTTTCTGTGCTGCCAACAATATTAATAGCCTTGCAGGTATAGCGTCCAGCATCTGCAACAGTCACCTTCAGCAGTTTGAGAGTTTTGCCTTTCTGCAGAATCTGTACTTCACTGTTTGGGATCACCTGTTGTAAAATTTTTTTTAAAATATATCTGTAATATTACAAAATGTACCATAACTACGAAGCGACTGTCACTTGCTTTTTAATCACATTAAATTCAAACAGAATAGTATGTTTACATTAGGATTCAGATGCTTATGTAAGGCTAGAATCTCCGAAAAGAAGGCTTAAAACATTGAATTGAGTCAGTTGTAGCTGTTTCTATTGTACGAAATGGAGCTGAGCAATGTAAGCATTTTTATGTTTAAAAGGTGTTAGGGTGAGGGTTTTATACACAGACGGCCAAAGAGTCCTGAGATACTCTGAGACATCAGGGAAATATTGCTTGCACTGACATGGAATGATATTGATATGGAATTAAATGGTTTGAAGCAGATATTTATTAGATTTTTTGGGCTTGAGGACCGAAGATGCATAGAACCCTATTGTTATTGCTCAGAGTATTATTGTTTTGCCACTTTCTGAGTATTTTTAAGGCTCTAAACTTGCATGAATTAAAGATAAGTAATATGGATTGCGTTTCCGAAATCGACAGGAAATGAGCTATTTTGCGAAAACTTTTAAAAATGGCTACTTACACTCATACTTTAACTCTTCCTCCCACAGATTGTAGTTGTTAATTTCAAAACTCAACCAGTCTTATCTTAAGGCATATAAGATGTTAAATTGTGAAGCTTTTTTTTTTTTACTTTGTTAACGTGCACACGGCGGTGGTCAAAAGTCGAAACTTTCCCATAAACAGGAAGTTGTTAATAACTAAGCCATACAAAGTCTGATCTGTCCCATATTTACCAACTTTGTTGACAGTTCAGGTCTGAGCACTACGACAATATACACTCTCGGTTATAGCGTCACCTGGTGGCCAGAGGAAATACAACATTTAACACTGATAAGGTCATTCTTTTCCCTAATTTTAACATATGTGACAAGAACATTGGCCAAAACTGTAACAGAAAAATATTGGGACTCAATCACAGCGCCACCTGGGGCACAGGACACTTTATGATGCGGTTTTTATTGTGTAATTTTGGCAATTCACACTTAGTCGTAGTGCATAATGCAACAAGCTGGTCACAGAGAGGCGATGGCACCAGAGGTGCTAGAGCCCTTTGATTGCTGCTTGCAGCTTCAATTTAAAAGTATGATTTAATGCCATTTTGTTGTGTGCT
This sequence comes from Danionella cerebrum, assembly GCA_007224835.1. Lineage (NCBI taxonomy): Eukaryota > Metazoa > Chordata > Actinopteri > Cypriniformes > Danionidae > Danionella > Danionella cerebrum. The sequence continues at coordinate 111,650 of SRMA01023950.1, forward strand.
ATACATGCAGGACCACTATAAATAGCTTTAAAGGGAAAATATACCATCATGAGTAACGTTCTATAATAACCAGGATTAACAACCTCATGCCCTAATCTGAATCAGCAGTCTCAGCTCTCTCTGCAGTGAGATATTTCCTTCCTCAATTTAAATCCCAGTTTATGAGAAGTACTAGGGTTTCATAACCTGATTTTGGCACTCAAACCTAGTGATCGAGGGACACTAATTATTAATGGCCTTGCTGAAGGAAATGCAGCTTTTAAGTCTGTTTTGGCTGGTTTACATCCTAATTACATTCACATTATTTAATTGTGAGGGTTTTGCTTTGTTAATTTGTAATAGTTTTCTCTCTTGCTTATTATCACACTTGACACTCTACACTGGTAAGGGCACTCTTGGTGGTTAGTCCAGTGCATTGATTGCAAAGACGATCTGAAGAGTTATTTCTAGAAGATGAACAGAGCACAGCTGACCTCAACTCCATCTCTGTACCATGAGACGACCGGTGCTGGTGTGCCTGTGACATCACACAGCAGGTTGGTGGGTTGATTCATCACAACAGAGACATTAGAAGGCAGCCCAGAGTCTCGAATGTCAGGTGGAACTAGATGAAAGGAAAAGAGAAAATAATGATTGTGGTGTTTTCTAAAAGCAAGATGAGGACTTGTTGTTGTACTAACCATTGACCTTAAGCTGGTATTTTTTCTCTGTTGTACCAGCATCATTGACTGCCATGCAGGAGTACTCCCCATTGTCCAGAGGAGACACAGAGGCTAGAATGAGAAGTGTGCCATCCTCCAAAATAGACACTCCTGGCTCATTCCCAGTCAACTCCTGACCATTCCTAAACCACTTTATAATTGGCTCTGGGGAACCTGTTATGGCCATTTGAGAGAAAATGTATGCAGTCAATTTTAGAATGCTTTTTGAACTTTCATGAAGTGAACAAATAAGCAAAAGTCAGTTTGAGCACGGTGACAAATAAACACATCTTGCCAATTTTTCCCACAAATGAAGTTTATTCCAAGACAGCAGATGACACAATAGAATCAGTTTGGCAAGTTGCACTCCTGGAGAAAGCCACAAAGCAGATAAGTTTCTTTCAAACGTTATCTATAATAAACCTTTTTGAGTCTCAGTTTATAACATATTACATAAATCATTTTTTTCTTGTTACAAAAAATGGCTCAAAACACGGTAGTATGTGGTATTAATGAGGTTTGTCGATTAATTTTGTTCATGGCAATTTTTTTTTTTTTTATCCAAAATGACCCTTTTTCAAGTGGTTCGAACCTACGATTTTGTTTAATGGAACGGCTCAATGTTTTAGTATAGGGACATATTTGTTTTTTATTACTCTGCAATTGTTCTTACACAGTTATCTTTGTTAAAATGTAATCACAGTCCAGCCCTGTGGTGTAGTGGACGTTGCACTGGTCTTTTGCCAACTTGCACGCTTCTCTTCCTGTCATCATACTGTCCTATCTGTTCCAAATAAAGGCAAAAAATGGCAAAAAACACCTAAGAACATGTTGCCAAATGATATCGTTGAAACAAAAAAAAAAAAGACAAACATATATTCTTATGACATGATAGCACAGTTATGTTAAAAGATAAATTTAACCAAATATAGCTCGTTTTCTAGGGTGACCTGGTGAAAGGCTTAATTGAATATCTCTGGATGCACGTATTGTAGATTTCCTTTAATGTACGCAGTAAAAACACAATATGGTGCTTTTTAAGACTTCATTTTCAGCATCCCAAGATGCAACTGTGAATTTAGCACATTTTCACACTTTATTTGTCTAAAAAATGTGCGTAAAAATGTGTGTATTTTTGAGAGATTCATTTTTCGTCACAAAGTCCATGCCATAAATTACAGTGAATACTATCTTTTATTTAAATACTTGATGATAGACTGTGGGGTGTGTTAAGTAACTATTTTATTTTAATAAACAAGGTACATGTTCACCTTTTGCAGGACAGGGAAAGGCAATCTGTTGGTTTGCCACTCTCTCCTGTAAGGGGCTATTGAACGGGGGCTCGGAAACCTCCACCACAGGAGGGACTGTGAAGAGAACAGATAAGATTTAAAGTTGGAATCTTTCTTTAAATACCTCCTAAGCTCTAAAAACAACTCTGGACGTCTATAACCACAAACCTAACACATGTAGCTGAATAGATGCTTCAGCTTTTCCAGCGATATTGGTGGCCATACAGACATAGACGCCCTGATCTGAAACCCCAACCTGGTACAGAGTCAAAGCACCATCTGAGATCCTGTACTGGGAGTCATCCTGGAGGATGGTGCCATTTTTTAACCAGGACACAGAGGGTTTAGGGACTCCCTGTGCTACACAGGGCAGGTCTGTTGCATGGCCCACTTGTACTTTCATGGCTTGGGGACCAGCAAGTATACGGGGAGGAACTGAGACAAAAAAAAAGATATACAACAAAAATATGAATTATATTATTTCATATATAAAATAAGTCGTAACAATTCATATTGTGGCATGATGTGTTCTTTATAAAGCTTTGAACAAGGGTTAAGAAGATTTGACAGAAAATGCTGCTTTATTTAACTTAAACATTAGATATGAATCAAATAAATACACACTGCATTCAGAGAGAGAGAGAGAGAGAGAAAGAGGGAGACATAAAAACATAAAAAGTATATATCTCGAAGGCTTTATTTAAAATTCTGAGATATGTAATAATTATAATGTCTTCAGACACTTACAGTCAATCTGCTGCAGTGAGTTTAAATATAAAAGGTAAGCATAAAGAAGTAAAATAATCCCTAAGTTAAATTGTGTTAATATAATTAATGCATTTGTGTACATGTAATATAAATTCTCTAGAAATATTACATGGAAATATTGCTTATTTGAAAGATGAATTCAGACAAAATTCTCTCTGGATTGTGGACAAAATACACCGCTTTTTCTGACTAGTTTTTAACCTACAGATTTGAACAGTACTTTAGTTCAGAAAGTGAGCTACAACATGGTACCCTGATAAAATATTAAAGTTTAACAATTAGCAAACATCATTTTGTTTGTGTTTTTTCCTAAGAAGATGCACGCTGTAAGTGGAAAACTGACCAAAATTCTGCAAATAGTCACTTTATAATGCACAGCAGTATTTTATGAGAATTTTTCACCCACGATTTTGTTTGCTATGGTTGTGGGTACAAGAGCAACAAATGAAATCAACTTAGCATGTGTGTTTGATTTCAAAGATTGAAGCCTGATGTCAAATGTGTCGGTTTGATTCATTAAAATGGGCTTTTATGACTCCTCGGTTAATCCTAACTGCAAACAAATTATTTTCTTACCAAACACACTGAGTTTGACTGACTGTGTGACGTTTCCAGCAATGTTTGTCGCCACACACAGGTACAAGCCAGCATCACTTTCTCGTGCGTCTGTGATCCTCATGGAGCCAGAAGGCAAATGAACGTGTCTGTGGGCGACATGAGCTGTGGTCAAATTGAGAAGATAACGATTGCAAATCTAAAACCATACGAGTGCTTCTGGCTTTTGAAAGTATACCTCTGTATAGAGCTGTATTCAATTACTGTGTCATTTTTACACCACCACAATTGAGGTTTACAGTAAACATGAGCTTTGAAATAGAATGTTTACGCACTGTTTGTTCACAACCTTCCTTAAGAATATAAAATAACAGCTTTATTTTAAAACTAAATATACAGTACAATGAGGTTTAAACCAGACTGCTAATCTGACTAAAACATTTTAAAAGGCTGAATTTAATCAAAAGAGAGTGAAAATATTACTAAAAGCAGTGATCCAGGGCCAAGCAGCCACCCAAAAAAAGACAAGGAGATTGATTAGATAATTACATTGTGATTAATTGCTATTTATTTGGTAAGTCAAATCCTTTTGATAACATTTGGTCAACAATGATCTGGAACAAATTTCATAGAAATTGGATAAACAATGTAAGATGTTGGAAAGTAACCTCATATAACCCACTCAAATTGGTATTACCCAGGGAACCAGTAAAGGAATAAAAATGTTATGAGCATAATTATGTCAATCTTTGGACAAGTGGTGGCGCTAAAGAGTTTGAGCTAGAGGGTCCAAATTGGGTCAGGAGACTCATAAGTTCTATCAGTGTGTTTAATTTAATTACTTTCCCGCTTTCGATCATAGGCCCATTGATGTCAATGTTGGAAAATAAAAATAAATAAATATTAATTCACCTCCTTTGGTCCCTAATAATAAATGTTTTGTTTACACAAACATGGATTAATCTGTAAAAAAATAACAATGCTGAACCCAGTAGCAAGACAGTTTCTTTATAATATGACAATAAAACAACAAAACAGACAGTAATGTACAGTCCAAAAAAAAACAAACAAGAAACCCCTAAAGAACTGACAAAAACCCAACACTACATGAAAGAATCACAAACTATCAAAATGTATTTAGCTAAATAAAACGGATGAAGCACAATATATAATACATAAACAAGGGGGCAATGAGTAAAACAGTGATCAAGAAAAGAGAGCACATGGCACATGCAACCAACACAAAGCAATGTGCTCAGTCATACAAGCCTCAAAAGCACATTTCTGGAGTAATCATACTAAAAAGACAAGGACACTTAACGACAGCACAGCACAAGAGCCACGGTTTTGAACCCTTGCCTCAGAAATCCCTGCATGCTCGAGCGTTAGAATCCCAAAAAATACTTGTGTATGGTTTTCTTATATTACAGTTATATTAGCAATTTAAGAAGTATTATTACCACGTCTCCACTGATTCTTATTGAACATTATGTTCTAATAAAATCAAGTAATTCTGTAACCAGCTTTGACTGACACCAATATAAACCAATGAGTAAGCAGCAACATAAAGGAACCCAATACCTGTTAGAGAATGGTGAAATGAGCTGTTTGTCTTTAGTCCAAGAGATGATGGGAGGAGGAACGCTCTCCACCTCACAAGGCAAAGTGACGTCATCCCCCTTAATTACAGTCATCTCCAGTTTTTCTCTGTTATCCTGAGACGCCGCTCCATCAACAACACTCAACCTTGGCCTCACTGCATATTTACAAAACCACAGCGAGAAAAAAGTAAGCAATCCGAGGCGGCAACAAATATTGTGAATTATGCAAGATTAGGAACAGTTTGTCTAACCATAGACGGTGAGCTGAACCTTTCTGGAGATGTATCCAGCAGCATTGGCTGCAGTGCAAACAAACTCGCCAGATTCTTCACCACCGGGGGAGACAATGTGAAGACTGCCATCCTCATCCAGAAAAAAGTGACCTTTGTTCAGATCCAGCACCTTCCCTCGCTGAAAAAAAAAAAATCAACGCACCTTCATTCACTCATTGCAACTCATTCAATGAAAGCATGAGATCCTGCAGATACCTGTGTCCTGAACAAATCTCCAACTGCAGGAAAGGAGCCCCAACCTTTCAAGGTACCTCTACCATACGGACACACTCGTTATTGTACCAATCTCCAGCATTTTAATGAACAAACTGTTTATTGCAATAGCTACATATTTAAAAATTAGTCCAGAGCCCTCGTTGTCATTTTGCCTCCTTTTCCATTAAAAACCACCTCTGGTTGGACTTTTGCAGATGGGTGTATCTGGGTCCCATTGGTTTCTACCAGCTCTAAGCTGATTGCACTGCTGGACATCTTCCAATTTCTGGGTGCAATAACTCTGATGAAGTCTGCCCACTTCTTAGTACTTCTTCCAAAGAGCTTGAGGAGCACATCTTAAAATCTATACCTGCTTTTTAAATCTTTGCCTTTATGGGTGCAGTGTAACTACCTTGTGTCTTGTTGCTGTGCTCAACCTTGACAATGACAAGCTATCTTTATCAATCTCACCTTGGTAGCAGAGTTTGGCTGTTCCTCAACCCGTTTTAAGCCTCTTACACAGATGTTCATCACTGGGTTTTACATTTTTAATGACTTTGATGGTTAGCACTTCAAGTCAAGTTTAGTCAAGTGTTTAGTTGGTCAAATATTTGCTTGTAAATCTATAAATACTATCCATTTATACTGGGTTTGATGTAATAAATTGAAGAAAGTGAAAAACAGACAGAAACAGATATTTACCATAGACCAAGTGATTTCTGGCTTGGGAACCCCATGTGCACGGCACGGCAAAGAAATGGGCATCCCTTCAATGGTACTGAATACTTGTGGGCCATGCTGAATTGTTGGGATCACTGGAAGGAAAACAAATTGGTATGTATGTGTATTCCAACTCTGCATAGACGTCTAAGTAACAGATTGGATACCCTACAGGTCAGGTAGGGTTTGCTGTTTGAGAAGATACGTCCACTTTGGCCAGTGAGGGTCTCAGTTAATCTCCAAATGCTTTTGAACAATGAGAGTTTTGTCTTTCTATTACTCTGAGGAGAAACAAGCTCCCACTGGTGGTTCTGTTTTTAATCCTCAAATGAAGCTAGGAGGAAAACATCTTTATTTCATGGCAGAAGGAACTAAAGGCTTATTGTGTACAAGCAAGAACAGAAGGAAAGGACTGGGCACTGTTTCATGGCCAGGATTCACTGTAAATAAACACATGAATTGTGAGCCTAATTTGATTTTTATATAGGTTTACAAAAAATCTGAATGAGATGAATGGGGATAACTTATTGCATTGGACAATATTTTTATCATGAATGTCATAATTTGTGAATGAAGTAACTTATCAATGTTAAATGTCGTATTTCCTGTGGCCAGCTGGTGGCGCTATAACTGCTATAAAAAAAGTCCCAAAAGCCACGAAACTGGAAACAATACTGTGAACGTTTACAGTAGGTTTTTTTGCACCTTCAGTGGTCAAGCCTGAATATTATCTACTTGAAAATTGCTGATATTTTAATATTTTTCTAATTAAATTAATTATTTTCTTACCATATACATTGAGAGTGGAGGTGTGGTTGCTGGATCCAACTACATTTTCAGCCAAACAGGTGTACTGCCCCTCGTCCTGCTGACTGACACGTTCTATATGGAGACTACCATCTTGCCTTAAAGTCACATATGGACTTGATGTAACCTGACAAATGGTTACATTCAATGAAATGATCATCTGTCTGTGCACAAGTCAGTTCACACAAGGCATTGAATTCTAGTCCTTTCTCACCAAGCCATTGTCATGCAGCCAGTGCCTCTCAGGAAGCGGGTTTCCGGCTAGTAACACACAGGGCAGAGTGACCTGCTGCTCCTCGATCACACTGACCACCGTGGGACTCAAAGCAATCAAAGGAGACACTGCACACAAAATTAAAATGATAAGCAAAGTAAGGTCTGGAGTTTATGTGATGTAATTATTTATAGGTCAAGTTTTTTGAGAATATTTATTTAATAGAAAGTGACAGTGTGTCAATTTTACGAACAAACTAATTTTTAATTTCCTAACCCTTAGAAGTTTCTACACGCAAAGGAATTAGGTAGCAAAGGCGCGACCCAACTATTGTTAAATTTTAGGTTATAAAAAAAGGTTCAAAATTAGTTTTGATATTTATTGGTTTTAAACAAACATTACAAGATTTATGACACATCATTTGCATGGTAATTCAAATAAAAATGTGAGAAAATGCGTGATTTTCCTTCCGTTTCATTTTACAGAACCCAAATCGGTAGCATCAGTGCCATCTAGAAAGGATAACCTTTGTAAGTACAAGAGCTGTGAGATGGCTTATGTTTTTCAAAGTTCTAGCACAAAAAAAGTGCTTGGAACAATGTATACGGTTTAGGGGATTTTTTTTAAACAATTTTCACATTGTTTTCACCTTGTCTTTGCTTTTTGGGGGGATTTATGATTTATTCTATAAAACATAAAAACTGTTTGTTCTCAATTTTGTAACTTTTTGCAGTAATTTGCCGATCTCCAGCACACATTGGGCAAGAGGTGGGGGTACACCGTGGACAGGTCGCCAGTCCATTGCAGTAAAGGTAATCTATTAGGGCAAAGTTTAAAGTAGTAAAAAAATAACGCTCAAAAGGCAGCGGACTTCTAAGGGTTATTGAACACTTGTGGCTTCAAAACATTAATAAACGGTGCTAATTTAAGAGATTTAATCACATTTTTTGGTGCCTCTTTATCCACTGTAGTTTTTTCTCCCACACAAATTCTGACTGACACAACACATAAAGTGATTTACGAACTTCCTAAAATTGGCATTGGTATGTTAATCTAGGCAGCTACAATAAACTCATGCGGATGGTGCCCTACAAAAACAACATAATTGACATAGCTCTTACCATTAGGAACAATAGTCAATGCAAATGAAAATAAAGCCCTTACTTACGGGCTGCTAACTTTAAATCGTCTAAATCAGTCCCAGTAACACACTGTAACTTATTGTCTTACTTGAGGGATGAGTGTAAATATTCTAAACATTTCTGAGCATTTGTAAAAAAAAAAAAATCAATAAAAAAAAAAAAAAAACAGTAGACGCATCCCTGCCGTTTTGCTTGATACATATCCATGGATACTTTGGCATACACATACAAAAAAAACTCACCAGGGTAAAATCCTCAGCAGAGTAGAACTGTGAAATGGCCAAGTCTCCGTGAGTCCATGTGCGATCTTAAAATTTAAACCCTGATGTTTTCACAGGACCACAAAACCCCTGTCACTCCCTAATACACAGATGTTCACTCTAGAGGCATCAGCCCATTGCTCCTATCCCAACACAGCTTTATGAGTTCATATAAATCATAAATCAAATAAGAAATGGTCAAAGAAAAATGTCATCTTTTTTTAGCACAAACACTTATTGAAATGTAAATGACATCCATGAAAAAGGGTTTCACCTGTTTTAACCCGTAAGCTGAATTCTTAACTACTGAATTCCATCAGAATTCATTACGTAGAGCTTTAAACACTCCAGAAGGAAACTGGGTGCCACTGCTCGTTCTCCAGCACTTTGATCAATGACATTTTGGCTCAATTCCTTTGTTTTTCTAAGGGAAAATACGACCTACACCCACAATTCTGTCAAAAGGCTGCATGCTTGAGCTCAGTCACACATGTGAAGTTTAACTCCAATCTAAATCAACATTGTAACTTAACAACCATCAATATATAATAGAAATCAAAGATCCAAAGCAACCTGCTATGCATTATGCACATGTCAGAAACTGATCTGGATCAGCATTGCTCATCTTACAGAATTAATTGGAACCAAAACAGACATTGGCCTGACAATCTCGCATCACATGCTTCTTAAGAAGAAACACATGGAGCTAAGAACCTTCATTATTTCATGTGGACTGGAACATTAAACTGAGCTCCTGAGGGCCTTAGCCTGACAAAATGTACATGATGAAGTAATTGGAAAATAATTAGTATCCCACAGCAGCTTCCAAGTGAACCAGTATACACTGCAGTTACCACCAGGAGCGCATACCGAGTCCTGTCACAGTGACTTTAGCTTTGGCGTGGATTTTTCCAAAGGGGTTTTGAGCTTCACACACATAGCTGGTGTCATCCTCAACCCAAAGATCTGAAAACAGAAGAAATAAAAGAAAGCTATTAGTATCTACCATACTTTTATATGCAATGATACACGCAAGAAGCACTGACTTGTGATGAAAAGGCTTCCATCCGTTTTCACAGTCACAGTGCTCAGACTGTGGTGTTGGGTGAAGAGTGGGATGTTGTCTTCCCGTCTCCAGGAAAGCTGAGGTTTTGGGTGGCCTTGGACACGACACGGCAATGAAATATTTGAGCCGATATCAGCAGACAGATCTGACGGCTGTCTTATAAACTGAGGAGCAGCTGTGGAAGAGATTAAAGGTTCAAGTAACAAAGAAAACAGTAGTCCCTCTAAAGTTAGATCGACAACTGATAGTGGAAGTGATTACTCGCGGAAAATGCCAACCACCAAAAAACAGGTTAAAGCTGTTCTGAGTTTTATTGAAATTTTTTTTTCTGGGTTAGTTGTGAAAAAATGCAAAAACGCCTCATAAAATGCAGGCTACACCAAACAAACATGTGAAAAAAAATGTTTTTAGTTGTTCTGAGCTTCATTTATTGTTTTTATTGACAATTGAGTAAAAAACGCAAAACCTCCCCATAAAATGCTGAAAAGACTACACCAAACCAACAGGTGGCAGTCAATTACAGCGCTAAAGTCATATCGACCAATCAGAAGCCTTGTCTTTGTAAACAAAGAACCACCTTTTCAACCACCTTTAAAACATAAAATAAAACGTTTTAGCTGTTCTGAGTTTTATTTCATTTTTTTATTATTTACAATCGAGTAAAAAAATGCAAAACCTCCCCATAAAAAGCTGCAAACACCAAACCAACAGGTGGCAGTCAATTAAACTGCTGGATCACATTGACCTTTGTAAACAAAGATGCTGGACATTGACGCCAAACCCAGCATGTGAAGCCCATCTTCAAAACGTTTTTTAGCTGTCCACACGGAAGTGCTTGGTTGTGCTTGGACGTAACTTGGTTGCCATTTTCAAAAATGCATTGTTACATGAAAACGATGCTGCATAGTGAGGACGAAAAGCTTAACTGTGCAGAGAATTTCCCGCAGTCAAAATAAGCCAGTATGGGTGGACAGGGCCTTAATGGGGCTTTGCCATAGCGGCCTAAATAAAGTTCAGTAAAGTCAACCTACTGCTATGGATTTCTAAGGTTTGAGGTCTAACTCAAGGCCTACGATTTGCCATCGCACTCCAACAAAATGTGAAAACTCCCAAAACTTTAGTCAGAACTATATTGAAATACTCAAATGCTGTGGAAAAAAGATTGCTGTTTTAGATTGCACGGATGCTTACAGCCCACATCCAGCGAGATGTGTCCTTGGTCAGAGCCAGCTGAGTTCAGCGCCACACATGTGTACTGCCCTGCATCCGTGTCCTGCGTCTGCTGAATGGTCAGAGTACCGTGATAGGAGTCCATATCTAAACCTGAAGATGGCTTCAGCTCCACGTCACCTGAAGATCAAACACTCAAAATGTTTAGAGCTACAGCAGGGCTAACTGTCATTGACATTGAGCGATGGCGGAGAGGTTGACCTTTGTACCACATGACGTCAGGATGTGGAACTCCCGTGACCCTGCACTCCATGATGGTCGTCTGTCCCAAACCAATCAGCAGGTCAGAGTGAGGGACTGTCACCTCGGGAGTCTCTAGAGATGGTGAAGATCACAAGAAAAGTAATGAAAGACTAGCTTATTATTCCAAACTTTATCAAGGAATGTTACTTTGTACTGACCGATGTAGCTGACCGTGGCAGTTTGGGAGTCTGTTCCTGCTATATTACTGGCCAAGCAAACATACGTCCCAGCATCCTTCAACCCTGTGTTTCTGATGACCAGAGTACCATCAGGGGTCATTCTGTGCCTAAATAAGAAAAGGTTGTGACCATCAGATAGATCTAGATAAGAAATGTTGAATTTCTGTGCTGGTTACCTGCTGGATCCCTTGATAAACATATCATTGTGTGTCCACACCACCATGGGTGAGGGGTAGCCTTTGGCAGAACATCTGATCCAAATTTCCTGACTGGAACGGAACGTCTGGTTATGAGGGTCGACTGTCACTTTTGGAGGTTCTGGGAGGATGATAATGTCAGTCAATCGAGATAATTACTCTAGTAAATGAAAAGGACATTTTCACCAAATGAGGAGTTTTGTGTGAATAATTTGCCCACTATTCACAGTTTCTGGCACGTTTTGATTAAATCAAGTGTTAATCTACTGGAAATAAGAGAGATCATTGTATTTCAATCAAATTATGGCAATCTGGGAACCATTCTTTTCTGGTTTATTAAACTTTCCTGGTAAAACAACAAAAATTCAATTGCTATGCTATTTTTATAATCATTTGTTTTTTTTTAAACTAAGTTTGTTGTGGTCATATGAGATCAAATATATTAAACATTGTGGCAAATATAAGTACATTTATTTTCTAACCCTTAAACCTCGTTTTGCACTTTCATGTTAGGTGAAGGGGTGTCCCAATTCTCTTTTAAAAAAAAGGTAGGGGCTAAGATGTAGCACTCTGTTCCTAGGGAAAGCTCGAAGGTTTTAAAATTACTATAAACATTTTATTTTAGATTCCATGCCCTTTGTACATATATAGGTCAATAAACGGCACACAATTAGCTTAATAACATTTTACAGAAGCTTAATTACAAGTAAAAAAATATTCTGAATTTTCATTAATTATTTATTATGTATTAGTTATCTTTCATTATAACTTTGCTGTGGCTCAGTCCATAGAGAATAGCGCTAGCAATGCAAAAGTCATGGGTTTCAAGGAAACAAGAACCGATGAAATGTGTTCATTCCTTGAAATGTAAGTTGCTTTGGATAAAAGCATCTGCCAAATGAATTAATATTCCAAATATTTTCCAATTTACAAACTGAAAGGAGTGACTCCTTTGCTGATTAATAGACTAATACAGATTCATAGGGGTGTCTCATTTCACTGTCTATATTTTTATATACCGTCCGTCCTCTTGGTTTCACTTGGTTTCAAGGGCTAGGGGAACTTGGGCAAAGACTTGAAATGAGTAATTGATCCATTGGAATTTTATACATAATTTGTCAGTACTTGGCATCAAGGCAGAAATTTGACATTGGTCTGGAAGAAAAATAGGAGGAAACTATATAAATATATGGATCAAGTCAGAAAAAAAAGAAAAACTGTGATTTAAAAATTGAGAGTGATGTAGTTAATAGAATAAAAGAAGTGGTGACAATAAAAGAAAAAAAGAAGTCACAGGAACATAAATATAACTTAAAAGGTTAGTCAAGTATTTGGTACATACAGACTATAGATGTTTGTAGAAAACATCTAGCTGGTAAATATATGCACTGGTCACATGTATAGTAGTCATAAATGTAAAACTGTGCTTCTGGAACCAACCAAGCAAACACAATTCACAGTAATTCTCCTTAAAGGTCTACAAAACCTCAGTGGGAGTAATGGTTTTTGGATGCGAGCTGTAGCCAATGCATCTCAGCTGTTTCCTACAGTTTTACCTGCCCAATAACCAAGAGACAGGAAAAACATTAGCATCGATAGTTCTGTTCCTAAACCTTAATGACCTGCCTGCTTTTACACATGACAAATGGAACACAATTTTCAAATACTTTTAGATACGAAAAAGCACAAAGCGCTGCAGTGAAAGTCTATTTAGATTTCACATTGGAGTTTGAAAACACAGTTTGATTTACATTGCGTTTTGTTAAACGATAAAGTCTACAGAAAAAAAGTTGTCTACAGATTTTCTAAGAAATGGACAACAGTTTCTAGAACGAGCGAGCAACTGGTTTACGGTTTGCGTCTGTAAAGTGATGGTGATTTCCAGCTTTGTAATTCAAATCATGGGTGCAAAGAGACAAGCAATTTCCAGAATCCGAAATTATCCCGATTATGGACCTGGACAGACTAAAGAGTCTGTTGTACACGGTTGAGAACTCAAGGGGGTTAAAGAATTGCTGTTTAGAGGTCACTTTGTGTTTAGCGGCAAAGCTGTAATTTCCCCCAGTCTGACACTCTAAATTGTACTCTAATAGACTCCCTAAAGGCTCAGGCCTTACCTACATCTTCTTCTTAGATTTGAATAGATTATTTACAAATTTTAAGCTAAATTCCACATTAATCAATGTAAATTAGTTGGCTACAAACTTGGGTTAAATTTCCCAAAAAAAAAGATTCTGAATCAAATTCTGAAAGCTAATGTAAAATCATCAAACCAATTTTTCTAAAAGTACACGGAACAAATTGTAATGGTGTACAAAAGTTTTATAATCATTTTTTTTTATTGGATAAGCTGCTAGATAGCTTTGTCTTTTGTAGTTAATGCTCTCACTCAGGGTAAAATGTCGGTGCTTATTATTATAGAGCTAAAAAAGATTTTAAACAGTGTTAAATTCTCCTTAACAGCAGAAAATCATATGGCAAATAACATTTAAATTCGAAATAATGTTAAAAGTTTCTTTAACCACCACAGTAATGGCTCGTGGGTGCATTTATCTTTGAGTGTTTTTTCTGTTTAAGTTATGTTTGGCCTAAGTTTCAACTGAGTATTTTATGTGTAAGTAAATTGCACAAGAAATATGTAAAACATTTAATTTACAACTGGCCTAAATTGTGATTTGGTAAAACATCATTCTATTTAGACATGAAATGGGGACCACGAATCCAGGATTCCACTCGCTTCTCCTTTCTTTGAACTGGTAGTCTGTAGATTGGTGCTTGAATTTTTTAAAATTGGGTCGAGCAGTCAATCGCACAACAGCTTTTCCCTATTTTCAGTCAAACGCACATTCACAGCTGGAACATAAGCTTTTTGCTGCTCACTCTGCTGGGTCGCATGATGTCATGTGGATTCCCTCTCTGAAAGTTAGTTTGCACAACTTCTTCTCCAGATAAAATCACTCACTCATCATCCACTCATACCCATTCAGTATCACCCTTTCATACTCAACCCAGGGGACAACACAAGAGTCATCCGTCTATGAAATGAATGCTTTTAGAGTCTGGGAGGAAACTTGCACAAGCATGCAGTCGAATGGACCTTTCTACTTAATGCTATTTCCTACTTTGACTACCTACTTTTTTAACATTGTCCTGTCCTGCTGAGGAGCCACCACATAGGAGAGTAGGTGCTTCATGTGAGCTGGACAATTTTGTTACCTCCAGGGGAGTGAAAACCCGCTGTGGTGTTTCCAGTGAATTTATGTAGTTATTTATTTATTTATTTTTCCCATGGACCAGTTTGCAATAATTACGTCACGACAGGGGTTCTACACTTCATATACTTGTTTGAAAAACATACTGAAAATGTTTTAGACATGTAGACAATTCATATTGCTTCAATATGGCCTCTCCCTCACACCGAAAACGGAAATCTAAACAAAGCTGCACAAGCTTACATTTAGATTTAAAAACTTTATAATCTTATTAGACTTTTGGGATATAAATTATTTTGAGAAAATATGACCAAAATGTACCTAAAATGCTTATTCTATTCATGTATTTGCTTGAATTAAGAAACATTCTGAAACAAGCTTTGCCACTGATCTGAAAACAAGAAATTTTGACTCAACATATTCTTATCTCAAGGATCATATGGAAGTCTTATTTAAAGAAGTTCTGATGAAAAAACCCCTCTCAGAACATGAAAAAATTATATTAAAGTTTCAAAAATGTTTTCAGTTTTTCATCAAATTTGTTAATTTACTAAACGTTTAAATAGAGAAATCTATCAAATTTAAACGTTTTGTTTTAAGCGCAAATGTCCTTGTTTTTATACTGTTTTTCCTAAAAAAATGCTTTATTGTTAAAAAAAGATTTAGCAGTTATAAAACAGAAAATCAGTGAAATTTTAACTTTTAAGACTATTCCAAACTTCTTGTTACTACTTATGAGCAACAACATTCGTAAGTTAGTCCTTTTTTTCCTTTCAATTAAACTCATAATTTGACCTAATCCAATCTGACACACAAAACTTGAACTAATCGACATCAGGCTCCTCTTTCTGTGAAGCGGCTATGAAGCATCTTCATGAAAGTGCTATATAAATAGATGTGATTTGACTTAAAGTAAATTGCAAGTACCTAAAATAGATAAACCAGTTTATGAAGTTTTCCCTTTTTATTTATATTCCTACTAAGACAAAGTAATGTTGTGTAAAGGATTAAGGCAGATGACTCTGCAGCCTGGCTTGGCATCACTTTGTCAGCAGTCCCAGTTCAAAGGGGCCTAATGACTAGGACAGAACAGGAATCCCAGCAGGTGGTGATTACACCCATATACAGACACAAACACACACACACGCACACACACACACACACCCATGCTCTATGTCAGTCTAACTGTGACAGCTGTTTAAAACCTCATGTCAGTTTTAAAGACTGACGTGACGAAAACCATAAGCTGGTTAAGTGCGGCAGCAAGATACAAACAAAGGCTGAAGAAAAGGAAGCTGAGATGAAATTGGAGAAAAGACAGAGAAACAGAAGAATATTTCATAATGTCTTTTTTTCATGTGTATCTTTGATCAATGTGAACTATTTTACTGTGTCTATGAAATATAGACAATAGCATTTCCAATTTTATCAGGAGGGATTCCATTAAAACAGAGATAGAGAGAAATAAACTGAGATGCAGAGAAAACCTGTTCATCTGGCCTTTGGAAAGAATTCTGAGAAATACTAAGAGACGCATCACTCAACAAAAAGATGAAATTATACAGTGAATGCTCCTCCCGCTGAAAACTCGGCAGAACTGCAACACTCGGGGTCTTGCTATTTTAAAGTAACACATATAGATTTATTCCACACACTGTAGTTCCCAAAACTAATATACAGCAGTTATATGTTTTACAGGATTGTACTGTAAATTACTTTGTATATTGTTATTATGTTTTTATGGTTCATAGCTGTCTAGATGCTAGGGGTGGTGTACCCCCGCCTCTCACCTCATATGTGCTGGACCCCCGTGACCTCGAAAGAGAACAAGCGGGTATGAAGATGAATGAATAAAAGCATGTCTTTTCTATTAGAGATAATACAGTAGTTTTGTTAATTTTACGACAATAATTGTGTTCTCATTACATTTTAACTGTTAAATTTAAGGTGTGTAAAAAAAGTTTAAAAACTCTGTAAAATGTATTACACGTTTCCACTATATATTCAACGGTTGTTGCATGCTTTGTGAAGTACTGTCTTTTCTATAACATTTATATGGAATTTACTGTTAAAATTACAGATATTTATATTATATTTACAATCCATCAAAAGGAAGCCTTTTTGCCTTTTCAAATACATGTTGGACCCCTCTTAAATAGCATTTTGCCCCTAATAAATTGTAAAATACAACAATTATCAAAAAAGCTTTTTTTAAACCTGTAAAAATAATATGAAAAAAAAAACAGTATGAACTTGACATAACCATGATGCTTTGAGACTAATAAATAGTGGGCATAAATGGTCTTTTTTTTTTTTTGCATGAGCATTATATTTAAAATTCAGAGAAGCTGAGTTAAGAGATGGAAAACCCCTTCTTTAATTTGATACATGTGATTCTGGACGATCAAAATATAATTAATATTTTAAAAAACTTAAATTAAATAATAATTAAAGTGTGTATTTTTTATGAAAATAAATGCTCTTTATCATGATACTCATAACATTGCATATACCCATTGTATAGTGGGCGGGGCAATTGAGGTTTCGGTGTAAATAAACAATAATAGGATAGAAAGGGTGTAAAATCCCATGACTGAGTGCACCTTCATGCAAAGGGCAGTCAGAATTTGCCACAAAATCGTACAAGGTTGAACTCTTCCTGTTCATGCTTTATTTAAACGACCAGACCAACCATGACCCAAAAATCATTAAAATATTTTTGGGACTCAAACTGGGCACTCGCTCATTTTGGGTCAACCTGCACATCACCCACTAACCTTGCACATATAAGTAGACTCGAGAACCGGATACTCCTCCTTCATTGGCTGCAATGCAGGTGTACCACCCGATATCATCAGGAGTAACACTCTGGATTTCCAAAGACAGATTTCTAGTGACACGCATGCGTTGGTCCAGTCTGGCATCCACGTTCCCTCGAAGCCACGTCAGGTTAAAACTCACTGTGCTGGCAACCATACACGTCAGAAAGACATTTGTTCCAGGAGAGGCAGTCACATTGTAGGGGACTGTGATAGCAGGGGGAGGCTCTAAACAAATAAAACAAATGATGAAATGGAGACATAATTTAACTTTAATTCAGGCAACAGTTCTTAAAGTTCCCACAAGGTCTCAAGGTGTCTGTGAAAAGTGAGGGAAAATAGGGAGGTGTTGACAGATGTGTGGATTAGACCATAAGCAGACACTTTATAAAGGAAGACACATAAATTTCATTAGGGAGGTATCTTCAGACTTTCCTGCTAATCATGTCAGAGTCCCGATGACATTGCAGTTAAGGAAATAGCTCAAAACTAGGACAGGAAAAAGGAGACATGTCTGTCTTGATAAACTTTTGGTCAACTCCAAGTAAAATGAGCCGTCTAGGTGACCCTTCCAGCTGAATGGGATCTTGATTCCAAATTCCTCAATAACCCTGAGTGTTTTTAAAGGCTCTATCTCTTTTATGAAGCCAAGGCAGCAGAGAGACGCCGGAAGACAGGAAGCGAGGCTATTTGTGCAAGGAGTTTGTGTAAGCACAGTCAGGGACAGAGTGGTGTCAGGTTTCCAGTGCCACATTGCCATGAGGACACTGCTGTGTTTATTTTTGCTGGCAAAAAAAAATTATGTTGCTGAATATCTTAGCAAGAACAAACCCTACAGATTAATACCTTGTGTAAGACAATTAGCGCAGTTCTTGTGCATAAAACCCTATTGTAATATTTATTGTTTAGGTGCTTTCTGCACAAATGATGATCAAAATGTGCTCGAAAAGTCACCAAATTTTGCACACGTCAGAGGATTTACATCTGATTGGGGTTTGAAAAGTATGTTTGGCAAAATGGCTCTATAGCAAAATGATTCAGCTAATCAGTTTGTCGTAGGCAAATGTAAATCAACAGGAAGTTTCGCAAAATGCTCTAATAATGGCCTGGAGGTCATATTTTAACAAACTCCTCCTAAAGATCTTTAAAGTCCATCAGGCTTATTTCAGGGATATGTGAAGGTAAATTGTGAAGCTTTTTGACCTTTTTTAAAGAATGTTCGCACATCGAAATTCAGAATTTCGTTATTTACCGCAGCCATGCAATGTCCAGTTGGGTTCAAACTTGCAATATGTGTTAAGCGTCAATGTCTAAACAAATCTATATAACAACCTAAATTTTCCATTTTATACTTTTTTTACGGCTATTTTAAATTGTGTTTGAAGGACATGTACTTGGACGTAAGGAAGGACCTACAAAAACATAAATTGGAACGAACTTCCAAAGCTGGTGGAAGTCAGTTTTTTTGTACAATTCCAGGCCTTGTACTTTAACAAACCTCTCCTGGATATTTCAAGTGATCACCATCAAAACCTGGCAGACTCATCTAGAGGCGTCTGAAATGTTAAATTGCGAAGCACATTTGCAAAGGTTTGCAAAGTTTGTTCTTTGGCGGTTTGTTGAATTTCAATATTTCGCCATGAAGAAGGAAATTGTTATAACTCGGTCATAAAATGTCTTATTGGGATCAAACTTGCCATATGTGTTATGACTCGATATGTGTACAAATCTATACAGCAAACTATGGTGCCAGTTAAAGCACCATATAGTGGGCGTATGGAATATCTAATTTCTGCTGTTTTTGATGTCATTTCAGCCTATGATTGAAGTACACATTTGAAATTTATGTAAGAAAACAAGAGTAGCAATAAACTAAAGCATCAAATTGTCTAACAGTGTTTTAGTTTTGAATGCTGCTTGCAGAATTTAAATTTAATGTTTTTTGATGATGAGCTAAGACGATGAATCACACTGGTCCCAGCGTAGACTAACATCACCATGTCTTACATAGATGACGGCACGAGACTCTTAACCAAAGAACAGCAAATTATTCAAAGACAAAAACACAAGCTAAAGTAAATACACAAATATTTCATGTTATAAGTGTCCATTTAAATTTTTGCAGCTATTGTAGAAGAAATTTTCAAAATGAAATTAAGTTGTTTTGCTCAATAGAACGTAACCTCACACGGCATAAAATAATTCACTTGCAACACATAGAGCACGCAGTAAACAAAGACTATAATGGGCTGTTTCATCGGAGGAATATAATGGGAGCAGATTTCTAAAACAATGGATCACACTGGGATTCTGACTGAGTGGATTATAGTCTGTACTGGAGAGTGCCTCAGGCATGTGTAAACTGGGCAATCTCAATAATCTACCCCATAGTTTTTCCACATATGTTTTCCATTATGCACCAGTGCATGAGGTTGAAATGCCCATTCAGTCATGCACAGAGTTTAGCAGTGTCAGTATGGTTCAGTGCCTTGCTAATGGAGGCCGTTTCCTTGAGACAGAGTAAGATCGTGTTCAAGATTGCTCTAAGATGTGCCTTTTGTTAAAAGTGATAACATATAAGCGATATGAAAATGAAAGGTGAGATTCTAACCAGAAACATCCAGGAATGTTTGTGCACGTCCTGCTCCGGCTGTGCTGATAGCGGTGCACTCATAAAAGCCCTCATCCTTCAGGGTCACCTGAGCGATTCCCCATGATGCATTAGCAGACTCCCTGAAAATACAGAAAAAACATAAAAAAAAACATACACAATGACAATGGGGTTATTATACCTTTGACCACATAACAGAATTATTCTAAGGTTTAGCCCCCCTTAGGTGATATCAAATATTTGGAATGGTTCTGGAGGATTAGCAAAAAAAAATTTATTTTAAGCATATATACAAATAATCAAAGGAAAATAAAAATGGTAAAAATATTATACTTTAAAAATGAAGTCTAAGTAAAGTTTGCACTGTTTTAAATGAGTGTTTATGAAAAACTGCAACAAAATGAGATAGTTTGTCAGTGGCATTAGAAAACAACGGAAATACCTCACAAAACATGGTCTGTTTTTAGAGTCTGACCCTTTAAATGGTTTTGATTAGCTACTGATTTCATTACGTGGAAGCTAGTTGTTGGGAATAAATGGCTTAACGATCAAATGTCGATTATAGGAGAAGAGATAATGCTATCAGAAGGACACCAGCCACTCTGAACACCAGTATTTGAGGTGGAGGCCTGGTTGCGTCTGTTAATTTATCCCCTTTTTGATTGGTTTTCTCTCTGAAGATTTGAGTTGTGAGTTAGTACCCTACTACCCTGAGGCCTTTTCAGTTTTGTGCATTTATTTCGAACAGTTTTGTGATCTCATTTTACATCTGGGTCCATTTACTCTGAAAAATACTTTGGGGTCCTGTATCCAAAGCCCTTTCCTGGACAACTCCCCTAGTATGCTTTCTAGGGGTGTAACAATATATTGTGGCACAACAAAAATGGAATTACGGAGATACTGGGATGTATTGCCAGTATTATGTGAAGCATGAGAAAAAGTAGTAATTTTATTGAGAATAAATTAAGTGTAAATCTGGATATCTCGCTCACTTATAGAGCATGAGACTAAAGTGAGGAAGATCTTTTTATTGTTATGTGCACAAACATTAGCAGTGCACCCCCTAGTGGGTGGAGTATATTAAATGCTTGAACAAAAGCATTCTGAGCTCTACAGGTTTAAAACATCACTTTTTTTAAACAGATGAAACAGTTGGTGCTAAAATAGTTTTATAAAGTGTGTTTAATGTCATTATTGTTGTCAGTACCTGAAAAATTGCTCGACCCCCAGCCGCAGTCCTTCCCTGGTGAATCTCAAGGTATAAGGTATGAGACTCTCCACAGAGCAGGAAATACTCCCTTTTTTCAAGTAGTAACCCGGGGTGTGAGTAGGCATGCTTACTCTGGGCGCATCTAAAAAATGAATAAAGAATGCTATAGACGCAGAGCAGCCATATGAGAATCAAAATTTAAAGCTCAGTTATGACCTGGCACAATGCTGGAGTATGAGACACTGGACACCCTCTGGAATAAGAAGCCATTGCGGTCATAGCCAGTCACTCGCAGGAAGAAGACCTCCTTTGGTGGAACAAACTCAGTGATGTTCCAAATGCCATAAGGGTTTCGTTCGGGGAAATAGCGGATGGGCAGCGTCTTCTTTACACTACCAGTGATGCCCAAGAGGTCCAGGCGGTCCGCACGGGCAGGGGGGGATAGACCCGTGGTGTTCAGCAGGATAAAAGTGGGGATTCCTGGGTGTGTATCAAGGAATATACAAAGGTTAACCAAAAGCTTCTAAACTGCTCAATAACAGCCTTGTGTTTCTGAATGTGTGTGGTCCAAACAAAATGTAGTTTGAATTGATCTTACGACTTTGGCGTGAGTTCAGACTCACCTTGAACTGGTCTGCTGGAAGTCATTAGAAAGTCCAGTGTTTGCTTTCGGGAAAAGCCTGCTCGAAAATCGATGTTGCTCAGGCCTGTTATACGGACAGAGTGTCTTCCCTCACTGGATGTCTGTAGTTAAATATACATAAACAACATTAAAGCATGTAATTATACGAGACAATGTAAATTAATTGTAATGAGCACAACTTCATTTACCTGCAGTGGTTTAATCTAATTTGCGATTACTTTTAATCTCACGAATAGACTCTTCTTCACTTTTGACACTAAACAGTCCTAGTCATTTAAACCCAATCCCTGCTGTTGTGTGCTACCCTTTATGACTGTTCTGTTGTGGAGGGTCTGACGCATACTTGATGTACTCTGCAGCTTACTGCTCCAGGGGCAGCCATGGAAAGCCATCCTCTGCTTGCATTCTTTTGAAATTACAACCATCCTAAACAATTACCATGGGCCATGAAGCACTGCATGATATGACGCCAAGAATGAGGAGAAGATCCTGAAGCACTCCTCTGAGAGATGTGAAGGAAAGAGAGAGCAGGGAAAAGGGGCCATTCAGGAGAAAGGCCTTTGCAGGCAAATTTTGAAAAGAATAAGGTTTTGGACACAATCACGAATTCGATCCCACATTCCCAAATCCATCTCAAACCAACTGGAGAGTTGATGGGAGATGGCACATGATATGGAAATGCTCAGACATTGTGGTCACCCTGAGTAGGGTTCCCAACACTGACATCACTTAAACACAACAAGTAGACTAAAAAAAAACACAAGAGAGTCCTTTTCAATCTATTCCTGCGTTCTGAGGTGCATGCAGAGTCACTATTCTGAGACAATTCGTAAGTGTGGTGGAAAGAAGGACTCCGATATAAAGTTTATACCTCTCTACGTAAATAATTAAGCTTTCCACACAAAACTGATTGACGAGGGTTTCCCTTTTTGTGGACACATCCTACATGCACACAAATCAATCAGGAAAAAAAATGTTGCAATTTCCATTGGGACTGTGTACCCTGAAGTACTATCTTCCAACACACAAACCCCAGGATCCATGACAAAATCGGAGAAGGGATTTTGCTGAAGTCACTATATGACTTTCCATCCATATCCATCACTTTAAAGATGTCACGAAATTCCACAGTATAATAATGGGGACATCAGATGCCAAGTTAATGTGATTCATTGGTGATTTCTGAAAAATGTATAGCATATCATGGTTAAATTGCACGGTAAAACACAAATTTCTGCTGATCCCGCCCCCTTCCATCAGGTCATAGCTTAACGAATTACTCAGGGAGCAGATGATGGCTGACGCACCGAAATACAGCCACAATGAAAGCTGCAAGCAACAATCAAAGGGCTCTTGTACCTCCAGCGCCATCGCCTCTTGGTGCACAGTTTGTCACCAAACCCATCTGTATTTAGGATAAGTATTCAAGCGTGAACTGTTAAAACTACAGAACAATACAGGCAAATTAAATAATAAAGACCATGTCATATTTTTGTTATTGCAAAAATATTTTCTGTTATTGCTTTTGACAATATTCTTGTCAAATACTACAAAATTGGGAAAATGAGTACCTAACCGATGCTAAATGTTGTATTTCCCAAGGCCACCTGGTGGAGCTAGAACCAGGAATTTAAGTTGTGTCCATACATGCACTGTAAATAGAATTGGTAAACATTGTGTTCATAACAACTTTCTGTCTATGGCAAAATTCTGAATTTCATCCCACATAGTTCAACAAAGTTAAGAAAGCTTCACAATTTAACATCCCATAAGTATGACACAAGCAAAACTGTCCATTTTAGAGGTTTTTGCAAAATAGCAGACTTCTTGTCAATTCTGGAAGCACGTTTAATATTACTTATATTTTTATAAGTAATATTAAACGCTGTATTTTGACTTTGACTTTGAAAAATTGCATTCACCTCTGACAAAATTCAATTACTTTTTCAAGCAAAAGCTGCGAAACACTAACACTCATCGAATACAATAGGGTTGCACCCACCTACAATGCTCGAGCCCTAATTACACCCAACAACAGCACAACACAGTTGACAACATTGAAGGGTCACTCAAGTTGGGAAATTGCGGACAACTACTGCAGAGGATGATTAGGGCCAGGAGCCTATGGTTTGTGAAGTCAGAAACATAGCAGCAAACATTTAAGAGACATTTGTTTTCAGAGGGATTTGTCGTGACACTAATAATAAAAAAAAAAAACATTCAGTGTGAGAGAGACGTCTTTCTTTCAGATATATTTGGCATCTCAAAAGAGCATCTTTGCCATCAATATCAAGCTCGTCACCTTTATGGTCCACATTCCTGGCGCTGGGTCTTTGAGATTGAGGACTTTGGCAGAGTTGGGAATGTGAAGAAGCTCAGAAAGACCTTCCTTAATCCCAAAAAGTTTTCCTACAAGTACAAGAAATACACACTCCAGTTCAAAATCACCCAGACATTGAGAAATGACTGTAACCTGAAGCACAATCTGTTCTTCTTACCCTGAGAATTTCGGATTTCAATATTTGGTGCAGGTCCACTTAAAGCAACAGTCACCTCTTTAAGGCTTGGATCAAAAGGGATCTGCCAGGTGTTTGCAAGCCCAACTGGATGATCAGTTGAGAGCAAATGAACCTTAGAGGACTGTACGGCTTCCTCGACCCATTTCAACACCTGAAGCGAGAATATCTTTTGATAAGACGAACGAAGGATAGCTAATATTCTACAGACATAAAAACTCTTCAATTGCTATTGCAATCTGAAAAATGTATTGTACCTTTGTATATTAAATAAATAAACTAGATACTGCCTGGGAACCCCAAATATTCAGCATGTAGTTCAGCTATAACACAATTTAAGCCAGAGAACGGGCCAAAAAGTCAAATAAAAGGCTTGGAACTGACATATCTTAGGAAGAAACATCTAATAATAAACTTCTCAAAGTTTCCTTCCATGTTTTGGTTGATCTCTTATTCACTCGTAACAATTCTGGTGTATTATTTAGTTATTATTGGTGTGTTACACATAAATTTCAGAATTTCTTTGGGAATTTACAAAAGGAATGGCATGTTATTGGTTGTTAATTACATTAATACTGCTTTAACATTTGTAGGAACGAAAAGACAAGCCGTCTGACCTCATTTACTTGTTTCTTGTCAAGATGGAAGACCTGTCCGGAGCTTGTTGAAGCGATCTCCTCGTACACTTTATACCCAATGTGTGATCGGTCATCACAGTCACCAGTCAACACAAAAACAACCTGCCAACACACAAACAGTTACACAGTTTAGAATTACGTGAAATGTTCTAAAACGAAGATTGAATTTGAAAAAAGAGCACCTGTGACTGTTTCTGCTGAATGAGCTGAAGAACGTCTTGGGTCAGTCTGAAGTCTTTTGAGCGAGCGTCTGTAAATACGTAAATGTAGGACCCTGGTAAAGAGATTTCGAGGGCAATCTTGATGGCGCCAATGCTCATCTCAGGACAATCCCCACCTCCCTGAAAAATGAGACATTTTCTCTTATTTGCCAGAAACCTTATGGAAATCCATATAAAAACAAATATGTTACAATTTTGAAATAGCATTTGTTCAATGATTGATCTGGGGAAAAATAGGTCGTTGTTGAAATTGTGATTCTTTTAAACGGATATTCATAATTTTTTTTCTTTTAAACTTAATGTATAGATTTATCTATTCATTCAACCCGCTTGACCCCAAAATGGAATAAGCGGGTTGGAAAATAAATGAACTTCCTGTTCCATCTCAGAATGCAACCAGACAATAGGATTAAATGTACACAGGCTTGACATCAAAACACACAAATCCTCTTTGACCTCATCTATGTTTTCTTTGCGGCAAAACATTTTATTTTATTTTTCTTCCATTCCCAGACGCTTTGGAATGTGTGCATTTTAAAAGAAGACAAATAAAATGGAAATAAATAGCACTCATTGTTTCTTCTACATTCACGTTCCTCAACGGCAGATGTTTGACTTAAGTTGGAAGAGGGTACGGCGTTGGACAGAAAGCGAGTAGATTTGGGCAAACCATGAAAGATGAAGTGTACAGTTCATGCTGTAATGCTTGTCATGAGGGTTTATCAAGCTTCCAGCTGATGTTGACCTTGGATTGAAAAGAAAGAACACAATCTTGGACCCAAATCCACTTCTGGAAGTTCTATGAGACATAAACGTCTATTAAATGTATGTGGTTTAAAGTAAATTTATTATTAGGTATAGTAATCAATCTCTTTTCTCGCACAATGGGAATACATTTATCCCAATGCCTTCCAGGGGGTACGCGTATGAATGAAACATCTGGAAGTAAGTGATCTTTGCGACTCTACTCCTGAAACAGATTTTCTCAGTGCTGTTTGAATAGTGTGCCAGAAAATTATAAAAACAAAGGTCACTTAAGACAGATTTTAAGGGGGTCCCAGTTATTTTAATAATAAAAACATACATTCATGCTTATTCATCTAACAATATCTCAAGAATGACAGTCGAACTGCAACATTTTATCAATGAAAATTATACTTTTTAATCATTGGACGTTAAATTTGTATTCATAAAGAGCCTGAACTCACTTGAACGTAAAGCTCTCGCAGCTCATCCTGGAACTTCTTGGGATCTGTTGTTATTGTAATTGGCCCAATCTCTGCAGAAACAACAAATGTTTCATAAATTCAAACATGTAAATCAATATCCATGACCACAGAAGTGAAACCTAAACGTTGTCCGTCTTTTGGCAGAAGCTTTTAACCATTAGAACAAAGTGTGATCGGAAGCTTTCCAGGTTTCACAAAGAAACTGAAAAAGGAAAGATCTGGGCATATCGGTTAAATCATTAAGCACTTTCTGTTTGTTTTCTGGCTTAAATAAGTCAAAGACAATTAGTGACCATTTTAGCTCTTCCCTATACCCTTATAAAGGATATCAGAGTAAAGTGATGTAAAAGAAGAGATTTTGTGTCTATGTAATGACCATAAAATAACAATTTCATTAGCTTATAGACATTTAATACACAGTATTTCGTGTTTTTATGAATACAGTTAAGCGAAGGTCTGGGTGCTTGAAACTTGTTCTTGCTGTGTTCCCATAACCTGCTTATTTTAAATAAAAGTTTAAGAATTTACACATTGATTATGTTATTGTGTTGTGGTTGTCAGTGTGTGATTCATCAGCTTTGGTTTCACGTTAGCTGAGCCAGATTGCATGTATCTATAAAAAATATTACTTAAGTATTTCATTTTACATAAAATGTTGAAAGATGTCAAAAAAAGGAAATAAAGTGTTTCCCAATGTTGTGAATGTTGGTCTTACAAAAGAGACTTTTTAACTTTTACAAACTAATACAATTTTAATCCATAGAATGATTTGCTTCCTGGTTATGTGGGAAAAAAAATGATTTTTAACAAAATCTGTAGACGTATAAAGTATTTTCAAGAGAGATTATCTTGAAGTGGTAATCTGAAAAACTATTAAGTGTGAATCATTTAGGCATTAGATTCCGAGTAAAGTCATGGCTATTTAGAGTTGGCTTTCAAGTAAAAGCTTTCATGAATGGAACATTTCTCTCAATTAATGAGTTTTATTTTAAACACTAGCTTTTTCTTCTTTTCTGACCAAAGTATTTAGTTCAGTTCAGGGAAGCCATGAGTACATGTAACTGTTTAAAAATAAAGACTGAGTGGCTCTATTTTTTAAATCACTGCAGTTTTGGAAGACGTTTAGGCGAAAAGAAGCCAGCTATTTATTCTCAGTGCAATCCAACCAATAATATAAAACCTGTCAAACCATTCTCTCGGCATAAAAATAAATGAGATCTTACTATCTGTCTTTTACCCCTAACAAGCAAATATGAGCGGCACCACTAAGGCTTATTTTTGATGTTTCTCTCCTCTCATTGGATCAGATATTTAAAATAATGTTACAAACGCTGATTTTACTATTTATTTGCTACTTTGATTAAGTGAAAAACAAATGGGAAATGCCTGCTATTGCAGTATTTATTTTGTGAATGAACCCTGGAGAAACGAGTGAATAATGGACCATTTTACGACAACTGGGGCTGCCATAAAAGCTTTTCCTTTATTTGTTGCAAAAACAGTCAGGTCAAAACACTGGGCACATTTTCTAAGTTCACAAAGGCTCGTGCAATCAAACCAATTCCAAATTCAGAATTTTAAGAGATAGGTTCCAGAAGCACACTTTAGAAGAGCGTCCAATATAAAATTCTTAAATAATGCTGTGCTTCAGAAACTATAAATCTGCTTGACACGACAGCTAGAGTATCCACAGACATGTGGCATTCATTATTTCTAACATACTTTCATTTCAAAACCAGACCATGGTTCTAACACATAGTTGCTGACAGTGCAGAGTACATTTGTTTTTAAGCTTTGCCAAGTCATTCCTTGTAAGTCAATATTTTTCCCATGACATCACTGGATTTGGCTGAATTTTGGAGCAAACATCCTGGTTACCAGATCTATTGGATAACATCCTTAAAGACCACCAAAAAACATTATTTAAATAAACACATTTTTTTCTAGATATTCAATTCATCACCCAGGTTCTAAAAGCGGACAGGTATCTGCTAATTGGTTAATGGTTTGCATATTAATTACTTCCTTGTCCAGTGCTCTTGCCAACAGATAAGAATAGTGTGTGAGAAAGTGTAAAATTCATATATTCGAGTAATTAGAAAGAAAAATAAGCAAGTATTCAAAACCTTTGAAAACATCAATGGCATATAATGGCAGGTTTTGAGCCACCCCCCATCATGGATTAATCAAAAGTTCAAAAGTTCATTGGTTAATGGAGTTTTCTGTTTTCAAATTGCACAAAAAAGCACATTATCAATAAGAAAAACAATCAACACAGCATTGACAAACAGATTAGCAAAACGTAATACCAACAATTTTTTTTTTCAAACGTTTACTATAGTTACTTCAATACTGTGTTGGTAAAGCACATACTCTTTACAAAATCCAATGGAGAACCCTTTTTTAGACAAGTCTTTGATAAAATGAAGATGAAAAAATTTGTTTTCCTAGACACTCGCTCACTCCTTGCTACTAGAATGTCTCTTTAGTAGCTGTATGAGGAGAGTCTCCTTTTTAACTTCAATTTCATCGTGTCCATCCCTTTGTTTGACTGCTAATGATGACAAGAGTGCACCACAACCAGAGTAAATACAAGTTCCAAAATGGGCACAGATCTGTAAGACGGAATTCATTTGGACTTCTAAACATTGGCTCGAACATCTCAAAATATTAAGCACTTTTTGTTTTCTCAGCTGATGAACCATTGATGAAGTTTAAAAAAATGCAAGGGTTAAAAATTTCCATACATTTCTTGGCGGCCTCAATATGAATATGATGAACATAGCAATAAATACAAATTTTAATCATTAGTTTTGCAGCAAAAGACATTTAAAATTAATTTCAATGGACACATGTAAAGTATGAGTCATATGACCTCAGAGACTGCTTTGTGATAACCACAAGCTCCCATGAGCCGCAGTGGCAGAGGATATACAAACAGAAACCCAGCATCACAAGCTGAATCATTGACCACAAACAAACTCTTCTCATCAAAACCACAAACCCAGAGCCTTCAAACCATCCATTTCCTCACACTTCTCTCAAACCACAAAACTTTCACCAGTATGAACTCCACTGAAAAGCCTGAGCTGAAGGTCAGAAGGTCTCCACTGCTTGCTCTGCGAAGCCGAGAATCAAAGCAGTGATGCCAACACACACAGCAGATGCTGACATGGCAGCTGGGAGTAAAGTGCCGTTTTTTCAGCCGCTCAGGAAATCTTTCAACAGTGAGAAGGTGACTCCCCTGAGAGCGGAAAACTGGGGAGATGGAGAGGGATGAAGAAAGACACGAATAGACAGAACCAGAATGGAATGCAAACAAGGGGTCGAGAACAGGGGAGAGATGAATAATGAGATGGGAGATGATCACATTTGAGAAAAACAAAAACAAATCATTAAATAAGAGTTTTTCTGTTGGATAATTTCACAATAAAGGCTAAATTCAAGGTTTTGAATGAATGAATTGTTGACTATTAATCATTTTTTAAATTCTTCTCATTTATTTAGACACATACGCTTCCTTCAACCTATCTGTGCATTTATCAATGC
Organism: Danionella cerebrum; assembly: GCA_007224835.1. NCBI lineage: Eukaryota > Metazoa > Chordata > Actinopteri > Cypriniformes > Danionidae > Danionella > Danionella cerebrum. Next base: position 141,761 of record SRMA01023950.1, read on the forward strand.
TGCAGAGTGAACGAAATGTGTTCGAAATATTATTTGCTTGTTTTTACAACTTTTTAAGAAGGTTTGTTTATGATGATTGCACACACATAAGCAGAGAGTGGGAGACAATCCTTGCAGCAGATGCCACGTGATTATAAAAAATTTGGCCAATCAGAGAGCAGGATTCAACATCTCCAGATTCAAACCATTTGTCACATTTAAACAATGTATATGTTTTTTATGTTTATTATTATACATAAAATTTAAGTGTTTTAATTTAAATATCCATATCTTTTTTTTAACAGAAAAAAAACACTGTTTATACTCCCCTTCTTAACAGTTTTCTATAAAAATAAAATAAAAAAACGTAACTTTCATTAAAAAAAGTTTCATAATAACTGTTGCCTATTGAAAATTGTCTCTTTGTAAAAGAGACATATTTCATTCAGAAATCTAGTTTTTCTGTTTAGGAGGATGTCATATACTGGAAATAAGAAAGCAGTGTGCACACAATATTTAATCCACTTCACATTTTGAAGCATGACAGATCATGTGACCAGCAGTTGTAAGGAGCTGTTTAAAAGCAAAAGAGTTTGCTTGAAAGCAAGCTTGGATCATTTAACACCTGGTGATGACAAATAATCCACAAGGAATGTAGATTTTTCAATCGGTGGGGTTTTAATCCAAAATAAACTTCATGTTTTGATGACCAGCAGTGACCATCAATGTACCTTTCGAATTGTGTTGTAAATGTTCTGAAATAGACAGGATATATCGTTTATTAGGCCAATTTCAACCATTTCTGAAAATAATGTCACACAGAATGTCCTGTTCGGCTAACTGTTCAGTGGTTTATCTAACGTTGAGGAGTACAGCTGTTGGTGGTACTTTTGTAATGCTATGACACTAAATATAAAAGATATTTTTCAATGAACCCACAGATTGCTACATTTTTTAATGTTGTGCAAGAAATCTGGGCAGTAGTAAAACAGAGCAGAGGTCCACCTGCTTCATCTCTACTTTTTTAGGTTGAGACCCGTATTCCTGATTTTTCGCAAAAGCTTAAAAAATTTTATACTGACAGATTTTCTTTCAGGAAATGCAAATTTTGTCTAGTTATTATCACAGAGACTTATTGGTTGCCACATGTCCAGACACAAATAAAAGGTTGTTTGCATCGTTTTAAGTGCTTTGCAGTAACTAGAGGGTACAGTAGCACTTTTAAAAATAGCTCCTGGAGGAACACCTGAGGCCCTGAAATCAGCACACGCGCTGTTTCTAATTAGAGACTGTGATATTGTTCTCTCTTCAACATTAAAAAGATGAAACAGAAGAATTACACCATAGTCCTCCTCAGTACTTCAAAACTCCACAAAGACAACCACACCCACAGTCACAAATTCCTGTCTAATGGCATCATTATGGGCCATATTAACGCCAATACCCTTGTAATCTAGAGGTGTTCTGAAATGACTGAAACTTCTGAAGACAAACTAAAAAAAAGAGCTTTTGGATGATTAAAGCGCACCCAAAAAGTTTAAAGCATGCCAGTGTGGATTTCAGATGTGTGTACTTCCTACCAAGAGATGTCATTGGACCAGAATGAAGATTGTCTATTTACCTTGGAAGAGAAACCTCACCAATATTATTTTTCCACCAATAGACGCTGGAAAGCTGAGCCAGTCATATCAGTTCTGTTTATTCTTTCTCTGAAAGTTTATATAAGTTGTCACAGCCTTCCTGACAGTTTAAAGATGACAATAATGGGCTGAATAAAAACTCTGACATGACTTCCAGCACAGCTTCCTAAAGCCAATGCAGAGGTCAGTGTTTAGACAGATTTAGAGTGTGTTGTGTGATGTAAATGACTAGAGCTAATAAAAATCCTAGAGTCAAGATAAGAGTGAGAAGATGATTATCGCTTGATTATTCTGTCATTGACTCTATTGTCTTGGTCCCAGATCATGGACGGTTAAACACATGATGGAAGGAACTGGAGTACAGTGGGTCACATAGACAGTGTGTGTACATGCATGAGATCATTAAAAGTGTAGACCACTCTCTGGAAAGCAGTAGCTCAAGGAGCCTGTGGCCACACACTGCTCAATGGGCCAAACGCTCTTTAAAAGAGTTCTGGACATCTGAAACTCATTGAATGTGCAGACTATTAACCCTTCTTCAGGGCCAGTTTCCTTTTCCAGGTCACCGTCTGAGAGTTAACCCACAGTATATTCAGGCATTGTGCATAAAAACTCAAAAAAGTGGAAGTGGCTTGGTGGACGTATGATGATATGAGACCAAAATAAAGCCCACTTGCCATGTGTGAAGGATGACGAATGCGGTCTGTACAAACAAATCCTCCCTACTACAAACATGGTGGAGGTAACATTATGCTTTAGAAGATGTTTTTCTCTTTGCTGGATAGTAATCCGTCTGCTCTTTGGACCGTTGAGCCTGATGGAAAAATGGATTGTTTTCCGGCAAAGGGGACAGGACAGCTGAACCACAAGGGACAATAGGGCTGCATTTACTGTCAAACCTCCTTCCTTCATGCAAGGCATTGAAAATGGGTTGTGTCTATATGACTCAAAGCACAGAACCAAGACGCTAAAAAGTGTCAAGCGAAGAAGAATATTAAGGTCCTGGAAAGGTCTTTCAAGTCCAAAAAAAAAAAAAAACATTAATTCTGCGGAAATTTCCTGGATGGAGCTGAATATTCGAGTTGCCACAAGTCTCTATGACATTAATTTTATGGTTATTTCTCCTGGTGGAAACTAAGAATAGAAAGAAAATGGCCGCCATGTCCCTATCCCACCGGATGTGACAACACCACCTCTCGCTCTAGACAGTCTAATTGAGGATTGTTGTATTGTTGCATATTTAAGCAAAAACCATAATAAAGAAATCCAACCACTTGAGATATTTCTTAACCAAACAAGCTGCTTGTAATATGTTCTCTTTAAATAATGTGTATTCCACTCCTACGTTTGTCATCAGTGAGCCTTTGTGAAATGACAGAAACAATCTACAACGATACAAAGAGTTTGTGCAAGCCTGAATTTAAAACATGAATGCATTCATCAGGAGTACTGATTTATCCATCTTGTAAAGGATGGGGAATCTGAGTTTCTTTCTCTCTCAAGTGTCTTCCTTTGTGTTGCAAATCTTTCAGATTAGTTAAAGTGGAGAGTGCATTCTGAAGCACTGACCGGATGCAACATGCATCTTGAAAGAAATTCCAGAACGCCCCGAGGATTGGATGGAAAATGTATTTGGCATGCTGCACTTAGACACTTCAGGTCATGATTCGGGTTGGGAAGGGTTTTCTCTCTTTGAGAGAAAACATTGTTAGTTAATCAAACTAAGGATAGAAGGCTCTAAGACCACCAGATTTAAAACTTGCTGTGACAACTACTACTTAAAATGCATTCTTTATCACTTAAATTCTAATTTTTGATTAGTGACGTAATCTTTTCTTAACAAAGCAGAGATTTTAATGCTTGAAGAAAATCTTTAGCTTATTGAGACAGAAATGACAGATACTTGAATCACTTGGCCCACATTGGAGTTAAGCCATTGTGGTTGACTCTCTGGACAGAAGATGGGTGTGCCTGGTTTGCTTTGATTTTATTCAGTTCTCAGCTGCTTGCCCTCCATGTACATGGACGTCTTAGTTTAATGGGTCTTACATATCCTGCACAAGGTTTCCTGCCTGACGACTCCATCTACGATCCTCAACATTACTGTTTCTTAGTGTTTCTTCAAAAGTCCTTGAACAGCACATCTTGAAACCTTAGTAGAGCTACAGTGCGTCTTGTTACTCAATCTCGCTCATTCTTTCTTAACCTCACCCAGTTTTAAACCTCTTTCAAATATATATACATATGCAATATGTGATTTCTTGAAATAGCTTGGAAATCTGTGGCCTAGGCCGACCATGTAAACGGAAGTAGTAGCCAATCTGCGATTAGAGGTGTGTTTGTTGGCTCAAGTTTGGCAGATGAGCAAATGGCCAAAGAGAAAATGGCCTGTGAAAAAAAAAAACAGCGGTGAACTTGGATCAGATTTTTAGGGCTGGAAAAAACAGCAGAGGATGAGGTTGCTTTGTTTCTCATGGACATGTGAGCCACGTATGTTTGCTTTGCTTCACAAAATGGTATTTTGTTCCATTTTCATGAATAAAATCTGCCTCTGCAGATTCCTCCTTAATGATTTATGATGTGTGAGGTTTGTACATGACACAGAAGCCACGCCCATTTCAGATCACGTCACATGAGCAAACCCTGCTTACCCGGATGTGTTGTAATAAGCCACACAAACCCGAGGTCAACATCTGACCTGGAAAAGTGGGAGTGACTAGACCTCCAGATGTAGTCGCAGTGACCTGTACTTGCAAAAATTTGGAACACTGCATGTGAAATATGTGAGGATCCCAACTGTACTGTACAGTTGGTAAAGTATAGTACTTGAAAAAAGGCTTGTAGTCATCAAAACGGCCTGTTGGACTTGGGTGGACGGAATGATAATGACAGTGAATTCAGCTCAAAGAACATCTGGGCACTACAAACAATGCTTTGATACCTCCTGTTGGTGTGAAAGACTTTAGCATGAATCAGTTCTCAGCAAACTAACACATTTGTCAAGTTTCTGAGAGATAATGCTCTCTTTAAGAGAGGTAGACAATAAAGGTGAATGTCTTGGCCACAGTTAAAGAATCAATTTGCTTCAAGACTAAAGCACAATGCGACTTCTCTTGAAAAACACTATGAAAGAAACACTGAAGTTGAGAGAACTTGAATTTAAGATGTCAAAAATGTTGAAAAGTTTTTTATATATATAAAAGAGTGTGTTTTTAAAAAGCTAACCTGGGTCGTGAAAGGGTATCAAGGCGAAGTTGTACAGAGGTCTTTGGGGTCTGCTGAGGGACGTCTCCAAAATCTTCGATGCTCCTTCAATCACTTGCACGAGATCGTCGTACATGGAGCCGGTGACATCAAACACAAATGCCAAAGTAGAGGCTCCTTCTGGGATTTCTTCATGCGGGTCCGGTGCTGACGACAACACGTTAAAAACTAATATCAGAGCAAGTAAAAACGAAGTTCTCGAGTCCATTTTGAGACTCCTCAACAATAGTCAACCTCTTCAAAACTAAAAAAGTCGAAGGTATCAAGGACGAGATGAAGGAAATTCCCAAGACATCGTTTCAAACTGTCAACAGAGGCACAACAGGAGAAAAAAGCTAACGTCTCTAAAAAGAGGGGTCAAGGATGCCAGTGTGTTGCTCTGTTTCTTAAGCAACTGTTGTCTTCTCAGAAGATAACCAACTATTGACTTCTGTCCTCCAGGCGCAAGACTAGAAGCTCCAGGCAAACTCCTACTCGCCGTATAAAGAAGCCCCGCGCTCATTGGTCCATGGCTATTTTGGGGTGGCGAGGAGATTCTGTGTGTTGAAGACTTCTAATATCTAAATTTCGCGGGTTTCCTTAAAAGCATTAATTATTCCTCGAATACAATCCAAACATATTAACATTTTAAATGTTTAATGACAGTTGAAATACAATCCAAAATCAAATTTGCAGACATTTTCAGTCCCTGAACCACGTTTATTTGGAAAGCATATTTATTTTTATATGCATTTCTTTATGTACTGTATTAGTGTATATATGTTTATGACAAAAGTAAGTAAAAGTCATGGAACGCTCCTGGTTCCATGACATTTTGTTCCTGTGCTACAACCTAGTGGTAATTTCTGTGTACTGCATGTGGAGAAAGTGGGGAGCTTGTAGATGGATGTCTGGGTGGATGGAAACATCCACATAGGGGAAAAGGGGTTGGGAGAAGCCAGGTAAAACATAAGACGTCGAGTGATTCAAAAGCAAGAGTAAAAAAATTAGTAACCAAAAATTGTGTATACATGTCTATTTAATCAGGCACAGGCTCAAAAAAGGTTCTACAAAGGTTTGTTGGCTTATAATCATATAGGGAACCTTTTTTGGTGCCATTTACCAGTTACCTTTGAAGGTGCTATTAAGAACCAATATTCAAAAGAGATCAAATATGAATATGAATGTATGAAATAAATTAACTTTGCCATGATATATAACATCATAACAGTGTCTTTATGCCAACAAAAGTGCAATAACAGCACCTCAAAAACCACAAAGAACCAGTGAAGAACAAAAAAGAGCTTTAGGGGTTCTTTAAACCAAAAACGTACTATATAGCACCTTCACATCTGCAAAAAAAAAAAAAAACATCTTAGAAAGAGTAGAGAACTAGAAAATAGCTTAAGTGATTCTTTAAAGCAAAAAAAGTGCTATATAGGCCCCTCAAACCTGCAAAGAACCACAGAGAACAGAAAAAAAAAATTATATATATAAAGGGTGCAAATAAAAAGTCTGCAATTAAAAAAATGTAAAATTTAAAGTCTCATTCTACCTTTTTGTCTATCAGTCATGAACTGAAACAGAAAATGGTGTTAAGGAAAACCTTGTCATGGCAAGATTGAGCACAACAGGACACAAGGTAGTTAAACATGCTGATTCAGGTTTCAAGATTGGGGCACCATCTTTATTCGACAGCAGGACAATAACCTCAAACACACAGCCAAACAGTCTTCCATGTAAAGAAGTACTGAAAGCTGTTGCACAGTACTGTGAATATAAAACCATTAGAGCTACATAGACAAACAAAAATGGTGAGTTAGCTCAGAGTTAATCGGGTGAGATGCTTGCTCAGGCAAGGTTTTGAAAGAAGATGTGTTTAGATTTGAATTTTTGCTGAGTGTTGTGTATATTTGGATTTAATATTCAGTATTACAAGGTCTTCAGTCTGTCAATGTTGTAGAAAAGTAATCGCAGAAGCAGATCCTCTTGGAGATGGAGCTATTCAGTGGATGTTTTGGATTGACAATCATAAGAAGGTCTCTGCTCTGTGCCCACAAGCATTCTTCGAAGCAGACAACAGAAAACTGCTTCCAAATGTAGAGGGAATGTCCATCAGAAATGGGAAATCTTAAGATTTTGAATGGTCTTCTAATAACAAGGCTCTACACTGCCACTAGAGTGCACCACAAGGCAAAGACAGAGACACACTGTCATCGTGTTTGAGCCAGTTTGAAACATGGTATGAAAAAAAATGTCACATTTGAAACATGTACATTTTTATAGATAATTAAGTAGCTTTTAAGTTTTCTCGCACTTCCAGACCAAAATATGAAAGTCAAGTGACCAAATGTGAGTGATCGCACGTGACTCTAAGGTTGAAATTTTGCTTTTTGTGCAATTTGAGCTGGACTGAGCCCTAACAAACACAGTAAAATTCCAAAAAGGGACAGAATTTCTTTACAATGTATTTTCTCAGCGCCATGACATCTTACATTATAATATCTCTGACACCTGGTATCTTAAATTCTAACCTGCATTTGTGACAACACCTGGAACCAACCAAAAATCTCTTCTCCCCGTGAAACTGTCCTCTTGTTCTTTGTTGACACAGGTGTGTTGATCCAGAGTCTTCTCAGGCTTTAGGTGGTGGGTAAAAAATGGGGCTGAATGTGTATTTGGGAGATGCCCACTGGCCTGCTGGTGGAGGGTTTGAATCAGGATTGAGGATCATCCAGATGACGGTCAATGGTGACTGATAGAAAAGATCTCACAAATGCAGATTGCCATACACCCACTGGCCACTGTATTAGGTACATCTGTTCAACTGCTCAGAGAATGGTCCAATTAAGAGAAAATAGTAATGGAGCGCGAGTTCTGAGGGCACAAATTCCTTGTAGATGCCAGATGAGAATGGCCATTGATGATAGAAAGGCAATAATAACCACTCGTGGTATGCAGAAGTGCCAATCCTGCCAAGGTGTACCTAATAAAGTGGCCGGTAATTGTATTTCTAAACTATGTAAAAAAATTATGTGAACTATTTCTGACCAACAAATGTATAGTATAGGAACAAGGTTAAAATTGTTTCATTTTTCTTCTTCATCAAAAACCTTGTGCAACCCACCATCGTAGAACTATACAAAATAGCTTCTTTAAAAACTATTACAACTTGGTGAAGTACACTTTTCACTAAACTGTTGAGTGTAACAGAATAAATCTTTGCCACCCATCAGCCAGACATGCAGGGATTAAACTTGTTAAACATTACCGTATGTTGTTTTTTTTTTCTAAAAGAGTTCACATGACACCTCGTGTCATCATTCCTCACATCCAAACGGAACAGTAAAGAAGCCCCCTCAGCTCTGTTACACAATAGATCTAATCCCAGGGATTATACAGCATTTAATCCCCACTGAGACCCTCTTTGTGTTCCATCACTATATATCAGTGCTGTCCAGGGAATTTAGACATAGACAAATTGATATTAACAGATAAGTAACACTAAAGCTGAAAGTGAGTATTTTTTTTTATAAATTCATGCATGTGACACCTTGGGCTTTTCACAAAAAGATTCCAAAAACATATTTCTTTGCATGAAAAAACATTAGCGATAATACAGTATATTGTTACAGTATATCGCATTTTACCTGTTCATTCTGTAAAACTTACTGCATTTTTTTCACTGTAAATTTTACGGTTATCACATGTTTCTGAACTCAATTGCTGTTCTTTCAAGTACATCTTTGCAGCACACATCAAAAAGCAGGTTCTGCTTGATGAAGATTTTTCATTTGAATTTATTTAAAAAAACAAAAAACATTTTTTTTCATGCTGTATAATCCATCACTTACTCAATATGAGCTGAAGAACCCTACGTCGGTAAATTTAACCGTGAAATAAAGGCAATATGTACAGTGGTGTGCAAAAGTTTTAAATATTCATGATTTATTAATCTTTGGCTGTCTGGATAAGAAATTCCACTTAATTACATCACACAGGAGACAAGAGAAGTGATATAAACTTAATATGATTTATGGAAAGTGTTGAAATTAGCAATAGGCATTTAAATTGAAATGTAGGCACCAAGAAAAAAAAATGAGCATATAACATAAACATAATATTTTGTCCATCCTCCATTTGGAGAAATGGAAACAGCCTCCAAACACTTTCCATAGCTTAAAATTATCGTCCGGATTCTGCTCTCTTTGCACCATTGACCAGCTCCTGTGTTGTTCTAGACTGATTCTTAGCATCATTGAAAATCCACATAATGAGATTTTTCCATTGGGGATATCTTCCATGGGGGGGTTTTAAGAGTTATCACACATAATTTGCATGAAAATTCATATTAAAATGTGAGAAATTGTGTAATCGTCTTTCATCACATCATTTTACAGACCCCAAATTGATGCCATCAGTGCCATCTAGTGGTTAAAAGAAGGGATAAACATTGGAGGTAAAAGACCTGTGATATGGCTTGTGTTTTTCAAAGTTCTGGCACAAAAAAGGCTTGAAACAATGTACAAGTTTTAGGAGAGGTTTGCCTGTTTTTTTTATACAATCTTCACAAAATTTTGACCTTGTCCTTGCTTTTTGGGGGATTTATGAATTTATAAACCTCGAACCGACAACCTTCTAACTGGAAGGCCACTGTCCCACCATGCCCCCCACAAAAATATATATACAAAAAAATAGGAAAAGTATTAATTAGAGCAAATTGTACCGTAGTAAAAAATAAAGGTTGACGGGTAAACACACAATAAAACTGTGTTCTGAACAGACACCATACCAACTCTGCTGCCATCTGGCTAAATCTGTGCTGTTTTTTTTCTGGCCTTTCCATTCTGTGATGTCGGCACATTTTTCATGCCAGTAACGGCACGCCCCACAGTGCTTTGTTTGGCACTGAAAGATACACAGAGTGAACAGGCCGCTGTGTGCCGGGCCTGTCTGGTTCTATAGTAACAAGTACCTACATCAGACAATGTACTGACTCTTAAAAACGCATTCAATAGTTTTAAAAATCATAAATTATGTGATTTGTGTTATTGAAATACAAAAATATGTTAATATTTAAAATATTGTAAATAAGATTTAATATCCATCCATATAAGCGAGCTCGTTACAAGGAATTGAAATCAGAATTTTGTTTACTTTGATAAGCAATTCCTCTGGAAAGATTAATCACATTCCCATGGTTAATGATACAACCAAATAAACAATGACCTAGAAACAGATATAATCAGAGTAAAAGACGTAAATACATTCCACACTCTTTATCTAACAAGGCCATGAAATCCTCACACGGTTCGTGACATTTTTCTTTGGCTGCTGCTTTTTTTGTTTACGATAACATCTGAATTGACACATTTTCTCTGAAACAATGCCCCGTTGTCGGCCATTTTCATTCCAAATACAATCTGTTCATCTGTTTCTCTCACAAAACTGAACAGACGAGCAATCAATCTGTATGACTTCCCACTGCTGAGTCTCTCAGACTGGAGACAACAAACGACTGGTACTGGGGTGAACAGAGGGGCAACTTCAGTCTCCTTGGTAACTAGGAAACATTGTTACATAACCTGGTTGCGATGCAAGGAAGACTGATGTGGTGATTTGCAAGCAGAGGGCAGGGATGAGGTTAGACTGGCTGCTGTGGCCTTTCAGTAAAGTTTTAACATTTTTTTTTGTAGGAGCCAAAAAACATTATTTTTGTCCCTTTCATTAATACGTTTAAGCTTTTATCGTTTAACTGCACACGTTTCAAAAGCTCGATCCAGATTAAGCACTTGTTTAACCTCTGAAGCTGCTTTATGACACAATACAATGTGAAAACCATGATTTTTTGCATTTATTAGACAGGACTTTATTGCATTTTGGTTAGAAACTGAGGAAGGAAGAGAGGGGGAGAGGGTTGGCAATTAACCTTAGGCCGGATTTGAATCCAGGTCGCCGATCCATGTTTCGTTGGTATTTGCCACTGAAGTTTTTTGAGTTTGAAGGGTTTTTAGAGTTTCAATTCAACTAAGGTGTGACAGAAAACAGGTTCAGAAAACACTTCCGGCCACGTTATTAGGTACACCATGCTATCACCGGGTTGGACTCCCCTGAACTGCCTAAATCTTTTGTGGCATAGATTCGACAAGTTTGGTCCATTCAGGCATGATTTGTCAGCTGCACATCCATGATGCGAATTCCAAAGTTCCACCCCATCCCAAAGGTGCTCTGTTGAATTGAGATGTTGTGACGGCGGAGGCCATTTGAGTACAGTGAACTCATTGTCATGTTCCAGAAACCAGGTGATTCGTGCTTTATCAGAAGAAAGGTATACTGTTGTCATTAAGACTGTGACGTTGATTGAGTGTGGCAAGAAGATATCCCCTACACCATTACACCACCATCCTGAACCATTGATACAAGGCAAGATGGCTCCTGGCTTTTATTTTGTTTATGCCAAATGCTGACCTTACCATCCAAATGTTGCAGCAGAAATGGAATATTTTTTCAAATCTTCTAATGACCCATTTTGGTGAGCATGTGAGAATTGTAGCCCAATCTCCTGTTCTTCGGAGTGGCAACAACAAAGCATTTGCGCCAACAGATCTGTCACTCACTAGATATTTTCTTTTTTTCGTACCATACCCTAGAGATGGCTGCATGTGAAAATCCCAGTAGATCAACACCAACCACCATACCACATAAAATGACCTTCATTCCCCATTCTGATGCTTGGTTTGAACTGCAGCAGATCGTCTTGACCAAGTCTACATGCCTAAATGCATTGAGGTGCTGCCATGTGATTGGTTGATTAAAAAGTTGCGTTAACAAGCAGTTGCACGGGTGTACCTAATAAAGTGGCTAAAGTGAGTTCATACAAAATATATAAAAAAAAACAATGAAACAAGACAGTGTTATTGTTTCAAACAATACATGGCTTTGTTGATTTTTAAAATTAGACCTAATGGCAGTGAGGAAGTGAGAAAGTTCCGTCATGTGACACAGGAAGGCAGAAATTGCCAAGTCATCATCTGTAATAATATCTAACCCCACCTTTTCCAGCTTGATTACTCAGAAGAAAAAGAACAACAGTATCGATGACACCACCATGCTGGATTCTGCTTCTACCGAATGATTACTATTCAGCATATAGCTGTAAAAGACGGACCCAGAGCGAGTGGCGTTTCCAGGTTCATTCAGTGCATACGTTGCATAACATCTAGTGTCAGCACATGTGTGAGTCCATCTCCTATCGCAGACTGGAATGCCAAACAGGAATTCTGGATTCAGTTTGTGGGAACAATGACCCCATTTCCACCAGACTCTCACACTCTCCATACTGTAACAACGCTGCAAGAAGCACAAACAACCTGGGAAAAAGATTGCGTCCTATGAGGAGCTTGTGGGTCTACAGTAGACAGTTACAACACAGAGCACGGAAATCTCTGATAGAGATTAGACTCACATGTTTTTCTGTAAACTGGGTGATGCATTTGATTAAACTATTATCTTTCAGAGGTCATTTATTATCAAGGTAAACCAAAATCACATGCTACACATATATTTATTCTTTTAAATTACCAGATTACCCCTTGGAAGTCCGAGTCCGTTTTTGAGCTTTTTTTTACTACTTAACAATTTGCTCTAATAAACTATCTTTAAAATGCTTGATTTCTTTTGTAAAATCTTTGCTTCTTTTTAAAAATTATTGTCATGACATCATTCATTCATTTTTCCAACCTGTTTATTCCCTTTTGGGAAACCCACGCAAGCACAGGGAGAACATGCAAACTCCTTCCAGGAAGGTCACTGGCGAGCCTTGAACCAACATCCTTCTAACTGGGCCGCCCTTTTATGACATAACACAATAATTCCACAACAAACCTGAAATTATACAAAAAACACAGATCCAAGTATTACATTTTTTTTACTACAGAAATAAAAAAAATTGAGAACACTTAGGTAGTAAGAGACATATTCTTACTGTTTACATTTTTATAGGATGTTTAATAAACTATTAAAGACTAATCAACTAATGTGATATCATTTTAACCAGTGCTTACTGTTATACATTTTATAGAGCTTCAAACTTGAATTGTTAAGAGTAAAATGTTAACTGTAAAGTTATAATTCTGTTTTCCAATATTTGTGCAATGTATTTGCAGCCTGTTATTATTCAATTTAGTTTTTTTAATGTGTTGAATATATGTAATAAACAGCATTCTGGTCTTTGTAATGTACAGTATAAAGTAAATATCTGCATTAAATGTACTGTTTTGTAAGGAGATATTTGGGTACAAATACATGGGTGTAACCTTAAGGGTGTAACCCCCATTTATTTTGACAAAGTATATGGAACAAAATAATGAAACGGCTGGCACTGATGTAAAATGCAACATAAAATTTGGGTGAGGTGAAGAAGTGACCCAATTCTTTTTATGTAAGAAGGGATAAGAGGAATCCAGAGGTACACTTCAAAATAAAGAAATAGGACGGTCATCAATGCAATGTAAAAAACCCCACAAATGTAAGCAATTTCGTAATTAATAAAAGTTTATTTGTATAGCACATTCCATACACATTTGTAATTCAAAGTGCTTCACATAAAAGAAGATGGAAATAAAAACAATTACATAAAACAAATCACACAATAAGATAATGTTTAAAAATGGAAAACCGCATAAAGATTAAAATAGAGAAATGCATAAAAAGGCAACTGTTCAGACATTAGTGTAAACAGTAAAGGGTGCACAAAATGTAAAGGAGCACAAACTGAGAAACCAAAATGCACCAAATCCCATGCCAATCATGAGCTGATGGAGCAATAAAAACCCATCTTTTTATAAACCCAAATATGTCTTACAGTTCACAACAGAAAAATATTTTAAATCCTGGTGTTCGGTTATTCGGAAGTTACATGACAAACAGGAAGTTACATCACAGCTAGGCTCTATAAGTCAGGGCATTGTGGATCCTGCTCCCTCTCTTTTTGCTAAACCTTGCAAGAACTGCTTCAACTCTTTCAGACTCTCTTTTCCCTTCCTTCTTTCCCTCTCCTTTGTTCTCTGTTAGCAGTTTTTGCATTTCGCAAATTTTTTAAAGCCATAAAGCTGTATTTTCATAATAATGGATTAGCACAATATTTCGGTAACAACTGCATACTTCGTGACCCTGTTATCAGCTCTGCAAATGTGTGGAGTGACCGCTGACCTCACAACACTGTGACCAGTAAGTAATGCTTTAAACATGTGCCATGTCACCACTGGGCATTTGCTGCCATTCCAATACTCTTTCCTTAGAGGGTCCTAGTCTGACAAAAGAACAATTTTTGTTTCATCTGTTATCACATAATTTCAGCTTGAACTGACTTTATAAATGTTTTATACTTCTGGAAAATCAGCGCAGTAAAAATCCATGCACGTCAAAATGCAGAAACATGTTATGAAGATGGCCTTTAAAGGCTCATGATATGATTGCTGTTTCTTTCATTAGAACAAAATCTGTTGCTTATCTTCACGACCTTCCTTGGAGACATGACTTCGCTTGTTTGTCTTTAATAGTCTGTGATTTGTATGTGACGGAGCTTTTGCAATCTAAGTGAAGCAGCCTTCAAGTGCTTCAAGTGGAGAATGTATTTATTTTTTTCTGTTTTATTCTTGGTTTTTGTGTGTTTTAAACAAACGAACCGGAAGACGTACAGACTGATTTAAAAATTAACCAATAATAAATTGATTTGTGGAAATTGGGACTGATGAACACTCTGGGGAAAAAATAGACAAAAAATAAAAAAATTACAATTTTTAACACTCTAATGCTGCTTTGATTACTTAATTGGTTCTACAATATATGGTTTAATATATGGCCGTATTTGAAAAGGTTCTGTATCCATTTCTTGGTGTAAAGTGTCATTGAATGTCATGAAAAGTGCCAACAAATAAAATGTATTATTATTATAGCATTAGCTTCTCCTCATTAGCAATGAATGTTGTTCACAATCCAACAAACTAAAATCAGAAAATAAAATAAAAAAAATATCAGTTATTTCGGCAAAGATGACTCACCTAAGATAGATAAACAGATACAGAAATGCATCTGAAATAAACACACAACTTTCAGAAAAAGATTTGCAATTGCTGTAAAAATACAGCGGTTAAGATGAAGGTTGTTGTTAAGGAGAAATTGAATGCTTTTTTGAAACATGCACACGAGAAAAGGCTGCACCCTGAAGCATCGGTGGGCACTCAATGGAAAGGACAGCAAGACTAAGATGGTGACAAGTCAGAACAGCTAGCTTCTGAGGTATAACAAGAGAGTCACATGTGATGATTGTCAGTGTTCCAAGAAATTTGCTGTTTTTGCAACACAGATGGTGGAGGTAGACATAACAAAACACTGTGTTGTTGATCTACAACACTGAGCCAGATTTGGGTTAATCAGACTAGTCCTGTTTAGACGACAATACAAAACACTGTTATATTACAATGAAAAAACACATTTAAAATAAGTTAATGAACAAGATTATTATAGTCTCTGTGAGCTTTTACAAATAGAAAACAGCTATATTTTGAAATATTGAAAATGATTGTAGATGTCTGAGGAACAATTGAGACTTTGGCCGTAAAAAAAAGCACTCCGGATCTGCACAAACTGAAAGGTTCAAACAGTTAGCAAACAACAATTGTGCCTTTATCTTCACAGAAACCCAGTGAGCAAGCAAGAAAAAGATCCAATAATCAAAAACTAGGACAAAGGTTCAAAAGTCAAAGAGCACCTTTTTTGCCTTAAAGGTCCAATCTATTTATCTCAGTGTTTTATGTCAATTTAAAAATTTGTATGTAGTATAAGTGTTGCTGTAAATGAAAAAAGTCTTGATTCAATTTAGTCCAAAACAGAGGTATAATAAGGATGAACAAATACTGCAGCTTTGAGCATTGACTGTATAACATAAGATGTGTTGACAAAATTAACATTTGGTGATATGCCAACAAATACGGAACTGTAAAAATGACATTTTGTGGATCTTTAAAGTTTTGTGGCATTATATATTTGTCAGGGGTTCAATTTATTCCAAAAAAACACAGTGGGGAAAAAGATAGAATGTCCTAATTTTGTCCATTATTTCCATAATACATCAGGCTTTGGAACTCCACACTAAATCCGAAACATTAGGAATTAAATCAGATCACTAGCCAATTGTAACCAGATACTGAAGACTGGGTCCTCAGACACCACATGATGTGATCACGAGGAATAATCTTGCTCTGCATGATAACGATTCCTCGCTCTGTTGAAATGAACACTATTTATCACATTAGATTAAAACAGAGAGTTCCTTTTTTTTCTTTAGCCCTTTTCTCGACCATTAAATATCGAACAGCCTCATTCAAATCGCAGCATATTCCCCTGGTTCCCCTGACTCAGCTTGGTAGAGTAGTCATAGAAATATAGCCATATTCTACTTAAATGACACGCTGCCACCTATTTACTTTTACTTCCCAGACAGACTCGTGTGTGTTGCAGAATTCACATTTAAAACAAGTGGTTTTAAAATCAAACAGTGTTTCTTGATAAATCCATGTCCTGAACTAGGTGTACCTCATGCATTGGTGATCCGAGAAAGAAAAAATTGCATAACCACTCACCACATGACACCACATGCCACCCTTTTTGAGATGGCAAATGACGTTTGTATTTGGTAAGCATGTGAATGGCTGGTATTCAAACTGAATTTTGATTTATCTGGTGTTATGGGTGGTGAAACAGGGCTGCAACGCATTGTGTAAAGGATCAGCTAACATGTACACAGTTGAACTCTTAATGTCCACTGCTGCATCCATTTTTATAAAGATTTTTAATCATTATTGGATGTTTAATGTATATCAAAAAACTGATCTTTTCTGAAACAAACTAGCATTTTTTCTATGGAAAAGATCGTTAGAAAAATGACTTATCAAACGAGTTATGAGTGAATATGTTCATTTAGAATTTGAATAAAATAACAACAAAGGCGACTGTAATCAACAATCAACAACAAAAATTTGCTGGCATCAGCAAATAATTCAGAAAAAAGAGAAAATATGTGTAAGAATATAAACGATGGCACTATTTTCAAATATATTTCAAAATACCCTTCAACAGACACTGCAATGTCTTGGTGAAGGTGTTCTTGAACAGCTATAGTGGTGTACTAAAGTAAACAAGTGTAATGGGTCAAGGCCAATAGAAAGCATGTGTTTGAGGCCATTTCTAACCTTTGGTCAATAGAAAAGAGGGGCTGATTTCCAGGGAGGGAAGGATCCAGGGAAAGACCTCACAGAATCTTAATAAAGATTGATATAACTAAAAAAATTATTTCAAAAGTGAGTAAGAGATATCTAAATTGTCTAAAATACTACATCTCCATTGGGTTTCTTATTATTGCTTAAAAATGACTGTGGCATATACATCTTGTAGGAAGTACAAGACATGATATGCTTATGTTTTTCAAAGTTCTGGCACAGTGTGTTAGGTTTAGGAAAGATGTGTTTATATATATTATAATATTATAATAAGTTTTCACCTTCTCTTTGCTGTTTAGGTGGATTTATTATTTATATCTCAACACTTTGATTTTCATTATAAAACAAAAAAACTGTTCATTGTCAATTTGTGCAATAGAAAAAGACAACATGTAATACTCAGAATGTTTTGTTGCACAATTTCAGGTTTGTTCTGGATTTATTGTGTATTGTAATTTAAAATATTTGTCAAAGAAATCAAGCGTGTTTTAATGTCATTTAACAGAGCAAATTGTAAAGAAGTAGAAAGCGCCACAAAACATATTTTCAAAGAGTTAATTAAAAAGTCATACAAGCGTATTAAAATATAAAAAAATAAAAAAGAGGATGCAATGGAGATAATACTCAATATATTTAAATATACATGTTTCAAATTCACCATTCTGTACATTCATAAGCTCTTTTAAAGTCACTTACTGTGCTGATGTTTTTGTTCCGAACTGATGCATATCCCCTGACACCTCACTTCTTACAGTTGTAAGACTCTGCGTCTCTCCTGAAATATTAATACTGCTGCTGTCAGAACATATCTGTGCCAATAGACTAGGCACAGGGACTGCAGATGCATGTGGTTGCAGACTGGGCCTGGTTTTAATTCAATAGGATGGTAACGTGTCTCTATAGGTCATATCTAACCTATGTTCCATAGTATTTTAGGGGAATTAGGCCACAAACAAGCACAGCGCTGTGGTTTTCTTCCTACAGTTAAAACATTCTTCATGTGAACTGAAGATGAATACGTTTTAGAGGTTGTAAGTGTGAATGTTGCCGAGTGGAACAGTCTTTCACATGGAAACAACCGTGAATGTTCAACATCAAAATACATATCTTTCTGGACACATATTCGGGACATTATGATACTCAAATATTTTGAATAGGTACAAATGGCAATAAAAACAATCTCTTGTCCCCCGGTCAGATCGCTATCTGACCCCCCGAAAGAGCTACAATGGCTTTGCCTGTAAACAGGATCTCTAGTTAAATCCCATACTCGGTTATGTGAACAACTTTGTTTTTAAAATCTGTGTGTCGACAGTTGCTTGTCAGTCCAGTTGTTGGTGAGGATTTGCTCACAAAGACCAGGATGTTTCTAGAGCCTGTGTTACTCTGTATTGTGCGGTCAGTGCTTTAGACTTGCTGGCAGTTACAGAATGGACAGCTTAGCACTGCCTTGACTCATGTGTCTATAGTCGTGCCGCTGATCCATTAATCTAATCAAGGATTACAAATGCTGGCTGAGAATGGTCAGGAGTATCTGGCTCTGACGTCATGAACCTCTACATCATAGAGATGGCTAAGCTCCTTTTCATAGAGTGAGGTGAAGACAAGAAATATCTGATATGAAAATTCAATACATTGTACTTAAAATCCACTATCCGGGGAGTAATTGTTTAATCAAAAAAAAAAATACACACTTTCCCATGTGATATTGGTTTAAGCTCCTTCAGTTACTCAGAAAAAAAGAAGGAACATGGGGTAATGATCTATATACACAATATATATTCATAATACATAAACATATATAGACGTATTGGCAGTGTCACATCTTTTAAAGGGAGCAGTGGTAAAGACTCCCTCTCTGATCACAGCAGGGTGGTGTCAGGAGCTGGGGAACCCACGATGACCTGTGACATGACGATAGGAGTGGAGTTGAGTAGATGATGTTTATTGCTTTGGTGGAGTAGATAGAGTGATGATTAAACCCAAAAGAGAGTACACGGAGAACAACAAGGAGCACCAAAATACAAACATGTTAGGCGTATGCAAACCAAACAGAGATCTCACATAAAACCAATTAGAGCTTCTAGAGATTCAATCTAAACCAATAGAAACCTCTTTCACTTACCATGCTTCCCACAAATAAAGCGAACTTCCAGAGGAGGTCAAGGATGCTAACACTTTGGCAAAATTTTTAATTCTAGCTAAAAACATTTATTTAACAGAACAATGCCCAAACAGTTATATTCTTGTTCATTTCTCTATTTTAATCATTATGCAATTAATTATTGGTGGGTGCGAGAATAATCTGCAATTTGATCATAAGGGTTTAATTAGCAGGCTTTCCATGACTTTATCACATGGTTTTTTGTGGAGTTTTTAATTGTGTTTTAATACCCAGATGTCAATATCTCTATGTTCACTGTCTTAACTCTCTGAAAATTGTTGGAATGTTATAATGTCGTTTTTAGAACAAAATAACCGACGTTATTTTACGAGAAAAGCTAAAATAGCTCTTCAACACTTTAACCGTGTTGAATTCACTCTCGCGCTCATAAATCTTCAGTACTTTTCCGCAGGCGGGGCTTCAGGCTTGCGTCACGTCCGGTACAGCCCCATGGCTTTTGTTAAGCGCGTGCTCTACCGCTCGCTGCTGTCAAAGCGCGCTCTCCGATCCAAGAGTCTCGAGACCAGGCAAAGCAGGCTTTTACGGACGCTAATAGGTGCCATATCTATTGCTTTGGCAATATCCTCAACCGACATCTTTAAATTGACCTTAAATATGTCTACCATCGTCAACGATCATACACATCGGGTAAGAATTCATTACGTCTCTATCGAGTGCATGCAAAGATTCACGTACTACTTCATGCTTATTATTTAAATCAGCAAATTTTTTAATCATAAATATTAATTAACTTTCGTGTATGTTTCTACTACGAGTTAACATAAAAATAGCATTTCCTCGTGTGATTGCCACGTTGTGCCTTTTAATCTGCTTTTAAGCCACCCATGCTTTGACCTAATCGGAACCACTCACGTGAGTTTAAGGTTGGTTGGCGTAGCAAAAGGTGATATTTTAATCATTATGTATTTTTTGTTAGATTTTTAAATCAGTGAAAATATTCATACACTGTACATTTATGTAACAACACGTGTTTATCAAATTTACCTTGAGTAAAAAAATAATGAAATGTTACAAATATTTATTAAATTTCATCTGTTATAAATTTAAACATTTCTAATTAATTTCACGCATGTGTTCTTCCTAAAAAGGCAATAATAGGGCTCCTTATATTTTGAAATTTATGGGCGAACATATAGACTATATTATTATTTTAAAGGCCTGCTAATATAGTCAAGTGTATGTAAAATAAATATATGCATCATCCTCCTTAAAAAATGTAAGATAATGTTTACAAAGGTAATAGGTTATAGTGTATTAAAATACAGGTAAGTGTTTTCATTGAGGAGTACCGTTACAGCTAGAGATGGGGACAGGCCGTCAAGGTTACAAAAAATGACAGCCGTGCTTCATATTGAAATCTTTACTGAATTTATCTGCGAACACACATTTTGCGTGTTTGTTGCTTCTTTAGTACGTAAGATGGGGGGGGGGGAATTATAGCTAGGTCCTACTGACCTAGTTTTGGGGGTTTACTGTACAATCGGGCGAGGGATTCAGAGACATTGCGGGCATAGCATGATGCAAGCGCCGTGGAAACGTGGATGCTAGGGAGTGTTGAGTGACACTTCAGGTGGCCAATCATATCGTAGGAAATCACACGTTGGGGCAGGATGTGACGTCATTCGGGCGTAGACGCATAAACGGCCCCTCTGTTCATCGTTGGTCATCCATAATGGACTAAATGTAAATGAATGTATTAGTTACATTAGTTGTTATTATTATTTTGTTTGAATGTGTGACTAGTCATTGTGGCTTTTCTTCTAATATATTTTCTTCTTATATATTAGTGTCTTCTTACTGGAAACTAATTTAACACAACTGTAGATCTACATGTAACTGATATTAGTTAGTATTCAACATTGACCCATTCTTAAGGATTATACAAATTATTATATTATGCTTAAATAAATAAATACATACAAACATAAATTGTTACAATTTGTGCCCGCTGTGAAATCAAAACATTTGATTTCATTCATTGCTCTGATGTGGAATTAAATGTAAAGAGGTAAAATGGCAGCACATTTGAGCCTGACCACCAATCTAAAAAAAGTTCCTACAAATGCTCCTTATCAGATGCCCAGTAAACATCAAAAGATATTACTTGATATTGGAATGTTTCAAGCGTTAATTCCTGTGTCTTGATCTATTTCCTCAAAATTCTTTCAACCCTAACTGCGAAGCAATTACTTCAACCACATTGAAGCAAATCAGAGAAACATTGCAGTTGGTTCACTTTGAGTCAGATCTATGTGGATTACTTAGGTTTGCATTCTTTTTGTATGTATAAAACGTTGGAGCTTCCTAAGTTTCTCCTTTAACAACACCTTTAAGACCAGAAGTCTCCTTTATGCATTTTTCAGCTTGCTCCCCATCATGAGTCATCTGGTGGCTTTTACCTGACCTTAATCTAACTTAACTTACCCATTACCCTTTTCATTAATGTTTGTAATCTATTAGTGTGGAGCTGAGGCAAATAAAAGCCAAGATGCAAATGCAGCTTTTTAGTTCTTTGATGTTCAAACATAATTTATTAATTCACTATAAACAGATAAAAATATTCAGGGATTACTGTGAATACAAAATTCTCTTGTATGTTGGAGTTGCATAACAAGCGCCTCTGCTGTCTGTGGCTTTGTGAAAGGAAAAGCTATGTGTTTAATTTAGACAGAGAGGGGACAAATCATTTTGGAGCATGTTATGTAACCCATGGAAATAAAGCACATATTTTTGAGCACAGATGAATATGATTTTCTGATGTAAAATTTTACCATGCCTTTTCCATTGCCTCAAG
This sequence comes from Danionella cerebrum, assembly GCA_007224835.1. NCBI lineage: Eukaryota > Metazoa > Chordata > Actinopteri > Cypriniformes > Danionidae > Danionella > Danionella cerebrum. Next base: position 163,880 of record SRMA01023950.1, read on the forward strand.
TTGGAGAGCAAAGCATTTGCACACTGCCCTTCCCACACATTTTATGCAAAATCCACATTTGTTGTTCTCTGCGGTGAAACAATTCCTGTGCGTGTTGCTTTGGGATGTTCTTGACAAAGTGAAGAGTTAAATTGTAGATAGAGCAAAAAAGGACTTTTCGTTAGCAATTATTTTTTTAAATGTTGCTGAAACCATTTATCTACTTCCCAAGATAACCTGATTAAAATTTCATCTTTTTGGTCTTGGAAGCATATAGGCTCTTAGTACTCTCAACTGTGCCCTTGCAGCCAGAACCCCTGGTAACCCCTTGATAAATATACTGGAGATATTTTGGGCAACTTTGCTGTTGTAGGATGAAATTGGCAAGATTTTCAAAATAAATTCAAACTTTAAAGTGGTAGTGAATGTTGGAGTATATTGATAAGCTGCTCTAAATATACATGCTATATTAAAAATGTCATGGTTTCAGTTTTTGGTAAAAAAAAAATAATAAAAAAAATTGTCACGCTGCATAGTTAAAAGCTAGAAACCTAATGTGATCGTTAACCCATTTAGTCACTGACAAGGATAATACAAGTCCAACTTGGAAAAGGAGGTATAATAAGCAAATGAAATTAGAAGTTAGCAGTGGTAATGGGATGGACTAAGGACTGGGATGAAATGTCTGAGGACTGTCACAGTCCTCTTTATTCTCCTTTTTCAGTAATTTAGTGGTTTAAATACAAGGCTGCAGGTAAATTGTGGTGGTGTCTGTTAAGTTAATAGAAGTGTTGCTGTGTTTCAATTTTGCCTGTTCTTCTAGATCGTTGACTGTCCCACACTTATAAATGGAGCATTGTGCTCAGTGCATGCCAAAGAGGTCAAAGATATTATACATACAAAACGGTCTTTGAATGTGTTACTTCCACCACACAATTTGTATCTGTCCACCTTTTCTGTCTTCTCATAGATTTGGCAGCAATTGTTTGAGTGTTTGAACAGTCTGTGTTCCAGGGACAGATTTGTTACTGTCTGAAACTGCAAAGACAGATGCTTGATCCGTTCTGACCCTTAAATACCTTGATTATTACTTCCCAATTCTACTCTAAGTGGACCAACCACTCTCAGATTAAGGTTGCCAGACTAATATTGAACAGATCACACTTTTTTTTTTGGAGACATTTTTGTTAACTGTTCTTTTTCCATCTTTGGCGTAACATGCAAAGTCCCACCCTCCCTTAACTTTAGCGCTCACTGATTGGATATTTGCTCGTGGACGTGCATTTCGTTCCCCGACATCTGCCTTTTCAAATGTGAAACTAATAATATTAGATAAAGGAGTTACTAATATGAGGAACCGATATAACGCAGTTGACAAGGGCATACCAAACGAGGAGGGTGTACTGAACGGTTCGGTATAAAACCAAGTGTTGTGGCATCCCTAATGTGAACTGCAGGTGTTCATGTGTTTTACATTAACGTTTACTTAAAAGTAGACCACAAATGATCCTGACATTCCCCATTGTATTTTCAAATAAATCAACATTTGGAAAGAAGCAAGCAGTAGAGTAAAAGCAGACTGACCAAAAGTCCTTCACTGGCTCCTCAAAGCATTTGCATCAAGTGAGAGTGAAGTGGATAAAAGGATGAGAGTGGAAAACTACCAGCAGTTTTTTTCCCATGTAAAGCATGAGGGTTCCACATACTGAATCTCATTTGTTTTGCAGTATTTTTCCATCACAGCTGTCACCACATCATGCAAGTGATTTGATAACCACTCAAAAATCCAGACTTAGACATTATAAGTGCAAAGTAACAAATAATTGACTGTGAAAATCCCTGGAAGCATTTGTGCACGTGGTAAGGGTTTAACTAGACATATGATCGAGGATATTTTTTAATATGGGTGTTGCAGAAACCAAGTGAGGGATGATGGAATGGCTCTAAAAGCATAGTCTGAGATTTAAGCAGCTCCTTGAATTAAGCATGTGTAAGACTGGTTCTATCCGGATTATTATGTACTGTATGAGTAAAAGCCGATCCAGAGAAAGGCACGTGCTTAACTCGATGAAAGTGGTCAGTGGTAGAAAGCTGGGTCAGTCTATGATGGGCATTATTGCTAGCCTTGAGCGACATGTTCAATTGCGGATGATCATTTTACAACAGGATTAAATGCGGCAGACTGTGACGTTGAGAAAAAAAAACTAGAACCATATAGTGTTACCACATCCTAATGTTCTTTATTGCTTGTCTTGCAGGTTATAATGCACAATCAACACAGAAAAGGTTTGAGTCTATAGCCAACGGGACATCTGAGGACTTGATTGCAGTCACTCTAAGCCTGAGAGTTTGAGTCATCTCTGACCCCCTGCTGTGCCCACCGATTGCCTGCCTTTGCCTTTCTTTTCACGTTGTGGTGAAGCAAATCTAGGTATTCTTGGCACTATATTATTCGTGCCTTTTGATTTTCCTAAGTAAATTACCTCTCCCAGACACTCATCGTTTAACACCAGGTAAGACCCTGACTTACTCATGATACATGTTATATGTACACTACAGAAACAAACACCTAAAATCTGTTATCATTGTACTTGAGCAGTATCTCTTTGAGTAGGTGATGTTTATTCAATAAACATTATGTGGGGTAAATGTGTTGAGGTTACATACATTACATAACTCAACCACTGTTTTGCTTTTCCAAAGGCTTTATTTCCAAAATGATTCCCAACGGATATTTGATCTTTGAGGACGAAAGTTTCCTGGACTCTACCGTGGCTAAGATGAATGCCCTTAGAAAGAATGGCCAGTTCTGTGACGTGAGACTTCAGGTAACACACCCAGTTTAACCATATTCCTCCCTGTGAGTCATGAAAAGGTCATCATTCTCATAAGAAAGTTTAAGTGTAATTGTTGGGACCATAGATGGAAATCATACGGATTTGATGTATTTATATTGAACTTTTCCTGGGGAGTGGGGTGGTGCTTGCTAGCCTCCTTTAGAAAATGGTAAGGGACTGTTTTCCATCCACCTTTTTTATGGGCATTTTATACTCTCGCAAAAAAAAAACCCTGGAGACAAATACCAAGATGCACATACAGTTGTAGGATTTGTAACTGAGTAGGATAAACTTTTTATCCTGTAAGAACAAATGTGAACAAAAAATGTATTTACCGTATAAATCACAATGTGTTCTGTCGGAGATGTAAAACAATGTAGAGACTTTGGGTAATTTTGTGTTCCTGTTGGTGCATGAAATCATTTGCAGTTTTCACACTCTGCAGGTATGTGGACATGAATTGATGGCTCATCGGGCAGTGCTTGCTTGTTGCAGTCCATATCTGTTTGAGATCTTTAACAGCGACTTGGAACCTCACGGTATCTCCCATGTCAAGTTTGAGGATCTGGACCCAGAGGCTGTAGAGGTTCTTCTAAACTATGCTTACACTGCCCAGTAAGAGACACAGAACGCAGACAGCCAGTTAATTTGTTTTAGTAACTCCAATATTCTTACTTAAAATGGACTTGTTTGTAGGTTGAAGGCAGATAAAGAGCTGGTTAAGGAGGTTTACTCGGCAGCCAAAAGGCTCAAAATGGACCGAGTGAAGCAGGTATGTCCTTTGAGTGACCACAATCTGAGATCAAGCCATTTCTGAATCTGTAAACCTCTTGCAGATCTGTGGCGACTATCTTCTCTCTAAGATGGATTCTCAGAGCGCCATCTCTTATCGCAATTTTGCCAGCTGCATGGGAGATGGTCGACTCTTGGGAAAGATAGATGGCTATATCCAGGAGCATCTTCTGGAGGTGTCTGAGCAAGAGGATTTCCTCAAACTCCCACGCCTTAAGGTAACCTGACGTTTAATCTTTAGGGTCATGTGCTATTCTTGACTCACAACCTTAGCCAAGCTAAAAATACATTTTCTTCTGGCCTTGGTTATAGTTGGAGGTGATGTTGGAGGATAACCTTACTTTACCTAGCAATGGCAAGCTTTACTCAAAAGTGATTGGCTGGGTTCAACGCAGTCTGTGGGAAAATGGTGAACCCCTGGAGCGACTGATGGAGGAGGTTAGTACTGCGCTCCATTGTGAGCACCTCTCTCTCCTGTCTTCCCCTCGTATTTCATTCCATTAGCAGATTTAACAGGTCTGTTCACACCAGCCATCTTAACAGTAGAGGTTGGTTGAGTTTACTCTCTCTGCCTTCCATATCTATTTTTGTTTCCTGTCCCCCTTCACCCACAAGTCACCTCAGGCCTTTAAGTATATATATATATATTTAGGTACAGATTGGGGCTGTTACGCTCTCCTCAAAAAGCGAATGGGTAGTCCAGGTGAGCCAATCATAAAACCCTTGAATGCTCAATGCTGTGCAGTAAATGCAGCTACTCTGTCTGCTCACAGAGAGAGAAATGGCATGTTGCCATCTCAATAACATCTCTCTCTTCTCTAAACAGGTGTGTGAGTGAGCATGTGCGAGTGTGTTTAAGCTCTGGGAACTAGCACTAACAGTTCTTCCTCCCCGCTGATTTATCTTTCCATAGGTTTAATAGAGCAAACACCAGCAGGATTCTCACAAGACAGAAGAAGCCAAGACTGGGATCCTCCAGGGTAATGAGTCAGACAACAAGAGGGAGCCATGTAGGAGCCAAGTGTTTGGCTCTTGTCTATTAACCAAATGCATTTAACAGCACATGTTTTTTTTCACGATAACACTTCAAGAAATTCACACATTTAATGCATGGAATTCAAACCGTGCGGCACTGTTGTTATCCCACATGCATTGCGTTCAGAAATATTTGGTCTGCAAAAAACGTGGTGCAAGTGTATAAGATGGAACTTAAATGCTTCATAAAGCTCCCATTTTCTACAGCTTAGATATTGGAGCAGACCTTCAAGCAATTTTAGCATAGGTCAATTTTATTTAAAATTACAAATCTACACCTTGGTGTAAAAGTTGTATATTTATCTAGTCCTCAAGGTTATATTTTGCAGGAGTTGGATTGCTGAACTTTGGCAAACAATATATTGTCCCCACAGCCCAGTTTACACTGTCTAATCAATTTTTGACCCAATTCCATTTCTTTCTTTCTTTTTTTTGTTGCTCAAATGTAACTCAGTTCTGATCAGGAAGTTTGCAGTGGTTTAATCATGTGACCTGGGAAGTGCGTGACTGCTTAATATCACAACAAATAGATGCTATGTTTTCACGTTATTCGTTAACATAAGCTAACTTTGCTTAAAACGGAGAGCTATCATTCTAAGCATATTTCCTATATCTGTTCCACTTTTACAACATCTTGAATCAATGTGTAAGCAAAAGGTGGAAAACAAATACAGGCATCAAATCAGAAGTTTTCATTAAATCTTAGAGGCTAGAATCTACCTGGTCACTTTTGGCGAGGGGACATTTTTATTTAAAAGCATTAATTTTGTCGTATTCATTGGTTTTTAGTTTGAATCAGTTATTAGATAGTTTTTAATCATGTTCTCAATGCAAATGAATCATTCTAGAGACTGGAGCAGATCTCGGACCTCCTTTTTAGGAGTTTTTTTTTTTTGTCCACTTTTGGTCCAAAAAGCGGGACCCAACTTTACCTTCAGAACTGACGTGTTAAGTTCAATTCACTCGAGCTACACTTAAATGTTTTTACAAAAAAAACTGTAAAGAAAGCTGAACTGAATGGCTTTAACTGAAGGTTGAAAACCATTTATTTTTATCAGTTCCTTACTATGAAGATCTAGAAGACTTTTAACCTCCCACAGCTAAGAAGTTGGACGCGGCATTACAGTTAGACTGCTCTGACAGGACTTCCATTTCTTATTCTTTCTACAAACTTGACAAAATGCTGCATAGCAAAGAGTCTGCCATTTTCAGCATCTGAAGATCTTGGGACCCCAGAAGAACATTGTGTTCTTTTTCTTAAAGAAGTTTCTTTTACCAGCATCTGCAGCGAATGAGCACCATGGGCCTCCACATCCTAACTTCCCTTCCTCCTTTCCCCACGTAGTTGGGTTCTTTGTTATGGAGACAGCCACATGGGTTCTGTTGTCCCTGTGTGTTTTACAGGTGCAAACGCTGTACTATTCGGCTGATCACAAGCTGCTCGATGGGAGCCTGCTTGACGGCCAGGCTGAGGTGTTCGGCACTGAGGATGACCACATCCAGTTTGTGCAGGTACACAACCAGCACTGAGCTCTTCTCAGGCCGGACCACAGCAAGCCCATAGCAAACTAGGACTATTGGAGAGGTTCTTGAAATTTAAAATGTAGCCTCACACTGAGATTCAATTACTTTAGGGGTAGTTAAGTTCAAGCACAATCCAAGGCATTTGGTGTATAATGAATGGTCCCTTGGTGACCAGTCCAAATAAGAAGAATCCTTTGGGTTGTTCACCATTATTGTAAAAAACAACTTTTTACGCAACTGTAACTTGAAAGATCTACATTTTTGGATCTAGGCCCCCAAGACAATAAGTAGTATTTAAAGGACGATTCTTTGTAGCATATCAACATTGTCCAACTTAGGCTGTCAGTTGAGCTTAACTGAGTAGTTTTTATTTCTTGAACCTGGTAAGTTTGGTTAAGATCATTCCATAGTAGATTCTTGGACTGAGAAATTTGTATCTGGACCATGGGGTTGGAGTCTGTAGCTGCACTCTGCCTTTGCAGAAGAAGCCCCCACGTGAGAATATACATCGACAGCTGAGCACCAGCTCCTCTGGCAGTCTCTCCCCGGGATCCACCAAACATCCCTGCAGGCAGGAGTGGAAATACATAGCTTCCGAGAAGACCACAAGTACGTGTGGAGAATGACGCCATCATAAGTTCACCAAAAACTATCTGCCATCATTTTTCAAATCTACTCTCTCTTCCCACAGATAGCACATACCTGTGTCTGGCTGTGTTGAACGGGATGCTGTGTGTGATCTTTCTGCATGGGCGGAGCAGTCCCCAGACCTCACCCTCGGCTACACCTTGCTTAACCAAGAGTCTTAGTTTTGAAGGTCAGCCGCAAGAGGAGGAGGTGGAAAAGCTACTGGCACCCATGCACTATGCTCGATCTGGTTTGGGGATAGCTTCTTTGAACCGACGACTCATCGCTGCAGGTTTGTAAGATTTCTAGAGTATAGAAAAGAGTCTGTGACGATTTTGTCAACCAGTGTTTGGATTCAGGGGGTTACAATCGGGAGGAATGCTTGAGGACTGTGGAATGCTACGACTTGGAGAACAACAGCTGGACTTTCATTGCTCCAATGAAGACTCCACGTGCCCGGTTTCAGATGGCTGTGCTCATGGTGTGTACATGGTGAAACAGATATCAAAGCTAAAAAATGCTGAGAGATAACCGTTTTTCTCCAATCAGGGTCAGCTTTACGTGATGGGTGGTTCCAATGGTCATTCTGATGAACTAAGTTGTGGGGAAACCTACAACCCATTTGCTGATGAATGGTCTCAAGTTCCAGAGCTTAGGACCAATCGTTGCAATGCAGGTACAAGCAATTTTTAAAAGAACTTTAGTTTTACCCTAAAGGATCAAATGTCCATCAACGCTTTGTTTTTTTTTGCTTGAACAAGGTGTCTGCTCTCTGAGGAACAAGCTATACGTTGTTGGAGGATCAGATCCGTGTGGACAGAAAGGTCTGAAAAACTGTGATGTGTTTGATCCTGTGAGCAAAGCCTGGACCAGCTGTGCCTCTTTAAACATCAGTAAGAGACTCTCAAAACAATTCCTCCAATGGTTTTTGGACTTTTAAAAGATTGGGGTTTGATTTTTACCTTAGAGTTAAATTGATGCATTTTTGGCCATGTATAGGAAGGCATCAGGCAGCCGTGTGTGAGTTGGACGGCTTCATGTACGTGATCGGTGGAGCCGAGTCGTGGAACTGTTTGAACAGTGTGGAACGCTACAACCCGGAAAACAACACTTGGACTCTGGTTGCTGCAATGAACATCGCTCGAAGAGGAGCAGGAGTTGTTGTGTACGAAGGTAAGGACGGGACAATGTGGGAAATGTAAGCGTTTATTGCGCAAGTTGAACAACGTTTCTATTGTAGGTAAACTTTTTGTCGTGGGTGGCTTCGATGGCTCTCATGCGCTACGTTGCGTTGAAATGTACGATCCTGCTCGCAACGATTGGCGAATGCTTGGGAGCATGAATTCACCACGCAGCAACGCTGGAGCAGCGGTCCTTGATGATGTTATATATGCCATTGGTGGCTTTGATGGAAACGACTTCCTCAGCTCTGTCGAGGCCTACAACCCAAAATCTGACGAATGGAGCACTTGTGTCGATGCCTTTTTCAATTCCTAATAGCCAGGGAACCAGTGGGAGGGGGGTTATCTCACTCAAACTAACAGGCTTAGTGACGTAATCGTGCTTTGTGATGTCCTGTATGTAAGCGAGGGTAGGGGATTGGGTGGGTTTTTGGATTTGTTGAGGGTTGTCTTAAGGGATCATGAGACCGACTTTTCTTGTTTGGGTGGGGGTGGTCTGACAGGGGTTGCTGAATGCAACATTTAGCCTTTGCATATTGCATACTCTATTTTTTTTTCATGTACATATTTCTTTTTCCACTTAATGAAAAAAAAATGCCAACTTATTGCACACAGAGTTTACTTTGGTGAGTGTAGTTCTGAATTTGTTGTGGCAAGTTGAAGATTTAACTGATTGGTTGAGCCCAATAAGGATTGAATTGCTTACTGTAATTGAAGCTTTGTGCTTAAACATAGCCTTATTTTACAAATTAAAAAAAACATGGCTTTTCCATTTTGTATCGCTAGTCATGATGTAGGATTACTGAACCAATCTTTAAAGATGGCCTTTTTTATACTTTTTATACACTGCTAAGGAACCAATAGATAGACAGCAAGCAGACGCACAACTCTCATGAAGTTATCAGTGCCAGTTTAGTTAAATTAACCATGTGTCTAGTTGACTGTATTTCACTAATTTTTTTTTTTTTTTTTACTGATTTTAAACAAGTGATCCACATTTTTTTTTCATGTTTAGAAGTTACATTTTTGACTTGAAGGTTTTATTTTGTTTGTTCACCAAACTGACAAAATTCTGTACATTTCTATTGTGCTGATATTGTTTAACCAATAAACCATTTCAACCTGTACAAGTTGCTTCGTTTATTTATTTGAAAAATAAAAACCAAATTCTACCTAATCAATTTCACATTAATAACATGATTATTTTATTACTGCAAGTTATTAAACTGATTTATAATAAACTTTGATGATGAAATAAGTGGTGATTCTATTGTGTTTTCGGTTTCTCATTAAATTGCATCATATCTTATTTTTAGCCTCAAGCTTGTTAATTTGAGACAAATCACATCAGTTGTTCCGGCAGTAAGAAGTAGAGCAAAGACTTAAAGGCTACAGGAGAGTTGACATTATCTCCAAATGAGTTGTGACTAGTAATAATTGTAATTAAACATCTCTAAATATTCTTAATTGGAAATATTGAACTGCATTTTTTACTAAGGATGACTCAAATGAAGAATGTCAGTGCAACAAGCAATTTTAACATTTGATCTCTTGATCACTTTCTTTTCCAGGCAAAGCGTTTTATCTTAAAAATTCTGGACAAGATTGCTCATTGACACTGGGGCTAAATTTCCACTCTCTTCTGCTTTTGATTGGCTAGATCATGAGTGTCTTCCAATTACCTGTTTGCAGATAATGCCTTTCTATCAAGGAATAAATAATCTACAACTACTGCATATTTAAGGGATGGGTGGCAACCCCGGTTGCAGATATCTATACTTATAAATCTGAACATTATGCCATTATTCTTTAATTGTAAAAGTGGCTTGCCGTACTATGCATCACATTATCCTTTGGCTCAAAGTCAAGGAAATATCTCTATGGTGGGTTATGAAAAATATGGGTGTAGTTTATGAAGCAGACACTAATTTAACATGGTTTTAGATGCTGAGGTTTAATAATTAGGATAAGACTGAATAGTCTATTGACTGTATATGAAAGGAACAACCTCATGAGAAGCAACGTCCATTTTCCAGCACACGTCATCGGGTGGTGAAGTAATCTCGAGTGGAAACGGATGTGTTCCTATAATCCAACAAAGCCTCTCAAACGGATGTCTCAGTGCTGGAGAACACAGATAATCATCTTCAAATGTATCTTGACAGAAAAAGAGCATATCATAAACAGTTCTGCTTTATTAAAACAGAAAAATATTTTATAATAAATTATGCCACTGAAATGTGCTTCATGTTTTTGCACGTACATTTCAAATAAAACTTAAAGGTTAGCAACTAGAAATCTGTTGTCCTTTTTTTGTCAAATTAGGCAAGAACATTTTTCATGAGTAAACCAGTTAATTCCATTGTTGGCTGACTATATCCGACACTTACCGAGCCTCAAAGTTTCCAATGCCTTTTGACTGTTTTATGTAACATCTCGATTTGCCTCAGACACCACAAAAGTCAGAAAACTATATAGGCACAGATGGGGTTGAATATGGCCATTCTTCATTTCTCAGCAGCATTCATTTACAAAAAACATCTGCAAAACCAATAACTCCCCATAGACAATAAAAGAACTTATAAATTAGCTTCTAACATGTCTAAATAGACGATAGCCCTTTTGTATGTGATTAGCTTTTTGCCAGCCAATAGTCTGACCCTTCATCTCCCCTACAGATGCTTTACCGGTGTTGTAGGGTTAGTAGGTCTGGTTCCAGTGGCTTATGAGCCAAATCAGGCTGCTCTAAAGGTCTCAGAGTAGCTGCGTCAGATTGTAAATCAAGGCCACGGGTTCACTGCAGAAACACACTGATCCAGATTTGCATACAGCTCAGACAGTTGCCTTCCTCCTATACACAGCTTCTCCCTAAAGAAACACAAATATGTCATTCTAGGATAATGATTCGAACATGTATATGGAAAAAAAAAAATCTTTATTAAACTACCAATGGGAGAAAAAAAAAAGACAATCGATTTACACAGAATTAAACATTAATTCTCATAACAGGGATAATACAATTTATAGCAGTGAGAAAATGAACAGAAATACATGAAGCCTCTATTAAGAATAAATAAATGTACATTTATCCAAAATATGATTTTTCATTTTTTGATTTCAATATAAAAACATTTTGATAATTGATAAACACCTCCAAAAAAGACTTTTTAAGTACTGTTATAAGTAGAAAACTTGCATTTTTTATTTGTGCAAACAGTTCAAATGTATCCATTGAGGCAGTTTCTTCCGCTACACTGCTAAACATCCAAACAGGAAGTTGATGTCTCGTACACAGGAAGTGTACAAGAAGAGAAAGGTTGAGCTGAGGTGACTGAAAAAATGCCTTGTCTCAAACTTAATGAGGACATTCCACATTCATCTGGTTGATCACAAAAGAATAAAAATATACTCCTATGACTACCATTTAAATCAGCCCCTATTGTGATTAAAACATTGATGTTTCAAAAGCCGTAGTTGGAAGAAAAAAAATCTGCTACTCAAGGCCTTAGACTGCTTGATGCAATGGTTTCATAACACACATTTATTTTCAGTGAATGGTTGCTGAGGAAGAAGAGTTGTATATTGAGTTCTAACAAGAGTAGCCATTGTAGTAGCATATAACAACATTTTTGTATAATGGTAACCATTCTAATGATTTAAACATGTTAATAGTACGTTCAAACAATAAATAGTTCAACAAAGTAAAGAGATTCATAGAAGTAATGAGTAAACGACAACGGATATTTCATTTGAGGTAATGATCAAACATTACTGACTAAAACAAGAAGCTTCCTCATATTTACGGTAATACTTGGTTCATGGGATTTCGCACTCACACTGACTGGTCATCCACTCCCTCTCTTTCCAAGAGCATCGGGACTTACTTGAATCGAAGCCATTATTGTGCTTTCCTCCTCCTCTAAGAGCTCCCTCTTTCTTTCAACCCTTTTTGTCATGTTCAGATCTTGTGTTCTTCAATGTAAGTTATGTAACTTTCAGCATAAAAAAAGACCAAAGTTAAATGCATGCACTTTACATCCCCCAGTGACACTGAACCAGGTTTATGTAATGTTCACAGTATGGTGAAAGCAAGCACTGCTCCAGGGTTCGAAATTAATTTTTTTCTGAATAAATCCACATGGACAATAAATTATTTATGGACAGTATCAGTTGAAACTAAAATAAAATTGAAAGAGATTGAGTGGAGTGTTGAAGCTGTGTAGTGCATCAAGTACACGATTACTAGTCTACTTTAGCTTTTAAAGAAATATATTTGTGACATCCCACTTATACAGTCCTTACATTTGTTCTTTTTGACAGCATGTTGTCAGGTTCTCTAAATGAATTCCCTAAAATCTGACTACATTTCTACATCATCTGCTAACCTATTAATGTCATCAGCCGAAGTTCCAAATTAAATCATATATTTCAAATGCTACCAATAGAAAACTTTAACCATAAATGAACATATTTAAATCTATGCAAAAGAGGAAAGATGGAGTAGGGTGTTCTGCTTTTGGATGAGCGTGTTAATTGAGACATACAAAGCTTATCTGCATGGGAACCTTCGTATGTAAGTATGCAATGTTTTAATCTAAGCAAAGGTTGTGTTGTGTAATTCAGAATCTTTTATTGACAGAAAATGTTGAAAATGACTTTGCTGGTTAAACTGAATACTTTCTAAAGGTCAGTTGTATTTAATATAAGACCTTGTTTGCATCATTACAATACACAAATCTCTAGATTCATCTGCTCAAAACGAAACAACGATCAACAGTACACGCACAAAGCACACCATTTCTTCAGCCTAGCAATTACCAGGTTCACAACACCGTTGTCATGGCAACCACTGCACACGTGAGTAGCGAGGAACCATGGGACAAGCAAGCGAATGCTTTCTGAACCCAATCCATAGCAAAAAAAACTAAACGGAACACAACGCCACAGTAACAAAGCTCGGTTGAAAACATGCACGCAACACTGCACCTCAAACAGAAGCTGCGTCATGTCTGGTTTCTAAGGTATAAATCCCTGCTGAGAGATTTGAGACCGAGAGACAAGATGATCATAAAATCAATGAAACACAAGCTTGCAGGAAAAGGCATAGCTTTGTTTTTGGTTTCTGATGACATGGGATTATCTCCCAGCCCCTTGTAAAGTTATGAAATGCTCACGTAAGCCATACCAAAGCCTGATGGCTTTCAGACACCCGTGTGTTATGCAACAAGTCACAGTGATGCAACTGATAATATATGTTTCATGAGTAATTATGGCGTGGCAGTCAGGACATAGAAACTTGTCCAGATTGGACGATCACGTTTCTTTGCTCATTAGCAAACAGCACTAAATCAGACCTACTGGAGCATGCATCGGCACACGTGGATTAGTGTGGGAAATGAGGCCGCTGAGTTCTTGGGTGTCACGCCTCATTGACCCAAAAGAGGTGAGTGAGCTGCTAAAGATCAGCTGTCAACGGCTCCACAAATGAGCTTGCATTCGTCTATGTGCAGCTAGACTTGACTTCAAAGGTAATCAATGAAGAAAGTCAATAAAACAGTTCATTAAAATAAAATAAATGCTTAAGCCATTAGAATGGTTACTGTTATATAACAAGGTTAATATTATTGCATGCTCCTCTAAACAACTCTTTTTAGGAACCATTCAATTTAAAGAAATCAGTTGTAAAGAAATGCCTAATCATAAATCCTGCAAATTACAATTTCATCCAGTGAAACAATTATAACTGATTCAGAAGCCCAGGATGGACATGGGCCTCATGGGAATGTGATAAATCATGGTTGCAATTGGGTTTCCAGTTAAGACAGGTTTGGCACACACCGTTGTGCGCTGTGGGGGAATAACTTGAGGAACAGTGTATTCCAGTAAACGACTCTGGGGAGGTAAAACACTAACTTCCTCAGTGTGAAAGTGTGATGTGTGCAAGACGACAGTTTATAGCATAACCTGTTATTACACAGGTTAGTGGGAGTCGATGCAGCAGATGCCACGCAGAGCACATTATGACTTTTAGAAAACTTTTCGAATTCAGTGTAAATGCCAGTATTCTATTTATTGTCACAACTTTCTGATTTTAATTTAACGTTTTACTGGTTTAAATTAATTGAGGTCTATGAAAAGAGATCGTACAGCTTAAAAAAAACCCTAAATACATACTCTTTAACAAAAAAAAAAAAGAAGAAAGACTGTTATGAGTCATTGTAATGCTGTCAAAATGGTCTGTTTCAATAGGCGTGTTAACAGAATCTTCAGCATGAATCATTCACTGCTTATATATATTTACCGGTATATATATATTTTTCCAATGATATTAAAAATTGAATTCAAAATACTTTTTTTAAATAAGTTTGATGAAACCCACGTTTAGACAATTTAAATCCCCGAATACAATATTGGAAAATTTTGATATTTCATGTCCACATTACATTTAAAAAGCGCACATATATAGACACATACATGAAAACACAGACCAATTTCAGTTATTTTCACATATTTATTTCAATTACAAACTCCAAAAGTCTTTTATAACATTATGTCTTCTCATACTACTATAGATGAGACAACCCCCCCCCCCATAACCCGTTTGACTGTGGTTTGACAGACAGTAGACAAGCAATGATCTTTGTTTATAATTGTAATAAAAATGAGGACCAGTCTAGCATGGCCTATCCAGCACCTCACATTAAGAATCTGGATTGTGCACAGATCTTTTATCTGCCTAGCCACTGAGGCCGCTCTTTAAATCGCATGGTTCTATTTGAAAAAAAAAAAGTTATCTTTTTTTTGTATTTTAGAAATATAATACTGAGTAGATGACAAGTAGTTTGTGTAATAATGAGCCATTAATCCATGGCCGGCCTATTTTCCATGAATCCAACAGAGGATTCACTTCTGATGCAATGACACCATTAGAATAGAAAGCCAGTGGTCCTCAGAGACTGTGTGGTGCTGGCTGTTTGCTAAAGGTGGGCGGAGTTGAAACATTCAAAACAAAATAAACGGACTCACACGTAACTGGGTTAAGCAATGCTACGCAAACTGCAAGGTGACACGCAGATAAGCTGATCACTCATTTACTTGTATATCTCACGACTCTTTAACTAACCTGTATTCTTGTTGAGACGCGCAATCAAACAGGTCCCTGGCACTGAAACGTGGCTCCATAGCTGCAATCTGAAAGTGCAAAGCATGTCTGTTAATGTACAGAACACGGTGTACAGCTGCACCCACTCATATGGGACCATCATTGCTAACACATACAGGGAACGCAACATTCTTTCAATTGATCTCATCAAAGGATAAATTCTTTTTCAAACTGTGACTTAAACTAGATTCATTGCTAAATGTTTCTCATCTTTGTTATTGTTCTTATCATGATCTGCTTGATGAAACGTCA
This sequence comes from Danionella cerebrum, assembly GCA_007224835.1. NCBI lineage: Eukaryota > Metazoa > Chordata > Actinopteri > Cypriniformes > Danionidae > Danionella > Danionella cerebrum. Next base: position 179,269 of record SRMA01023950.1, read on the forward strand.
TTTTAGTTTTAGTCCTGATTTCGTTTTCACCTGGAACGTATTCCAATTGTGCAAATATCAACATTTAATTCCATCTCATCAATGCAATTAAAACTTTACTACCAATAAATGTATATTTTTCTGATTGAACACAAGATGTTTAGTGACCTTTTCTGACGTTTCAGTCTCACCTCGCTATTCGTAATGAAGGAAAGGAGGGACTGTGCATCCTCAACACGGCTGTCTGGAGATAACAACCTGTGGCGAAAAATGTTCAAACTTTAAATTTCAATGAAGTATGTTGTAGGATTATAAATTTAATATCTTTAGTAAACCATGCCGAATAGTTAACATTTTTTAAGTTACTGGATTCTTGTTACTGTAAACTTTTACTGTTGTAAAAGCCTGGGAAAAATAGTGCTGACCATTGGTTGAACAGGCCATTGATGATGTGACTCCACCCCTAAACTGTCTTTAAAAAGCATTGTAACACACGATTAGAATTAGAAGATGACTGCAGCCTTAGACATTAAACTTGTTCTGAAATCCCAAAATCTGGCCTTTGATTCAGAGTTTCCTACAATGTATAAAATCAAGACATTTGTAACATTTGTATTAGGACTGGAAAATAGACTTGAAATATAAGTGAATTGGCAGAAAAATGACCTTAGCTTGTAATAAATGTCATGGTACTTTTAAACTCAACATTGGGAAAGCGTTTAAAGCTTCTCTCTTTGAAATCAATCTGACCACTTTTTTACATCATGTCAACAGTTTTCAGAACCAGATTAAAGTTTAAACCCTCACATTAAATTTTCTTCCACTTTATAATTAACAGAGAAATAAAATGGTTAAAAATGTCGTCCTTTCTAAATTGCTCCCAATAGCTGTCAATTCAGTTTCCGAAAGGTTGTGATTTTGGAATGTTCTTGCTCTTCAAATCTTTCAAGATATTTTTAAGAAATTCTCTTAAACCTTATGACCATTGTGACCATCTTGACATGTGACAGAATCCGAACAGAAATCTTAATACACGCACAACATTTGGTAGCATTTTACTATTTCCTATCAGAGCAGAGGATCAATATATTTTCATTAAAAAATATATAGTTTCTTATTAACTCTATGTGAAACACAGACAATCAGATTTGTGTTATTTTCAACCACCCATATACTCATTAACGTATTTAAATGCATGTAAATGAGGGAGGTGATGAGTGTGGTGAAATTATTCCTCTTTAGTAATACAGACTCAGTTTTATTTCATATAATGAAACAATACTTTTGGACCCATGTTACATATGCACAGAAAAAAAGAGACAGAAGTGTGTTCTGCTCCTATATTTATACACGTTCGGTTAGGGAATAAATTTCACCAGGATCTGACGCATCAGTTTTTCTCTTCCCTTACCTTCTGTCAGAACAACCTTAAACAATAAATTAATTGAGCAGTCATTTCAACTAACTAAACATTAAGATTGCACTAATAATAAGACTAAATATAAATTATTTACATTTTCTCTCAAATGGGTTTCTGCTTTTCTATCTATGTTGATTGGGTTGTGCATAGATTTTGAGTGCAAGTACATTTCAATGTTTTAGTCAGAAATTCAAGCAAAGGTGTTTGAATGTCATTTTAAATGCACCAGTAAACCAGTACATGTCTGCATTGGCATGAATCAAAAGTGAAAGGCACCTTAAATATACAAAGAACAAGTCTTTGAGACAAAGCACTCAATGGTTCTAAAGGTGAATGTTCGCGTTTAACCTAAGTAAAGGTTTCCCCAGGGAGATTGAAAAAGTGACCTCTGAATTTTAATCAGAGCCTTTGTTAATTAGTATTCAGAATGTTTACTCATTTACAAAGTGACTGATTTATTGAAAGAGGCAAGAGACACGAACACCCTATAATAGACCTGACATGTCTGAACACGGCAGTGACATGTCCAAGGCTGTTTCTTTTAAATAGCCTTGAGGAGAAGCTACTGCTAAGTAATAAATATGTTTATGCTTGAACACCCTCTTTCAGACATTTGGAGGACATCGAGGCAAGCTTCTCGATGCATGTCTTAAAGCTCAACTCTGATTTACCGTATTCCACAGATGAGATTTTGTTGAGAGGCTGTTTACAATGTTGATAATTCGATTCCAGTGGGAATCGTCCGAAATAAGTAGCATTCGCACATTTTACATTTATAACAAGGCAGTAAATGTTTCTACAGAGATCAATTTCAACACAATGTAGAATTGCTGCTGTTTTGAAAGCAAAGGGTTGCCACAGCAAATTTGATTTCATCTTCTTGTTTGTTCATTCGCCGTATTGATGAAAATAACACTTCCTTTAAGCATTCTTTTCAACAGCATTTTTTCACACCTTTACGTTGTAAGTTGTGGTTTTAAATCTAATTGTGATTTGTTCTGCTATCTGTTTTGAATTTAACACAGTCTGGACGTGATCCTTTCTGCTTTCTTTTAAATATGAATACTTGTTTATCTTTGATGCCAAAATGAACATTTGCTTTTATAGCATCTTTTGCAGAATGTACGAGAAAAAATGTAGAGTAACTCAACGTGGAAGATGAAGCAAGCAGACAACAGAATGAAAAAGCTATTTCAGCAAGAGTCTGAATTATGCATGGCTTTTTTCATTCAGGAGCACGAGGGACAGAGAGGAGTAGCTCTGCACATTTGTGTGCATGTGTTGGCTCTGATGACTCATCTCTCTGCACATAAAAAACCTCTAGCTGTAACCACGGTGACAGAAAATAAGTTCCCTTCAAACCCAGACCTTCTGGCTTTTTGGAAAATGGGCATAAGTATAATATTAACCAAAAGAGTAAAAACAAACCTAGAGAAACAGACTGTGAAAGGTGATGTCACCACCAGACAGATGACTAATAGCGGAGTACTGCTTGGATTCATCTGATCATGTGACTGAGGATACTTTAAAGTGTTGGACATGTTCCTAGAACCGTTTTATCCACTCGTCTTTAATATTAATTTTTCTCTGACCTCCAAATACAAATGAGGAGAAATGCATTACAATTAAGGCTAAAAAAACAATATAAAATACAATGAGCAAGTCGATTACAAATCAATTTCTGTGCACTGATGCATTAATGCAGCCCTTGTGTAAAAATAATGAGCATAAAATCGATTAGGCAGACACTGAATTACCCACAAAACCTCTCTAACATTAACCTTGTGGTTAGCACTTAATGCACTGTGACAACATTATTACTGCACTTCATTAATTTCACTAACAACCAGAACAATATATTTTACAACCCAAAACCTTCTTGATTCCCAGGGGGTAATTTTAAAGGAGGCTGTTTTGTGTAAAAATGCTTTACATTACTGGAAGGATGTCAATAATACAAGGGTTGAATACGCCAAAAGCCTTTTGTTTTATAATACCTAATTTTTAAAGCAAACATTTCAACTACAAAAACAAAAAACATACCTTCATTTAAAACCATAATTTTCAATAAACCGAAATAAACAGCTTTTCCCACAAAAACTAGTTAATCCTTAGAAATCTGGAGGCTATTTGACTTTTTTTTATTACTTTACAATTTGCTCTATTAAATTACCTTTTTCGTGGCAATTCTCCATGGAATTTGTTTTTTCAAACCCGACACTGAACAAAAAAATAAAAATCAAGCAGTATATTTTGTCAAAAATCTACGCCCCCCTTTTTTTCCCAGCATCCCTCTTCAGGTGATGAAAAGACAGCTAGATCTTTTGAAAGGTACAATAATAGAAAAATGTAAAGTGTTTTACTAGCATGTGTTTACCTCTGAAGACCCTCCAGTAGTTGTTTCAATGCAGCAGAAAGTCTTTGAAGGCAGGACAAGGCTTCCTGAGGCGGGGGTGAGGTAGAACTCAGGTTTGGCTCAGTGGTTCCTGGAGTAAAGTGGAGTGCTGAGAACAAAGCAGAACTGAAAAGAGAGAAGAAAAAAAACAGAACTCACCGGTGAGTGCCACCGATACCATCCAAAAGAAACTGTAGACCCTTTCAAACAGAAACTCTTTAAAATACTATTATTTCACCATGTTGTTTCAAAATATAGGAACTGAACACAAAGAAATTGTTCTGATGCTGTAAATCGACAAGTAAATATCCTCACTCACCTAATCTGACACACATTGTTCCAGATGCTCTCAAACACTGTCCAAACCTCCTGATGGGATGGTACTGCATCCTCTTCTACTTCTGCCATCAGGGAGTCCTCATTATCAGCGTCATCCTTCTTTTTGGGAGGCTGAAAAAACAAAAATGCTAATTGATTTATTTTTATCACAATTAAATAATCCTCAAATTTTACATACACACTGACCTGCAATCGGTCCTCTAGTTCATGAAGAGTAGAAAGAGCTTGAGCGACGTCACTGCTGTACTGAGATCTGTCCGCTAGCGCAGACAGCAACTCTGTTGCCAATCTCATTGAATGGAGAACAGATGTAGGATCTACAGATTGACCTAAAGACAAACAAAATGCAATTAGTGAAAAAGAAAGCTGTAGACAGACAAAATTGTGAACCGTTATATAAATATAAAATCATAAACACATCAATTTTACACCTTATCCTTGTAAAAGGACTCTGATGGCTAATCAGCTCTGAATATAAAAAAGGAGAAGAATTTTGGTTTCTATTAGCGCCATTCCTGTAGTTTATATATAAACTTTCTGGGTCACCTGGTCAGAAATATCTACTAGAGAAATGAGTGAACTTTTGCAAAAACACATTGAATGTGAATTTACTCTCTGACAAAAAGAAAATGCTGAAAATATAAAATTAACTCATATAATTGTGACTATATTGTGATCTAGTTAATACCATAACCATAAATTTGAAAATGTGGATAAAAATTATGTGCACAACAGAGTAGTATACACTTTTTATCCTATAAGAAAAAATGGCCATAAACTACAATGGAAACGACATGTGATTTCACTTTATCAGATCTGGGGTACAATGGGGTGGTACTTTGGTCATTCCAAACTTCCTTAGCCAAAGTCTGTCACCAAATAGTTCGAGATTTTCACCCCCCAGAACTGTCTTGACTGGCTGCGTTCCCAAAGAGCAGTCTCCAAAAGTAAGATGACAAGACTGCAAATATTGCATTTTGTCTACGTGTTCTAAGACGCATGTAAGTAATTATACATGAAAAAGATTTTCTTTTTCTTCTTTAGATATTTCTCGCCATCAAGAAGTTTAAAAAACTTACACAAATAGTTAATGTGCTTATAGGGACAGCGTTCATCACAAAGAAGAGAAAATGGAGGAGCTTTTATTGTGATCTAGTTATGTAAAATACAATAAAAACGTGTACTTCTCCTATAATCTCCTCTTATTATGTTATCAAGAAACCCTGATGGCCAGCTCTGAGAGAGAAGAAGGTTAGATAAAGGTTAATGAATATGTTCACAGCTGTTAGTGGGAGAGAGATAAGTTTGCAACAGTTCATCTGCTCCTGGATACACATCATTATCCCCTTAGAACAGGGGAGAGTCACTCCTTTAGCTCTGCAAAGTACAGTAAATCACACACTCATGAACAGGAGGCCTCTGGTACTTTTCCACCCCTCGGGTCCTGAACAAACTCCATTCCTCCCCTCACTTGGGCTGGGCTCACAGCCAAAGGCAGTGGAGAAGAAAGGCACAGTCATACTTTTGCAAAAGTGATTGGCAGAATGGGGTCAAACTCGTAATGTAGCTTCACCGTTGATCACAGAAATGCACAGACAAAATTCATTTGGGGGTACGTGGGAGATGCTAAATGACATTGAGCACCTGAAGGTTATGGATGAAGCTAAAGGGGAAGACTATTATACAATGTTTACACCCTCAATTTCTGGACTGGAGGACACAATGCCAAAACAAAAAGCCACCATTGTTTTTAAGCTAATGACTGACTAGGTGTTGCCATCACAAGTCACATGACCTTGATGATGAGAAGGAACTAGCATAAAATGTGAAAATTATATTTTAGGACCATTGTATTGTGGCTTTACACTATTTTGTACAGACGTTGTATTTCTTCATTAATAATAATCCTTTATTATGAGCATATCAAAACATTTTGCGTCACCAACTTGCTTATTCTCCTTGACAAGTTTCACATCCTACACTTTATAACCCAAAATCTCCCAAAACCCTTTTGTATGTTCATAAACAAGCTTTTCATAAACAGTATTTAACATTAATTATATAAAAAAGCAATAAAAATATGGTCTACTTGAAATCCCTTATCTGAAACATCATTTAATTTTCCTCTTATATAATAGTATATATTGTGAAATACACCTTTTTCTTCCCACCTCTTCCTGTTATTTTATTTCAAACGTGTTATATTAAAAATAATTTCTATTCTCTGCTGTACATTTATGTACACTGTACATATACATTACAATTAATAGCATATTAGTGAAGACTAGCCCAGATTAGATTAAATCTCCAAAGACCATTCCATTGCTTTAGTCTCCAGTTTGACTAAATTAACAACAAATTTAATTTAATTAAGGAGACACACCTGAACATAGCCAGTCACTGAGCATCTCCACACAGCTCAGCAGGCTTCTCTTGATGATCATTCCAAAGACGGCGATCCAATGCTTCTTAAAGCATTTGAGCACTCCTTCCAGGGTCCATGGAGGCTTTACATACACGATCTGGAAACACAAACATGTAAATCGCTGAGAAAGGGCCGGTTGATACCCGATTTGTCTGCTTTAGGTAAACAAAATGCATTAGTAAGGCTATGGTAGTTTTTTCAAATACAACTTCAAAAGAATGAACTTAATTAATGAAGTAGTACCTCAGTCCAGAGATCTCCATAAACTTCTTTCATTTCTTCCTCCAGAACCACAGACAACACCCTCTGAAGGCAGGACTCCAGCAAGGACACACACTCGCTCAACTTCTGCTGCTCTTCATGGTTTTGTCTATTTCTTTGTTCATTCTCCACTTTATCAGCACGGGACAATGACAAAAAAAAAACACATTAGACAAGATGTTTTGTGTACTTTGTTAGTTTTGCTGATTTATTTCACATGCTATAAAACATTTTCAGTTTTATTACATTTTGTCATGAACTCAAGCTGTCAATGAACAAAATTACAAATATTGTTATTATAAAAAGGAACAAAAACTAATAAAAACAGACACTGTAACCAAACAACACTTCAGCTACTAAATCCAATATTCTGATTTGTAATCCCCAGCAATTTACTTGAATAAAAACATCAATATGAAGTAAATGTTTCAGCTGATTTAACAAACAGTGTTCTTTCTGCAAGATGAAATGCAGTGTCTGCAATTATGGTTAAAGTTTGTAGACAAACTTTGATTTTGACTTGTAAATGCTTTTATAAGCAAAATGAACTGGTTGTCGAGGTAGATTTTTTTGGTTGCTATATAGAGGAGTCAGTGTCATCTCACATAGAGACAATATAAGTGATTTAAACAACCCCCCATGTCTCTTTGATTTTTCCTTAGCTGGAATAGAGAAATGCCAAATTGGTTGTTAGGGTAAGTGGTCTGGTTGCTATGGAGGGGTCCGTGACATAATATAATCTTCTCTTGTCACTATAAGCTACATAAACCAAACCAAGTCTTTATGATTTACCAAAGCTGAAGTTCAGAAAATTTGGTTGCTTGGGTAAAGTTTGGTTGCTAGGGAGCTATGAGGTTCTCAGTTTGAGAGACATTAACAAGGAAACAGGGTCCCTAATAAAGTTAACCTAATGGTTTCCATTGTATAAAGTGTACTATGATCAGTAAATAATCACCACATGCCATGAAGTGACAACCAGCAGATTTCACGGTGTTTCAAATTCAAAATGTGAATTAGTGCACCACCTAGTGGTAAAAAGCTTTTCGTTTCATGCGTTTAAATGAATAAATAAAACTAATTCAAACAATTTCATTCTTTTGGGACTTCTTTATCAGTAGATGAAATTCTTTGCATAAATAGCTAAATGAAGCTGTAAACACTAGCACTTAACTTAATTAATTTGAACCCAGTGCCAACCAGTTTTCTGAGTTTATTCAAATTTACGTTATAAAATTGTTTCTTTCAGGTTAAATTGAAAAAAGTTACAATTTTTTAAATGAACACCAACTGGCTGCAGACTGAGAATGCAGATGAGTTTGTAATTATTTCAAGTCAAGTGCTGTACAAGCACAAAGGTTCATTTGAAAACGAGAGCTGAGAAGCGCCGATCAACTCTGCGTTTTTGTATCTGCTGAAGCTGTGTTACGAATCTGGACAATCGTGCATAAATCTGTTCATACGGCAAAGACTGAGGTAAAGCACCTTTATAAGTATAGCTTACATTTATGTTTATTTCATGGTTTCATCTGAGAATTTTAACAAAATAATCCACATTTTTGAAATACGTTTTAAGTGTTTTTTTTCCCCATTTGTTCCTACCTGATGGCACCTAAAATAACCAAAATGCTGACATTATCCCAAGGAGAACGTTACCAGACAGTGAAGCTCAGAAATACCAGAAGAATACCTGCATCTCTAATGGAAATGCCACTGGTGTTTAGTTGCGTGACTATTTGAGTGGATTCATGTAATGGTTAATGATTATTTACCCAGAAGTATTGCAAATTATTGAGCACTTAATGTTTAGTTAAAATGCATTCCTATTAGGTTTCAACCCGAAGAAAAACAATTCGAGAATCAGTACAAATCTTGATTTCAGAACTTAAACAAATTACACTAAAATTGAAGATCTTCTATACCCTTGCCTACAGATCCAACTGGAGGTGGCACAGCAGGGTTGGACGGACAGTAGTTTAGCAATGTAGTTGTGGTTTTCTCCACCTCCTTTACCAAGTCTGCCTTACTGAAAGCCTTCACACCACTGAGCAAGGCCTTGCTGCACAAATTCTTATCATTGCTGTAAACATAAGCCAGAGAGAGAGAGAGAAAGAGATCATACATCACACATCTGAAGTCAGATGCTCTGCCATCAAAATAAACATTCGAACAGCTGCTACAGGTCACCCTTCATTAATGAAGCATCGAACACATCAATACCTTGCATTTCATTAGTATCGTCACAAGCAAAGTCATATCAAGGAATTCAGAATGCCATGCCTTGAGTGTCTTGTGCATTTGCTCACGTGCATAGAAGCAGATCGCTCTCTGGGAGCAGAGTCTGGTACTGCAGACAGCACTGCAGCACTCGGTCATCATTATTCAAACCAGTCAACCCACCTGAGGGAACGAGAAGGTAAGTCAAAATCGTAGCACACACAGAATTATTTGAAGGCTAGATAAGGAAAAATGATACTTTTAAAAAATGAAATCATCAAAATCATCAATCTTTCAGCAATCACAAAAGTAGTGTCACTCCAGTGCAATATAAATAACACCATAACACAAGGACTTTACATATTGTACCTTCAAGCTCAATCACCTCTTATAAATGGCAATGAGGTTGAATTTAAAGCATCTGGAACCATTTTTTTCATATCAACATGCACACAATGAGAACCAAACTTTATTAGAATAGAACTTTATCGTGTAAATTTGCATTTTTTGGGCCATTTCCTGTTTTACCAACCAAATATGTTGAAACGTACTCATAATTTCTCAATTTCTCAATAATAAGCAAGACAAAAAGCCGTCTTCTTTTGGCATATTCGGTTAAGTTTGTTTGTTGCTATGAGGCATGACTCCCAACAGATGCGTTTTCTATTTTTTAACTTTGTATTGATCATACAAATTACAATTGAAAGATTTCTCTTATCTCCACTCCAATTTCCTATTTTTGCAGTTGTCATCTGGCTGTGTGAATGTGTGTCTTGCAGCAACAGTATGCACATTTTTTGTTTTATATCCCTTATTTCTCAAAGTAAAAGTGACTCACAGACTGCCTGTGAGGCCTGCTGCATTGACTGCCCCTTGAGTCTTGGCTCCTGGTTTTTCAGGCAGCTGTAGATAAAGTTCACAGCAGGCCTGGCTTTATCCGCAACGCTGGTGGAAAGTTTACCCCCTTTTAGATGGTCCAGCTCCTGCAGCACCACCCAGGGGATCAACAAGGTAGGGAATCCTAAAGCTGAACATAAACAAAGCTTTATTTGAAAAACCATGTAACTAAAATCAAGTGTGCTCAGGTTTTAGTCTTACCACTAAGACCATGTGACCGTATCTTCTTAACATAATCCAGGTGACTCAGCAGCACATTGGTATCAAGCACAATAAGGAGGGCCTCTCTTTGTTGATCTTCAGACAGAAACATAAAACACAAATCTATTAAGCAGAGCATGATTAATACCCAACCACTGAAAATGTTTGTTTAAAAAAAATGGCATTTCCATCCCTGGAATTCATTTGGATACATACTTAATGTAAAACTGGGTCCCTCTTCTGGTGGGTCAATATCCATGCAGGTGAGCTCTCCGCAGTTATCAACCAAGCTCATATCCAATCGGTTCTCTGAGCGTGCCAAGTGAAGTTCCTCAACAAGCTGCATCTAAACAGGCAATAAAAATGGTAAAATTCAATGCTAAATTCAACGCTAACAAAAACTCAACACTAACCTCTTGATCACAATTGAACGTTTCTGGAGCTTCTTGGGTGGTTGTCTGAAATGAATAAAAAAATAACTAGGTGAAGCAACATTGACAGGAGACTTGTTTATTAGGAGTGTAATGGATCGCAGTTAATCTGTGATCCATATCGATGGCTTTCCGCGGATCGGTATGCAGAAAACACAATGATTAACCACAAATTTTGAAGTTCTCCATTAATCTTTCATTTACTTACCAGGAGTGAAATGCATTCTTCTAGGTATTAACACGATATTAACTAATTTTATGAACAGGAAAGCTCTGTCAATTAACATGGGGCTTGAAATAGAACCTTACAGGAGATTTTCCAGTAAAGTTTATTGGTGTCAGAGCTATGAGGGCAAATTGTGGAATATGAATGCCATATATAATAGTAAAAAAATATTCATAATCCTGTTGTCTTTAGATAGAAGAGGAAGTAACAAGTTGCTTAAATAAAGTAACCCCTCCCTCTTCTTTGTTCTCAATGCAGCATATGTTTAGCTGATAGCATCTCTAATGTTTAAGCTAAATAAAACAGCATTTTCTGTTAAATCTTCTTAAACCTTCCTTTCAGAATTTTCTTACTTGGGTTCAAGTAAGGGTTCAATATTCAAGTGGGTTCAATATTCAATAACACATTTTAAAGCGCCAATTGAAGCCTAGGGGTTTGGTGACACATTGGCGATTTATTGTGGTAGACATAATTCCCCTCTCTGTTTGTTAGAGAAAAATCATTGTAAAATGATTCTTTATATACTTTGTTTTGAGGTGTATGCAGCCCGAAAAGTGTGTATTTTTGACACCATTAAAAAATTATCGGGAGGCATTGGGACGCATTAGAAAAGCATACTGCATTTACATTTACCTTATTTAATTTTTTTTGTGCTGGCTAATGCCTTCACTTTTATTGACAAGACAGTATCGTGAGATAATTGGAGAGTGTCCAAATCAGAGCTCTTTCCCCAAAGAAGCGCACCACATTTATTTTTTAAGTATAGTGTTTATCGTGGTGTATTGCCGATTTTTTATTTTTTTTATTTTACATTCATTCAAAAATACTAGAAACAGTCATCATACTACTTTAAAGAACGGGTTAGAAATCAGAACCGCCTAAATTGACATTTAGCAGCTGATGTCATCTGTGGACAATGACATTGGTTCAGTAAGTTATTTGCTTTAAGACAAAGAAGGTTCCTCTACTAAACAGAAACCAAATTAACTTTTGTGGTCCTCCATATTGTGGATCTGAAAACGATCTCAAATCCCAGAACCGAACCTAATCTTTGTGATCCGCTACACATCTAGAAATTAGAAATTAGCAAAATAATAGAGAATCAACACTTTCATTGGCCCACACAAGAAACTTACATGTTCCTCAACAGGTTCCTTTTCTGATACTGTGACTTCTTCTTTGTGGTCAGTGTTCACCTGCTGCACTTGGGGAGATACAATTGAGGGAAGCAATGAGGCAAGAGAAGCAGTTTCTTGAGGGTTCTGAGTAGAAACCTCGAGGGCCTTTGGTTTCAGCAGCTTTGGAATGAACAGTGCTGGTTTCGCTGGAGTAGGAGTAAGAGATGGTTGAGTGGTACTTTGAGTCGGGCTATCAGGAGAAAATGCATCAAATATTTCTCTGTTTGTCTGAACTCTAGCTACAGTGCCCTTCTTTGGTATCTTGAAACTGATACTTGATGAGCCATGGAAGGATGTGTTTTTATGTCCTGAGATAACATCTGCTGTGTTCTTTAACTCAACACTGTCTTTAACAGCAACACTGTCTTCTTTCTTGTATGAAATGGTCTTTGGTATTTTCAGTTTAGAACCAACATGTAAACGTCTAAAAGTTTCCCAGGATTTTTTGGCGCTGTTAATCCCAGTTTTATCTGTCTGAGGGACCATCTTAGAAGACACTTCCAACATCTTGGTCATTTTTTTCGGAACTTCAGAGTCTGTATGAGTCACACTGATTGTGCTTTTAATATCTTTTGGTTTGGGTTCGGCATGAAGTTCTGGTGACAACCGTCTCTTCAGATTGTTCTCTTGGGAGTCATTTTTCCTGGGTGTACGGGAATCCTCTTCTGACACCCACTTTGACACATGCTCCTTTTTCTCTTTTGAAGAATGCTGCTCTGTTGTTGGATGTTTAGTAGACCCTTTTCCAGAAGTATGGGGGCTTGGACTTTTACGGTTCTTTTGGTCCTTTTCCACGTGCTTGAAATTCCGTTTTGTTTCCTCTTTTCCTTTGACACTGCTGGATCGCTCATGCTTACTCCTTCTAACATCTGATTTTTTCTCTTTATGTTTTCTCATTGGGGAAGGGTCACGGGCTTTACATTCTTTAGATCTCCTTTCAACTCTGTGAGAACTGCAACTCATAAGAATAGTGGTAATCAGTAGGTTATAATTACCACCAAAACATGGTAACAGAAAGATTGTTGTTTTTGAACACAATATGTTATTTTGTGGAATTCTAGCTGTCTTTGACGAGACATTTTGAAATAATTTCACCCTATGTTCCTGGAACGTCTCACACAAGCGTCTTAATTAAGCTGAATGATGGAGTCCAACATCGAGATACCTACTCACTGTCGTGTCAGCACTCAAATCCCATTCATTTTGGTCTCAAATGGCAAGGTTAGTTATATATTGTCCATGTTATGTATAGTTTACAATCTCTGACACGATGGATTGGCCTTAAGACCTCTGTACCCAGTGCTCAATCCATTCCAACGATGGCAATCGTTATTCAAAACTTTTACCAGTAGTAAATTAGGATCAACTGGTTCATACATCTGCAGCTCATCTTTATTCTTTTACCCCTCCAACTGAGCTCATTTCTCTAGTTCGGCACAAATTCTTAAGTTCTCCTTTTTTTTCCTTCAAATTTTAAGATCTCCAGTGATGAAGTTCATTGGTGCCTCGCTCCATCCATGGTGATCTAATCCAACCCATCCCAGTTATGTTACTGATAAAGAATTAAAGGCAAACACAGATTCCGATTACAACCTAACATATTGGAATCTGCTCCAGTGATCAGGTGATACCGTAGTTGAAGATGATTCCTACATCGTTTCATTTCAATTGTCCAAAAAGGCTTTGTTAAAGCTGAACTTTCCATTGTAGAGGAATCCAGAATCGTACCCCATAAGCGGGAGGTGTGTTTGATTTCAAAATCTGCAAGATACTGGCCTTCTAGAACCGAGTTTGATCCCCTCTCTAAATGAAACTCATCAACCACATTCTTACAGCATCAGACTCACCTTTTATGGTGATAATGTTGATGTTTATACTTGCTCCTTTCTCTTTCCTGCAACAAACATCAAAAGTTACAAGGAAACAAAGCATAAACATGCCGTAGTGTTTGCAAGGTTACAAAATCAGACACATTTGCACTACAAGAATTAAGGGACTTTATCTTCTTGTATTAAGGAATTTTCTAACAATTAACTCCTAAAGTGGGTTTTGTGGTTAAAACTAACCTCTTCCTAGTTAGAAAAGATTTCATTTGGATCACAGAACGCGTGTAAGAGTGCTTTGACAAACAACATACTTTAATAAATAGCAAAGTGCTCTAATACACATCAATATCTCAAGAATAATTGAAAATTACAGCATTGTTGTCTTCAAAAACCTACTTTTCTTATTTTGAAAACAGTAGTTACTAGTTATAGGATGATACGACTTCAAAATAAATGAGCTATACTTTCTCCCTCACACCAGTTTCTGCTGCTTCCTCGTGCTTCCAGGGGTTTGATTGATCAGTGGAGCTAATATTATTAATCACAAGCATAAAGAATAACTATCAGCTATCAAGAATGAACATTTACCTCCTTATCTTCACGTGAACAGCCTGAGAACTTCTCATCCTCTTTGTGTTTCTTCTTCTTCGATTTTCTTTGAGACATAATCAAAACCTGGGATAACAACAATATATATTCTAATGTGCATGTTCAAAATAATTGTAGTTTTGCAAATGATTATCATTTATATGAAATCAACAAATTTAACATTAATTAACTGTAATTATCAGTATTTTCTTAATCCTTAACGTTAACAATTTCCACAACGATTTTACAAGGGTTATCCAAGTGGAGCGGAATATTGCTATTTTATAATAATAATATAAACACGTGTCAAAACAAAGTTTACATTTACAAAAACAAGCTGCGTAAACCTATGCAACGTTAAGTTAAGTTAATAAGCTGACGCTAGTGGCGTCAGCATTGAACCGTTAATGTAAACTAGGAAATAGGTTTCGCTGAAATGGTATTAACATTTTTAAATAAATGTTTAACTTACCTCGGGCTGAATAAAAGTTAACGGTAAGTAATGCACACAGGGACAGAATATACAAAGTCGCTTTTGCTGACTTTAAGTCGAGAATTTACTTCCGGTTTCTTTTACGCATGGATTGAGAGATCGGGATTGGTGCATCCACGCTACACTACACCATGTACGTACGCATTCTACGTACGATGCTGTACGAAAATGGCGGAGCTCGAGGAAAAGGAAGATGGGCAACTTCACCAGGAGGACGCCAGTATAAAAGGCAAAATAGATCAATTGAATCAAAATGCAATTATTACAGGATGTTTTAAATGCACCGTAAATACTGTCCATTTCAAATAATGTTTTTATGTGTTTGATATGTATTCCTGATGCGATTTCAAAACTGCTGAACTAAATATAGGCCTCCTCACGGAGCTCCACCACAGGACCCAGATGTAAATAATCCAAACATCTCTATAATTAATTGCAGTTCGCTAACAAAAAGACATGTGACTTACATAACAATATTTACAATTGATCGCTTCATTTCAGAGCAAAACAATAAGTTGTTAATTCTAATATTGTGAGTATGTGGGAATGGTCTTACCGCGGAGCTCCGCACCAGGGCCGAACTGCTTGGAAACATCTGCTGGTGGAGCTGGTTAGTGGTGCCTTCACAGAAGCGCGTGTTTGGTTACAACTGAGGGCGCTCAAATATCATTGACCAAAATAATCCAAAATAGGTTCGGAAATACCCAATTTCAGTTATAACGATTTTAAAAAGGTGTTAACAAAACAGTACACTGTAATATTCATCAAAGTATGTATTTATAAACCAGTACAGTGTCAACAACAAAACCTTACTACATGGCTAAAGTTAGCACGCAATCTTGATGTTGGCTTGTACTAGTGACACTTTTTTTTAAATGTTACAATTGTAACAATATACATTATAAACGACATGTCTTTAACATTTTTCTTAAGTGTAGAAGCAGATATTCCAAATTGGTTGCTATGGTAAAGCATCTCGTTGCTATGGATGGGTCAGTGACATAATGTTGCCTTTGTCACTATACGTAATTTAAACTAACCACAATGTCTCTATCATATGCCAAAGCAGAGATAGAGTTCAGACAATTTGGTTGCTAGGGTGATGTCATAAAAATGTAAGTTGTTACTTTGATGGGCCCTTTCTCATTCCTTTTCAATGGCCATTATAATCAATGGTACAAATGCAATCCCTTCTAGAGCATATGGTTTAAATACTTTTGTACAGTGATTGGTATGTTCTTGCACAGACAACCTCTACAAGTGTAGTCAGTTAGATGTTTCTTTGAGGAACCCGTCTGAAAAGAAAAGCAACCCGAGTCAGACCAGTTCAGCTAAGTTTGGTGGCTGTAACTCAAACTTTGCTTATAGAAATTTTTTTCTAAAGGCAAAAGACGAAAAACATTATTCACTAAACCTGTTTTCCTCAACAGACACAGAGGACGCTAGTAATGAGCTGCTGATTGAAACAGTGAAACAAGTGGACAAAAATGGAAAAACAGAGGAATCCCCAGCTATTCCTGTGAAACAAGAGGATAATAATGAAAAAACATCATCCACTACTGCGTCTGGTACATTCATATTATTATATTTCCTTTTTGTGTGTGTCGACATTGAATAATAAAATCATGGCCATTTCAGAGAGACACATCTCTATCCAAACCACACTGGAAGGCCTTGAAACGCTGGTGGATTTAAATGGAGGTAGAAAAGAACCTTTGAAACTTTTTTTTTTTTTTTTTTTTTACTAAACCAACGTTTCTGACAAACTGGATTGGATGCTAACATTTGAACTTGTTTCAACAGCCGGGAGGAAGTCCTGTCCATTGTGTCCAGAAGAGAAATTTAAGGCCTGTTATAGTCATAAGTTAAGACGACACCTGCAGAATTTGCACTGGAAGGTTTTTGTGGAATTTGAAGGTGAATTGTTTTTAAGTTTACTTTGATATCTCTGTTAATTATTCTGAACTATTTTTCAAAAACATAATGTATTTTCTCTCTTACAGGTCAAAGAATGTGCATCTGTCATCTCCCTTGCCGTCAACTCAAGTCAAGCCAAGGCTCTGAGCAGGTAAGATGAGTTTATTCATGTAAACATCCCTTGTATATAATGTTGTATTTGATTATTCCTAAGAGTATTTAATCAAAGAGTTTAGACTTGTTACAAATAATATTCAAATGGAACAACCAAACTGATAGCTGCTTTATGATCTTGAAACAGCGGAGAACAGCTTTATTTTAACGTGAATTAGTTTTCCTCCATTGACCCCATCACTTTAAGATCCAAAGTGTTTATACCTGCAACTAAAAAAAAAAAGTATGTATTTATTTTTTGGTGTCTGTGATTTTATCTTTTCACAGACCCAAGCCAGGCTGGTTGCCCACTACCACTGTGTGGTTTGCTCTGTCACTATTGCCCGTAAGACTGATATGATCAGTCACCTTAAACGTCACATCAACAAGGGTGAGACAGAGGCCAGCTATTCCGGAAGCTCAGATGTTCCCTTTGAAGAACCCGGTAAGTTTACGCATTACTACATTAGTAATGTAGTTTTTTACAAATCAACTCGTTCCATGGTGGCCTTCGTATTCTGAATTCTTTTTATGTCAAAGCAAGTTTTACGTGTAAAACGCCTAATCTGTGCAATGGGTCTCAGAAACAACAGTATAAATTGAAAGAAAAAAAAAAGAAAACCAGAGAAAAATCAAGTAACTTTTCTTCAATCCTTAAATCTACACATTGCTAATGTAATAAATGAAAATAGAACAATTAAAACGCAATCAAATAAATGCTAAAAAATGGAAAGAGTGCTTCTAAGAAGGCGTCATGGGTATGATCTGACCAATAGGAGTGCAGAACTGTTGGTGGCGAGTTTACTGCGTTTACTTGACGCCCGGCGTAGTAAGCTGTGCATATCTTGGAATTTTTTTTTGTATCCTGAAGCAAAATATTTGTAGAGAGACCCTTCGTATCTCAAGGTACCACTGCATTACCAATAAAATAGAATAGCACCCACCACACCAACCCCAAAAAAAAAAAAGTCTGTTTAATGTGTAACCATGCCAGTGGTGACATCACTTTACAAATATGGTGGTTGCAATGATGTCACTCCTCGTGCATTTTGAACACCTGCCTAAAAGTAATTCAGAATGTCTTATTTAATCTTGTACACTTAAAAATGGATTTGGCAGTCTGTGGATTAGCCAAATTACTTTGTGTCTGATTATTTAGAATGAATCCAGTTTACGTCTTTTATGCAGATTTAATATGTTAAAACCAGTTCTTGTTTATTTGATTGATTCAGATGCAAAATTCATGATTAAATCAGGTTCATTTCAAAACTATTTGTTTTTGAGTGTAACCTTTAATATCTTGCAACCAGACATTCAGAGGAACTTGGTTAACTTAATTAAATTGTGACAGATTCTGTGTGTCTTTGCTAGTACCGGGTGGCCAGACGTACGAGATTATGAAAGAGTTGGGGACCAATGTCCAGCTCATGCCCAATTACAGCACACCCCAGAAGACGGACACCTACTTCAACCGCAAGATGAAGACCAATAGGTTTGATACTTTCTTCAGAAAATTCATTTTCGGAATTCTTGTAAATCATATAAATTGTTCGGATTTAAATTTTAGAAACTGTTATGTTTTTGTTAATGTTGTGCTCAAGTTATTTCTGTACAGTTTAGAATTTGAAACAGTGGTGGAAACAGGCAATTTTTACTTGGGCGTTTCAGCCTTTGAAAATAAGTGGGAAACAGCAACAAAAATATCTATAAAACATCGTAGAGAAATCGGGGTTTTCTGAACTTTGGTGAAAGAAAAACATATGGAGTTTGATTTCTATAACTTATTGTAACCCAATATTCCAACCCACCATAACAGCAACCAAACTGTTTAAAAACGGTTTTGATCGTGGTGAAATCTGCCTAATGCTAAACAAACTTAAAGAAAACTGGGAAAGTATTAACACTAGTCGAAATTGTTGCATCAACATTTGATATTGATATCAATTTTAACCAGGTTTGAAGAGTGACTGTGCGCCACTTCGTAACCAGTATCTCTTTTTGTTTTCATCTTTGCATTTAAAATACATAGAAAAACCTATACTGATCTATAAATTCCTATTTAAGAACTGTTCAGCAGAGGGTTGGCTGCTCAATCCCTGCCATGTCCATTCTCCCGTTTTGTGCAAGCCACTTCGCACACATTGCACTGTATGGATTTGTGTGACTGGTAAGGTTTGGTGGTCTGCAGCAGAAATGGCAGCCACGTTCTGTCAGATTGTAAGGTAGCTTATTACCACCACTGAGTGAATGAATAATGCTCTGAAAATCTGGAAAAGCACTATATAAACTGAAGGCATTATTGTTACTGTTAAAAGCATATATTTTTGTTTCAGACAGTTGGTGTTCTGCTCTCTAGCAGTTCTTGCTGAAGAAAGGAATCCCCTCGAGTGTTTGGATGCCTTCGGAGCAACTGGTAGAAATTCTGAAATGAATTAATGAAGTTAGTTATGTTATCTTTATTAACTTGTTGCTTAAAATATTGTCAATTTTGAAGGCATCATGGGTTTGCAGTGGGCAAAACATCTGCGTAACTTTGTAAAAGTAACAGTGAACGACATCAACGAAGCTTGCGTTAAGATGATCAAGGAAAATTGTCATTTAAACCACATCCGAGTCGAAGGAACTCGTACAGGACGGCAGGTAGATGGAGTTGGAGACCTTACAGGTCATGTTTCATTAGAATCCCCTGTTGCGACTGTTGAGGTGGTGAAAATGGATGCCAACGTCATCATGCACTTGAGAGCGTTTGACTATATGTAAGTAAGAAAGCAAACCGTTATTACCACGTTTGAAAAATATCAAGAATAATAGCGTACCTTTCTTTCAACCAGACACCTTGACCCATTTGGAACGGCTGTAAACTATCTGGATTCTGCTTTTCGTAACATTCGGAACCTGGGTATAGTGTCTGTAACATCAACCGACACTGGCTCACTTTACTCCAAATCACTCAATGTAACTCTGCGACACTATGGTTGCCAGATTGTAAGGACGGAGTATTACAGGGAACTTGCTGCGCGTATGGTGCTGGCATCAGTGGCTAGGTGAGCATGTTTTTTTTTTTTTTTTTAGAAAGATCTCCATTCAACATTTGCATGTTTCCCAATGCCCTTTGTTTAACAATCCAGGGCGGCTGCACGCTGCAACAAGGGAATTGAGGTGCTACTGGCTGTGGCTCTTGAGCATTTTGTTCTCGTGGTGGTGCGGGTTCTTAGAGGACCCACACAGGCAGATGAGTCTGCTAAGAAACTGCGGCAGCTGTTGCACTGCCAGTGGTGTGAAGAAAGGGTGTTCCTCAAGCTTGGAAGCATGGTAGAAGGTGAGACACAAAGCAGTTGTACAAACAAGAACCTCAATATACATGGGTATATACATCCAAGCAGGAGTTATCTTGTTTTTCTTGACATCAACAGAAAACCTCTACAGGCAGCTGCCATGTAAGTGCCACGGGAGCATGCCTGGAAAAACAGCTGTGGAGCTTGGAGCACTTTGGTGAAATGAAGATCTCGCCGCAGCATTGCATCGCTGCTTACAGATACAGTCTCTTCATTTTTGACTTCCATTCCTCAGGGCTGGTCCTTTGTTTAACACTGGATTTCTGAGACGGATGCTAGTTGCCGCTGTTCAGTACAACATGGAAGACATCCAGCCCCTGGTGAAAACTTTGATCTGTGAGGCAGATTGCACCACTCTCAAGTCTTTCCCAGTCACGGGGCATTCTGCCCTCTCCAACCAAGGTGGATTTAGGGGTTTCTGTTTTAAAATCATCTGAAAAGTAGCCATTTGACTTGTACTATGTTTTATGTTTTTAGTGGAGTGTGGTGTAGTCATTAAAACTTTACAGAAGGTTGAAGAGGCAGATTCATCTGATCAGTCAGGTAATTTTTGCTACGGCCACTAATTAGTCATTTCTTCCCTAATAACCTGTTATAATTTAATTAATGTGTACATGTTATAGTGGATATTCTATATCGCAAAAAACATAGTTACTCAACCATGCTAATAGTTTTATACACAAGTGTATATATCAAGCAGATAGGCTCACAGACTGTATTTTTGAAAAAAAAAATGGCTCTCAGTTGAGAACATGGTATTTTGATACGTTAAAACTACTAAAAATTCCACAGTCAATTGTCAGTTGTGATTATTACAAAGTAGAAGAGATTGGAAATGACTTGAATAGCTAGGCCACATAAAATGGAAGGGCGGGATCAAAAAAGCAGAAAGCAAAATTGGCGGAGTTACCAACTTTCTGCAGTCAATTGCTACAGATGTCCGAAACTTCATGTGGATTATGGTGTGGGATAGTTTTTCAGGAGCTTAGTTCCACGGAAGTTTGGGGATGGTGCTTTTGTAAGGTCTAACAACATGTATGGCACCAAAATCAACTTCTATAGCTGTGCTGTGTGTGACATAGTCCATTTGGAAAGAATCAGAATTAGGACTGGAAGCCAGGCCTTCTTGTTCAAGACCAGTGTCTGACCTCACTAAGGTGTTTGACCTCAAGACTGGTGCCCCACAAGGGTGAGTCCTTTCCCCCTTGCTCTTCTCTCTCTAAACAAATGACTGTATTTCCAGCGAACCACCTATTTCAAACTTTCATACTACGGTTCACTCGAAACAGTGAAGAATCTGAATCCCAACAGTAGACCAGGTGGTGCTCTGTTGCAGTCAATGCATCCTAAGAATTGATCACTGAAAAGCCTGAAGAGGTTGTGGACTGTAGGAAGAACCATTCATTACTGTCTGTCTAAATAACTAATAACCCCATGTCAAATTTGGTCTTATTCAAGTTCCTTGGATCCATCATTTTAAAGGATCTGAAGTGGGAGTCCAACACCTAGCCTAAAAAGGCACAGCAGTGGTTGCATCTACTACCTTCCACAAGAGCTACTGGTCACCTTCTACACTGCATTGAATCTGTGCATCCATTGTGATTTGGTTTGAAGTTGCCACAAAACAAGACACATATGGATTACAACAAACAATATGTTCCATTTAAAAAAGTCCTTGGTGTCCCCCTGCCCTCCCTCGAGGACTTGTACATTTGGAAAAACAGGAAACGATCAGTGAACATTATTAAATGCCCCTTTCTTCCTTCATACTTTCTCTATGCTCTCCTTACCTCTAGTAGGTGCTAAGATCCATGCACGCCAAAACCACTGATTAGCCAGTATTATGGAGACTCTTGAAGTGAGATTTAAGCAGAATGTAACAGAAAATGTGTCTTTATTTAGCTCTAAAACACTGAGAATGCCAATGAGCTAATAATCTGCATAGAAAGAGAGAGAGAAGGAGGAATTGAGAGAGAGAACGGCCTGCTCCATGTGTCTCCCTCAGTATAAGCCGGACAAATGTGTGCCAGACTCATTTTTGAAACTTCCTGTTTGTGATGCAGAACAGTGAGATTCAAAATTTTTTTTTTTTAAAGATATTAGGATTTTATATACATCTTAAAGCGGGCGAGTAAATACTTTTGCTAATTTAGCGAGGTTACATTTTTTTCCACTTTATGCAGTAAACTTGCAGAATTTAGTTTTTAGTTGATTTTTTTTCATCATTTTGTGTTCATTTTTCATCAATAGCGTTTGTAAGCTTGTTATTTTGTTATACAGGCAAAAGAAAGTCCACAGGGGAGGACTGTGGTAATGTGCCGAAGAAAGCCAAATCAGAAACATCTCTGGAGCACCCAGCATTTTACTACAGTATACATAGACACAGCATCCGTGGCATGAACATGCCCAAGTTAGTCACCACCACTCTCATTGATTCCATCATACAAACGTAATGTTGAATCTGAATCTGACTCTAAGCTCTGTTCCTTTCACAGACTGAATAAGTTCCTCCAGTATCTCACTGAGGCTGGGTTTAGAGTGAGCCGCACTCACTTTGATCCAACTGGTGTTCGCACCGATGCCACCCTGGCACAGTTTAAGGAAGTACTGACGAAATACAGCGTACCTACATACTCTTCTGCCCCGCAAAGCAGCACAATCAGCCCAGACCGACGGCAGACTCTCTGACTGCATCTGTTGTTTCTATGGCGCATTGAGATTGTTTTACACATTTCATGACTTGAGTCACTTCTAAGCAAAACCTAGTTTCCAGGGTCTTTTATTCTGTACTTTACAGACTGCACTGAGACCCCTACTCATCATAGATGCCACTGTGTTTGATTCTATTTTTAGCACTGCTGTTCATCGCTTTTTTCTTCTCTGTTTTTTTTTTATTTATAAACACACTTTTAAAGGATTTTAACTGCTTGTTGAAATTTCTATCGAGAACAGATTGCTTACAATTGTGCTTTAAAATGACAATAAAACATTTCACAAAAGTGATATCCTTTCTGATATCTTGGTGTGTTTTTTTTTAAATACCACACGTTAGTTGCCATTTTATTGATAATTATTTTTAAATTATTCACCTTATACGAACTCACAATTGGCTGATTCTCCACCTCTCCATTTAGATAATTAGGGTTTTACTGTTTGGTCATCCCATTGTTAAGTCACTACTTAACATTCATTCATTCATCTTCTTACCTGCTTTTTCCTTTGCGGGCTCAAGGAAACTTGATTATTCAATTAACCTGATGCTGCATGTTGGGTAAACCCATGCCAGCACGTGGAGAACATGCAAACTCCATCCAGGAAGTTCACTGGCAACCTTCTAACTGTAAAATCGCTGCCCAAGTGGTTAACATTATTGCTCATTTTTCTTCCTTTTCACAACTATTTAAAAGCTACATTGTGTTTATTTTAGAGTATACAACTTTTGGCAGAAATTTCATAAAAGCAAGGCCCCTCAAATGGGCCACCCATTGTTGTTTAGTCATTATGTACTTCACACAACTCAAAGAAAAAGTAGTATACAATTTTCACATGATGGAAGGGGGCGGAGTCAGCAATAGTTTAGTATTCAAAGTCTCCAACATGCAAAAAATTGACTGTGTCAACACAATAAAAGGGCATAGTTTTCTGATTCCATTGACAGGATTAACTTTCACATGTTACTTTTTTTTTCAGAAAAGAATCCCATCAACTTGTGAGAAATGGGCATCCGATGTCCTTTTAAGAAAACAAACAAAACATTCCATCTCACATTTGGCCGTTTCTGTCATGCACCTCCCACGCTCCTGAAATATAACACCTGCTTTCAGCTTCTCCCTCAGTAGTGAACACACTGACTCTGAATCATCCTCACCAGAGCTAGTGAGAGCTCACCTGAAAAACACACAGCACAATGGGAGCATCGTCCAGTTTACTGGATGAATCGAAATCCAACTACATTAAAGGTATGGTGTGTCCACATTTCACTTGCTAAATAGAGAAAAAGACTTTTGATTGGTTTAATTAAGTCAGATGAAAGGGTTTCTTGTGTTCTAGGAGAGATTCATATTTTTTACAGTATAAAACAGTTTAAATAGTGTGTATATATATATATATATATATATATATATATATATATATATATATATATATGTATCAAGAGGCCTGTTATATTCATTGGAATGCTTCTGGGTGGAGGATAGTGTTTGTCGAAGACAAAGTAAAGGATTAAAGCAGCTCCAGTATTTACTCAAAAGCAAGACGTCTTGTGATTCACGTGTTGTTTACACAAGATATTTGCTCACAAAACATTAGAGAAACATTCTCAAATATTTTCCATTCTTTCATATATTTGTCTGTTTCGTTTTACTATGACCACCACATATACCTTTTTATATATATAACTGCTTTTCAATTAATTACAACTATAGGTATTTAACCCTTAAAAGTCTGGGACCTTGGCATTTTTTACTATACAATTTACTGTAATAAATGAAAGTAAAAACATTGGCATTGCTTGATATAATTTTTAATACAACCCCCTGATTTCATTACATTACTCATTAATTCCACAACAAACCTGATATTGCCCAAAAATATTGAGTAGTAAATTTTGTAATTTATTTACTGCACAAATTGTAGAAATTGAAAACAAACAGTTTTCATGTTTAATAACAAAAATCAAAAGTTGTGAGACAAAATTAAAAATCATAAATCCCCTAAAAAGGCAAAGACAAGGTCAAATTGTGGTGAAAATGGTATAAAAAAAGCTCCAAGTGAACCTCTCCTAAACCTTAAACACTGTTCCAAGGATTTTTTTGTGCCAGAACTTTGAAAAACATAAGCACTCTCACAGGTCTTGTACTTTCAAGGGTTATCCCTTCTTATCACCACTAGATGGCACTGATTTGGGGTCTGTAAAATGATACTAACAGACGATAACACATTTTAACATGAATTACTTTGCAAATTATGTCATAACTCTTGTAATGTTCATATAAAAACAAAAATAATAAAACTAATAACATTTTTGAAGCCCTACACATAATTAAGATCAAAATTAAACACTATGTGGGTCATGTGATACTTACAGTAGGTATTTCAAACCATATTCTAAATGCATTTCACTGTATTATGATATACTTATCCATTTAAATATAGTTCTATCAAACCGTGCATCTCTATCAGTTGAAATGCCAACCTTGATGTTTCAACTGCAATGCAAATCAAAAACCAACTGAACAAAACTGAGCAATCACATGAAACAAACCTGTTAAGTACAGCACACGTTAACAATTGCCTGTTAAACTTTGAAAAGTCTGTATTGAGGTATGTTCATACTGAACTGGCTTTGCAGGTCATACTGTGTTATAAACGGTGGTAGGACAAGAATCTAACATGTCAGAGCTCAAGAATTCAAGACATCTGAAACTACAGTTCCTTCCAAAACAATAAATCTCAACCTATGCATAAAAGAATAGTTTAAGGAGAGCAGAGAAAGGGGGTGGGCTGATGCTTTCAAACCAATGACAATAGAGGAAATTTTACACTGTCGCATAATTTATAAGCTATTTTATGTAATCTGTAACTGCAAAAAAATCTTGCCATGTGAACAATCTGGTTTGGTGTTAATTATGAAAGTTTACTCACTGTGTACAATGCAACCCCTCCCGATGTCACTTTTTATGTTAAGCTCGTAGCTGTCGTCATTGTGTAATTAAGCAGGCCTTGACCAAACCCAGAAATGATTGGTGTGGTAATACTATTAATAGCTGCAAATAGCTGGCTTTATTATATTACATGCAACATGTCAGGCATGTCCACACAGCTGCAGAAGTCTCACACCAAATGAAGTCACTTTGATTGACTAAGATATTGAACCAGATGTTTTAATTACTTAACACAATCAAATATTTTATTTGTATTATATACCAGTGGAAGGGTTGTCATCTTGGTTCACTTTTCTGTACAGTTACACCAAGTAACATCTAACTGGAAACAAAATAAAAAGTTTTTTTTTTATAATTTCAACATCTACCAAAATATTTCTAGACGTTCTAGACGAGTCAAACAGAGGACTGTTGGACTGGCTAAAATAATGGAGTGAGTGATGGCTTGACTGAGAGCAGCTGCCGTCATCTCCTGGTTATTCCTCCTGAAACCTGTTTATCAAACAGGCCTTAATATATATCTCGCCATATGGCAATGTTTTCTTCACAGGGTCTTCTTATGAATAACCAGAGACTATTCCATTTGAAGGAAGGTCCTACTCTCAGTTAGCCACCTTTGTAAAAGACACTTGACAACCTAAAATTAATTTAAATAAACCAAGTTATAGACTGTTCAGTTTAAAAAAATCTGTAAAAAAAATCAAAATTCTTTCCCTGACTGCACAACTTGATTCATACACATTTGTACTTCACTCCACAGGTTAAAAGATTAAACTATTATCAATATTTTGGATGGTGACCCCTGTTTTTTTTTTTGTTTGGTTTGCAGGGCACGTGGACCAAAGATTTAAGCAGTTTGCTCCAATATATCAGAAGCAATACATCTTGGCTTACTTGTCTCAGGTCCAAGATGAACTCGAGCAACGCAAAGAAACACACACGCAGTATCTCAAGCAACGGGTAAGATTATGTAAATGTACTGCAAATATGTGCAAAAATATGTTTACTCAATGAAATTTCTTTTTTCTCAGGACCCTCCTGAGCCGGGACAGGTTTTGTATGAAGAGAATGTGCTGTACTTTGATAGCAGCAAGAAATGGAAAGAGAGATTTATTGTTATGCGTGCATGTTATGTCCTCGAGTGCCACGAAAGCTACAAGGTAATATCCAAAAACCTCTTTAATACTCCTTTTACAACTTGAAGTTTGATAAAATAAGAATTCGTTTTCCTGCAGACATTTTTAAAAGGCACATCTCCGCTCCAAAGATTAATGCCTACAGGGGGCACAATTCTGACGACCGAAGAGAAGTACATGGAATTGATTGACAAGTGCTGCCCTTGCAGACAAAGTAAGTAAAGCATCGGAGTACATATGAATACAGGGGTACCTCAAGATACAAATGCTTCGAGTTACGAAATGTTCGAGATACGAAAGGTTTTGCGGGAAATATTTTGCTTCGAGATATGAAAATAATTCCAAGATACAAAAACACCAACAGTTCTGAGAGCCATTGCATGGATTAGGCGTTTTACATGTAAAACAAGATACGAAAAGTTCGAGATACGAAAGCCACCCTGGAATGGATAACTTTCGTATCTCCAGGTCCTACTGTACTTGAAACGAAGAAATACATACAACATTTCATGTGTCCGCCATTTTAAGAATGAAAGAGAGGCTCTGGTGGAGAGAAACCCGAAGTAAACAATATCATGATTTACATAATTTATTCTCAGAAATCCCCCCCAAAAAGTCCCAGTTGAAGTCATGAACTCAATTTAAAGTTTTGTAACTTCTTGACTGCCTATTTAGCAGTAGAAGCTCGGAGGAGTCATGGCCGGTAGTTACCTCTCTGTAACTTCTTGATTTAAAGCTCTGCTGGATCTTCATTGTTCAAGTTCTTAATCCTGTCCTCATGGGTTGTCCTATGGACATATATGGTTATAACACCCTCTGACCTTTCAAGTTAAGCTGTGTTTTCTTGGAAGTAAAGATTGTTTAGACAGATTTGTGATAGTCAACTGATAAGATTATCATCCTGCGGAATAGCCAAAGTTGGACCTAATTTTGGAACCATGAGTTTGGATATATTGGCTATTTCTGCTTGAAACCTGAAAAAAAAACTGTAGAACTTGTTTCTGGGTCATTTTGCAATCCATAAACAACAACAGAACCTTCTTCTAAACCTAAACCAACGGAATCTACATCTAAACCTTCAAAAAAATCCTGCAATGAAATGACATCAGAAATATGGAAGGCAACCCCCTGCATGGTACCCTATGCTGATAATATCGAGTAAGAGGTGGGGCTACCAGGGTGTGGTGTGTGATAGTCGAATTTTGTCAATTACGTAGTGTTTTTGCTGGTGAAATAAACCCTAGAGGCTGTGTCAATAAACACTGTAACCACAAAATTCAATGTATGATGCAGACATCCAGGAAGATTTCGCCCCTCCGTTGGGAGAGATACAGAAGTTCCCAGTTTATCTCAGACTGCCATACCGCCAGGATTCCTACTTTTGTTTCCGAGATGAGAATTCTCAAGCTGAATTCATCTCAGTCCTCTCAGACTGCATTCGCCACCAGAACAAAGGTATCTCGTACTCTACACACCAATAACCAAAGGTGAAAGCAGCAGTGTTCCGAAACATTGCAGAACTGAAAACATTGTCCCAACAGATTTTCTCAAGAAGAAGACATGTGAAGTTAAAGCTTTTCTCAAAGCTTTTCAGCTCTATAGGCAGGAGAATGACCAGTATGAGTCGTGGGATATGCTCATTGGGAGTGATGTGCGGGTAGGTGTCCTCACAGCTGTGTTGTGAGAAAACAACTTTCTATCAATTAAAAAACAACCTCAACCAAGTTATTCTAGGAGGGCATGGAATGTTCTAGGCGTTGAGCGTTTCACTAAACAAATACCTCAAGAGAAGTCGCATGTTTTGTAATTTAATGTGACTGCTTGAGAATTTTTTGTCATTTCTAAATGGGAGAAGCAAGCTAAACACTGCAAAAGTTTCGATTACTGCAAATACACCCCACATTTGCACACATTTTTCAATGAAAAAACATATTGTTTGTTAACTACCATCATAATACTGTACCTACTTTATTGCATGCATTATCTACATACCATCATATGCTGCAACGCCAAAGCTGAGAGCAGGGAAGAATCTGAGCTATGCAGCACACATGGAGTTTCAGTCTTTAAACTTGTGTTTTCGAGTCTCGTGCATGTTAAAGTATAATATGTGCATGCTATAAAAGATCTCAAAAAAGCTCATCATAACAAGATTAGACAATGCCTCATAGTAGCATCTAGTATAGACTAGCAATTGGTAAAATGCCCATAAACTGAATGAATGTGTAATGGGAGCGACTTCCTTTAATGAAGATTTTTGAGGATTAGTCGCTAAAGGTTCTGATATACTTCACCAGATAAATGTTTACAAGTTGAGAGCTGCTTTCCAATATCTTACATAACTACATATGTGATACAGATGCATATGTACACTCACTGGCCATTTTGTTAGGTACACCTATCCAACTGCTGTCTGACACGGGAGCAATTCCATGCATTTAGGCATGTAGACATGGTCAAGACTGCTGCATCTGCTGCAGTTCAAACTGATCATCAGAATGGTGAAGATCTACTGGGATTTTCAACTCAAATAACCACTTGTTACAATCGAGGCATGCAGAAGAGCATCTCTGAATGCACAATATGTTGAACCTTGAGGCAACGAGCCACAGCAACAGAAAGACCATACCAGATGCCAGCTGAGGCTCACCAAACCTGGACGATAGAAGATTTGAAAACATTCGGATGGTAGGGTCAGAATTTACTGTCAACAACGTAACAGCATGGATCCATCCTGCCTTGTTTCAACGGTTCAGGCTGCTGGTGTTGGTGTAATGTTGTGCGGGATATTTATTGGCACACTTTGGGCCCATTTGTACATTTGGGCATCGTTTCAACACCATGGCCCACTCGAGTATTGTTCCTAACCATGTCCATCTCTTTATGACCAGCAGGATCACATCAATGGGGAACAAACTCTCTGGGGAATGTTTCCAGTACCTTTTTGAATCTATGCCATGTAGGTTTAAGGCCGTTCTGAAGGCTAAAGGGGGTCTAATTAGGGCCTAGCAAGGTGTACCTAATAAAGTGGCCAGTGACTGTAAAAAAAAACAAAAAAAGTTGGAGATAAAAAAAAATGTCTGAATCTGAGTTTGTGCATATTTAGGGTCTTGCAAATCTGTTCATGGAGGATCTAATGCCCTATCTGGAGAAAGGACTGCAGCCGTGCATGAACAGCAAGAGAGCGGACAAGAGGAGAGTATGGTTTGCGGTGTGTCTCCTTCTTTTTTTTCTCTTTAATTATGTGTAGTTTCAAATTATGAGTTTCTTCATCATTTGTGTTTGAATCGCAACATTGAGGTGTGTGTAGCTGGCGCACATTATTGAATGCCCCACACCCTCAGCTTTAGGCCATTGGAGTCAAAAAATAGTGTTTCCTAAAGGGTGGAACAAACTCAAAACATACCAGAAACACGTATCATTCCTTTGCTGTAGTTACAGTCAAAATTATTTAAGAGCAAGCGGAGCAGTGGGTAGCACTGTGGGCTTTCGGTGAGAAGGTCGCTGGTTAGAGGCCAGCTAGTAATGGAAATAGTCTTAATAATACTTCAATCCACTTGTTTCATAGACAATTGAAGCTGCTTACTTCCTGCTGCAAGAGCATCTATTGGACAAGTTGACTAATCTGAAGGAACAGTGCAAAGAAATGGCCAAACAGCAGGAGGCGCGCATGCGTTCTGATATGGACCAAATCACCAGCTCACGAGCTTTCCTGGAGAACAAACTCAGTGGTACTGAAATTCTGTCAGTCTGTATATCTGATTAGGGGTGTAGATACAGTCGATACATACATTTTGCTTGTATAATGAAACAAAATTGGAAAAACTTTTGAGACCACAAATCTAACAAGGCTAGGGTCTAGTTTGGTTTGTATGAGAGTATTTGATGCTATAGATCCACTAGGGGCAGTGTTAATGTTTGCATCAAGTCGTATTTTTACTCTAAGAGATTGAGAGAGTTAATTTTATAGTCCTTCTTGTTTAAAATGTGAATGAAAATTGTCTCCTAGTAAATATTACATAAAACAAGAAGAGAAGGTAAAGAGATAAAAAAAACTGTTTAAACGCTAAAAGATATTTTCATAAGAAACAGCTGTGCACATTTCTAAGGTCATAAAATGATTGTAATGATTGACTTTGACATGCAGACAACAAAAAAATCTGATAAAAGAGCATATTGGGTGCTCACCAACATTAAGAAAAAAATGCATTTCAAGTGAAACTTTCTCAGACCCACAGATGAGAAAAAAAGTATTTTGAAGTGATTTGTTTTTATTTTGTAAACTATATTGTAAAACAATCTCGTTGTTTTGATTCCTATTTTCTGGTTGATTTCTGAGATAGAACAGTGAATACAACATAAACAGGAAGTTACATCACAAACAGGAAGCTCTTTAAGTAAAGTTGCTGAAGAGACATCTGCCCTCTTATACTTTTTAAGAGTCCGGTTGCTCGTTTTCTTTCTCTCCCTTTTACTTTTGTAGCAGTGCTCTGTGTTTAGCGGACCAATGTTTAAGACAATAAAGCTGCATTTTCTGTTAAATCTTCTTAAATCTCATCCTAAATCTTGTTTACAGAGTCTTCTTACTTGGCTTTGAATTAATATTCAATAACAGTACCACAATGTGTGAAATATTTACAGTTATAGCACCAGTGAAAGAATTTGTACTACTAGTGCTACCAGTTACATATATATATTTTTATTATTTCACATGGGCAGCCATGGTTTCCGAAGCAGCAACAAGATACTCCACAGAGCAGATACAGCCTCACTTGCCAGCAATCCTAGAGGAAGTGATGGCGCCAATCAGCTTGGGTTTCAAAGAGGCACGAGAGCTGAGCGAGGGTATGATGGACCAACTATGTCAAGACTTCCAGAATTCAGAGCAACAGAAGGAACTCCACCAAGTGAGTGTCACTAATATATATTAATCTTAATCTATGCAACTCCTAAGATCCCTCAGAAATCACAGATTTGGTTGAATGAATCCCTCTTTCTCTTTCATACGGCAGGCTCTGTTTAAGATGAGCAAGGCTAATCTTCAGAGCTGCTATGATAAAGTAAATGGACTTGCAGATCATGTTCAAGAGCTGCAGCAAGCCTTTAGCTACTCTATAAATGGTTTGGTGGACAGCACGGAGATTGACTTAAAACAGGTACCATAGAGCACAAACATCTCCAGCTTATGATGAGCTCCAGTGCTGAAAGTGTGCATGGTCTGGTTGTTTTAGCTGATGGAGAACCTGGAGTACACCTTTGAGCTGCTAGTTAGAAAGGCTCTGGAAGACCCATCAGTCAGTCTTCCCATTGCCATGCAAAAGGCTTCCAACAGGGTGTTGAAGGTAAGTACATTTTATTTGCTTTTCCGGTTCTCAGTGAGTTATTGATTATTTACTTTAACACTGTCCAACAGCAATTTGATTATGACAGCAGCACAGTAAGAAAGAGGATCTTCAATGAGGCTTTGATCAACATCACTCTACCCAGCATCAAAAAGCATCTGAGCCCATTCTTTAAAGAGGTATTTAACAAAACAAAGCCATAATAATAATAATAATGGGTGGTACACAACACAAAAATGTAAACACACCTGAATGAAATAGAAATAAAGGTATTGATAATATCGAATGCGACTGAAATCAAGAAATGAATTCCAAAAGGCTCCTGACCACTAGGGGGCAGTCTGTATAACCCTGTCCATATTTTTACAGTCTATGCTTGAGAAACTTGAGGAGTGTGTTAACCTCTAATTTATGGTGTCCCACAGGGCTCTATCCTGGGTCCCCTGGTTTTTACATTAACCAGTGGTCCCAAAGCTTGGAGCCCACGAGGCATTACTGGGCCACACAAAGAATAAATAACTTCTAGAATTTATATTTTATTGAGTCTAAAACGTTAACAATTTTGAAAATGCACAATATTTTTAGTCGTTGGTTTTAAATATTCATATAATGTTCAGCACTCAAACTTTTTACGATGCAGCTCATTTTTATAAACGGCAGGAAGTAGCAACCTTTCAACTATATTTATTAAGCACTGAAACCATGGCTTTACCAAACCAATTGTCCCCTAGTGGTTGTGAGTATTTTTGTTGCGTTTTGCCAACTTGCATTTTGTTTTGGCTTGTTTTCGTTGTGTTCCAAACTTGCAATTGCTTTGGTCACATTTCATGCCGAACTACAGGGCAGTTGTCAATTTTTTTTGGTACTCCTTCATAGACATTTCTTTTTTTTCCTACTTTTAGGAACTACCCAAACTTGAGCAATACATATTTGCGGATTATTCAAACTTCATCGGTGTGGAAAATGTGTACGAGGATATAATCCACCAGATACTGGAGAAAGACGTCAGCATGGGTACGGCACATAATGTGTTCTCTTTAATTAAAATATCGCTTATTTATTATGCAGGCCTTTACCATAATTCTATTTTGAAAAGTACTGTTTTGATGGGCTTTGTATTTTTGTTTAATCATCAGTGGTCAAGGAGGCAGCCAGCATGAAGAAATATAACCTGTTTACTGAGAGTAAATATAAATTCAGCGTGTCCAGCTTATCCTTCACCCCACCGGGATCAGCCCCCAGCAGCCCAGCACGCTTAACATCCTCCCCAAACCACCGCGTGTCCCTACCACCTTCGCCTCTGCTGACCAATGGCCTGACCGCAAACAAATCAGTGACTGTTCACTCGCCACACTCGGAATCTGACACGCTCACTGAAATTGATGAGGTAGAGGACAAAGCTCCCTTTGAGGAAAGCGGTGATAACAATGATGTTTTCATTGCCGTTGAACCTAAACATACAAACATCGAGACTCGACCTGAATTTAAAATGACTACAATCATAGAGAAACCATCAGCAGGTTCCTCCCCTGTTATCGTGATTACAGAAGCTGAAGATGATGAAAACCTTTCTATCCCACCAAAAACTGTTGGGAATGTTTCAGACTTTTCTAAAAAACCCACAGTGCTCATCGCTCCCATGTGTGTGACATCTTCTGAAGGTATTGACGAATCTGGAACGGAGATCAAGAAAGGGATAGAGACAGATGTCTTCGCAGATGACCTGATTAAAATGCACATACCCGAAGAATTCCCAATCGCTGTTTGCGTAGAGATCGAAGATGCTGAGGCGGGAGAGCTCAATAATGAGTTCACAAGCAAACAAATCCTAGATTATCCAGAGAAGTCTTCGGAATGTGAGCCTCCACTAACCGTGAAGGATGACACAAGGCCACTAGACTGTGTGAAGGGGATTCGGGATCTGGTTGTGGAGGTTATTGAAGTGGAGGAAACGATTGACCCCAATCAAAACGATGAAGAGACAGATGAAATGATAGAGGAACTGGATGATATCGTTTAAATTTCGGTGGCCTTTAAGCATGAGGTTTCCTTCATTTTCTGATGGAATAGTATTGAAAGTGGTTTCACCATTGTACAGAGGCTGGTCTTTGAAGTTTTGCTGCCATTCTGAACTTTGGGGAGAATAAGGTTTTAGCACTTTTATTATGCTTTATATTAAATCAAGTTGACACTATTTATATATTACAAGAAGATAAAAGCTTTATTTGTTTACGGCCAAGAGACTTTTTTTCATACTAGAAAAATCAGCAAGTAGCAAATAAAAATAGGTGCTGTTTTTTAGATATAACAGCTTTTATTATCAAATAATGCCAATGACCGACAATATTTTCTGCATAGTTATGATTACATTATAAAAATCATTCTTTCGAGCAAGTTTTTTAATATTTAAGGGCTTGATGGAACCTTGAAGGTTATATTGGATCTAGCTCTGGAAAAAAAATACAATTGTAAACAATGCGCATTAATGTCCCACCAGGCCACGCCGCCTTCACTGAGAGTGAGTGGCAAAACAAGTGGTGAAATGTCTGCATTTAATGCAGAACCACAAGCTGATTACATGTTTACGTAAAAAAAAAAAGAATTGGACTTGAAAACGATCCTCCCCAACTTACCAGATGACCAGCTTTCCCTGGACATTTGATCCTGGAGAGAAATTGGATTTCCTGATAGTTCTATGATCCTCATTTCAACACTGGGAAGAACACAAAAAGTTTAAAAGTGTACGAAAATCTCGTCGCCTAGTTCTAGCTTCAAGTGGAATTTGTGGGCACATTAAAGTGAAAAAGACATCGGGATTATTCTGATTTCACCTGGACAGGTATGTACAAATCATTTTTATTAGAAATTAGCTTTCTGTAGTTAACACTGTCACTCACATGTTTGTGCAGGTTATGACCAAAAAGATTGCTAACGGTGGTAAACTCTCATCAAAATAACATTCAATAAAATTCTACTGTAAAAGAATCTTCTAGGTTTCTAGGTGCATTTAGCATTTGGTTTATTTTACAAATAAGGATTATTTTTTTTACCAAAATGCACAAAGATGCCATCATTTATGATTAGCAAACATGGAGATTTACTCAAAGGTCTGACTTATTACACGCAAAATGGTGATTCAGCCCTTTATTTTCCCAGGATTTTCCTCAATTGCAGCAATCCATTTGCTTTTTTCTTTGAATTTTGCCAGTCATTTCTGAAGTCTGGTGCATGAATAAGCCTATTGCAGGGCTGGGCGATAAACTGATTTTATCACTTAACTCTGCAGTGTCATTGAGGTAACATTCATTTTTGTTTTTGTATTTTGTGTTTAATTTCAATTGAATTTAAAACAAAATAACAATTGGACCAAATTGTATAATTTAATATTATAACATTGATAATATTATTAATGTACAGAAGACTATACATCTGTAGAAGGTTCAGTCAAAGCATGGCCACTGAAACTGACCATATAATATTGTAATTTCCCTTAAAAACTACTCCGTCGTGCATATTAGTGGGATTTAATGCAAAAAATAAAAAAGTTCCATTTTACATATCATCTTGTTTCAAAATCATTTGTTTGAACCAACAGAGATTTAAGGTTTACAAACTTTAAAGAGAACATCTGTAATGCGATTCAACAATCATGCTCATTACCCAAAATTTAAAGCAGCAGCCCTGAACCCGTGGACTGACTGTTCGTAGCTACACCCCTAGCTAGATGAGTTTCCCTCCAATGGAATCTGGTTCTACTACATTTCTACAGTCTTCTTCTAACTGCTGTTAGTTGTGTACACTGTTTGGAGGAACACGACTAGATCTGCACAGAACCACTGAGAATGTTCTTTCTATTTAGAATGGCACTCATTATGGAGTTCTTTGGCTATTTATTGGAGATCAACGCACACAAAACAATCCATTAACAGTATTTTGAGTTTGTAGAGCCACCCTTAAAGGAATCTTTGAATGATGGGAGTCAATGATATGAAACGGGACAGAGAGTAAAACTATTTACTTTAAATAGATAAACTTTTACAAAAGAAACACAAGCAATGTATTTCATACTGCACCACATTAAATAAAAAGGCATCTTATATAAAACATTAACTCCAGGCACAATGTAATGTAAATACTAAATACTACAACTGCACATCAACACACCACAATCTTTTCCAAAGATCACTTTTAACAATATTACAAATTCAAAGTCAAGAATGGTGCACATATAGAGGCAAGATGTGTGTAATACTTGCACTACAGTGTCCAAGGCAAAGCAAAAGTCACACAATCACATGAATAAAAAGAGGCACTGAGATATGGAAGACCAAAATGGCAAGTATAAATAAATTAATTAACTTCTAAAAGTATATCATGTATGAATAAATCCATGAAATATTTATAAACAAATAACTAGTTCTATAAATAAGCAATTAAATGTAAATAATGCATTTCTACATTTCAACACATCTAAATTCATCCTTTATTTCTGTGCGCATATGCTAATCATGTGGGCGGTCCTAACTTCAGTCTAAGCCAAGACTGGTTGTGTAATTGTGTTTTTTGATGTTGAAATGTAACAATACATTAAAAGAATGTAATTATTCTTCACTAAAGGCCTTTAATCATTCGTTTATTAAAATATTTGTTATGGATTTATTCACGCATGAATATTTCCAATCTTTTATTTATTTATTTATTCACATTTGTTGCAATTTTTTTATTCATTTATTTATACTCAAGTCATTTTTTGGTCCTTCATACTTGTGATACCATGCAACTGCGATGTATTTACAGAACGTCATTTATAGTGAGTCCATAGAAGAGTGGTTTTAGGATTGAAATGACATTTTTATTTTGTTTACTAAACCGAAATTTTTATAACAAAAGATGATGATAAAACTATAACTTACCCCATTATTTGGAGAACAGGAAGTTGTTTTTAAGTACTCTCTCCTTGAAACTCTGACATGATCTGTGGCTTTCAATATTGAATCCTGTTTGTTCTCAATGTTAATATAAAAGTATAAACTTAAAGAAAGGCTCATTCACTATTTTGCCTGAGATACTGTAGTGTTTTAAAAAACTGATTGAACCAGAAACATTCTGTTAAAATATATATGATATTAAAATGAAACTGCTTAATCATAGAAAAGCTACTGGTCTAATCAGATTCAATGATCGATGCTAAGCTATGCTTAAAAAAAAAACAGCTGAATAGTTTTTAAAATACCAAAAAGCTACTTGGTAATATATTAGGGGATATGATGAATAAGCCTGTGTTCAAGGTTTGATACAGATTTTGATTTCCTTTTCTGTTTAGAAAGTTTTGTTGGAAACAGTTTGAGTACATTTATTTCCATAGAGTTTTTGAAAGAAGACATGATTTATAAAGTGAAGACACAATATTACATTTGAGTTGATCGCAGCTACACAACAGCGCTTTTCTGGAAAGCTAGTGCTAAACAGAAGCAGATAGTAATGAATGCGCTGCAAACCTCTTAATCAGTGAAATTTCATGCACGTCAAGTTGACTGCTGCTATATTGCACAGAAAAGCATCAGATGCTAGCGTTATTACGTTAAAATAAACAGAAGGCTAGTGTCAATGCTGATCCTACACAGTGTAGCGCACAAAAACATTCATCTTACAAAAAAAAAACATTCAGTCTGAGATTGAAAATGAATAAATACTGAATATCCACAATTATAAATAATGAACATTAGTGTTTCACTTGTGTCCAAAGTTAATGATTTGTCAGTGGAGATGAATCGTTTGGATCTTTGGTGCCACTCTCCTACCGTGATGCCGTAAACCCGTAATAAAACTGTTCATCGGGTCGAAATCCATAAGCTGTAGCAGGACGAGCTGAACCCACTCCAATCTGACTGTAGCCATCAGTCAGGGACCTACAGGAAAAAGACACTCTCATCATTAGGAATCAAAACATTCATCATAACACTACATGGAATGTAAATGTTGCTTAGCACCAATAGATGGCGCTCTAAAGCTACATAAGGACAGGTGAATGTACACGATATTAGACAAATACAGAAAAAGAAAAGAGGAAAAAAAACTTACGAAAAGGACAGATTTTATACATTAGAGTAATAAATATCTGCATAATGCTTATGCATTTTTGTTAATGATAGGCATGTGAACTTTTAGATGTTTTAAAAGGTTGAAAGCCAGTTTAAAAAGGATAAAGATGAAGAAATCCTGTTCCATTGACAAGAATGTATATAAAACTTACAGGGACGCAAAACTAGATTAACCACTTCAGAAATATTAAAATTCAGGTTATCCATAAAAAACAATGCTAATTCTGTCCGAAATGTTAATATAAAGCAGCATTCAAAACATACATTAACATTCACTTTCCCGCAAAAAAATAGAACTTGGAATATTTTGTACCAGATAAGTTTTTATCTGAAAATCCTTTTAATATTTTCTCTTGCACTCTAAAATCATAAAATGGAATTTTGTTTGAAAATAAAAAATTCACATCTTTGCTGTTATTTCGTATTAAATAGACTTAAATATTTAAATTTTAATGTACGAATGGAGTTACTACAAACATGCATTTTTTGTTAAACAATACAAAAAAAAAATTATACATAAAATAATTAAATAATCCATCAGTGAAAGACTCAAGGCACAAAAGTGACTATTTATTAAATATAATAAATATAGTGACCAAAACAAAAAACCCTCCAAAAAGTTGACGCTATGTCAGCTGGGAAACACTTGCTTGATCTCTGTGATAAAGAACCGCTCCACCAGTTCTAGCTTGTCGTTTTAAAATATGAGTTGTTTGCTTTGCCCCTTCGAGCTCCCATAATGCTGTGTTGTTTTTAGAGCAAATCACTTCCAGCGATCAGTTACATGCATTACTCTCAGTGCACCCCCCACTCAAGGCTGCAAGTCAGTCTGTATTCTATAAGAAACATCCCGGGTAGCACGCCGTGTCTGACGACGGCATTTAAAGATTTGAGGGCACAAAATGAAGATGTTGGAAATGCGTAATCAACAGAATAAAGCTGAAGAGAAGCTTAATATCCATTGGTTTCATTGTACTGGGCTTAATCAAACACTAGAATCGAAAACTAATAAATACTTGAGGCAATAGATATAGTCTTTAGACTGAAGATCTAGATGCTGCGGCAGAAAACAGACATACTTGTCTGACCCCAGTAGCCCCTGAAAGTTAACACAGAGGTGAGAAGCAGTTAAAAAAAAAGACAACTCTTTTAAATTTAGCATATTGGCCTCCTCTTAGCACTTCCACTTTGTTCCAAAGACAATTGGGACACCCCTTCTACTTACATGAACATGCAAAATGGCTAAAAGAAGAACTGGAACTCAAAAAGCATTATGCTTGGTGGAATTTAAAACTGAAACCAGTTTTAAAACCAGAAAATGACTTAAATGTTACGTTGAATATTTTACATTAAGCAAATGAATAACAGAAAATATTAGGTGATCGTTTTCTTGAAGTGTCTGAATTTTAAAAAGAATTAACCACATTTAAAGGGGGCATGTGATTTTATTAATTATAACATGTTGTTTGGGAAATATGATCAAAAAAGACTACTTTTCATTAAGAAAACCACTCCTCAGTTATTAACCAACTTCAATACTGAGCGATCAACTTTTAATTAAAGCAGCATTGATGGACTCTTTAATGGGGTTTGGAGGAAACGCTAAACAACCTTTCCTCTTTGAGTCGCAATCTGATCCTGAATCAGCACGGTTGCATCGAATGATGGATTTCATTGTGGTATACAAACTTAATTTATAGACGTAACG
Source organism: Danionella cerebrum (assembly GCA_007224835.1). Lineage (NCBI taxonomy): Eukaryota > Metazoa > Chordata > Actinopteri > Cypriniformes > Danionidae > Danionella > Danionella cerebrum. Next base: position 219,497 of record SRMA01023950.1, read on the forward strand.
CATTTGTGTGTTGCTAGCTCTGTCTTTCCCTCCGTTTCCAGATATCACGAGAGAAGGAATTGCTTTGTGGGTAGCGCATCACTTCCAGGGGAGGGAATTCAGGCCTTTCATTCCCAGCCTTGATGTAACCATTTGACTCGTGTGACGTCATCAATGGCATGAAAAAAAAAGAAAAAAAAAGAAACAAACTCCTTTTTTGTTCAATCTACTCTTATAAAATCACTATAAAAGCTCATGACCTCTTTAATACAATTTGAATCAAGAAAATCTGTTCATTACAAGCAAAAACATTAACAAATAGATTGTAATCTTTATAGATGTAGTAATGCATCAAACCAAGTTGCTCCTCCCAATTAAACATCCCAGAATCTCTGAGAGCTGATTTTAATTATTTAGCCGTTTGCTTTATTACTTTAAACCAACTGTTCTGCATTAGAGAATATATAAAATTCAGTTCCCCTTAGGTTCACGGGTCCCCCAGGAGCAGACGCAGGTGTAGTTCATCAAATTTGTTACATAACAGTGAATATTTAAATAGATTTAATTACAATTAGTTCAAATATCTCTAATGTTTATCATTCACAATGTTCAAATCCAGATTTTTACAGTAATAACTGTATATAAAGTGCGTTGATGTCTTAACTTCACTAAATAAAGCACCTAGAATCTCATTATAATTGTAATACCCAAATAAATCCAAGAATTTGTGTTTTTACAGCAGCTTACTCTATGTGCTAAGTGAAAGATTGCTCAGTGTGAATCTATAAATAAACGTGATTCTTTTAAAGGGCTTTTAAAGGAGTTGCTCCCAGTGTGTCTGGCTCCTGGCTCAGCGCAGGGAAAACTCAGGCTGGATTTCATTATTGTGTTAACCTGGATCTGGACGAAATGAAAAGCACACTTTCAGACTGTCCAATTCCCAGCGCACTCTCAGAGTATTCTGCAGATATCACTTACAAAGAGCTGCTTCAAAAACATGGCTTCCTCCGAGACCACCAGACTTCATAACTGCTTATTGTTTTTCCCTCATGAACTAATAGATCTACAGTTTTAAACAAACTCTTCAACAGACTCTTCCTTATCCTGTACAGAAGAGACACCGCTGACACCGTATCAAACCCCCTCCTTTGCAATATTACGCAGTACACAAAGTGAAGCACGCCATAAATCATAGTGTCGAGTCATAATATTAGTGTATCATTGAAACCCCTAAACAGTGGGTTTATGGCAACAGATTTGTAGAAGAAAGAAAAGAGGGAGCTGTGTTTACTCTCAAAACTGAGAGTATTAATGTTGGAGGACTGCTGTGTCCCGCTGGGACTTTGACACAGCACTTTTGTACCGTTCCCTTCTAAAAGCAACAAAATGACCAGACGTGGATATGTGTTTATGATGCAGTAATAACAAAACCAACACATCAGCGGCAGCCCGTTTGACAGATCTTATTTACATATACCTGGTGGGGAAACCCTGCGGTACCAGCAGTTCTCCATTCTGGTAGTCGCTGTAGAACTCCGGACTAATGGCACCATCCGCTGGGATTATTCCATCTGATGAAATAAGGAGAAAATAAAATAACACTGCCTAAAAAGAGCAAAATCTTTTTATTTCATCCATCAATTTAACTACTTTCATTAAGTAGTTAAATTATCTGGTACCCCTTCCATATAGTTTCTGAGGCATTCCACCAAATAAGTGCCATTTCTTTATAGATAAACATTAAAATTGCTTCAGAAATACATTTTATCATTAAACAAAATATAGTAAATACCATTCTTATTGCAAATTTAAGCTATAACATTTCAAATATTGTTTAAATCCACATAAAATACTGAAAATAGTATTTATTGCTCACCCACAATCTTTAATGCTACACTTCATCATAAATTACGATTAAAAACTTTTAAAAAGAACCTTTTTTTGCATTGATAGGCAAATCCATATAATACATTTATTTACACAAATATCTATTTTTCTAGATCATATCCCCAAGATAACCCTAACCCATCCCCCTCCTTAGGGGGTTTTCCTAAGTTTTTAGCAGGTAGCTGCATCCCTTGGATCTTCAGAACGCCATGGAAAGAGCAAAGGTAAGTTCTCTCAATTTGTTATTTATATATTTGATGATTTTATGATGAGCGTCACTTAAATAATACTGTCCTGTTACTCAAATTATTTCAGAGATTGAATTAGTTTAGTGTAAAAACGCACACATTTGGAAAATACCTGCATTTTCTGAATTTCCTGGTCCTATAATCATGAGCTCCATGTGGCTATTTAGCACGTATTTCCTAATTCTTTTCCTAAAAAAAACCTCAGTCCTAATGCATATATAAAGAATAATAAGAAGGTTAGTAACAAGAAAAACAGCACCTATCTTTTGGTTATAAATCCAATAAAACATTTACATAAGTTACTTAAGATAGACCAATTCTTGTTTGGAATATTTAAATGAAACTTGAAAAAATCAAGTGAAAAAAAAAGACATGAAAATGTACAACAAGCAAATGGCACCCATTTGGTGAAGTGGCTCTTCCATCAAATCCAAAACTCCATGAAATCCCTGAAATATAGCTTAAATAAAGGATTTCTAGCCAAAGCATGACCTAAAGACAGAACCCTGTTTGAGCTCCAACATGAATAGATTATATATATATAGAGAACAATGCTCACGGGTGAATATTTACCTACATTTATCTAAAATTTGATGTTTATTACTATCTTTTGGGGGCTTATTGCCTTACATTTGAATTAACAGAACAGTATTGAGACAGGAAAAGAATGGGGTAGTGAGAAGGGGGAAGGGTATGAAGATTCCTTCCTTATTCCTTGTGAAGGTCATGGGGGTCTACAAGGAACACAGGAATAATTTCTCAATATATTTCCTAATGTTGCTAATAAGGAGAATGTTACTTAAGTTGTGTTTTGCTCTTGTGCTCTGCCTGTTCCCTGCTCGTTAGCCCTGATTATCCGCACCTGCCTCTCCCTCTGGTTTCGACACTGCCTTGTCAATTCTGCCCTATTTAATCCTGTCTTTTTGTTCTAAGTGCCTGGATGTAACAAAATATTATGGGATACTATACCGCAATGTAAAATTGTCACAATACGTATTGTGGAGCAACTTGGATATCCTTCATTCATTCATTTTCCTGCCTGCTTATTCCCTTTCGGGGTCATGAGGGTCTCCAGCTTACATCGGCCATGAGCTGGGGGTACACCCTGGGCAGGTAGCCAGTCCATTGCAGACTTGGATCGCCTCTAGGAGTGCATTTTCTTCACTTTCTTCACTTAATTTTCTGTGATTTTAGTCACTTCTGAAACTTCTTTACCTTGTCCTCTTGTCTTATGTAATATTACTAATATTACTAATATTAGTAATAATACTCACATTTTAAATGAGAAAGATTCTAAAATTAGCTCTCTCCATCACTTGGAGTAAAAATACGAGTTCATGCAAACATTAACACAGCCCCCTAGTGGGTGGATGGTTTCAAATGCTCTCATACAAACCAAACTAGACCCTAGCCTTCTTAGCGTTGTGCATTTTTTTCCAATGATGGCCTGTTAAAAATATTGTGACTAAAAATATTGTGTTAAAAATATTGTGACTGGTATCTTGAGTGTATCATTACACCCCTAGAAATGTATGTACACTGCCCAGCGTGGAACCTGCACTGTAGAAGAGGTCTGGCCGTTCCAGGATGTCCCCATTTTCCAGGAAAGTTTCTCCATCATCTCCATACATGAATGGCTCAGCCTCATCCATCTGCCGGTTCTCCACCATCTCCAGCCACTGAGAGTTATGCCAGCGGAACTTCTCGCTCTGAATCTTTTTGCCCCACTCCACATCATATTCCTACAGACAGTCAGAGAAAACAGGCAGAACATTCTGAGACCCTGGATGAATCAGGTGGGTTGTGTTGCTTGGCGGATGGAGAAAATGGTAGCTGTTTATTTTAATTCAACAGGGATTGAGAGTAATAAAACCCCTTTGAGGCTGCTGGAAATAGCTAAGCTAAGCAAGCAAGCAAGCTCTCTGATTAATCATCCTCACAGGGCTGGGGTTCTGACACGCACCTGAGGAGCAGGCCTCAAACAGGCTTCATTGTCACTGGAAAGCACAGATTCATCACTGTGAAATGTTAAAGACGTCACTTTCTGGACTTATGTTGGCAGCCAGAGCAATGAATGTCATCTGGACTAATCAATCTCTGCTCTTGAAGCTAGCGACAGAACGGATCCAGAGCAGACCAGAAATTGCATGCAAAAAAAATCAATATGTGCGTTATGATAAAACTATAGAAATCATTATTTTTGTGTACGGTGTGTGAACGTTTGGTATTTAACAGATAACAGTAAAGGAAGCGTGAGACTAAACAGCAATCTCTTTCTCGATCTTTGATGTGGCTCTCTGTTTAATAGCCCTTTCCGATCAGGTGCATTCAACACTTCCCTTGGCCTCACAACCGGCGCTAATTATAATAATCTGAGGCCTGGTACAGATCACATGTGACAGAGCAGCTTCAGAACAGCTTGTACATTTAACCTATGATCAAAAGCTGTCTTTCATGTCAACTGTCCACAGAGCAGATATGTCATGTTTAGAATTACAAAATGGCTGCTGATTTTAGAAAGTGCTTACGAAAGATTTGACCAGTTCTTATTTAAACTTCCGCTTTTAGAAAATAAAAAGGGCAGAATGGTGGTGTGGTGTGTAACACAGCTACCTCGGTTTTTAGGTGGCTGGTTCAAGGGCTGTGCTTGTCCAGGTTTCTGCGGATACTTTGGTTTATCCCACAATCTAATAAACATTTAGGTTAATTGATTACTTTAGATTCTTGTTAGAAATGAAGGAGTTCCTGTGATTTACCAGAAATTTGTCTAGGGCAGTGGTTCCTTCAAGAGTCATGCATTTTGCAGTTTGGTGTGTTTATACCAACCTCTAACTCAAATCAATAAATAACAAAAACGATAAATCGACAGTTGAATGTAGGTGGGGAAGATTCACTGCTATGCTTACATCGGGAGAGATTAATCAGGATCGCCACCAAAAGATCTGTAAAAATTGAATACACTCAAAAGATGCCGGAGGATATCTAGGTAGGACTGCACAATGGTAGCAGGGGGCCGAGGCTGACATGTCTCAAGCCTTAAGCTGAAGAACATTAACAGAACACATTTATCCTTGCTCTTATGTTAGGGGCGGCACTACCACTCAAAACTTAAATGAATAAAAGAATCACAAGGAATTGGTTTATTGCATCAAGGCCTTCCCTCTGGAATTTAGAAAAGAAAATATATTTGTTGTTTGTTTTTTGTATTAAATTATAAATTGCTCTGGTGGAAATGATGACCTATATTGTTAGGATCAGTTTCGGTCCTGTTAGAATTTCATGCAAAAATTAGAGACAAAATTGAAGTCATAAGTGCACTGTCAGCTTACACATGGACAGCAAGCTCATCTCCTAATCATAGAAATCTTGATAAGTGTCGTTTTCCAGTATAGCTGCACTAAAACTAAACAAAGATGGGCATGGCCAGACATGTGAGGTAAATTCGCTGATTTGAGGTCAGAGGAATACTTAGAAAAAATATATAAACCAAGATTTTCACAGATTTCACAGCCCAACATTTTTTTGTAGAAGATTTAATACGCGAGTCAACAGAAAGTTAACACCAGCGGAAGGTTAAAGAGGTCGTAAATTATTTTGGGGTGTCAAGTCATTTAAAAAAATTTACATTTTCCCGGCTATATCCAGCTCGAGGTAGGCGGAGCTTCTCACTGTTTACTGTCAGTTTATGCTGTTCATTAAAAATGAACTTTACACACTCTATTGTCAGAATAAACCCTGATGGTAGGTAGTACATATGTTTAGTAACTGTACACCCTGGAACAGAGCATATTTGTTTAATCCTCATGGCTTTCTTAAGAAACTGAAACTCTTTTTTTTTTTTTTTTTTTTACTGTCGCACTGTATACATGAAATTTGTTGCATTTGCTCAGATGAGTGCCCTCCTAGAGAGTTTTGTGCTTGAGAATAGGTATATTGAAATACCTGAGTATAGATTTACATAGTTTGGTTTTTTTGTTTCAAGTACTAGACCAGTTCACATTCATACTGGTGCTTATGACAGCGAACACAAAGCCATAGAAATAGGACAACAATCTGGTGGGTTGGCCTGGGTTAACTAAGTAATTTATAATGAAACACACCATCCAAACTGATACTGTGTACTGGATTGTGTTCACTGTGAATTATTCCCAGTAAATAAAAAATGGTAATTTGATAGATTTGTATTATTTGTTTAAGTTACAAATACCAGTCGTGTGCCTAGTGTAGTGGATAGTACACAGGACACATGCACGGTTGTGGAGAGCAATGCAAGTCGATAAAAATAATACACACCACCAAAAAAAATAAATGATTTGGACTAGTAATTAAAATTACAGAAGATTACCGTAATACTCACAGCAATTATGTCCAATGTGTTGTCACAAACTTTGCGTATTTCTGTATTTTTATCATGCATCAGGTCGATGAGATAAGCAGGTGCCTCTGAAATATTCACAGTCAAAGACATAACCTCGACAGAAAGAGAAACAATTGTGTATCAAAAAAATCCCAAACCCTGCAACTCAAAGATTTTAATAGATGAAGGATACGGGTTTCTTTTATAATGACATCACGGGTAGCCTGATGAAAAACCATTTGGTAAAATACATACACGATCTGACAGACAAACTCATCATCTTCTTGTTGAGCTGAGGAGGGAAGGGAACCAAAGTGAGAAACATTCATCGCTAAACACATCAAGAAAAGGGCACTGGGGTTAATACCATTCAGCAACTCGATCAGAGCAGGAATGATCCCTGATTTGGCCAACATTACGGCACAGGAGTCATCCATGGAGACTGTGCCAATCATGATCACCACCTCCAGAATGAGATCATCCTCTGCAGATCCTATAGAAGTAACTAAAATAAGTCTCAAATCTCAAGGACAATGCGTTTGTATTTTCATGGTGAGAGAAATAAACCTGGTTTGAGGTGATCTTTGAGGTAAGGCACCAGGTTGTACTCCTTAAGCACAAGTTCCCAATCTAGGTCAGGAATGGTGAGATTGGAAAGAGTTCCCAAGCATTCGATCACAAACTCCTCTTCTTCCTTCAGGCCAATCTGAGCTGCCAGGTCTCCGACGTAATCCTTAACACATCAGAAGGATGTAAATCTACATGGGCAGGTTGTAAACATTGCAAATACTTCAGTCTGATTGAGTAGATTCTTATCCGGCTCTCACGATGAATAGATTTTTTGATGATCCGTCATGCTGAGAAATATTTCGGATCATCTTCATTATTAGAGGATCCTTCAGCTTCAGTGCTCTCTTCATCAACATCTTCAGACCATTGCCTTGAGAAAAACTAAATTAAGTCGACTCGATCATTTATTTAATTTTAAACTAGTTTCTCTTTACCTTCACACATGATGTGAGCGTTCCTCTTGTTGGCAGCAAGGTTGATACAGAAGGAAATGAGCTCAGCGTCAATCCTCTCCTCACCACAATCAAATAACATCTTCATTACCTGCCAAACAACGCATGCAACGAAAATCAGTAATGGCTCTAACGTTTATTAAAAACCCGGATCATTTCCAAAACCCACTTTCTACGTTTCTTCTGTTTATTCACCAGCGACTACCAACTTTAGACACGAACCTGGTGTGTCACTGTGCATTATCTCAAAGAATCTCTCCAGAGCCGTGCAGCCACAAAAGCTGGACTTAGCACCTGAGGGGATGCTAGCGGTCTAGAATGAGAGTGCAGATCGGGAACGGAACTGGGCAGAAGTCCAGCTCTGGGCTAAAGTGGTCAAGGGTTGTCAACATCGCCCCCTGACGTTAACGATAAGCAGGAGCCCGGAGATTGCTCTCTAAGGAAGCAGTGAAGAGTATGCAAAGCATACAGTCCCATACTGAGTATCACATAGCAGCCGCCCTGCAGCCAAAATCACTGTGGCTAGACTTACTGGCACCTGCCTTGATTTCACATGCAACCTTCAGACAACCAACCAAAACCTTGACAACCTCCAGCCTGCAGTCACCAAAAATCTCCGGAATCAGGAACATCTCTCTCCAACTTGAGCCAAAGTTGTTGAAGTAAAGACTCATGAAGCCTAACATTTAAAAAACAAAATACTTAATACTTTTTTTGTTCATAGTTATAGTCAATTCATTAACCAGCCTTTCCAGATTCAGCGCATCTGCTAAAAATGAACCACTAAGTATATAAATATCAGCTAAGTATGAAAAAATAGAGCATGCCCTGAAGTGATCCATGGTCTTCCACCCAAAAAGTTAAAAGTAGACGTTATTTTTTTGTCTCTACTGTAAAAGTTGCTTGGATCAACAACAAAACCACCCAGAATTTTTTTATAGATGATTTCGATTAAACTAACAATAAATGTGATGAAAATTTAAATCTAATTGTGTTTTTTGACACATTATTGTCATGTGGAACTGGGTCTTTCACCATTTCAATCACCAATTTTCAATCAATTTCAAACAGCAGTAGTGCTGTTCATTTAACCCGAAAGCAAACAAACTAATATACAATAAAATCAATATCCATCACAGTAGCAAGTTTAAAGCAATACATGTTATAATCAACAGTATAAAACTGTCAAAATATCCCCAAAAAAATGGTCTTGAAAATTACGACTAACATTTCCATTAAATGTGTTTTAATTCTTTTTAAAACTTTTCCTATGTTTTGTACTTGGTTGCCACCACAGAGAGCAGACCAAAAACAATGAAACAGTTTTGAACCTGAAGGCGCAGGAGATCCAACATTTTAAAATATAATCATTAAAGAATGTTATGCTCCATAATCCACATAACAGCAATATTGCAGTCCTAAAAAGTAAATTTGATTTTAACAACATTGTCAAATCCATCCTTACACCGAGGGCATCAAATTCATAATTGGTGAGGGTTATAATCTAAGAGGTCAGGTCCAAGAGGCAGAACACATTCTGAGGTTTTCTTTTAATTACTAATTTGATTTGTTACTATACCCTTCATAGAATCCCATGAATTTGATTAAAATGAATGGTTGAGTATATCTTCTATAAACCACAACAGTCCTTAATAGTTGAAAAATGAATATCAAGTTATGATGCCTTTTGTATTACAAATGATATATTGAGAAAATAAAACATGCTATTGTTTTTGAACAATTTCAAATATAAATGACAAAAAAAGTCATTCATATGCTTATGAGTGTACGCACTTTCAGTAGTAGCAACTTCCAGTTTTCATAATATATTTGGTGCCAGTTTATGAGCAACGATTTTGTTCTCATTGGATGGCATATTCTCATATATTTTATGCGATATTCCATCCACATCTTTGGATGGAAACATGGCTACAGAATGCACAAATCTTGTCAATTCAGAGCATTGAGTGTCATTGTCTCTAGACCCAATGTGGTCTCACAACATGACAAAAAAAACTTCTGGACTTGGACCTTCCAATTCGATCCATCCAACATTGTGGACTTCAAGCTGCCTGATATAGACAGAGTAAGAGAAACTGCTTAAAGAGCTCCTCTGTCCCCTGCTTTAAGCGCATTCTAATGGAAGCTGACCCCTCACCTGTGGAATGCAGTCTGTGTAGGCAAACATGGACTTGAAACGGTCGTCCATGCTGATGTGGTACAGAATGCGCATGGCGATCTGTCTCTGCACTTCATCTCCTGAAACACAAACATGTGCCAGCAGTCAACAGACAGACAGACTCAGGATTATACTTTATTTTAGAGGAAATGTTCAAAGGGATGACCAGGAGAGAATCGGTTGCTCTCCAGGGTACATTGTTTTTATTCCGTTCATGAATTGTCTTCATTTATGGTCCAAGGCTCTTGTTAGAGCTTGATTGAAACTTGATTATTTAGCTTAATGAAGCATGAGTATAAATACAATAATGTTCTTGGAAATTGTAGTTTCTTTGGTAAATGTTGTCTTTCGGTAAATAGAAAAGCAGAAATTAAAGCTGCAAGCAGCGATCAAAGCGCTCTTGCCAATTTTTGCATCATGCACTACGACCATCCCTTATTTGGGAAATGTATACAAGCGAAAAGTGTTATAAAATAAATATTTTAAAAATGCTAAATAAAGTATGCAAAATAAAATGCATTATCATAAAATGTGAAAATTTTAAAAGTAATACCTCATCAATATTTTATGCTGTATTTCTCTTGGCGCTACAACGGATACTGTAGGTTGCTAAAGAGATTTGTTCAGGGATAAAATCTTAATACACATGCCAAGTTTGATCCCAATTGGATGCTGTATGTCAGAGTAATAACAATGGCCATTTTTAGAGTTTTTTGCAAAAAAAAAAAAAAAAACAACTTCCTGTCGATTTTGGAAACACAATCCAAATAAGTTGTTTTTAGGTCTTTGTATACTACACTTATGTGCCGAATTTCATTCACCTACGACAAACTTTTTTCTCCAATTCTGACGTGTGAGTAATTCTGTGACTTTTTGAGCAAGTTTCGACCCTCAAAAATACACCGAAAGCCACAAAACAAATAGCAAGTCCAGTTCCTGAGGTGAGGAGGACTACAAGCAGGAAATAGGGAAGCAAGGTTATCCCTCCCTGCACTCTCTCTTACCCAAATCTGAAAAAAGGAATTTGGCACTACGGTATAAATTTTTTTCACATGGGTAATATAATAAAGAAAAAAATGAGTACAAACGTAATTACCTTTTGAGGTGATTTTATGTACTGTATTTGGAAATAAATTAAATTGAAAGAATTCTACTTTCATAAACAACTAACTCAATCTGAACCATTGAAATATTATGATAGCATCCAAAAACAAAAGGGTGCAATCTCTTTTTTCTCTCTTTAAATGTTGTGATTATTTCTATTCCGTCTACTGTAAAACTGAGCCTGAGAAAGCTTACTTTCACACAGCACAACAAAACCTGGTCCTGCTATGCACATGAGCCTCGACTTAATCAGAGAGACAGACTCAGACCCAAGAGGTGCAAGAGGGGGTGTGTAGGGGTCGGAGCCGGCCATGGACCCTTCAGGCAAGGTTATCTCAGTATATTGGAGCCAGATGTGCTCCTGGGGACCTCTGAAAAGAGAGTGCCTTCTCGATTTAATTGGGGAAAAAAGGAGGAAGCATAAATTTTACTGCCATTAATAACTTCAAGCCAAGCTGCTCTACACCGCCAGTGCCACGGTTGTCCCAGACATGTGCTTCTCATTAGCGAAAGACACACAGGAGTGCACCAATGAGCTCTAGTGCATTCTCAGAGGTCAAGAACAAACACACTCATACACACAGGCGAGTTAACGCCTCGGCCGGTATGTCAGGGGAAGAAAACGAGAGATCCTTTATGAGGATGGAGGAGAAGGGCCTGTAAAAATGTTCAAAACAGCCCTGGAGCCTGTGAGAAAAAAAGGCCATTAAAAATTCATTATCCTGTTCAGGGTGTGTTTAGTGGGAGAGCAGAAGAACTAAACTTCAATTACACCCCGGTAAGATTTAAACCACCCAACCACCATAAAAGTCATGGCAGGCCTTCACCATTTGAAAAACACCACAGAGAAGCCAAATCTCCACCAACAGAACAGGCAGAAAAAAAAATGGTCTCGTTACAAAAAGCTAAGAATTTCAAAAGCCAATTAATTCAATGAAAATAATAATACATATTACACGCTGTTGACTTCAAATTCAGTCCACTTTAGTAATATTTATTAGACGTATTTGGACAAAACAATCATTTAAAATTTGAGGTTATATAATAAATAAAATAAATTAAAAAATACATAAAAAAGAGACAAATTTAGGGAATACAAGAAATGACTGTAACGATGCATGTTTAGTAGAGATTAGGGATGTATTGAACCGTTTCTGTACTGCCTGTTCGGTTCGGTACACTTGCGTACCGTTTCGGTATTCGGTATTTTTATTAAATTATATAAACTTATTATTAGCGCGATATTAAGCGCAGCGGAACAATGTTCCTAGGCGAGTTTCTGCACGGACGCTATTGAGTGAAGCACAGTAGAGCTGCACTCCGGGTAGCTGTGAGAAATGGACACAGAGAAACAGAAGCCAGCGCTTGAAGACACCTCACTACGGTCTCGTGTTTGAGAACACTTGGCTTCTCTGTTAAAATACATAACGGGGATAGACGAGTGGATAAATTTAAAGTTGTATGCCGACATCGTTCCACTGAGATCGGGCAGGCAACACATCTAACATTTTCTACTGCTGGAGATATTATAACCAGATATATGCTCTCTTCAGAAAATGTGGATAGGAATCTATCCTAACTAGTTGCAGTATTTCATTTTTTATTTAAAAAAATGTGTTTTTCTTTATAAAGAGTGCAATTTATTTAAAATATCACCCAAATGTATCACTTTTATTTATTTTATGCAAGAATTCTATTGTGTATTGGCAGCTTTTCAAAATAAAGAATATGTAAGTTCTTATTGTTTTGTACCGAATCGAATGAACCGAACCGAGCTCTCCAAGACACTGTACCGAACCGAATACGATTTTAGCGTACCGTTTCACCCCTAGTAGGGATGTAACAATTTATCACAATAAAAATGGTCACAAAACGTATCGTAGAGCTACTGGGAGATATCGTCCAAAAGCTGAAGTGTATTTGCTTCTTCAAGTCAAGGTGCTTCTAGTCACTTCTGTAACTTCTTTACCTTGTCTTTATGTTTTATTTAATATTGACTAGGAGACGATTATTCTTTATTAACATTTCAAGTGAGAAACAAGCTCTCTCAACTACCATAGATTAAAAGAGATGACTTAATACAATTGTTAGTGCTGCCCCCTAGTGGATGGATGATATTAAATGCTCTAATATAATAAAAAGTAGACCTTAGACTTCTTAGCTTTGCAATCACAAAATGTTTAATTCAATTTTTTTCAATGAGGGTTATGCAAGTAGTTTAAAAATTTGAAAAAAGTTCAATATTGTGAGATATTGAGAGTATTTATATTGTATTGTTGTATCGTTACACCCGTAATATTTAGGATTTACTAAATCAGATGCTAATTATGTTAACACTAATAAAAGCTGAGCTGTGTTATTGCTAAGCTCTGCCCCTAATTTTTCTTGATGTGGTGCAGAGGTGCATTAAAAAAATATGAAATGTGAACGGCTCCTTACATTTTTAAGGAAGTTCTCATTTGTTTTTGTGCTTTGTTGTAATAGAACCAGCAAAAACCTGTTGAATGGCAACTTTTGGCTTTGCAATGGGATTTATTTTAATCTGTTTGCAACAGAAATACAAGACAAAGATAACAGTCTGCTTTGGAAGTTGTGTGGTTTACAACAGTGTACTATTCTTCTTGACTTTAAGTACATTGTCGTAAAGCATGATGTTCTCGCAGCTTGATGAAATAGTTCACAGTAACTAAGGAGAACATGGTTTGGCAATAGTTCAATTGGTTTTTATTTAATTTAGTGTCTACACAAATAAATCAAAGCAGAATGGATTGAAAAACAATTATCAATCAGTGGTTTTGGTTTTGCAATAAATCACCAAGAACTGAGCTTCACTTTCATCCTAATAAGGAAGGTCGTGACCCCCTTCATGAGAGCTTCTCTTGGTGCCCTTTTAAGATTCATGTTGCATTTTGTTGGTAGCCAGGACTTCCTCTTTGTAAATGGTAGACCAAAATAACTGAAGTTCTAACTAAAGAAAATACTGTAAAAATACCTATACTTTTGGCAGCAAATACAAAGTTTTCAAAAAGAATAGTTTTATATAAAATAATATATTACATTAATTACATGGGACACAACACCCCACTGAGGGCTTGCAAATAAAACACATTGTTACTGCAAAACCCAACCACACCTGTGTATGAGTCCATGGACCATCTGTGTGTCTCATTTCATAACAGGAAGTACTCTTTGAAAGACAGGACTGAGCCGGTCTGTGACTGCTTTATTAGGCTGAGAAATCTCTCCACCAAACAACTGGTGGACTTACTATCCCTTCGGCACCCTCAAAGATTACTGGTGTCAAAAAGAGCTTTAAATTAGTTTGGACAAAAGGGCATAATTATAACGTAGGATAAAATCGAAGGAAGCCGTTGGATGTGGTTTGTAAAAAGATCTTAATTTAACAATTTGGCCCAAAAAGACAATAATACAAAATCATCTTAAATCTTACCCAGTAGTGCAGTGATTTTTGGAAGGAGCTCAGCCTGAACCATCTTCCCTCGAAGGCCGGTATCGAAGGATAGATTAAGAAGCAATCGAAGTGTGATGTTCAGCAGATCTTCATGATCACAGGGCACAAGTTTTGCGAGCTTCTCCACTGTATCAACCTCAGCCTATCATGGAGAGAGAGAGTGAGAGCCTATCATACAGTCCGTTTGTTAGTTTTACAGGTCATGTGCCTAAAGTTTGCTTGTTAACACATCTGCTTTCTCAAGTTGCTGTCAAAGGCAGACGGAGATGGACAGGCAACCAGAAACGTGATCCCCATTACAGCTGCTGCTCACAGCCTGTAACCAGTTTTTAAATCAAGTCTTCAATGTTAATAACCGCCGATGTCAAACTGAAACCATGCATCTAAATTTTTAATCATGTTCCAAGAGTGTGTTTGTTTAGCGAAAGTGTTTAATTCAGAACATTAGCTGGTGAAAGAATCCAAATAAATGATGGCTGAGATAACCCTCGTTACAGGGTTAAGTGCGTGATTGGTTGCACGTGGAGGAAGTGTGGGACAAACAGTGGGCTAAGCAGGAAAATGTGAAGTAGTGCAGATCTTGGTACAAGAAACTAGTTGTGGGAACAGGATTAGCTGATTAAGGAAACACAGGTTCAAGTTTTTTTAGAAAATATCTAATGTGTTTATGGTATTTTTATTGTCTAGTTCACGTCGATAACTTTTGTTGGCCTGTAAAGCATATCTCTTACTAGAGGGTTCGGGATACAGCCACCAAAGTTGGCAAGATATCCAAACTGGTTTGGTTGCTATATCTTTTCAGACTGGTACCAGGAATTCTGGGAAATCACTGAGAATTAATGCCATTTTCCATTGACTTAACAAGGGATCAAACCTTGCAAACCTTTAACTCAAACTGAGAACCTCACAGAAACGTCAAACTAACCACACTTGTGGAGGTTACCAGTCTGTGGAAGAGCATTTCAATAACTGTGCAAAAGTATTTAAGGGTTAAGAAGGGTTTAAAGATTTATCATTGACTTATGAAGGCCATTAAAAAACAGTAAATGGTAAAATGCAACAAAATATCTTCAAGAAAAAAAAACCTCGCAAACAACTTTTTAAACTTCTTTGGTAATTGATAGAAATATGGAGGTTGGTTTGTGTTACTCACAGTGACATTGAAAACTTTATGTTATGTCACAGAACCTTTCCATAGCAACCAGGCTTTTTACCCTAGCAACAAATTCAGCATGTCTCAATCTCGGCTTTAGAAAATCAGAGACATGAGGGTTGGTTTCTTTTACTCATAGTGACATGATAACTAGCATTGTGCTCTGGTAAAATAAAACTCTTTGTTCCAATTGGAAATGATAGTTATGAAATATCTCCTTAAAAACAAATCACATTGTATTGTGCAATTGTCTAGTATTGCACAACATCGCCAGATTCTTGTTGATACCCAGCTCTAAATGGCTGGTGAAAAAAAGTAAACACAAGAAAAGATGGCGCTGCAGTGATGCAAAACAAGTCAGGAACGACGACAAGTAAACCATACGTTTCTCACCATGTCATTCTTGTTCTCTAAGAATATACTGAGCTTCTTGAGGAAGGACACCACCAGCACCAGCAGCTCTTCGCTGTCTCTGTCAAGCGTTTTTACCAGAAGGTGGACAATGTTCTTATTCCTCATTTTCAGCTCGGTGCGAGTATCCTCAGACAGATTCAGAAGCAGGTACATTGCCACTGATCACAGACGGAAAAGAAATACCATGATCAGATGATGATACTTAAAAATTAAACATTTTTAACATTTAAAACATGAGATTTTTATATAAACATTAACCAGAAGAGTACTTTCCTCCACTAAAATAACACATATTTTCACAGTCCATTTGCAAGCAACCAGCCAAATAATTACAGTCAATATTGTAGAATAATAATATCGATTTTTTTTGTCATTATAACATAGAGTATGCAAAAATAATACATGATCTTAAGTACATCTTAAGTATAATCGCTTAAGTACATTTCCAGCTATGAACATACAGAATTTTTTTGAAAGAAATCCATCCAAACGTTAGAACATGACAAGGTCTTCTAGCACCCGAATGCTTTTCTTTTAAAGCCCTGAAAGCAACATGGCCATTTCATGGCTATCTCCATTTCAAAATTGTGCCAATATTTTATTTTAAAAGCTGATAGAATAGAACATAAAATGTCCAAACTAAGTTATAATTCCTAGCACAAGAATTCGCCTTTTGGGGTTTGCAGGGCTCCTCATGGAATTATAAATTGGCCATTCAACCAAGATGTGTTTAACAGATAAAATACATTTTAAATCTCTACCTGAAGGCATTGTCTCACTTTTAAGAAAAAATCTATGAGATAATCTTGAGAATAATCTCATTTCTGGTTAATAATATTTGATCTCTTCTGGTTCCTAAAATCTTTGATTTACTCCAAACTCTGGATATATTTCATCAAATTTGTTACCCGTTTGTTGGTTTTATTCTTGCTGTCATTGTTTCACTACTTGGTGGTTTGTTTTAGGTCTGTTTGTGGCATAACCAGAATATCCGAATAACCCACACCTCATTTTTGTTGAACCCTAGGCATAAAAAACTAACTGAACAATGACATTTGGAACTTTTGCAGATTGCTTAAATACAAAAATGTCTACCTCTCAAAAGCTGTTCTTGTTTAGTCAGAAGTCCATGGTACTTCTTAAGGGCTTTCTCGTACTCCCTCTTCAGGTTCTGATTGTCTGGGTCATCGTCCCGTTCAAAAGGTCAAGGACCTCTCATATTAAACCCTTGTGTTCAGGGTGGTAATAAAAGGGCAACAATTTAATTAAAACCTGACATCTTTTACTCTTTCACCTACAACCTCGAACACTGAAAGGATATCAGCCTTCTTTTTCTTCTGTAGCTCGTCCTGCCAGAGGTCGTAGCGCTTCAGCTCATGCTCAATAATGTTCATGCACAGAGCGCCAATCTTGTAATGAGTGATGAGACTGTGGAACTGTGAAAAACTGATAAAAAAAACCTTGTTAGTGTAACCTTCCCCAGCCATGAGCACGATAAGCACTGTTCAAAACCATTCCAGATGTCACTAGAATAACTTTGCATAGATTTCAAAATAAGTCTGCTTTTCATTAGAGTCCTGAAACCAGCTGATGATTTGTGAAGTGATGAATCTTGTGAATGAAAATTTATCCCTTGAATGGCACATTGTTTAAACTTGACCGGTTGAGCAACACCCGTCAAACTAAAGAGTGGATGCAGAGTGCAGATGTACCTGGAGAAGCAGAAAAAGACGTAGATGATGGTGGTTGCCAAATCGACACTCTGCTTCCAGTCTTCCCTCAGGACCCGCGCCAGAGCGCCTAGAGCCGTCTCTGTGGGAGAGCAGACAAAACACTAAATGCTTTCATTGCTCATGAAAGACTCATGTTGTGAACATAAAGTGACAACAACTTGAAATATAAGACGGCTTTTGAATACGGAGAGTGTTTTCAGCCCTGTGAGAGGTTGGATGGAAAATGCATTGTAGACAACAAAAGGGCATATAATGTCAGATCAGATTAATTTCAATTTGTATCAATGAAAATCAATAAAGGCTACAGGCAAAAAAATAATAATAAAAAAATTGTGTAGAGACGCCATTGGTCAGGGGGCGTGTTTGTTTTCAAACGTCAATTCCAAAATTCACATAAGACACTTTGAAATATCACACAGTGTTTTCTCTTTGATTTTGTGTATTGTAAACAAAAAATATATATATTTTGAATCCTATTGTTCTGAAATAGAACAGTAAGTTGTATCACAAACAAGAAGCTACATCACAGCTAGGTTCTATAAGTCCGGGTGTTGTGGGGCTTGAGTGCTTCACAACACACTGTGGTTAAAAACTACGGGCGTTAACGGCACATCACACATCCGACCGAATAAGTGGTCAAACGCAAAAAAAAATAAAAAATTTTACACTGGCATGTCGGATCCGTTTTACGCACATCGCACATTCCTCTCTGTTCGCCAGATTTTTGTCACAAAGCTCTCAGTGATCAGTCACCAACAGTATAAACCACTCGACATCTGTGATTTTTTTTTTTTAAATATGTTCTTTTGTTTTATTCTCTGTCATTGTCTTCTTCTTTCACGCATCCCTGTGTGGTTAAAGCAGGGAGCATCATTGCATATTTCCTCTACTCAGATGAAGAGCACCCTGTTGAGAAGCCATCTGACGATTTGTGCGATCGTTGTGGAGACGCCTTAAGATAGAGGCCAGTATGACCACAAATGTAAGTAATTTTGTAATGTTTAAAAGTTGTAACATTGAATGTTTTCCTTTAAAATCTCTTAAAACAAAATCTTTGAGGGGGTGAGGTGAGTATTTCTGATTGCAACTGCATATACTTAAAATCTTTACTTAAAAAATTGCAATACCATTCTGAAGCAACTCCTCCAGGTTGTCAGGGTTACGCGCCAAATGGAGGATGAGAGTAGCTCCTCTGATCTTCTCAGGAATATCTTCATACAGGAGCTCAACATAGTCATCCATGTTATTGATGTTGGCTTCCTCATCCAACTAGAGATCAAATATCACAATGTTAGGCATAATTTTGATTAAAAAGCTATTCTGTGTTTAAAAATTGTGAATTAATTATTCGGTACCTCCATGCCTTCGAACGGAGTCAGATCTCTCGGTTTGATTTGTTTCTTCTCTTTCTTTTCTGAGAATTATGAACACCATCAATCAGTGATATTGTACGATATACAATCATTTGTTTATTTTTTTTTTTACGTATTTGTCTTTTACCGGCTGATTTCTTGCGGTTCTGCAGGTAGAACAACAACTGTTCCACCTCAGGAAGTCTGGAAGGGGAAATGAGTCTACATTCCTCCACTACTTTCCTAGCCAATGATGAAATGTCTGTACTGGAGTTCAAGCTTTTCAGGCGGATTCTGCAAGGAAAATAAAGGAATATTCTAGTTTGTCAGCTTTACAAGGTGACACAACCACGTCTCTGGGGAAGGAAGACATGTATATTACATTTTCTGGCACTCCTTGCGTTCTCCCAGCATTGGGTCTCCCATCTCACCAAGGATTGTGGCTTCCACTTCATACTGGACCACGAGAGCTTTTTCTGTGGGGTGAACATCTAAACTGCCACCCTTATATTTTCTGAATCAAAAAAGAAAAACATGATTAACTTATATTAGTTATTATTTTGAGTCGTACCTGTGTAGTCTAAGAAAACCTCATATTTTCCAAGCTTGCAGATGATTAAAAAATAAGGAGCAGACATTAATACATTTATTTTAAATGTACCCTATACAAAATATTAAATTACCGCAATATACGTGTAGTTTCAATCTTGAAGACATTACATATTTTTATTGTTTTGTTTCATGTCATGATAAGCGACAGCTCCACCACTAGCCAGACAGAGCTCCCGGATGCACTCACCGTTTTAAATATCTGGCGTCGTCCGCTTGCATTGCTATTCCAGTAAGAAAATAAACAATGCTGTGGGATTAATTCGTCTTATTTTCAAAATATTGTAAGCTTAAAATCTAGACCGCTTCATTGTTTCTGATCTGACAGGATGCTGATGTTTGTGTTGCTATGGGTGTGAGCTGTTTTCCACTCGAGCGCAGAAGAAGAAATCTGTTGAAACGCCTCGAGCGCCACCTGTTTGCACGGAGGTATTTAAGTGCTACGTTTCGTTTAGAGATTGGGTTTTCTGACATTTTTACAGAAACTTGTGAAAACTTAGATCAATAATATTTCAAAGTCAATAGTATACATTTATGGAGGGGTGTGCAGAGACCCTATTACAATGTTTTTAACCATATTACTATGACTTTGTGAGACTAACATTATTTATAAATTATCTCCTCTAATTCCATGGTGAGTGCGTGTCAAATTTAAGCACATGTTCTGTTGTGGGTCACTGAATATCACAAACATTTAAGTGATGATCATTTGGTAATTAATCCAAATTTCAGACTGGTCAACACACGACCCTGATGCTGACATGAGTGAAAATGATAGGTGTATATCGAAATCCATCACCTCATTTCTCTCTCACACACATTGCATGCTTAATTAAAAATAAACCCTTTGATCTAAGACTTTTAAAATCAGCTTAATGTTGCTATTGTCACACAAGGTGAAAATACCACCTTATCCTAACAGCAAGCAGCAACATTGTGTTCAGATCAAATCTGTCTTTGATCTTCCATCACCACTTCATATCACCACTAATCCAATGTATACAAACATGAGAAGGCATTTCTAAAAATAGAAACCTTCTGAGCCACTTGTCACCAGCTGTGAATGAATGCACATCACTTGGGTGCAAGTGTTGGTTTGCACAAATATCTCCTTGCAGATCTCTCTGCAGGACAAGGAGATTCTTCTGGAACTGGAGAGTAGGACGCAACCCCTCATCTGAAGCAATCTTTCAGGTCTCTCATTCCACCACCTCAACCCTAAAGCAGGTGATCTGATAAAATATAGTGTAGTTCCTCCGCTGAGAAAAGAACATCCAACGGTCTGTAACCAGAGGCCTCAAACAGAAATAGATCTGGTTTCTTCGACCAGAGACTCTCGGAGCTTCGTATTGTAGCGTCCAGCTTGATTCAGAAGAAGATTAGCATGTCTCATTCCACTGATATTATGGAGTTTAGCGGGACACATCAAGCTTTCCGAGACCGCTGGGCAAAGACAGATGATGAGATGTGCAAACACAGCATGTCCTTCCACTTGCACAATACTCTGAGGAAGGAATTCTTTGCTTGCTACCTGTACCTCTTGGAGCAGATTCCACTTGGTGAGAAGTGTTTCCTGTTTGTGATGGGATCTTTTGAATGGACAGTTTGACAAATAAATTATTTCATCTTCAAGTTGATACAAACCTTAAACATGAAATAAAATACACTGTTTAAAATTTCCAAAACACAGTATAGCACAGTATAAATGCTACAGAAAAAGACAGTATTTCACAAAATGTGAATTTACAGGATAAAATGTAATATGCGTTACAGTTTAAGACCTTAATTGTAACGATTAAAATATGGTTTATTCTCGCAACATTCACAAATTGCTCTTTAATCTCTAACAGATAAACGTGACTTTAAAATTCTAAAATGTGTTTTGGAGAATTCTGTCAGAAACCAATGGGATCACATGCATTTAGACAGCTATAAACCATAAAAACAAAAAAATATAAGCTTTCCCACAAAACTAATAACCACTGTATATTTGACAGTGAAGTTTTTGCAACCACAGCTTACCATAAAATGAACAGTATATATTTTTTACATTTTATTATTATTTTTACTATTATTACAACACAAACCTTAAAATTAGACAGCTCAGAACAATTAGTTATAAACATTAAAAATGTGACACTAAATATTTGGCAACCACAGCTGCTGAGTTTTTACCGTAAAATGTACTTTTTTTTAAAATGCCGCTATTACGGTATTTCAAAACAAACCTAAAAATTATGAGAGACTGAGAAAAAATGAGAGACTTATTTCACATATATCAGGTTTCAAGGCAACATAACATATTGCAATGAATTATTGAGTTTGAAGGACCTTTCGAGTTTTTAAAAAGAAAAGCCTAATAATTGAACAAATAACTTCTTTAATGCATTCATTAAAATATACTGTTAAAAGTTTCTGAATTAAAGAAAGCTGCTTTTTACATTACAGACTTTTGATTTGCATTGCAGTGGGTTGCTTCGAAAAGTTTTCTCTTTAAAAGAGATAATGTTTTGGTTTCTCAACGAAGTATTTCACAACTCCCATGAATGTATTCAAGTTTAGGTAATGACTCAAATGCAGATGCCATGTGTTAGAGGGCAAGAAAATATATGAAAGACCAAAATTAGAAGGACCTTCAAGTCAACTGCCTGGTGTTACTATTTTCGATCTTTGGACGGCTAAACTTGGGGTTCACATGACAAACCCGTCTCACAATGTCAGAATCACAATTCTCTCACCTACTGTATAAACACTAGCAATATTGATCCAGCTAATCATCTGATGATCTGAAGTGTGTCTCACTTATCCACGGATGTACTGAGAGGATGCATGGTATGTCCTTTAAGAGCCATTTGAGGAAATAGATTGATCACTTAAGCTGACATCGGATGCTGACAGGTATCAAATATCCCTGAAGCTGTAAAGCACTCTTTGGAGCTGTATCCAACTGTCATGGTGGCTGAAAGCACGGGATTAGTTACTCTTCTAGGTTTATTCTCACTCACACAAACAAAGAATGAAGAGTGCATGTGGAAAACCTCAGTAGAGAGACAGCAGAAAGGACACAGGAGATCCAAGATTGCAGAAGCGATCACGGAGAGTCAGGTGGCATGAACCATAGAGCTGACAGTGAGAAAAGAAGAAGTGAATGCACATAAAGGGCAATTTATTTATACATAATGAGCCTATATATGAACAAAGAGAAGTGCTCCTTTAAAATTTGTGACCTCATAAACAAATCAATGTGAACGCATTTAACTTCTAGAGAGCAATAATGAGTTCCTTTGATTGACATAAACCACCTGGATGTATTTAGATACATTTAAGTTAAAAAACTTTTAAAGTATAAAACTTTTTGGTTTGTGAACTTTTTTAAAAACTCACAATGAACTACATTTAAAATTTCTTCCCCCACAGTGAAACTCTATGCTTTGACCTGTGAATACATTAAGGGAGAGAAGCAGTTTTACTACAGAGCACAGAACTTCTACAAAGATGTCCCGGCATCAGAAGAGGGCATGATGGGTGACTTCGTGGAGATATCTGAGATTGACCTTGAAGGCTCAAGACAGTTTCTGAAAAAGTTTGTTGTAAGAAACATTTAAAATTCTCATTAATTTGATTTCATCTTCTAATTCAGACTCATTTAAACAAAATACCCTTACATCAAAAACATCAAAGGAACTGGAAATACATCACAAACAGGAAATACATCAGAACAAAGTTACAGGCTCTTTAAATAAAGTATCACAAATACGCTCTGCCACCTTTCTGTTATGTTTTAAGCTAAGTTCTGTTAAATCTTCTTAAACCTTGCTTTTGGAATTTTCTTACTTGGTTTAGAATAATTTTTTATAGTACTTTTTTTTTACTAAATAAGTGTAGATTTTGTTGTTGTATGTGTGTTTGTAAACTGATATCAATATACTGACTACAACTGTTAACATACAGGACTGTAAAAATGCTGTAAACATATTTATAATCCTATTTTCTGGTTGATTCTGAGATAGAACAGGAAATAGATCACAAACAGGAAATACATCAGAACCAGGAAGTTTCAAGCTGCTTAAATAAAGTAGCACAGATCGCTATAACTTTTTTGTGAATGATGGTTAGCTTAATGTGTCTTGCATCTTCCTAAGTTTCCTGCTTCTACAATCCTTAAAATTTGTGATCCTTCAAAAGAGCTTGAAACGCAAATCTTGAAACCCTAGTCTGTTTTCAAATCTTTGTCTTGGAGAGACCATGTTGATGCAGTATAACTACAGTGTGTCTTGTTGCTGTGCTCATTTTTGTTACAACAAGACACTGCCTTTCAACCTCTCCTTTGTGTTCCTCAGTTAGTCTTAAACCTCCTACACAGCTGTTACAGTTGATGACTGGGTTTCAACCTACTTTTGATATTGATGATCTCCATCATCAGTTTGGTATTATTGATTGATCACACCTGTCTATAATCCTGCAAAATCCCTGACTTTGAACAAGTTTACCTATGAGAAAGTGATGCTGGTTTGAAGACAAACGGTAGTTTCACCAAATATTAATTTGATCTTTATATTTCTTTTTATTTCACAACAATTACATTCAAAGTCAGGTTTATTGCCATGCATGCTAATAAGTGCAACAATGACACTGAGTATGAATGTTATAGGTACTGAAAAAACTATACCTTAACCTAATAAAACTAAATATTATATGAAAACTGGTAGAAATAATGGTGCCCACACTACTGTATCCGCTTACGGTATCCACTACATTTTCAGTATCTTCCTGTGCCCTTCCTTGTCCCCTTAGGCCTTGCAACTGAAGGCTGAGGACTGAAACTATGCATCTATGAATTGGGACACCCCTACAAAGCTGTATACCTCTGCCAAATGAATCAGCAAATTAAACTCCTGGAAGTCTTTAAATATTGAAACCAAATTTGACATTCCATTTGCAGGTCTTTTGTGTGTCATAAGGCTAATAACTATTTTTACTGACCTATATATGGACATGGGACATAAAAATGACTAAATCATTTATTATAAATAAAATTACTTACATTTGTGGTTGCCTGGCTCCATTTAATGTTCAGCTTTCCTAGAAATGGAGAGTTACACAACCTTTTTAACCAATTCCAAGAAGACGATTGAGGCAGTCCCTCACAAAACAAGAGGGCTACAGGGGAGAAAGGGAACTCAGCCTTAATGTTCTATACATCCTTCACAACAACCTGCTTTCACTGGTGTTATTTAATTGAATCACTGCAGCGTTCGAATCACTGATCACAGATTGTTTTTTTCACACAGGGGCCAGGCAAGGCTGGAACCAAGCGCGCACTGGACTGTGGCTGCGGAATCGGAAGAGTGTCTAAAGGAGTTCTGTTCCCTGTGTTTGAGAGCATGGAGATGCTTGACATGATGGAAGACTTCATCCTGCATGCTCATGAGTGCTACCTTGGGGATGATGCCGACCGGGTGGAGACCTACTACCTTTACAACCTGCAGGAGTTCATTCCACCCAGAAAGAAGTACGATGTCATCTGGATGCAGTGGGTTGCCTGTGAGTAGGTGAAGGAGATGTGATGATAGCAAGCATTTTCTTCAGTTTTTGCCTCTCTCCTCGAAGCTTATTTTAGTAGGTCCAGGCTATCATTTGCAATGCTGTATGCGAGCAGCTGTATGACGGTTTCAAGTTGCAGCGTAACGTTTCGTCTCTGTTGCTGCAGTCGGGTGTATATTTGATACGGGTTACAGGGATACTATCTCCATGACACTGCTTAAACCCATATAAAGACATATTCTTTTGATAGTGCTTGGGTTCCTAGCCTTCATGCTTGTTTTTCTTAGAAAAAAAGATGTATACTGACTTTTTCTCTGATTGCCCAGGTCATCTCACCGATAAGGATCTGATGGAGTTTTTAAAACGTGCTAAGGACAGTTTGAGGCCGAATGGTGTAATCATCATTAAAGATAATATGGCACGTCAGGGCTGCAAGTTGGACCCCCTGGACAGCAGCATCATACGTCACCTGGACATCATGAAGGCCATCGTTCAGACAGCAGGTCTCACCATCCTGGACGTGGAAAAGCAGGACAGCTGGCCCGAGGCCATTGTACCGGTTTGGATGATCGCCATGCACTGAATGATTGAATGCTACGCTATGTTAGCGCTACATACTGTATATGTTTTATTCCAGTCACCAGCATGTCCATGCATGATCATTTCAGACTTTTTATTTGTTTTTATTTGCACATGAAGTTGCCTTTATTATTTACATTATCACTGCCCAGAGCAGGTGTCTGCAACCTGTAGCTCTGGAGCCACATGCTAACACTCTGATGTGTTCCATGTAGCACAGCGTGAGTGAGCAGAGATATCAAATTTGTAGCTGAGGAACTAAAAATGTGTTGTTAAATTTTCTCCTGCAAATTGTTGATAGTTTTTTTTTCTACTTTCCATTCAGGGACATTATTTATTACCTCGCTAAACATCCTCTTTGGCCTCCTGCATGGCAGTTCCAACATTCTCTAATAAATATATCAATATTTTGATGCAAAAGGTTGCTGACACCTGGCCTAGAAAATGGTTAAGGCGTTGTTAAGAGTTAAGTGCTGCATTGTTGACGTATTTCTGAATGACAAGTCAAGCTATAATGTCATTTTGTTAAAATCTTTAACTTTCAAATCTTTTTAACTACTAAACATTGTAGTTTTTGGCTCTTACTTGGTTCAAATATAAGGTTTTCACCGGGACATTTTGGCTCACTATTTTTATGACCACTGAAATCATGTTTTGAAATCAATCAGTGTTTGAAAAAAAAAACACATGGAGTGATGAATTAACCCGTTTCATTAGAATTATTAGAAAGTGCCACCCATCAATTATTCCATTTCCGCATGTCGTTATAAAGGACAGCAAGCCCTGCACATTCATCTGTTCACGAACATAGCCTAACTCCTGGATATTAATTAAATCTCTGCCACTATTATGCTCCTTTGGATAAATAATGTGTTGAAAACATCCTTCATCTCTTTATTTTTTACTTATTTTTGGAGGGTTCATACAGTATTGAATAGATGCCATGTAGTAGATACTGTAGATTAGTGTAAATTAAATCACACGTCATAATTGCTTTTTTTTGTATCACTATACTTCTATGTAAAGAAGGGTGAAATGATTGGTGTAAATAATTCCTGTGTCATTTGCCAAAAATTGTTGTATTTTTTTAAGTGTTATCATGCAACTTATTTTTACAAGAAAAAATGTCTTTTGTTGATTTCTGATATAACTGGAAAGGTGGTATATTGCACCACTATTTTATTTTATATTACATTTCAAATGGTTTTGAACAATAAATAGAAACACAGTAATTTAGCTCGATCACTTCTATATTTGTTCATTTTCTGAAGACTCTCTCTCTCTCTCTCTTTCTGTTGAGTGTGTATCTTTCCAATAATTTTCCTAATTCTCCACACCTGTGTCTCATCTTCAACTTTCTTTTCACCTATCAGTGTTCGCACTTAATCTGCACTTCCCTTTATATTCTTTATTTCTCCTTTCTTCACTGTTGCGAGAGCCTGCTCCCAGCACAAATAAAGATCACCTGAACCACATACCTTTCCTGTCACTGTCTCCAAAGATTCCTATAAGAAATACAACTTCCAACTGTTCCTCGTTTGTCGTCAATGTTGTTCCCCCATGTTACTTCCTGGACTTCCTCGCTGGCTTTCTTTCATCATGAGTTACTTCCATCATCTATTTCCCTGTGATGCCTTATCCCTCAGACCCAGAAGGCTTCTCATAGTGTGTTCATGCTAGTGTGTGTGATCTCCACCATTGTCTTGGTCGCCGACTTGAGCCCACCTGTTTGCACCCTTACCAGTGTGCTCCCTCCCTCATGACTGGGGGTGCATGCATCACCTTGGATACTAACTCACTGCATCCCACTCACCTCTCAACACCCTTAAGCTCCTCAGAGTTATGCCAGATTTCTGATATTAAAGGACATTAAAGGACAGTTCTCCGGAACTCACAGCGAATAACTTGAGATTTACCATCACCTCCCAGTACCCCCTGTGTCTATCCCTACATTGGTTCAGTAAATACTGTTGATATTCCATCTGTCTTCTGCCTTGTATTATCAGTCTCTCTTATTTGTGACAACTGTCAGTTCTACAGTTCACTCCCCCTGACTCTCCATGATCAGTTCCTGTCATCTCGGATCTCCTAGACACTCTTGCTGGGTCTCTCTGGGTCTCTTCTGAACTACATAAAATAAGGTCATAAACCATACATTTTACGATTTAAATCCTTGAAATGTGTAGGTATAAACTGTTTTAAAAGCAACAAAGATGTGTTAATTAGACAGTTATAAATGTAAAGAAAATCTGTAAAACAGTACACTCCTGTGAAACCTCAAATGGTGCTACGCTATATTTGACGGTTATTCAATTTGTGACATACAAGAGCGGCAGCATAAAAGTGCTATATAAATATATTTTGACTTGACTTGATTTGTTCCCGTATTCAGAATCCCAGTCTCTTGTCATTTAGTTCATTATAACACATTTTAAAAAGTCTGGTTTAACGTTTACATCATCTCCTAATAACTCAGTCTACTGAGAACTCTAATCATTCTTTTCTTGATTTCAGTATTTCAGTCTCACTAAAAGTGATCATTTTTTCCAACTTCTGGAAAAAATCTGGAAAAATTACACTTTCAAAACTTCATTGTTTTTTTCTACAAAATTGCACTGTTTAGAGAAATTGATCTCAGATGTTTTGAGGGTTTTTTGTGCAGAGAGAAAGGGAATTATCCCTGCTTTTGACAGACTAGTGTTTTTTTTATCTGCCTTGGGGTCTGTCCAAAACTGTCAGAATGATTCTGCATAAAGAGCATCACCAAGTCACCTCAAATATTCAGGTTCTATGCTTCACAAAGATGTCTTGAGAGGTGCAGTGTAAACGTTCAAGCAGGTCCTTTTCCCAATGAATAGAGGGTTTGTAAAGAAAAAAAGCGCAAATACTCACAGCACGCAATGCACTCTGCCTGTTCTGGTTTCTGAGTGATCTCTACTGGTTCTTTACCAAACGAATTCCTTTGGCTCACAGGATTTAGCAAATAAAGTTGTACAAGCCCTCGGGCTGCAGTCATATTTCTATCATATATCAATGTAAATAACATTTGCTCTTCAGATATAGTTAGTGCATAGGCAGTTTCAGCTATCAAGTCTAATCTTTCTCATCTCCCTCACAGTTAGTTTGTCAGCTAATGGTCAGCATTAACAGAAATAACATTAATGCATTTGGTCACATTAGAGGTGATTTGGGCCAAGCTCCAGACATAGAAAGTCAAACATAACATTGATAGACAACTGGGAGTGTTGCACAGACATAAGTAATTACAGACAAATCTCAGACAGATTTTGAGCCTATAGCAAAGGGTGGGAATGGCAAGAATTATTTAAAATAAATGACCATTTGTTAATTAAATTATAATTATTACTAATAATCGTTCAAAGCTATAATTTAGACTGCAAACTCCATTAACTTTACGCCTGAAATATAAATGACAAAAAACTGAAAGTTGAAAGGATATTAAAAATAAAATACATTTAAATCTCAAGAGATTGTAAATCATTATGAAAGATTGTGATGATTAGTGTGACAAAGTTAAAGCCATAAAACTTCCCAGTGTGCCGTCTGGTATGGAAACACAACCTTATTCTACATGTCAGCTCAAAGGCTATAGGGTTCAGTTACATCTGCTTTCTATAGACGGAATTCAATTGGTTAAACAAAAACTTGTCCTTGCATTACCACATAAAAGTATAATTCAACCAAAATGTAAGCTTTATTTCTTAATAGCAAAGTGATCCAAAGTAATCTTGCTTGAAATCCATTTTAATTAAAATTTAGTTGCTGAAAGGTACAGTAGTATGTAATATATCACCACTAGAGGTCACTGTACCTTAACAAACAAAAAATATTTGTACATGACCAGCAAGACAGCCCAAGATAAGCAATTTTATTTTAAATTTTACCCGCTTATCAAGGGTAAAGGCTCTGCTGCTGTCTACCTCAAGTGTACTATCTCCAGTGTATGGGTACACCCTGTCGCCAGTCCATCATTGGAAAAAACGAATAGCAACTGAGGCAGGTTGTTCACATGATGCTGGAATACTCCAGTTTCACCTCCATCTGAAACCAATGTTTAATGGTGGCTGAAAGGATGGAAAGATGGAACATGGAAACATGGACTTAGTAAAACCACTTTATTTACACTCACTCATTCCTTGAGAAGCCCAGAACTCAGGGTTTAAATATCAGGTGAAACCGGAGAACAGCAAATCCACAATATCTTCACCATCAGTGGCGTAGCAGTGAATTGGAGATGGAACAAGCCTGAGAGACACAGCAGGAGTGCACAGGAGATCCAAGATGACAGGAACTGATCATGGAGAGTCAGGGCTGTGAACCGTAAAACTGACATACTGGCGCCATGGCGGAGCAGTCGATTCAAGGATCGCTGGTGACCTTTCTGGAAGGAGTTCTTCCTGTGCTTGCGTGGGTTTACAGACAAAAACATGTAGCTATTACTCAATAAACAGTTTCTAAGGGGGGGGGGGGGCATGTAATTACATTGTGACAACAAAGGAAGTAACTTGATGCTAGATGGAACTGTGTTTATTGGAAAAATGTTTCAAGTCATTCAAAAATTGTAGAATATTATTGGAAAATGTTTACATATTATATATTGAATTGCTTATAATCCAGCAATATTTTAAACAAAAATAAAACAATATCATGTCTCTCTATGGCAGGCCAGACTAACAACTTTCTGGTTCTTCAGTGTGGTTTATCTGCAGGGTGTGTGCTGTTATTCCCACAGTCACCTTTAAATATCAGCCACAAACCACTGCTAAACATTCACCACTGCTAACCCATTACTGGTCATGTGACTATGTGTAGTGTAGTCAGATGTGGTTGGCTGGTTTATAGCACAGGGTATGAAACAGACCTCACTGCCACCAAAAAGCATATCTGCCTTGAGGCTTTATGTCTGTTTTAACAATTAGCATAGTCACAGTTACTTGCCTAATTAGCAAAACATATTAGCCATAGCTTAGCCAGAAGCTTTATTGTTTTGTTGGCTTTGCCCAAGAACAGGCAAAAGAAAAAAATACAACATATCATATGTTTCATAAGTAGCAACATTCAAAACTAAATTACACTTAGGCTAATTAGCTACAGCTAACACCTAATTTAGTGTTTGTTCAGGGTTTAATTGTAAACCGACCCGAATAGATTCAAAAGAGGGAATTAAAGTGTAACAGTCTTGGTCTTGTAATGAATTGTTTTATTCTTTTATCTTGTGGATAAAGTTTCATTTTCCCCTTTGACTTCAGAAAACACATTTTTCATGCTGGTTTCAATTCATTTTCAGATTTCCCCATAATGAGCCGAAATAACTCTCACATGCACATTGAGACGGCCTGAAAGCACTTTGCACCAAACATATTGAGGTTTGCCGCAACAAACCAGTTAGATGGCTTATAACAATAATTTCTTTTTTTTTTGGGTGAACTCCTAAATATTGCTTGAAAATAGAGGGCATTTAGAAACACTGTGAAAAGAGAATTAATAAATAAAACAATACCATAAAACAGCAGGTATTTCCTAGTTCTTGAAAAGCTCGTGATTTCACCAATTTTGGTAAAATAATATCAACAGTATATATTGAAGCAACAAATTTGGGATGGGGGTGGAGAAGATTGGTTGCTAGGGTGCATGGATTTTTTTTTTCTGGATTTTTCCATATCCAAAAGAGACTATTTAAAACAGCTGGTTAAAACCTCTACTACTAACTCACCATTCACACTCAGAAGCAGCTTGACTCCTCCTACAACCATTACCTTACTGTGCTTTCCCAGCAAGAAGAAGTCAACAACTATTGGATCAAGCTAAAGCTGATTCACTATCAGTTGTGCACTTCTGAGTTTTACCCAATGGCGGCCATGTTTAGGTAGGGGTCTACACTAATCTAGAAAACTGCTAAAGGGCAATACAAATTTGCTATTAACTTCACAACGAGCACCCTATTTAGTGGATTATTTTTTATACATACCGGTACTTTTCTTGCCTTTTCTATGGTTTATTAAATATGTCATACCAGTCTGACTCCGTCATGGGTCTGATCCTAGTGTTTTAAAAGGAAATAAAGGAATTAGCTTTTCCACATCCAGTTAACCAAGCCACCATTTCATGCCGCAAAGCTGGAAAATACCAAGAATATTTTGTTTTTGATGTTGACGTACAAGTATCTTGGGACGATCTGGTCCGAGCTCCTTTAATTCAAGTCTTTCGTCATATGTCCTTCTATCAAACAATGCTAATTTAAGCAATTTAACAGAAGTGTAATTTGTGTAGGATGTACAGAGTAAAATCTGTGCTCCGTGATTAAGTCTGCGCCCTAGATTCTCCTAATGTTGTTTATTGAAATGCTGCCACTGCTCTTGAGCTAGAAATCTGAAAATGCAGTCAACACGAAAGATAATCAAAGCATTATTTACAAACTGCTAACTTTATATCACATTAATACATAAATATATAGGATTTTTAAAAGAATTGTCAGTTATTTTCAACATAAAATCATTAATGTTTAGGTCAAGGTGCAGTGAGCGGTGGAGCAGGGCCCTAGTGCCCTCTTTCAACGGACTGCCACTACTTTTAAGCCCTATATCTATCATAATATAGTATTGGGAGGAAAAGGACGCTGCCAATGAACTATCAGCAACCTCTTTGAATACATTTCAGCCTAATTAGAATTACATTCTCATCTCACACCATTCATTTTAATTCACATTGACGGCTCCAAGCAAAAAATACCGAATTGACTGCAAACCGCTGTCTCTTGGCTAAAGCAAAGAGCCCTAATGAGAGGGCAGGCAGCTCCCTCACCAATTCTCAAACGCGATTTATGAACCGAGCTGAGAAATATGACTTTAATAATTGTAACAAATGGCAGGGTGGCTGTCGGGATTGGCACAAGGAAGCAGGAGCTGTAGAGGAAAATAATAGCACAAGGCCAACTTCTTTGGCGAAGTTCTCCTAATGAGCTGTGAAAATACTCTGCAATGTGTCAGATTTGGGCACAGCATAATGGGGACTATAAACTGCTGATTAAACTAGAGTTGTTGTGGTTTTGCCATCATTTAGCTATGTTTCTCCATAATGGTGGGTATCAGGGTTAACAAAAATAAGAAGCACTCTCTTTGGGTCTCTATTTTTAGGATTACAAATGGGACATGCAGGTAAAACCTCCATTTCTTTGTTATTCCTGCACCAATTTAGGAAAGTGTGAGGTATTGTACATTTTCCAATCCCGCATT
Organism: Danionella cerebrum; assembly: GCA_007224835.1. Classification (NCBI taxonomy): domain Eukaryota; kingdom Metazoa; phylum Chordata; class Actinopteri; order Cypriniformes; family Danionidae; genus Danionella; species Danionella cerebrum. Next base: position 252,382 of record SRMA01023950.1, read on the forward strand.
TCACAGCAAATATTAGAATGTGTATTAAGCTGATCCAAATGATGTCAGGGAAATGAATGTGGTCGTTTCCTGCCAATGACTTCAATCCTTTATATCTATTTTTAAACCATGTATCTTTAAACATTTAACAGCCACTAATTCAAACCAGCAGGTTTTTGCCAACAACAGTAATATTTTAGGAGAAAGGGATGTTGTTGGTTGTCACATGATGCTGAGGAATACAGAAAACCCATGAATCCCTCAACTTGAACCCTGCTGCAGATTCCACTCAAACACATCTTGTTGGCAGATGTTGCAACACCACTAACACTTCAAAGTCCTCACACTTAGACCGTCTCAATGCACCGACGCCAACTAAAAGAGCTGGACATATGTGTGGGAAAATATGGTTTTAAAACAGCATAACAACAGACCATTTTTAATGGTGATAAAACAATGACTAATAATAAAATAGTCAATGGTGGCAAGCCAAACTGAGAGAACCAAACAAATCACCAAATTCTGGTAAATGAAACTAATTCCATTTAAAGGAACATACCCATGAATATAGGAAGATGAGGGTTCAACGGAGATGTTCTGTTGCCAGGTGCAACAACTAAACATATACCCAGCAGAACCTAGTCGGAAAAAAAGAATAGCTAAATAACACATTAATAGGGAGCAAGCCAGTGTATGGAAGACCCCATTTGTTTATGAGTTTTCGATGGAAAACATAGGGAAAATGTTCAACGGATGTAAAAAGTATATTTGGTAAGTTGAGCTGTAAATTTATAAACAGCAAACTTACTGTAAATTAATTTAAAATTGTATTATTCATGCTATTTTTACATTCGGTTGACCCCGGGGGTCGTTTCACCAGCCGCAATTGCAACTGCTTACAGTGTTACTATCATTTCAATAGTCACTTATTTTTATTCCTAATTCCTTATATTTTTGCAACAATATGATGCAGAGCATCAAAGAGGATGAGCTACAAAGGATATCAGAGGGGAGGGGTCACAGAATATCAGAAAAGGAGGAGCTACTCAGATTCTATAACCCTAACCTTAGCCCCTCCCCTCTGATGCTCTGAGTATGCTCTGTAGATCCTCCCATCTGATGCTCTCTATATGTTTTGTAGCTCCTCCCCTCTGATGCTCTGTCTGTATTCTGTACCGCCTATCCTTTTATGCTCTATGCATGATCTGTAGCTCCTCCCCTCTGACGCTCTGTGTGTTTTCTTGCCCCTCCCTTCTGATGCTCTGTATATGTTCTGTAGCTCCTCCCCTCTGATGCGTTGTGTTTTGTAGCTCCTCCCCTCTGATGCTCTGTATATATTCTGTAGCTCCTCCCCTCTGATGCTTTGTGCATGATTTGTAGCTCCTCCCCTCTGATGCTTTGTGCATGATTTGTAGCCCCTCCCCTCTGATCCACCGTGTATGATCTGTAGCTCCTCCCCTCTGATGCTCTGTGTATGTTTTGCATGATTTAAATGGCCAATTTCAAACAAACACTGCAAACAATGCTTCGCTGGTAAATAGACTGTTCTTCATCACATTACATTATTTACATGGCTTTAGTATTTTTCATTTTACCATGAATGAAAATGTTCTTTCTTACCTTTCATTTACATTCCCAAAATGATGCCATGTGAATGTGTGGGCAGCAGTTACTGGAAGTGAACTTGAATCAGAATTTCTAAAATGAAAACAAACTCTTCTAGATTACTGTTTTTGTGGTGGGAAAACTTCTGGATCGACTCAAAAACTTCTCGGCGGATCTAAATGTCAGCTCATTGCGCCACTGGTGCCAACAAGTTCTCCGTATTTTCGATCAATACATAGGACGTAGCTTTGGTTGCATTCCCCCCTGCGGAGAAAATGCACTGAAACAGAAATATTCATCAGAATCAAGTATTTCAGAGCACAGTGTTTATCAGTGCTTGTTTCTTGGCAGTTACCGTAATAATGAGTCAGTCGGCTAATCCAATCCAGCTGTGGCGGAGCTGCACTGTGAAAGCCGTGGGTTGCTGAAGATCTAGTGCTTTCTCTCACATGCAGTTTTCCCATGAACATTAAGCAAAAGCACGCTATCTCCCTCCTGATGTGGCAAGAGCTCTTGTTCAATCTGGCATCTAATGGGACAAAAGAAAATCAGAGCCCTTGAGTGACTTTTTTTTTTCTCTTTTTCTATACAGCTTTTTTAAAGTCACCTTTTTCATTATATTAACTTTACTACTAATCAAACTTTTTCTCTTGATTAAGTTTGTTTTCCAGGTGGTGTCCGGTGATCACCTTGTCTGAGATCTTCAAAATACAGCGAGCCACATGGAGATGGGGACAAGGCCTAGGTTTACCTAGCTGCCACATTGGTCATGCCAACATGACAAACTCTCTGAGTGTAGTAGCATGTAGCTCCCCATAGGAAGTGAAATTTCTAGTGTGGGTTTTCCTACAGGAGCTTGGTTTTGATGTTTAAAACATTAATTAATTATTCTAATACTTTAAAATTAATTGTAGTTGATTGACAAAAACATAAGACCCTAAAGAAATTTAAATATGGCCTATCGTAAAATTAAATAGTTTTACTTTAGCCGTTCTATCCAAACAAAGCGCATTCTAGAACTAATCTACATTGGAATCAGAAACATGTTTATTGACATATAATGAAGAGGTTCCCACAAGGGTGGTAAGGTAAAAACAAAATAACAGAATAGAATAAAAATAAATGAACCAAAGTAATCTGCATCTGAAACTAAAAAGGATTTAACTAAAATGACTTTTAGACTAATTACGGCTTCATCAAAATGCAATGGAATCTGAAACTAAATAAAGCTACCTGGCTAAAAAATATCCATAAATCTAACAGCAAATACTGTATGAATGCTACAGAAAAATACTGTAATTCATAAAACATGTGATTACTGTAGAATTTACAGTTAATAGATTATGACCTTAAATGTAACTTAAATGTATTATCTCTAATAGAAAATGAGTTGAAATGTTCTAAAATGTCTTTTGGAGAATTTTTGTAAGAAGCAATTGTGATCACAAGCATTTATAAAAATTGAAAAAATGTAGAGTACAAAGTGGTTAAACGAATAACTACTGTATGTTTGGCATTACAGTTTACCGTAAACTTTTCAACACAAAAATAGACTGTTCTGAGCTTAAAAAAAAGTAATTTACAGTAATTATTCTGTAAATAAAAAAATGTAACATTAAACGCTCCTGAACTGCAAAAAAGATGGTCATAAACCATACATTTGATTATTTAAATCCTTGAAATGTTCAGGAATAATGTGTTAATTAGACAGTTATAAATGTAAAGAAAATCTGTAAAACAGTACATTCCTTGAATACCAATAATGGTGCTACGGTATATTTCACGGTAAAGTACTAAGCTGCTGGATTTTACTGTAAAATTGACATTGTGTATAACAATTTTTATTCAATTTGTGACATACAAGAGCGGCTGTATAAAAGTGCTATATAAATATATTTTAACTTGATTTGTTCCCGTATCCAAAAACCCAGTCTCTTCTTTCAAGTTAAAAGGGCTGATTTGCTCCTAGCCATGATTACGAGATGTGTGAGAGACAAATTTTCATCAGGAAAGAAAAACAAAGTGTAGGAATCAGGTCAAAAGTGAGTGTTTTTTTGTTTCCTCTGAGTGGCAGTTCATCAGCAAACCATCGAGAGTTGTTTCTGTCACTCTTCGTTTAACTCAGCGAACCAGGAAAAGTGATTTAACTCCTCAGCTCTGTGCAACGGTTGTTTCACATTAGTGGCTAAATAAAGTTTTCTAAGTGAATCATCACAGACGAGACTCTCTGGGCGCACTGTCAGCTAGGAAAGGAATTACCTTTTTAGTGTCACATTTTGTTTGGTAGAAATGTATCATTATTCATAGTGGAATCGATTTGTCATTCCCACTTTTACATTAGTCTGATAGTAATTCTAATCTATTCTGTAAACATTTGATGCACATGCAGAATGTAAGTGAGCATTGATTTTAAAATACGTTTACTGACAACATTTCTAAATATTTTTTAGAATGCTACCCACTGTGTCGCCCATTTTAATACAACTTCTTTTTTCAAATGTTTTCTTGTAATAGGAATAATTGTGATTATTTATAATGTTTTGTTGTGTTTTTTGGAACCTGTTTTCAAATGCATGAGGATACCCTTCCAGTATGCAGGTCCTAGTGCCTGAGTACCACTGATATCTTCACTGATTGTGAAGAAGAGTTGTCTTTCGTACGAGATATTCAACTAAAGCCCTGACTTTGTGGTCTCACTCTATCAAGGCTTCCTAAAAGAAACATGAGTACAATTGATTCTATGTGGATAATTTGTTTTTATCCTCTTTCTCTTTCTGTACAACAAAGAAAGCTGGACATACCAGAAAGGGCAACATTTTACCATATTTTAGGTTTTACCACAGCAACATTCCTAAACTTTTAAAGCCATGCGGTAGACAACATGCACGGACTACATGCAGCTTCAATGTCACACTTTATATATGTAACTAATTAGAGCAGTTAAGGGCATCACAGGAAATTGAAGCTAGGCATGTTTTCTATAGACGTTACACTAAATGAAAACAGATGCTTTGAGTTTTCTTTTTCTTCTGCTGAGCGATAGTAAAATCCTCTTTTATTAGCAGTAAGTTCATCTGGATTATTGCACTTTTTATTCTATTTTCATTTGAATTCTTTGTTCAATAACATTCACATTTAATTCAATTCAATGACTTTGAAAAATGCATTGAAAAATGATCAAACGTGCATTTTTAAAGATACCACAGTTTGAAAGTATATAATATTTGCAGTAATTCATAAATGATCATTGCTTCAAAATGAACAGAATTGTAAAAATAATTATTTTAACTCAGCTTAATCAAATCTATGTCCAGATGCCTCCGCCCCACATATTTTATTAAGAGTTTTCTTTTTTGGAATAGTGTAACAACATGTTGCGATACAAAAAAATAACAATACGTATCATGCAGTTACGGAGACAGCTGTAAACTTTTATTGTAAAACAAGAGGATCTTTATTAAATTATGTTTGAAGCCATTTTATTTCAGCAAAAGACATCATTCTCTTTATTGTTAAATGTTCTGAATACACAAATGTCAGCGCTGCCCCCTAGTGGAATGTCAGACTAAACCGTGTCTGCTTTGATTTCAGTGTTTAAAATACAATTATATTTTACAATGACATTTTAAACATTTAAATAGTGTCAGCGGGAGGTAACAAAAAAGCATTGTAAAATGTATGTCTTAATTTTAGCTAAATATAATGATACATTTTGTATCATGGACACATTATTGCTATATACTGTTGTGCTCATAACTTTTTCAATTTTTGGGCCATTTTTATTTTTATTTTGTTATGGCCGTAGCCTTTATTTAGAACAGAGTGGCAGGAAGCAAAGTGAAGGGGGGGGGGGGTGCCGGTGCAGGACTTCTTGGCCGTTTTTAACAAATTTCTTTTGAAGTTATGATGACAGTTGTTTGACAACATAGAACAGTAAAACTCTTAGTCTATACATTGTGTAAAATATACACAATTATTACCATTTTTAAGTTTAAGTTGGTTCAACAAACCATCTGAAACCTTTCTGAAAACTCCCCCTTTTCTGTTTGATTTAAAAGCATTTTGTCTGGTTTCATTGTCATTAGCCATTTCCATTTATTAGCTAATAACAATCTTTTTGAGAAATTAATATTTTTCTAAATATGGTCTGAATGATATTCTAGCTGTGTATTAATATCACATTTACTATATTATATGTGTATTTGCGTTCTATTTTGGGTAACACATTTAAGACTTTTATATAAACTACAATCAAGTATCATTGGCAGGGGAACATCCACATGTGTCGGCATCCTCACATATTAATACTACATTCCCAGCTGTTGTTCAGCTCATTGCCTTGTCTGCACTTAAACTAAATAGCTGCCAATTATGATTTAAGTATATTTTCTCCCAAATGAAGCCAGCTTGCATAATCATACCCAACACTGTAGCTTTTCGATGGACAAACGCTGCATGTTTCTGACGGATCAAAGAAAGCCTGTGGGCTCTTGTTAAAACTCAACAACATCTCTCGCTGTTGTAAACCTTCCACAAAACACACAGGCAGCACTTTCCTCCAACGCAAAATAACTGTAAACTTTAATTACATTCATAAAGCAGATCGAGGCAGTCAGTCACCCAGGCGTAAGTGTGTGTAATAGCAACAGAACAAATGCATTACATCGACTGTTCTTCACATTAGGGGGTGTGCACAACAGTGGCATGCTTGTTCTGAGGGAAGATGGTTGTCGCTGTGCCAGTTTCTGCTGTTGTAAATGCATTAAAAGTCCCATATAAACTATTCTAGGCCTCGCGGTGGGGTTTGAGAGCATCCTGAGGTATGTTGAACGGGCTGGTGATGGGGGCTGGTGGTGGGCCGATTCCTTCTTGCTGATGGGTACATTTCTGGAATTATGACCAGATGTTCATTAATGAGCTCAAGGGAACAAAGGGAACTAAACATAGAGTGAGTGTTGCCTCTAAACCAGAACTACAAAGATTAACAATATAAAATTAATACAGTTTAGTTTGTCTTTCTGATAATGCAGCTTCCATCAGAAGGACGCACGAAACATAAGATACAAGATAAAACTAAAACATGATAGACACACACCAATTAAAACTAAGCTTTAAGACCTTATATAAATCAAAACAGGCAAGTTTTTTATCTCATTTGGAAGCTGGATCATAATTTTTTTCAGAGTACAATAAAAGGTCTGGAAAGAGGACCGTAAGGAGGTTCCTCGTCCATCTCAGGGCCTAATATGGCTAATTTAGAGTCTTTATTTCACCTGAAGCAAATTTAGGACTTCCTTGGCCAAAAACTGTGTGAGTAATTGTTTTCTTTGTGAACCCCAGTTTGTCTGGGAGAGACCTTGTTGATGCAGTACAACAACCTTGCGTCTTGGGGCTGTGCTCAATCTTGCCATCACGAGAAACTCTTTTTCTCAAAGATTGCCTGTTTCTCACACGGCTGTTGTTGTTTCAGTTCATGACTGGGTTTCAATCCGGTGTATTATTTATGATCGTAAGCACCTGCTTGGTATAATTTGTCAGCATACACCTGACTATAACCTTCCAAAATTCTTGACTATTTGCAAGTGAACCTATAAGAATTGATGCTCGTTTGAACACCAACTTTTGATTTGATTAATATTTTTATTTTGTTCGATCGTATTGCATTTTGTAAATTCACAATAATAAACAACCATTATTTAAGTTTGTGAATGCATTCTTTTTTTGCAGCATTTTCACACCTGCCTAAAACCTCTTAATGGTCTTAATAAAATATACATTTAACATACAATTGTTTAAATAATATCCTTCACTCTTTCTATAACATCAACCCTTCATAATATTTTCTTTTTTTCCTAATGGGTTATAAGCAATCTTTCCATAGCCCACATTCATTTATTTACATGCTATAACAACACTATTAACTATAATCCCCATGTTTATTTACCATTTGCATAAAGTCTGATAGAATCAGAAATTTCCTTTACACGGAACACAAATCAACCTGAATCAAAATCACTTGTTTCACTTGCTTTTTCACATTTTTTCACTCTGTTAAAAGTGTAATATATTTACGCCTTTACTATTTGTGTTCTGCAGGACTCTTATTTTGTATAGACTTTTGTTTTGTTATGCTTCACATACTTCCTCTTCCTCGTACTGACCGCGAAATTGTTAAAGAGTGTGTTACGTTCTTCTTCAATAAATATGCCACTGAAGGCTAAAGATTAAAGATTCCTTCATCTGTTAGTTCATAAGGGAGACAACTGCGCAAACGCCTTCTAACAGGTTATGGGCCCAGGCAAAGCTAAATCTGCCGCCGTGAACTAACAGAAAAGTTTACCGTGACGAATTACACGGAGCTACTGTGAGGAAACCTGTGGACGAACAAAAGAGAAAATTTCGTGAGTGTCACACTAACGTGGTTAAACGTGAGTACAAGAATAAAGTACTAAAGCATATTCGAAAATGATGGGACGAGGAGCATCGGGGCTAATGGCACCACAGCTAATATTCGATGGTTCAGAAGAGAAATATGACCTATGGGAAGCAAGATTTCTTGGTCATCTTCACATTCTAAAGTTAAAGCAAACGATTTTGCATGAACCAGTTGGGGCAAATGAAGAGCAATTGTCTGAAGATAGACAAATGAATGCAGACTGCTATGCCGAGCTCATCCGTCTGATTGACGATAAAAGCTTGTCATTGATTAGACACGAGGCTGCTGATGATGGCAGGAAAGCCCGAAGAATATTGAAAGAGCATTATTCAGGGAAAAGCAAGCCAAGGATAATAAGTCTGTACACATCCCTGACAAAGCTACACATGGCGAGCAATGAAAACGTCACAGATTACATCATAAGAGCAGAGAACATCATTACAGCTTTAAGAGATGCTGGTGAAACTCTGAGTGATGGACTGATTATAGCCATGGTAATTGGTGGACTACCAGACTTCTTCAAACCACTTGCAGTCCATGTCACACAAAATGAAGATAATGTTACATTCCCAGACTTCAAGAGAAGATTACGGATCTATGAAGAAGCAGAAAAAATGAAACCCACTGAACCAATGGACAATGTGATGAGAATGAGTGCAAGGCAAAGCAACAAAACTATGAGAAAAATACCAGAAGACAGTAAAGGAAACGATGATGTGACGTGTTACAGGTGTGGAGTGAAAGGACACCGGGCAAGGCAGTGTACTGGAAAAGTCTGGTGCAGTCACTGTAAAAGTAATACACACAAAGATTCAATTTGCAAAAAGAAAGGAGTACAGGATGGTGTCAGAAAAATTGCTGTTGAAGAGGAAGAAAAGGACGATGGTGATCATCTCTTCATAACAAAGCACACAAAGGTGGAAAAACCACAAAACAATGTCAAGATAAAAGGCATCATGGTTGATGGGGGAGCTACATCTCACATAATAAATGACATAAATAGGTTTGAAACCTTTGATGACACATTTCAACCAGAGACTCACTCCATTGAACTGGCAGATGGGACCAAGTGCAATGGAATAGCACAGCGCAGAGGCACAGCTTTAATTCTTCTGCAAGACAATACTGGACGCCAGCATAGAGTGCGACTGAGTGCAGCCCTGTACATACCATCTTATCCGCACGACATCTTTTCGGTGGCAAGGGCAATCAATGGAGGAGCAACAGTAACCTTCAGAAAACAGGACAGTCACATGACCACAAAGGATGGTAGTAGATTCGAAATAAATGAGAGGAACAATCTGTTTTACCTACCAACTGTTGAGCCGAATGTTGACAAGTGTAAAGCATGCCATGATATGCAAACCTGGCATGAGATTTTGGGTCACTGTAATTATGAGGATGTACAGCAACTTCAGGGCGTTGTGAAGGGCATGGTAATCAAAGGAAAGAACAACAAGCCAGCTCAGATATGTGAAGTGTGTACAAAGGGCAAGTTCTCACAGACAAGGAACAGAGAGCCAGACAGAAAAGCTTCAAGACCCCTGCAGCTTGTCCATACTGATTTGGCTGGTCCAATGAGGACACCCAGCATAGAAGGACACAGATATTGCCAATCCTTTACAGATGACTATTCAGGCACCATGTTTGTGTATTTCCTCAAATCCAAAAGTGACGCAGTGCATGCTGCAGAAAAATTCCTGGCAGATGTAGTGCCTTATGGTGACGTGAAGTGTATCCGTTCAGACAGCGGAACTGAATTCACAAACAAAGAGTTCCAAGAACTTCTGATTAAGAACAGGATAAAGCATGAAAGATCTGCACCCTATTCTCCACATCAGAACGGAACAGCTGAAAGAGGTTGGAGAACCCTCTACGAAATGGGCAGATGTTTACTACTGGAAAGTAAGTTACCAGACAAACTGTGGAACTATGCTATCCAAACGGCTGCTTATGTGAGAAACAGGTGTTTCAGCAAACGCACAAAGAAGACACCGTTTGAGTTGTTCACAGATGAGAAACCAGATGTTTCTAAGCTACAGAAGTTTGGTTCTACATGTTTTGCTTACAAACAAGAAAAAGGGAAGTTGGATCCCAGGTGTGAACAAGGTCTCTTCGTAGGCTATGATAAACACAGTCCAGCTTACCTGGTATACTACCCGGAAGAAGAGAAAGTGCAAAAACACAGGCTGGTGAAATTTACAGCTAAGACGACGAATAACAAAGAGACACAAACATCTGAACTGCACATAGACTATTGTGAGAGAGAAGTGAATCCAACATTTCATGACAGAAAAGGGAAAGTGGATCAAGAATGTGCACCAGGTCATGACAGCAACAAATCAGAAATCTCCATTAAACAGACTGAAATGCCACAAAGTGAAGGCATCACTGAGGCTACAGTGAGAAAGAATCCACCAAGATCGAGGCAGAAACCAACATACCTCCAGGACTTTGAAACAGATGATGCTGTTAACATGCTAACAAATGTTGACTTCTGTTACAGAGCAGTGAGTGACATCCCTCAAACCTACAAGGATGCCATAACTTCACCCAAATCAAAGCAGTGGATAAAAGCAATGGAGGAAGAGATGCAATCACTAGAGGAAAATGAAACATTCAACCTTACCAAGTTGCCACCTGGAAAACATGCAGTGGGGGGCAGGTGGGTTTTTAACCTCAAAAGTGATGCTAATGGATCTGAAAAGTGTAAGGCACGTTTCGTTGCTAAAGGCTACAGTCAAAAATCTGGAATAGACTATGATGAAACATTCTCACCCACTGCCGACATGACTAGCGTGAGAGTGATTATGCAAAAGGCAGCTCAGGAAAACCTGATTCTCCATCAAATGGATGTCAAGACTGCATACTTACATGCGCCCATTGACTGTGAACTCTACATTGAACAGCCAGAAGGCTTTGAGTCAAAATCAGAGACAGGTGAAAAACTTGTATGCAGACTAAACAAGTCCCTTTATGGCCTGAAACAATCCGGTAGAAACTGGAATGCTATGTTACATGCATGTTTGAGTCAGAATAGTTTTGTTCAAAATCCTTCTGATCACTGTGTGTACACAAAGGAAAACCATAATGAGAAGGTAATCCTGATCGTATGGGTCGATGATTTGATCATTGCATCGAGTTCTGAAAGTGCATTGAAAAGTGTTAAAGTGATGCTGACTGAGAAATTCAAAATGAGAGATCTGGGACGACTGAAATATTTTCTGGGTATAGATTTTGAGCAAACAGAAAACAAAGTTGTCATGTCTCAGAAAAGGTATGTGCACAAAATTCTACAAAAATTTGGAATGGTAGAATGTCAGCCTAGAAAGACACCATGTGAGTCAAAACTTGACTACACTGAAGATGCTAGAAAGATGGCTGAAACAAGGAAGTACAGAGAAGCGGTGGGAAGTTTAATATATCTGTCCACATGCACTAGACCAGACATTAGTTTCATAGTCAGCAAACTCTCCCAGCACTTTAATGATCCAACTGAAGAGCACTGGAACACAGTAAAGCACGTGTTCAGATATCTTAAAGCTACAGCAGAGCAAGATCTGTGTTTCAGAAGAAGTGACAGCAGTAAACTAGGCCTAATAGTTTACAGTGATGCAGATTGGGCGTCAGAGAGGGCAGACAGACATAGTATTTCAGGGTATTGTGTCAGTCTGAGTGAGGGAAGCGCTTTGATCTCATGGAAGACCAGAAAACAACCCACAATTGCCCTTTCTACATGTGAAGCAGAATACATTGCTCTAGCATCAGCTATACAGGAATGTATATACCTAGAACAGCTTCTAAAAGGAGTAGACAGTTATACCTATGCGCAGACAAGGGTATATGAAGATAATCAAGGTACTATTGCACTGGCTAAAAATCCTGTGAACAGGCAACGGTGTAAGCACATTGATATCAAGTATCACTTCATAAGGGAAGCTGTCAACAGTGGAAGGATACTTCTTGAGTATTGTCCTACTGAGCTAATGCTTGCTGATGTAATGACCAAACCAGTTACTAAACTGAAGCTGGAAAGATTTGCTGAAGGAATGTTTGGCACATAAAATGTGTAGACAAATCTTTTGTACATGGGAAGAGATGTTTTTGTTGTATTTTCAGACCACAAAAGCTTAATGCGAGTGGGGGTGTTAAAAGTGTAATATATTTACGCCTTTACTATTTGTGTTCTGCAGGACTCTTATTTTGTATAGACTTTTGTTTTGTTATGCTTCACATACTTCCTCTTCCTCGTACTGACCGCGAAATTGTTAAAGAGTGTGTTACGTTCTTCTTCAATAAATATGCCACTGAAGGCTAAAGATTAAAGATTCCTTCATCTGTTAGTTCATAAGGGAGACAACTGCGCAAACGCCTTCTAACACACTCCATAAAATGGAGTTTATGATAAACACAGAGTGAAATAGACTGCAGATGATCACAGGATAATTTCTGTCTTTTCTAATCTACACATGACATCACACAGGACTTACTTGGCTGCACGCCTTAAACTCTTTACAGATGCTCACGACTGGAAACTGAGACTCAATTTCGCAGCCTAAACAAAATGGATTGCCCTGTGACGGACACAAATGAGGGAGAGTCAAAACATGTGGGATCTGAAAGCATTACATCTGCTTGAAGTTCACTCTTTGACAGCAATGACCCCTAATCATCCCCATCTCCACCTCAGCCTTCCTTGAGGTCAACCAGCAATTTACTGTTTGTCTTTTTGACCCGTTGCCTGACTGATTAAGGGAAGTGGGTTTTTTATTGATGGCTGAAGTCACAGAGAGGCCATGATGTGCACTTGCTGTTCTTGCATCAATTCGTACTTAATTGGCTTTAAATTAAACATGACACCAAAAATAACTAAGACTCATAAACATTTGTTAACATTTATTTATTAACATTTCTGACTATAAAATAATGGGTTTTTTTTTTCAAATCTGTGATGGAATTGAACAATATAAAACATAAATAAATAAAGCAATCAATCCACAAAGTGTTTAAATTCTGTATAATAATCACAGCAGCCAATAATAAAAATGTGTAACTTAAACCGCTCCTTGACTTTATTTTTTTTTTTCTGTAGATTTCATGATTTTTACCAGTAAACATGCGTTTTCATTAACCTCTGACATTCCTGCCACTAGAGCACAAGTTTTAGTCGGTTTCAGTCGATGTAAAGAGGTTATATGAGGAGAGAAGATGAGGATAAAAAATAAGCAACTCCAATAGTCTAAGGTACTTTTAGGACACAAAAATAAAATTGATGTTTTTAGCACTAAATAAGACTGTATTTCTCCTCAACTAGATTTCATTTAAAAAATGAATGACAAATTGTTTCATTCAAGCAATTGTTTCCTCTGATTGAAGCAGGTACATGCTGGTGTACAGTACACAGTAATATTATTTATCTATGCTTCGTATAAAACATTATTTTCTCTTTAAGTCTCTTACGTGTGTGAAAATGAAACAGGCGAATTTAATAGGCACCTGTATGTGGGTCCTTTTGGGGTCTTGAACGTGGCACTTAAAAACAAATATGGCGGCGGTGAGAGAGTTTTTAGTTTGTTTAGGCGTGTGTTTATAGACAGATTACTTTTTATCTTTTAATTGTTTGTCTACGATTATTACCACTGCAATTGTTGGTGCAACCAACGTTATATTTAACTGGAAATGGCTGCGTGGGCTGGATTTTCAGAGGAAGAGTTGCGAAGATTGCAGAGCAACGGCGATCTGAGTAAGAACAAGTTTTACAGCTCATATCAAAGACTATTATAAAATATTAACAGAAAATGTTTAAAATTTGTATGCATGTTGTTGGCTGTTATGTTGAAATGGTTGTTTATAAATAAATATGAGTCGGTTTATGAGACTATAGAATGACGTTAGCCCCTAAAAATCCTGTCAAATCTTTATTCAGCAAGCCAGGCTGTGACTGTGACTTTAGGCCGTGGCCGAAGACCTGCCACAACCAACCGGAGCAGACAGCAGCTTCAGCGGGAGAAGGCTCTGCAACTAGCCGTTAAACAAAAGCAAGAGATCCATTCTCTGCCACCCGAGCAGCAGCTCACAAAAGCACCCGAGCCTCCCTCTGAACATCCCCTTGCTTCCATTGCACAACAGCAGGATCTACAGGTTGAGCATGAAGCTGAATCTACTGAGCCCAATCCAACATCCCCGATTGAGTCTGTATCCACAATAGACATCAAGGAACTCAACAAACTGGAAGTGGAATTGTTAGTAAGTTTCTTTCTATTGCAAATGCAACCCTTTCTTACAGATGCATATTATTGTGTACAGCTTTAACTTCATTCAATCTCAAATTAGTCACAGGACACGCACAGAAGAATGTTGAATTGGTATCACATGTACGTCCTCCACTGAATAGTCATCCTTAAGATCAGGGACAGTAAAAAATGTCCACTGTCAGTCTGATTATCAAAACATAAGAATACACAGTTGAATAGGAATTTATTTTTAAAGATTGTCTAAAGTGCCCTATGAACATTTGGAAGGCAGGGATGACGGTCACATGCGCTTGGTTGTGACTCTAAAACTTTTTTGTCCGTAGACGAGAGAAGAATCGTCTGGAGCAGCTGCAGTGGCAGCAACGAGTAATGGAAGAGAAGAATAAGAAAAGGAAAGCTCTCCTCACAAAGACCATTGCTGAAAAGTGAGATTTTAACCATCATCAATATACATTTAAGATAACCTCATTGTATGTTATTGAACTAGCTCAAACCACAGCAATCAAAATGTTTAAAAGATGCATCCCTCTGTTCCAGATCCAAACAAACACAGGCTGAAGCGATAAAACTGAAGAAGATCCAGAGAGAGCTGCAGGTTCTGGATGATTCTGTGTCCAATGATGTTGGGATTCTCAGAAAACTGATCGAGCAGTCCAGCATGGATTATTCCCTAGCATGGTAAACACATGCTCCTCCTACATGAATTAAAAAGATGACAATTACAACGCTACAACGATACGCTAACACTGTCACACTTCCCCATATTGTTACAGTATAAAGGTCTATTCCAGTATCACATATTATCGACATCGAACCATGTAAAACAGTAACAGTATTTATCCAGAAGGTTGACTCGTAAATGGCATTTTGAAAGAGAGAGAGAGTCTTATTAGCAAGATGATGTTAGTAGGAACTTGCGCATTAGTAAGACACTCCTTTTCTTGTTTTTTTTTTCATACTTTTTCTGGGTTTCTTCCCACAGGAGCCTCTCATTGATTCGTTAAAATGGTGAATAGTGTTCATAAAGGAAATGTGATATAACAGGAACAGCAAGACTTCAAAATGCTATTAAAATATGAAATATTAGTTCATGAGATAAGAGAATAGCATGTAGCTCTCTTAGTAATATCAGACAATCTGGGGCTAAGATATGATTTGGTTTTTGGATCTGTAATTTTATGAGAAAGTTCAGTTTTAAATAGTTTGTTTCTGTGTTTTTTTTTTCTGCAGTGTCTCACAACTAAGAACATAAATAGCTAAGATTCTTTACAGCCAGCAAGTAGTTTTAACACTTTTATGTAACAAATGTATTCATCCTTAAAGCAATCCCATTGTGTCATTTAGTTTGTATTTTTGTATTCATATAATATTCAGATTTTTGATTTTATAAACTCTCTTTTTTTTCCTCAAGATTTTGAAATATGCAATTCATTCTAAAATGACGCTCAGCACATAGTTTTTTTTTTAACCTTAATTTCTTCTGACAGGAAGCGGTTTGAGAAAGCTGAGGCCGAGTATGTTTGCGCTAAGCTGGACCTGCACAGGAAGACAGAGGTGAAGGAGCAGCTGACGGAGCACCTTTGTGCTATTATCCAGCAGAACGAACTGCGCAAGGCCCGCAAACTCGACGAGCTCATGCTGCAGCTAGAACTTAATGCAGAGGAAGTCGTCCCCAGTTTGGAGGAAGCAGATCTAGAAGAAAATTTGCAGCCGGAACACTGTCCTGCTGCAGAAATCAAGGCCTGCACACAGCTGGATGGATCAAGTAATGAGAGCAAAGACGGTTCCAACACTGAAATAAAGAGCACCCAAAACAATCCGGAGTGTAATCCGTCAGCTGTTTCTGCAGATGAAATGCAACAATCAACGGTTAAATGATGGATTTATGATCCATAAACTATTTGCAAACTTAAAATTGTTGGTCAAATCTGCAACACATTAACGTCGTCTGTTATGTCTCTGAAAGTCGTGATCTATTGTGCAGCCCTGTATGGGGGAAACAAAATCAATGCTGCATATTTTTTACAATGAAGACTTTTTGAAAATAGAAACCCCAAGATTATTAAATGCTGTTTTAAAACCATTTTTCATCATAGATATGATTTATTTATCACTATATTGCACAAGGGGATGGCAAGAACTTAATCTATCTAAATATGGCTTTTTAATCATTTCTAGTTCGGCAGAAATTGTACTCCATTGGGGAAAATGTTTTTATTCTCTCTAAAGCATGGATGTTTTTTTTACTATTCAACAAAGGGGTGTGTGTGTTTTTTTTTTACTTTTTATATTTAATGCTTGGTGATGGATGATTTTTGTGCAATTGTTTATTTTCACATTGGAATGGTAAGACGCTTATAAAGTATGCCATGAATATTTGTTTGTTGAATAAATAATTTAACGTTGTTAACTGCTTTTGAACAGGTGTGTTCATTCAATTTTAATAATTATATAACTTCTTTTGTGTGAAATGGTAATTATACTGCAATTAATAATTAAATACACATTTATGTTTCCACTTTGTGTCACGGTAAGTAAGTCTCTCATCTGAATTTGAGGTTCTCCTGAGAAGAGTTGGTATGTTCTCTATGTGCACCTTCACACGGTCCAAAAAAACTTCCCACAGTGATGGAATTGTGGCATAGGGTGACAACCCTGCAACTCTTTCTAGGAATATGGGTAAAGAAAATGTCAAGATGAACAGGAAACATCAAGAAGAAATTGTATTCAAACTAAGGCAAATCAAAGTAAAACTAATAAAGGAAATTAACCAAGTCAAGGGGAACATTGAAAAATCTGAAAATCACTATTCAGCTACAAAATGCCTTTTGGGTTATATAGTTTTAATCTGAAAAGTGTAAAATAAGCTTCAAAAAGAAGATTCCATTTGTCACTATGTCACATAAAAACCTATTATGTGTTAATCAATTACGCAAGCTCAGATAGAATTAAAAAAATTGGGTTGCAAGGCTAAAATTTGGGTTGCTAGGCAGCAGTCAGTGATGTCATACATTTTAAAATTGTTACTATAATTAACATAAACAAACCACCATTTCTCCAGTTGCAGTTTTCCATTTATTTTCAATGGTCACATGTGTTTGAACGAGAGGGAGGGAAATAGAACAGTGAGGTTACAGGGGGCTGAGGTCAAGAAGGTGCAGGAGTTTAGGTATTTGGGGTCAACAGTCCAGTGTGACGGGGAGTGTGGAAAAGAGGTGAAGAGACGAGTGCAGGCAGGTTGGAGTGGATGGAGAAAAGTGTCAGGAGTGTTGTGTGACAGAAGAGTGTCCGCAAGAACCAAAGGAAAGGTGTACAGAACAGTAGTGAGACCAGCTATGATGTATGGGTTGGAGACTGTGGCAGTGAGGAAGAGACAAGAGGCAGAGCTGGAAGTAGCAGAGATGAGGATGTTGAGGTTCAGTTTAGGAGTGACGAGGATGGACAAGATTAGGAATGAGCACATCAGAGGGACAGCTCAGGTTGGTTGTTTTGGAGACAAAGTCAGAGAGGCCAGGTTGAGATGGTTTGGACATGTGCAGAGGAGGGATAGTGGTTATATTGGTAGAAGGATGTTGGAGATGGAGATGCCAGGCAAGAGGTCAAGAGGAAGACCAAAGACAAGATATATGGATGTGCTGAAAGAGGACATGAAGGTAGTTGGTGCAAGAGTAGAGGATACTGAGGACAGAGTTAGGTGGAAAAGGATGATTCGCTGTGGTGACCCCTAAACTGGGAACAGCCGAAAGGAAAAGAAGAGGTCATTGCATGCCAATGGTAAATATCTAACTCCTTCTAGAGCCTGGGGGTTCGAATACTTGTGCACATTGGCTGGTATGTTCCCGCACAGACTGATAACCTCCACGAATGTTGAGAGTTTGAGGTTCTCAGTTTGAGTTACGGTTTTCAAAAATTTGACCCCATGTTAAGTCAGTGTAAAATTGTCCAGCATTCTGAGCAATTTCCCAGAATTCCCTTTGTGGTACCATTCAGAAAAGCTATAGCTACCCCAGTCAGACCAATTTGGATGGTTTGGCAAAGTTTGGTACCTTTTGCTCGAATGCATTTTGTCCCAAGCAAAAGACAAATAACAACATGTTGGTTTTAAAAGTATTATATTAAGCCTATTTTATCGTTACCTTGTATTTTCTGCAATGGTCACCTTTAGCCATGAGAAAAAAAAATGTGGATGAATAAGGTATTGTGGTAAGGTTTCTAAATGTTTAGGGAATTCCTAAAGTTAAAGAAAGCAAAAATAAAGCGCAGCCTGACTTCTATTGGTTATTTACCCTAGACGTGAAATTTTACATTTATTTTTGGTACAGTCCATGCCTACTTTTTGATCACTTTCAAAAGCAAAACATGTGGTATTAGGCGAAGTAACCCTATGGGTGTGAGTTCCAACGTTGATGGACACATGCCATTTAGAGATTTGGCATCGACATAAAAACCTTGATGCTGGTTGTGGTTGAAAGGGCTTGGTTTTACAGACTGTCTGCTATTGCACAAGCCCTCACCCCGACAGCAGGCCTTCTTGAGAGAGTCGCTTGTAGAAGAGCTGGCAGCTGAGGGAATGTAGAGGGAAAACTAATGACGAAAAGGTCTACTCTATCCCAACAGCGGCTTAATTAAATACATGGAAAGAACGAAAGCAGCACATCTGGTTTCAATCCATTTTCCTTTGAAGGCATCAAGTGTTCTTTTCCCAGATCTCGGGCTGCAAGCTCAGTGATGTCTATGGCACCGAGGATACTATTGAAACACATGGACATCTTAAAGCTTCCACATTAAACTCACCAAGGGGTCTGATAAGCTCCCGTCCCAAGATGTCACCGAGCCAGAACTCTCACTGAATTTGAACTTTCACTTTAACCTTGGCCTGCTGGAGTTTGGAAAATAAAAGTTGTTAAAATTATATTAGTTAATGTGTTAAAATGTATATATACATATTTGGAGGTATAATCTTGCTTTGAAATATGCAGAGAAATATATTTAAAAGTATAACTAAATATACATAGCATAATCTCCCACATTCTTTATTACGGATTAAATGTGGGGAGAAGAAGCAAGCAAGAGAAACATACACTGACCTAGTGGAATCAACTAACTTACAACAAGCAATTAACAACTGCTGCAGTTTGTCAAGGATAGATTGGGTGACATAACGAGGCACAGATGCAGAACGCAACTCAAATGCTCTGTCTGCACACAGCAGCCTTTGATTATGACTGTACAAATCAATTGCATCATTCCCAAAACAACCTATTTCTGTGTCGTGTTCAGGTGGACTACTACAAGTCCTTCTGTGTTTTGACTTCTCTTTGTCCCTCTCATCACCCTCAATTTGCCCGATGGTGTAGCTTCCTTTAAAGAAGTGAAAATAGTTAAAGAAGAATGCTCTATGAGGCTTTGTTCTGAGCCTCTGAATTATGTTGTCAGTCAGGCTATTTAACACAGATAAATCCCATGCCTCTCTCATTTGTTTGATTGAATAAAATGTTTAGGCTTATGTTTTTTTGCTTTTAGAGTGCTGTTGGAGTTCGGTATCATACTTTTTATCATTATGAATTGTAACAATGTTATTGTTTGTTTTCATTACGTGAAAAAAGCTGACCACCGCTTTATTACCACAAGCTATCTCTGAGTGGGGATTTTTGTGGAAAAAATATCAGGGTGAGGTACTGATACAGCCATTTAATTTTAGAAATAACCTGCTAAGAAAACCTACACTCTCAAAAAAAAATGTATACAATAATACATTTGAAGAACCTCAAGGAACCTTTATTTATACAAGATTAAGTCTTGATGTTACTTTTTAGTAGTTAGAGAACAAATGAAAAGGTGCAAAAATGTAGCTACTGTATAGAGTACAGATGGGTGCTCCATTTTTAATATTGAATTTGTGTCAAGCTAAAATCTTCTAATTGAAAAATTGATTGTAATCAATAAAAGTTTAATTGAGTTGGACAGTGGCGCAGAAGGTAGCACTGTGGTCTTTCAGTTAGAAGGTTGCATGTTCAATAGCCGGTGCCTTTCTGAGAGGGGTTTCCCTCCGAGTACTCCCCAAGTCCAAAAATTCAAGGTGATTGAATACTCTAAAGTTCTCTTAAGAGTGAATCTGTGTGTGTGCGCGTGGGTGCATGCGTGCGTGTGTTGGTCGATGCACTGGCAGGGTGTACCCCTGCCTTTCGCGAGTACTGGCGATGTGACCCTAAAAAGGTAGAAGCTTTGTTAATTACAACTGAAATCAAAGTTGAAATTGTTAATGAAATTTGACCGGTTACTGTGCTATTTAATGTGTAAAAGGTACATTATTGTACCAGAATACTTAATATAGGTACAAATCAGGTTCAAAAGTACAGAATGCAAAGGTACAAATATATACCCTGGTATGAATAAGGCAACTTCCAAGGTACAGGTGCCTACTTATTTTCTGAGAGTGAGCCGGGACAAAATTAACCTATGTATTAACCTATAATTCACCAAGCAAATTGGTTAAATAAATAATAATCAAACTGGTTAACCCACATTTGTATGACCCAATTCAAGCACATGATTTCGGAGCAAGTCTTCAATTATCACATGTTGTAGACAGGTTTTTGTTTTCATTGAAATTGTGATTTACATTGCACCCTGAGATCAGGGAGGGTTAACTTTGGAAAAGGACTATAGGGAGTGGGCTGTTAAACGTCAAAGACAGCACAAAGTCTATGCCACGTAATTACGAGAGCCTTTTCAGCCCCATCTTCGCTCCCAGGGGTCTCAATTTTTCGTTTACAACCCACACCCGTGTATGCCACGCCGTTTGAAGTGCCAGGGAGAGCGTGCGTGCGCAACCAGAGCGCGGCGCGGAGGAGAGACGGGAAACCAACAGCTTCGGGAAGGCGGTGGACAGCCCAGCCTCCTCCGACACTTTACGCACATGCATCAGAAAGGAGACAGCTTTTCTGGAGCTGCGCTCAGTCATCAACTCCTTGGAGCTCGGGGTGCTTTACTTTCTGCATCACTTTGCTTTCAACTTCAACGCTGCAGTCAGTCAAAAGTATCAGAGAGTTTATGGAATCTTGGGATGCGCCGATTTGGGAAACGCTAATGTGATTTCATTCAAATATATTCAAGGAGGACTTGTTTGTTTAACCAAATACAGTTTTTTTTCTTGAAGCATACTTGCGTCATGACTTCGAGCTATGCGCATGTAATGGAGAGACAGGCCACTATATCCAGCAGACTGGAGAGTCCCATTACAGGCAACCTGGAAAACCTGCAAGGCAAAAAGAACTTCTCCGTGAGCCACCTGTTGGATCTGGAGGAGGCCAGAGAAATGGTGGGCGCTCAGGCGGATGAGAGTGTGGTCGAATCGGGCAGGACTATGCTGGAGTCTCCGGGATTAACGAGCGGCAGCGATACAACGCAACAGGAAAGTAAGTCGTGGAAAAACAACCTGTTATTGCCAAAATTTACAACTGAACCGAAAAAATTGTCATTTATTGCTCAGGACATGAACATTTCATCTGTCGCTTTCAGGAATGAATTGAAAACTAATTCTGTCGGTACATGTTTGTTTTATATGTTTTTTTTTATCACCGGAAATGATACAACTATAGTTCAAAAAAAGAAAATAACATATAGATCCGAAAAAGCATAATAAAAATATGATAAACATTTCGAAATTTGGCCGATATCTTTGCGTGATATATACTGTACTACAATGCTAATATTTATTTATTTAATTTGCTACATTATTGCCCAGTTACACTATAACATTTTAGCAAATTTAGATAAAAAAAGACCTAAACGTTTTTGGAACATTCAGTTGTTTAAAACGCCTTCATTATCGTTGTTTCTATTATGCTGCATCCGGGAACTTATTTAAATGAGTTTCCAATAGCAAACAACCTTCATGATTGGATATCTGAGCACTGAATTAAACAATTATATTATTTAGACAATTTATTAATGTTTAAAATGTTAGTATAAAGCAAATTCTTCATTTGGTCATCTTTTAATGTAGCACTCACGGACAGACACATACACGTTAATATTTATATTTTTATATATAAAAATTTAGATAAAATTTTTTTAAAGTAGCCAACTGCAAAATACTTTTTATTAGTTTAGATGACAACTCAAATAGTTGTCTTAGTTTGAGAGGAAAGGGTGCCACTTTGTTCGGAAAATTGTTTTGTATGCCTTAAAACAAAAAAAAAGAATGATGTATAAGTTAACAAAACATCTGAGAGCTGTTGGAATTATTCTTTTAAAAACTGCATTTTTCATGGTTCTGTTGAGGGAAAGATCAGTAATTTTTTTTTCTGAGGACACATATAAATATCTAGAAGACTGAGATAAATGGCAGTGTTTTCTAATATAAGCTTTTTGGTATTAATGTATATTTGCAGCATTATTCAGAACTCAATTCACAGTTTTCTTTATATTATTCACAATTTCCCTTAATAAGAATTTAACTGTTTGCTTATCAAATGATCTAAAAAGTACTTTAAAAAATATCAGATTCTCACTACCCATCCTTTCATCGCATTGTTTGGGATATGAGACTGTAAATCACATTAAAATCTCCACATGATAATTAAACTATTCTGTTTTAATCCGTGCCTGTTCAATATTTTCATTCTCACATGCATTAGTGTTGGCCAATCTTCAATAACAGCCCGAGTTTTTATTACACACAACCAGGCCGCAGAATATACACAAAAATGTACCGCAAAAGCCAAGTGAGTCTAAAATGGTAATAAAAATCAGGCGGTTAACAATCTTTCTAACAGGCCTTAAGGGACCATACCCCCTGCTACATCCAGGTCAAATGTCAATTTTCGTCCTGTAATGCTTTTGGAAAAGGATGGTGCAACTACCGATGTCATGAAAAGCACAACTCAGGGAAATTCGCCTGTGCAGCTCTCATGAGAGAATCTTTTGTTCCTTGTAAATTTTGGAGAAAGAAACTTATATTATGTTTGTTATTGGTCATGCTTTTTAAAAAATGTCTTGATTTGAAAGAAGACCTTGTAAAACAAACCGTATTTAGGAAAATCAAGAACTCATTAAATGTTTTCCTTTAATGTAAGATGCTTTGAATAAAAAAACATCTGATAAATGTATCAAAGTAAACTATAAGTTATGTCTTGTGAAATACTTGAATGTTTTTATCAAACCAAGTTTCACTGTAAGTTACATAGTAAAATAATAGCAGCTGGTGTGCCAACAACAAACTGTATTACCACTACACAGTTACAGTTAATACTGCTTTTTCCACTATCCGATATGGTAATTTAACTTAATTTTACAGTACTAAATGATTTTGGATACATGGAATACTTGTATGTTTTTTGACTGCGGTAGAAAGCCAAATGGCATGGAAGAAACAAAAGACCATGAAGGTAATAAACAAACTCCTCTACGAACTGAACAAAAGCTCGGATCAATCCAGAAAACATCGGTTTGAGAGGCAGCATCACAAATAACTGCTCCACACTGTAAATGTATGAAAAACCTGTCTATGAATTTGACTTATTTTAACAGCATGCTAACATTCACATTTGAAAATCACCCCAAAAATAGACAAAACAACGTGTACTCGGACTGAAATGGCAGCTTGATTTTTTCAAATATAAAATAAGATTTTCTACTCACTCACACCGTGCAAAAAAAGTGTTTTATGCAGAACTTAACACAGAATGATTCAGCAAATTTACAGAGATGAATACTGTATAATACTGTGAGAAAGGTCATGAAAGCTTAAAGCAAAGTTTAGAAAGTAATGTAAAATGATATGAGGTCTACAAATGCCTTTTGTTAATTGCTTAAATAATATTTATTATTTAAAAAATGCAAATGTTTGCTATGAAATGTAGTTTCCATTTAGTTAATTATTCAAGTTAAAACCCATGTCATGTTATTTAATTAGATGAGCAGCTAAACTCAGAAGAAAAGAAGAAGCGGAAACAACGGAGGAACCGAACGACGTTCAACAGCAGCCAGCTACAGGCGCTGGAGCGAGTCTTCGAGCGGACACACTACCCTGATGCCTTTGTCCGAGAGGACCTGGCACGTAGGGTCAACCTCACTGAGGCTAGAGTTCAGGTATACCCTTCACACTTCAGCGTGTTCATCAGACTATTAGCGATAGATATACTTGTTAATTAAAAAAAAGTAGTAATGAAAGTCTCTTGCAGTTCTCAGCACATATGCAGCACACCAATCCCCACATTCTCCTGTAATGAGACTATTTTTGTAAAAAGATGGGGTTTATTCCAGTTTATAGATCAAGAGAGAAGGGGAGAATGAATGGAAAGAAACAGCACAAACACATCTGCAATTAATGTGTCCCAGAAAGAGAAATGCTTTGATAAAAGAGACTTTGAGCTCATTCCTCAGGCGCTGCGTAACCGGACACTGTGCCTCCACCAAGCCTGGTGCTTCAGCCAAGCCTTCCAGATCTGGGCTCCAACCTTGTTTCACAAGTGCAATTGCTCATTCTTTGAGCCTCTGATGTGTCCACTGCAAAAAATATAAGATTTGGACATGTGTGCGCCAGTAGATCTGCAAACGATATGCAAAAATACTTTTCTAAATGGATTAGAAATGGGGAAAATGGCTCCAAAGTATCAGTGTAAGAGATGGGAAAGGTACCTACATCCACGGGTAGAATTTAAACTGTATAAAAGTCTAAGGAAGAGTATGATTCACTCTCATACGTAAGTAAAAGTATAAATGTTCTAGCTCTGAATTGTAAAAAAAAAAAAAAAAAAACATCTGATTTGATCATTTGATTGAGGTAAAAAAAAATTATTTGTTCCTAGTTACAACAACTCAGCTTTTAGAAGTACATTGTTTTAGTCACAGCGAACGTTGATCTATGCAGATATGTAACTGATAAAATAACAAAAACATTGTATATCAAGGGAAATGGAGAGTGAGAGTGGGAAGTTCACTTTTTGTTGAAGCTTTTCCACTAAGAAGTACACTATGTTAAAACGTTGTGATAAAGGAATTTTTCAATTGGTTGTAGACTTGTCAATCAAACTTTCGCTGAGAAATTCCCAGAGAAATACACAAGCTTATGTCAACGTGTTTATCTGACATTGATGATTGTTTAGATGTAAACATAAGTGCCACCAAAATGTATGCATTAAACGGACCAGAACATTGAAAATTTGTTTATAAAGCATAGATTAATAACAACATTAGGTTAGCAATGTGCTGAAGAATAATGGCACAAAGACAAACTAGGTTAAAGACAAAGCAATGTTTTAAACCCTGTAAAAAGTTCAAGATGTAAAATGAACAATATGAGGAGTAATAGGGCAAATATTTGTTATTATTAAATAAATGCATTACTTGAATTCTTCATTATTTTGTTGCTTTTGAGAGAAATCCATCATTAAGTTCACAGACTAATCTTTTTTGGGGGGCAAACATTCAAATGAAGGACTGGGGCAAATAGTTTTCCCAAATAGATGTTTGAACTTGATCATTCAATGTAAACAATCACCTTGTTGGCTAACCAAAACCTTATGGCTTTGAATTAACATGTATTAACATTGAACCGATCATGCTTCCAGTCATGCATTTGCTCTTTCATCATATGTAAATATCTGCTGTGCTGTGTTTTCCTCACGTGTTCATGCAGGTTTGGTTTCAAAATAGACGAGCAAAATTTCGGCGAAATGAGCGGGCGATGCTGGCCAGTAAGAATGCATCACTTCTCAAATCTTACTCAGGAGATGTAACGGCAGTGGAGCAACCCATTGTTCCCCGTCCTGCGCCACGTCCAAATGACTACCTGT
This sequence comes from Danionella cerebrum, assembly GCA_007224835.1. Classification (NCBI taxonomy): domain Eukaryota; kingdom Metazoa; phylum Chordata; class Actinopteri; order Cypriniformes; family Danionidae; genus Danionella; species Danionella cerebrum. The sequence continues at coordinate 278,457 of SRMA01023950.1, forward strand.
CCTGGGGAAGTGCTACCCCATATAGGTAACACTTTACCCCCCAATCATTACAGTTGCTTTATCTCCCTTGTGGAGGCTCATTTTGAGATAATAAGTATGGTTTTACCAATTCTTTGATCTCCAAATTTGGTGATAGCCCTTTTAGCATCTAGATCCAACTAGACCAGTACCATTTCCATTTTCATTTTAATATAATAATTATGTTGGCTTCTAAATGCATCTACGTTTAGACTATTTAAGTCACAGCCACCAAACTTTGCCAAGACAACCAAAATGGTCAGACTCTGGTTGCTATATCATTTCAGACTGGTACTGCTAAAGGAATTCTGGATGATGGGAACGTTTCTATTGACTTAACATAGGGTCAAACTTTCTAAAACTGTAACTCAAACTGAGAACCTCATCGAAACTTCAACTTGCAACGCTTGTGGAAATTTTCCATCTGTCCATGATCACACCAGCTAGGCTCTTGAAGATCTATATTTGCCATCAGCCATTGAAAATAAATGAGAAAAGGCAACAAAAAAAAATCATGGGGGGAGGGTGTACATTAATTTTAACTCCCTAGTAACCAAACTGTTTACCCTAGGAACCAATTTCACATCACTCCATCTCAGTTTAGAAAAATCATTGGGTTGATTTTTCACTCATGGAAAATGGGGGGAGATTATATGATGTCAGTGACCCTTCCATAGCAACCAGACTGTTTACCATAGCAACCAATTTGCCATATTTCGACTCAGAAAAGTCAATGAGACATGGGGGTTGGTTTATATTAAATTAAGAACATTTTAAAAATACTTTTACATTGCATTTTTACAAGCCATGTGTACAAACTTTAGCAATTTTAAATTGACTGTACTAACTTTTAACTTTTAAGGCCACGGCAGTTATCAAACAGAAATACCCTGAAAAATGCAAACTAAAGATCAGATTTCACCCCAAATGATTTTGTGGTGATCCCCTGATGAAGTGCTAATCTCAAAACGAACCGTGTCAAATCCTCCGAGACCCTCAAATAGTCGTTCACAACAGCTTAAGTGCATTGGGCAGGATGTTTTTGTGACTCTTATTCCATTTTAGCTATAATGTTCAAATAAAACTGATAAAGACCATCAAACCCTGTCACTCCGGCCAGTTATGTTATGTCCAGTAGTTGAAACTGGGAACATGTTTCACACCCAACACATTACAGTACAAATTCCCAGTTAAAAAAGTATTTATGAAGGAATATTAACATTATTATGTATGTGTTCTTAAGCTGGTACCCAAGGCCGGAGGGAGGGCCGATGCGAGTGCCACAGAAAATGTTGCCCACAGAAAGCAAGTACTTTTTACATTGATACACATTCACAAATGTAATCACATATTAAAATCTAAAATAACTATATTCTTTCATTTATTATATTTAGCGCCATGGCAACCCACCCATCCACTTGTGCCAACACCACTTCCACCCAGGGAATGAATATTGCCAGCAGCATAGCAAACCTGAGATTGAAGGGCAAAGAATACAACCTAGAATACATGTGCCTACCATCAACTTAGGCTGACAAGAGCGGCCGGATGAGGAGAAACGGTAAAGGAGGCACGCTGAGGACAAAGCTGGATTTGCTTGCTCATAAAAGAGATTTCTTTGAACTTCCCAGGGACAGAGCTGACTGGATAGGAGTTTTCACCACTCCTGAAACAATGGAACTACTTTTGTCTTCTAATGAAGCGCGATGCAAATTTGAGAGACCTTATCTCATTTTGAACACTTCCGAAGACATCACAATGCCTGTTTTTGGAGATCAAGGAAGCAAGCAGGGATCCGTTAATGCAGACGGAGCACCTGGATACTGTAAGCTGTTCTTTTCATGTTCGGTTTATTTAGGGTTGAACAAAAACACATTTTCATAAGCACAACACAGAGGACTGTTTGCTAAGTTTTCACCACTGAATATTTGAAAATAACAGCAGAATAGATTCTGGGAGTTGGATCATTGTGTACGGTTTTTGAGGTGAGCTGTTTACCAATTTAAATGCTACTGGAATCAATTGGAAAGATTACACTTTTTAATGTCTTTTAACTCAACGGTGACCAATGCTCTAAAATGGTTGTTTTTCACAGATTGTAGTTTTTATGACACAATTACCCTTTTATATTTTGAGACAATATAGTAATAAAATATTTTTAAACAATTTTTAACATTTTTTAACATTGAGATCCTGTAACAGACTACTCTTACTCTATTCAGAGAGGAACCAAATGCTCTTTTAATATATTTAAGTGTTTTCTTATCATTAGTGATGAGCATTTGTTGTCTAAACAAATGAAAGACTGAATTGGGATTGATTTAGAAATGTAACACATTAATAACACAGTTAAACACATTTAAAAATCGGGAATTATTTCAACCTTCATTTTTTATGAATGGGTCAAACAGGGTTTTATACTTCAAAGTATAAGGTTTTTTTATTCAGTTATATTTCATTGAGGAGAGTTATATTCGTGAAACAGAGTTATGGCCATATTCCTGATAATGATGTTGTCCTGCTAATCTTGCACATTTTATGTGTTTTTGAAGATTACGTATCTAATAATATCAATCTTTTTTATTTATACAGCACTTTATACATTAGAGGATTAAAACTATTGTTCTGATGGTTTAGCAATAAACTATATCAAATTTGTGTCCAATCTATCACCAATCAACCAAATAAAAAAAATCATTTTTTTCCATCAAAGATGTTTAAAAATGTATATTTTTATTTTACATTGTTTAGTGACTATCACACTCCACATAGGTCTGTGAATGAAATCTCACTTGGACCAATCATTTCAGTTTAAACCCAACATAGATATTTGAATACAATTCAAGAAATGACATTTCAAACTCTATTTGTGGAGAATTTTGGTTAAGATAACCACCTCTTCTATTTATTTCACTAAATGAATTAATGTTTATGGTTTTAAATTATAAATAATTTGTCCATCGCAGGGCCACATTCACATTCCTTGGGTGAATTAAGAGTTTTTTTTATTTATTTATTATTACAGTTTGTAAAAATGATTAATAGCTGTTTCAACTAAAAATATTGTTTTATATGAAATATTGCATGTGATAAAAAATCATTTCATATTCATCAAATAATCATGTGCAGTGTTTAACCATAAAGTATCCACTCATGCCCAAGATCTGGCGATGGCCCTTTTAACTTAACATACACCATTGAATCCCATTAGACCAGTAGCGTTTGAATAAAGAGCGATTTAAGTATTTTCATATTCTATATACTTAACTTGACCCTTTATATGATTTACATGGTGGTCTTGCACCCTCATGCACGGTTGCGCAGGGCAGCACAGGTTCGCGCCTCGAGCCTGTGTCTTTCCCATTCACTTTCCGCCTTGCTTCCTGTCTCTCTCTACTGTCTTTTCTGTTAGTGAAAAATCAATAAAGTCTACAGCTGCAAAAAAATCTTAAAAAAAAAAAGAATGATTACTTTTCTGCTCTAAATCCAACTGAAAATGAAGCGTATATTTTAAGGGCTGTTTTGCACTATTTTCCATTCGTGTTTGATAATCAAGAAATCATTTAACTCTCTGCTGTTATTACAACTGTTTTAAGTAAGTAAAATATGCTATTTTACTGAAAACTTTTTCATGCTAATGGTCTAGACTGATTCAATGATTTATGCTAAGCTATGCTAAAGTATCATTACCAGAATGAAGAAAAAAAACTGTAAAATGCTGCTCATTTGTTCATTAGGAATATGAGTCTGTTCCCATGTGTATAATGTCTCTTTAAAGCCACTGATGTCGATAAGTGTTAAGAATTTGTGTCTGAGTGGATTCTAGTCCCTTACTCACAGTCCATGTCCATAGCTCTGCATGCTGCGCTGCTCAGGTCAGGTCAAAGCTTCTCACCTTTCAGGCAGTTGGGCTCTGCTGACCTGAAGTGCTTCCAGATGTGCATATAGGCTGTGACCCGCTCAACCCACCACCTCAGGCTTGGGGCCCAGAGTCCCCTCATCAGGGCTGACAGCATCCCCCTCGAATGGGTGTACTTGCAGCCGCCCGAGCAGATGACATACAAACACCTCACCCTCTCAGCACCACATCTGGAGCCTATTACAGAGGAGACAGTCGAAGTGAGCATGGGGGAAGAGTCTGAGCTGGATATGCTTAAGGTGGAGATGTTTGGAGTAAATTTGTGTCCACTTACTTCCAGTGACCTCAGATCCATGTGTCCATTCTTGTATTTTTGTCCTGGTTACCAATTAACTGACCTTAGAAATTAAAATTGCCTCTTCAGATGAGCTGGCAAGGCAATTAAAGTGTTGATGGTCGACATGGCATACTTCCATAATAATCACAAAGTGATACAGTAAGTGTAGTAAGTGTGAAACAGTAACTTCAACGTATGTGCAAAGCAGCTAAAGAAGTATCCGTATGCTCGACTACTTCTCTAATGAGAATATGAAGTTAAATGCCATCCACACCCAATCCCTGGATACAGGGGAATTATTCAATGGGAGAAATAAAATCCAACTATTGCAGGTTAGTCGCATATCTAAGTGAGCAGTTAATATAGGGTTTGTGAAGTGAAATGTGAGAAAGTAATTATTTCTGTGTTCAATTCATTAACAGAAATTGATTGTATCCATATCAAGACTACTTTTACGCCAATTTGTAATTTAAAAACAGTATTTGGCTTTGTACCTGCCATAGTGTTTAACACAAACGTTTGAATCAGACTTTGGCATAGAGCTAACACTGGTAAAATAATATTCAGAAAAAATGACAGGAATAAAAACAAATTCTAAAATCGATCGTTTGTGGTCACGTGAACACAATTCAAACGTTGACGTCATACCACGTGACTGGCACAGGAGGGCGCAATCCCAAAAAAGATATTTTAAATTGTTTGAGTGTATCAAAATAGTTAGCAGCATCACTTTAACAATATTCTGTCGACATTTTGTGAATCCCCACCATGTGGTTCAACTATTGATTTTACATGTTTACATTTGCCCTGATTTTACATTTGCACACGTTCATATTTACAATAAGCTGTATGCAATTATGTATGGTGGCCTTTGCACTAAGCTGATGCTGTTTTTAAGGTGCACTGCAAGTACATGTACAAACAACCAGATTTTAGTTTCATGTTACCAGTAGCAGAGTTCATAGGTAAAATAGCATTTGAGATCATAAATGTAAAAAGCGTGAAAATATCAGCTAAATTTTCAAAATGACTTAATTTATCTATTTATGTATACAGCCAATCATTTTAATGTAACTCTGGCACTCTTGTGCTTGTAAACAAAAATGACCTTTCAACGAAGTAAGCCAGTGTATATGTAATTAATAGTGGGTCACTATGAAAGCTTTGTACTTGTACAAAGATATTTTTGGGGTGTTAATTTAAGGTTTCAATGTCCTTGCTTTACCCAGACGTGCCAGTGCACAGCCTCCGTAACAGAGTGACATTGGTTCTTCACAATCAATAGCAGTCAGTTTTCAAGGGCTTTCATTAAAAATAAAGAATTTGGCTTACAATTGTCCATCACCTTTTTGGTGGGATGGATGGGTTTTAAGGGGAGTGGCCACAAGAGATACATTTGCTTCTAATTTGTATGTCATGATACAAGACAATAGTAAAATGCATTTCATCTGTAATGTTTCTTACTTTAATAGCATTTCTGCCTTTGCAACCAAAAAAGCAAGGACAGCATGACAACATTTTTCTTCGTTGTATGCTCTCGAGATGCATACAGTAAGCTTATACTCACACCTAGGGGTCAGTTTCTGTCACAACAATTACAACTGTTGCAAAATTATGTTCTGTTTCTATATGGAGCCTCTTAACTACAAGTGTCTACACTTCTCCAATATTAATGAAGAAATATCTTTGTCACTGGTTCGTCTCCGGCTCGAAGGACCTTTTTTTTTATAAACTATAAGAATACTTAGGGGTAGTAGGCTAATCCACTACAAAGCTTATTAAGAAGACAGGAGGCAGAGATCAATCCAACTCTTGAATTTAACATGACGTGGCATTACATTTGTTCTTTCTGCAAGCAAACAATAGCAACAATGAGTATAAAAACTAAAAAAATGTTTTTGCATGAATAAACCTTAATTTCAACTTACAAACAGTCATGAACATATCCACAGAGACAAAACAGCTGAATTAGTCAACACAGGCAGCATTTATAGAGAAGCAGGAAGTTCACAAGAAGCAGATGTCCCACTTCATCTTTACTGCATCACTCTTCCAGCATTAATAACATGTATTACTTTTGTGATAACCCAATATTGTGCAGAAACAACATTTGTGAATAGTGATGTTTTTTTTTTATTAATTTTTAAATGGCAATAATTTTTTCACAATGTCAAAATTAACTTTCAAAATGCTATTTCGTGCTAAAGGGAACTGAGGCCTTGTCACAAATTCACTGATGTATTCAAGAAGTGTGGAAAAGGCTGTTTAGGCTGACCCTGGTGTTTAAAGCATCACTAATTTGAGCTGGAGAACTTCCTGCTTTCATTACTCTTGCCAGTCGGGCCGAGATGACAGACGTCCCAATGGCGCCGGGCTGCTGGAAAGGAAGCAGGGTTGCGACAAAGGTTCCTGACTCAAACACAAAGGTCAACAACATCCACCATGCACCCCAATCTCTCCAGAGAATGGTAAAACCTCAGGACGATGCAAATCGTTTGTGTCACACCATTTCCTCAGGTTAAAAAAGCGAAACTTTTCTGGAAAGCATAATTTAGTATGTTTATTCAGACATATGATTGGTCCTTCATCAAAGAACAAATGCATTCTGTGTAAGTACTATTTAAAAAAAAAATTAAGTTTGTAGGACAACAAATCAACATTATGATGATGAAAGCAAAAGAAATAAATGGGACGAAACATGCTGGAGAATAAAATGAAGATTTATGGAGAGATGAGAAGAGATGATTCTTTAAACTTTACAACGAAGAATAAATCTGCTCATTAATCTTTATTAAAGCCGCAATCCATCACATTTCCTCCAAACACTCAGTGCTCATATCTGCTTACCATTGGTTTCTAGCCTACAAAACTGGGAGAAGTTATATTCTCGCTGTGTTAGCTTGGGCTGGGTTTTCAATTTCAGAGCTGATCTCTGCTGTGTTTAAATGGGGATGCAGTGGGGTATGAGCCGAAATTAATATTACTGTCACATCTCAAGCCAGGTCAAATTCCCCTCCAAATGTGCAATCTGGGGATGACGCCTCCCATGGAAGGTCTGGGCTTGATTTTCTCTGCTGGCAAACACATTAACATGTGATAGCATGCGTACATTTGTGCATTCAAAGAGTTGCATGAAAGGAAATGGAAGAAAACAAATGAAAGAAACGGAAAGGAACGGAATGAAACATAAAGGAAAGGAATAGAACATAAATGAAAGGATAAGAACTGAAAGGAATAGAATGCAAAGGAAATGATAGACATGGAAAGGAAGAGAATATAAAGGAAAGGAATGGAATGCAAAGGAACAGAATATATAGAAAAAGAAAGGAACATGAAGAAAAAGAACAGAATGGAACATAAAGTAAAAGACATTAATGTAACATAAAGGAACATTTCAGAACTAATCGCCTAATCCTTCAGATCCCACTGTTTTATTTGGTTTTCTTTTTTATCCACTGCAACAACATAGTTTACTTTTACTTAATATTGCAATACTGAACTGGTTTATTATTTTTGGAAAAGATTAGTGACCCTTGAGACTTCAGGTAATAACATTTAATCAAAACTTATATAGGCTCTTTTCTACCATCTCATGAGGCTCATAAATCAATTGGCTCATGTGATTTGGTCAGCATTTACAATTCATGTTGTTGATGTTTTTATTTTGGCATTCATTGTTGAGGATGACGTCTTGGCCTTATTCAGCCTTAAAGGAAAGCCTAAGAACCATCTGTCTCTGTTTAATAAGAAGCATTCCACTGTCCTTCATATTAATGAAATATTACACTGGAGTGTTCAAGAATATCTTTGAACAGGATTTATGCACCTGTGGGTATATGCTGGCTTCAAGAGCTGGTGAAATTCCTGGATTTCCTGAGTGTGCTTCTATTGTAATGTCACTTGGAAAATAATGTAACTTACTGGCAAACTGATATAGAATACAGTTCTGGCTTTGGGTTTTATAGCAGGAATCAAATTATTGTGAAAAAAGGCTAATAATGAATTATTAGGATCATAAATAAAGTACGGTAGAAATGTGTCAAGTTAAGCACAGTACTCTTACTTTTCAGCAAACTTTCTGAAAGGAATTTGTTTAGAGCTTGCCCTGTGATTGTGTGGGTGTTCATCGACCACTTTATTACATTTACATTACATTTACATTTATGTATTTAGCAGACGCTTTTATCCAAAGCGGCTTACATTGGGAGTAAACATCAAGCAGTTTGGTACAAAGTGGATTGATCAGTAGACATACACATAGAACACTTTCAAGATAGTACAGAAAATGAATTCAAATCAGTGCTTCAGAGGTTTTTTTTATTTTTTTTTTTATTTAGTTAAGTTAGTAAGTAAGTGCTTATGTTAAGTTAGTAAGTAAGTAGGTTAAGTTAGTAAGTGCTCTCGAAAGAGTAGAGTTTTTGCTGCTTTTTGAAGGTGTAAAGAGATTCAGCTTTCCGTAATGGGACGGCAATGGAATTCCACCAGCCAGGAACTGTGAAGGAGAAGGTCCTGGTGAGAGATTTTTTGCCCCTCTGAGATGGGACCACGAGACGCTGGTTATTAGGTACACCTGTCCAACTGCTCATTAATGCAAATGTCTAATTAGTCAATCACAACTCACAACATTTAGGCATGTAGACAAGGTCAAGACGATCTGCTGCAGTCCCATCTGAATGTGGAAGAAATGTGATTTAAGGGACTTTGAACATGGCATGGCTGTTGCTGCCAGACAGGCTTGTCTGAGTGTTTCAGATCTACTGGGATTTTCACACACAACCTAGGGTGTGTAGAGAATAGTCAGAAAAAGAGAACATTTAAAGTGAGCACCAGTTTTCAGTACTGTTGTTCCCAAAGAAGAATCGTGCCAATGCCATAGCCTACCTGGGAATTGTTGCTGACCATGTTCATCCCTTTATGAACACAGTGTACACATCTTCTGATGGCAGCATCCAGCAGGATAACACGCCATGTCATAAAGTACAAATCATCTCAGACAGGTTTCTTGAACATGACAATGAGTTCACTTTTCCAATATAGCACCTTTGGGATCTGGTGGAACAGGAGATTCTCATCTTGGAGGAACAGCGGATAAATCTGCAGCAACTGCGTGAATGCTTACAGAAAATGTCAAAAGGTTAGTATTTATTGATCAGGCCAAAAAATTGTGCAGAGACTGGGCAATGTGCCAGACCGAAGTCTCCAGTGGATGGCAGTGTAAAAAAAACATATTGCAAAACATATAACAGTTCTTTGAAGTCAACATGAGGCTGTCCTTTGCTCTGGGAACTCTGAGTGGAGCACAGTGGAATTTAGTGCATTTCCCCTCTTCGTGTGCTCTACTCGTTCTCTTTCTCTGGCTGCCCATCTGGTTCATTTTGCTGGGATCTTTCACCCAAGATGGCGATGAAATCGATAATTATAAAAACAAAACTGTTCGAGTCGTGGGACATTGTGTAATATAACAAAGTCTCAGAGGATCCGCTGACGAATTACAGGCTGAATTATGACAGCTCTAAACAAACCCAGGACAGAGTGATGATGGGCTGAGGCAAAGGGGTCCATTAATTTCAACACACCCCACCCAAATTCTCTTTCACATGCTTGTCAGAAATAGTGACAAGCATGTGATGTCTGAGAGCACTATAGTTAACACAGAATATTTGCAAGATTATAAAACCTTTTAAAGATAGTTGTGTGATATTTCCTTAATATTTTGGTTTACGTTAACAACTAATTAACCCAGTATTTGCGGTAGTTGTATGCAGGACATAACAACTGCAGGTGTTGCTTTAAGGTGTATTTACACAGGAAAATAGATACATTATAAAATTAAATAATATCAGACCATGCTACAATTGTGGTCATTGAAATACAAAGCACAAGAAATACACACAATTGCCTTAATTTGACAATATTTGCGACAAATGTTCTGTTGTTACTCATTTAACTTCCTGAAATTATTTTGCTAACATATTTTCAAAAATGCTCAATAGGCTGGAAAAAATGGTAAACAAAGAGAACAATGTGGGTTGTCTGTGCATCTGGCATGCTTTAGCAAGAAGTGGCCACAAGATGTCCTTCAAATTCTCAACATACAGCAGCAAGGCAAATGCTTGCAAAGATCTCATGTTTGTGCCTCATGACTATTGTGGCTACTATTGTGGGTAAAGATAGGTTGCTGTTTGTCTAATTATACAGAATTCATGCAGCCACATTTATCATATGACTTTATAGCAACATCATCTACGGCTAATTGTTGTTTAAACATATCAATTTCAAGATGTGTCTTTCCATTTTAAATCATCAAATTCAACTTGTGTTCACTTCAAAATTGTTGTAATGACAAAACAGAAAACTATTGCTGTAGAATCACTTTATTTTGGTAGTTTTAATTTTAATAGAAAATTAGAAGCAGTTTTAATTTTAATAATCATCTAGGATATTTTTATTAAGAAAAACACTCCAGGGGTTCAGTGTTTACAAACACAAGAACTTCCGTTATCACTGGTAAAAACTTGTTTTATGATTTTTTTGTCCTGCATTTAACCCATCCAGTTCACAAAAATGGCATTAGACAAACTTCATGAACACTTATCCACAGCTGAGGACAGCCGTAGCTGTGGTACCCAGGAAACCGATTCCTAGTTGTCACAGGGGGAGAGAGTTGAGTTTAATCCTGGAGGAACTGGGGATCATATCAGTTACCTTATAGTTATCAGTCTCCTTATCTAATTAGGCCACAACCGCCTACACACCGTTTAAAATTAGTACCTAGCTCAAATTAGTTTGCTTTGACAAGTTTACTGGAAATACGTCATCCTCTTTATTGCTGACTGGTCAGTTGTTGAGCTCACTGATTGAACAAAAGAAAAGACACAGTATAAAAGACACTTGACACTGCGAACCAAGACACAAGCATCAGTCTTCTAAAACTGAGCCTTTCGTTTGTATGAAATCACAATACATCCATCATAAAAATATCACCTTTTTTTATTTGTGTGCACTCAAGTGTTATGCATTTCTTCTTCTTTTGGTTTTTGTGGCAGGGTTGTAGATTTCTGTCACATTCTCAATAATGTCACCAAGTCAACTAGAATGACACAGTGATGTGATGAGTGCCAAGTCAAAAACAAGCCCTCTCAGAGCTGAAACTGGAATTCAGTGTAAAAACACATGGTGAGTGGAGCAGAATAGTCATGCTGTTAATAAAATCCAGTGAAAAAGCAGCCAGTGATCAAAAGCCTCTTTATTCTTTCAAAGCGGCATTGGTGATTTTGTAAATTTCTTTCACATCTCATCTGCTCAAAAAATGCACCTGTGTGGTGTGGTCAAATGCACTGACGTGGAAATAAAATGAAGCATTTTTGGTAACAAATAGATAATGATAAGGTTTTAAAGTGAACTTGGTTTTAAAATAAAAAAAAAATCTGTAAATACATGCTTTAATTCCAAATCAAGTCTGTTAATTACTTTTGGCAGCCATTTTCAGTGACGTTATTCCAATATGGTGGACGAATGCAGCTGGGTTTTGGTTGAGCTGTTAATTGACCATCTTTTAGGTCAATAGTAGTGACTGTTTTCAGAATTAAATACACATCTACAAAAATCCCCATTACTAATATAAGAACAATTCATCTATGTAAGAATTAATCGTAGTAAGTAAAATGCAACAACATTGCTTCTCATGTATTTCAAATACATTTTGTGCGTTAGCAAATTAGCTGGAGACTGCATTTCACCGGGCGCCAAGATTCTATAATTACCCTCAAGCCTAGTTATCCACGAGCCGCAATGTTTTTTTAGAAGACTGTATCGGCCTCAAAAATGATAAAAACCTCAACGCTTTGCTTATTTAGACGCGCGCGAATTGCTTAAATAATGGAGCTTTGCCAGCAGTGCGTTGGATCGAGGGAGTTTGGTTGCACTTCCTCCACCAATGACAACGAACTGCGCATCCTCATTGGCATTCGAAGCTCGAGGCTCGTTTTCTGACATCTGCTACACAATGACAGGTTCAGGTCACCTGCTTTACGTTTATGTTTTAATCTAATTGTGAAAATTAGGGGGTGGAACGAAAGATGGTGAAATATGGAATGGGAGCCGTCTGACGAACGATGCCGGAGAGATGCTGAGAGGTAGGCTGCATGTCTTCGCGTCCTTGATTCGCAGAGTTGGTTTATTTCCATTTTATCTTAACGTAAATTGCATCGTTTCAGAATTGTTCTGTCGGTGTCGCTGATTCAAGGGCTGCTTCATAAAACTGACATAAAACAGTTCTGTCAAGGAAAGGCTTGTAAATCTGTTAAACAATGTTCGTTTATGTGAGGTATTTGTATAAAACAGCCTCCTCGAATTAAAGTGTACATTTTATTACAAAATTCATAAAGTACAAAGGATAAAACATAAACAATGGATGACTCGTTAATTCATAGGTGAAATATTTACTGCTATATTTGGAAAGGATTGAATGGAATAGCTATGAAAACAAGAAAATTGTGTGTGTTTTTATATATATATATATATATATATATATATATATATATATATATATATATATATTTTTTTTTTTTTTTTTTAATTCCAAATGAAACCTACATTTTTGTTATGCCATTCTCTTGTTGGCAGTCACGTCCAGGTAGATATCGTGTTATCTTTGTTTGACTTAATAGAATTGCTAGACTGTCTAGATATGGTCATTTGAATACAATAAAGTTACTTCTTGGTTCACACAAAATTTGCATACCAAGGCCTCTGAAAAAAACTGTTAGTATTAGCGTGTGTACCTTTCAAATTATGACCTTTCACAACATACAGGCAATACCCATTCCTCTCACCTCTTGAGGCAATTACTGTAGAAATTTAAGACCAAATATGCATTACAAATACCATAACGGTATTTGTAATGTTCATCAGAAGAAGACTTGAGGGAACAAATACTCAGCTGCTCAGAGAAAAGGTGAGCAACTTTTAAACTCCCAACTGTGAACGACAGCCAATGTGTCACTAAAGGGGTAACCTGGGCAGGATATGGAGTAGCAAAGTCAATCCCACCCATTATTGTCAAGGTAAAAAATGTTTTTTTTTTTTTTTTTAAACAAGCAGCTTCTATCGCTTATTGAAGTGTATTAGTTTTCTGAGCCTTTTCTCTGCTATTGTCTTAATTTTCCACCATTTTGTATGCTTATGCTGCACCACAGGAATTTTGGCATCTGCTTCTACTGAAACCATACGCCATCCCTGAGTGGTTGCACAAATTTATGCAATGCATCAACATATCCAAACTTGGTGGAAATGTTAAATTTTGACCATAGAAAAAGTATAATTTCTTGACTGAAGCAACCTGATTGGAGATATCAAGCTACTTGCTCACTGGTAACCCAATATAAAGCAAATCTACCTTTTTGGCTTTGTGGTTGCTATAAAGAATATTGCAGGGCAACCGTATAAAGTTTGGATGAGCTCTTTTTGAATTTTTATACGTGATTGTTGTATAACGTGACCACGTCTTTAAATGTAATCCATGATAACGATGATTTGAGTATTGTTTACTTTTGCCTTAATGATCACTTTACCATTCATGACACTTGAGGAAACATCACCAACCCCACCATTAAGTTATGGACTCCATGACTAAATCAGTCTGTATATTTTTTCTTTTGCATTTTCTTAATTTTATTCACGTGTCTTATCCAAAATTGGAAGGATTTCATTGGAGATTGATATTCCTGGTGACATTTAATTAATATTTCCATTGTTATGAATAATGTGGGATGTTAGCTGTCCTTCTGCTGTCTCATTGTCTGTTTCTAATTTTACTGTTGCAGATCAATTTGCTGCCTGTAATTATACAGTACGAGTTGTACAACTTGATGAACAGCCTAAGTGTGTGAGTTTAGCGAACACCTCCTATTTGAACCCATTGAGTGAAGGACATACTTTTATCGGCTAGAGCAAGGATTGACTGGGATTCATTTAAAATGCACAGATTATGATTTTTATTTTAGTGCATTGTAATGCATAATTACATAATATATACAAGTATATGAAGCATTTCTAATAGAAACATGTGAGGCCACAGATGGATAAAAATAGCTTGAAGCATACTTTGTTACTTGACAAAAGGATAGTACTCCTTTACTATGTGTTCTTTAGTAATACTAGCTGTCATGTAATGGCTATTTAGCTCACCTGTCCCGAGGCAAAGTACCATTGTGAAAGAATCCACTTTTGTTATATGAAATATGATGAATGCTAGTTGTGGTTTAGTTCTTGGGTCTTGTGCGGCTTGTGGTTCCCTGTTAGTTGTGGAGCCAGCAGCTGATCCTGGACAGCTGTTTAAACACAGAGGTTTCAGATTGAAGGGTGGAAACGGTGCAGTCTCAGTAGTAATTACACGGTCGACCTGGGTCCTGCATGGGTTATATACACTACCTCTTCTGCTGTTGGTTGAATTAGGGATGGTTCTTTATGTACTCCTTGTGTATTTGTAATAACATCAGCTGTGTTTTTGACTTCACTCGTTTGCAAACTGAACATCGATTTGAAAGGTAATCCGTAAAATGCAGAAAAACTTATGGCTGACTTCATAAGGAATGAAAATGTAGCTGATTATAAACACATGACGATGAACAGTCAGCAGCCGCTTCCAATGTCAATTATTTAACTGCTGGAAGATTTGCAGTTATGTAACATGCCTGAGCGGTATTTCTCGCTTGAGTCAGTTTCTAGCTTAGGAGAAAAGCTGATGAATGTTTAGAGTTCATCTGAAATTTAAATATATATATTTATTTTTTTTATTTCTTTCTCACGAAATGCCATTCTATAGATATTTTTGGTGAAGCCACTAGCAAACCTCAGGTTAATACCATTTTATAAATGCAGTTATTCAAATCTTGCCCCTTGCCCAAATCTTATTTTTCCTTTTTGGGGTTACAGGGATTTCCAGCTCACTTCGGCGAGAGGCGGGGGTACACCCTGGACTGTTCGCCAGTCCATTACAATGATTCTATGATCACGATACGAAATCTATCACAGTATTAATCAAAATTTCAATAAACCAAACTGAAAAATATCAACCCAAATTAATGAAAGTGATTCAAAGTTAATGTAAAATTAAACTAAATAAAAAAAATTGCTGTAATGCTAAGAAAACCAGGGTCTAGTTTGATGTGTAATATCATCCAGCCTCTAGTGGGCAGCAATAAAGTTGAAAAATGAAAAGCTATTTGCGGTAGAGCACTTTTTATACACTTTTTATTTTATTTTTTCTAATATTAATTTTATAAAAAGGCCTCATACTGCTGCTTCCCAGTAGCTCCATGATAGATATTGTTAAACGTGACGTTTTTGTTTCCCAATATAAAGTTAAGTGTCATAAGAAAGACAGCTAGCTTTATTGTAACCACTATAAATATAATATTAAACCAGTTGCATTTAGACTTATTGCAAGAACAAAATGGGAGCATTCCTGTGAGTAAACTGTTACAACAGTCATCAGCCCTTCCCCTGGAAAGTATGTGATGCAATTTCCATTTCAGTCTCTGTGTCTAAACACACTCCCAGGAGTTATTTCAAACCATCACAGAGCAAGACAGGACCTCACATCGATGTCTGTACTAAATATATCAATGCATCTGTCTGTATTTTTTCAGAACTTACTTAACTTTCTAAGTCTTTTTGAACTTGTGACCATCGGATTCCTCATATTCAACCGAAAGAGATAATCTTCTTAAACGCCGTGTTTCAGCTTCAGACCTGTCTGAGCCTGTGTTCCTCACTGCCCCTCCTCTCAGCTCTCTCTGTCACAGCTAGGGGCGAATAGTCCATTTGCAACTTAAAGGATGCTCCTCATGCCTGGGCAGGAAGGCCCAATGTGCTGTGTATTTGGAAACCACATGGCACAGGCACATGCACCCTCCTTCCCACACATGCACAGAGGAACCTGTCTTTGAGCGTGCATGAACAGATCAGTCATTCAGGGCAAGCCAGTGTGTGTACCCTCACCTCTGGGCTGTTTACCACTTTTCAGCGACGTATGTATGTTTCACTAACTTCTGGCCTTGCCACGTCAGATGACCATCTCCAGCCTGCCGACTTGAGAGAAAGTGCTTTGCTTTCTCTCATTGTGATTATGTTTGATTGGACTCCTGATCAGGCCGGTGTTTGGAAATGGAGATATCTGCACTAAAACATTGGATTGAGATCAGAGGCATGGAGCGGAACCTGGCTGTTTCCCTCTTTAGGAGCTGAGTTCGTTCCTGTGTGTTCTTTCTCAACTTTGGTGTGGTTTCGGACATTGTGAGGATGAGTGGATTTCTATATCGTGGAAGGTAAGATATTTACAAAGTTGGAAACGTTTACATGAGAAAGCAAATACTCTACGGCAGAGACATCTTCGGCTCAGTGAATGTGTAAGTAGGTGGCTGTTTGTGTTCACTTCTTTTGAACTACTCACTAAAAGTGTCAGTTTAGGTCTTAAAAATGTTGAAACACTGGGGCATTTTTAGTTCTTTTACTGTTTATTCTTCAAGGTACGTGTGGATTGAACAGT
This sequence comes from Danionella cerebrum, assembly GCA_007224835.1. NCBI lineage: Eukaryota > Metazoa > Chordata > Actinopteri > Cypriniformes > Danionidae > Danionella > Danionella cerebrum. The sequence goes on from SRMA01023950.1 coordinate 295,221, forward strand.
GTGCCCTTTGGTTTATGCAATATCCCTGTTTAAACAGCATTCCTGTTGGAGCTGGCCATTTGTCAGTAAGGAGGAGTTGACTTCTCAGCTGACTGTTGGTGTGATTATGAGTGACCTAGAGCAGGTGGCCGTGACTCAGGGATCATCTGGTGTCTAAAGATTTCTGCTATGTTTTTGTGTAAGGAAGCTGAACTTTTTCATGGAAAACCGTCCAGCAATGGTGGCTGCAAAGAGACAAAGAAGAGTGTCACAAACTAGTTTGCATAGGCCCATCCCCCATGCTTTCTGGACCTAATGCCAGCATGGTGAAGTTTTCGACACCATTGGTCAGTTGTGAGTGGTCAGTTTGTGTTCGTTTACCATGGGGCTGTAATGTGGGGTGAGAAGCATTTATGCCTCTGCAATTGTTCTAGTGGTATGATAAGGATCTTCTTAATTAGATGCTTACTTTCATGTCACAGATAAAAGTGGAGAGCTTCAACTGCCCTATTGGTTTGTCTGAAACCTTTTATCTGAAGGATAAGTGAAAAGAGAACTTTATTTTGTAATTTAACTTTAAAAAAAGCACTTTTTCATTATCCGCATTGACTGTAAGAAAGTGTTTAAAGTAAGAAACTGTAGTAAAGATTAGGGCAGTTTTGGTTTTGTAACTTTGGATCACACTTGGAAATAATTGCCAAAGACCCAGGCTTTTGTTTAATTTAAAACAAGACAAATAACTGCAAAACGATGTAAAATGTTCTGAAATTGTTTTATCTATGAAGTCGTTTTTAAAAATGAGCAGCTGGCAAGCTTCTATAGGGAAATAAAATATTTACCTACCCACTGTACTACGACGTAAGCATCCTCACAGTGAGTTTGTGTGGTGTTTACTCCATCTTCCTTAATAGTGATTGGATACTAATATAACTATGATGAGCGGCGAACTGTTTCTCGTGTGGAATACTGTGTAGAAGGACTTTAGTGTAACATTTTCAAATAATGGTACTTTCCTGTTCATAATACTTTCATTGGTAAACATTGAATGGTTAATTTTGAATAAATTCTATTTGACTGCAAGTTTCAACATAACAAAGTCATTTAGAGTCAACAGCCGACCAATGTCAGCTGAAACGCTTGATTGTTCTTAAGAAATGAGCAGGGAGCAGGGAATTCGGGTGCAGATGAAATGGGGATTTTACAATTCCCAACCCATCTGAACCCCCCCTTTTCTATCTCAAATATGTGCGTAACAATGGCCATCAAGAAGGATGATGCAGAATTTGTAGAGAAGTTCAAAATTGATCGGTCTGGAAAATTAAGCGAATATCATTCAGCTGCATTGCCAGACAGGGGCCTCATTCGGCACTGCACGGTTAAGCACAGCACAGTTAGGCCCCGCATTGTCAAACAGCATCCTCCAGTACTTAAAGATTTAACTTTCACCCAAATCTAACCATAAACAAGAATCTAGTTAATCCAAAGTCTGCTTGAAAAACTATAGCTATGATACTATTGTCATTTATTTTGCATTAAATATGCAACCTTGTTCAGGAAAATGGCATATCTTTACAAAATGAACAATGTGTAATGTACACCAATTTATGTTTTTACCCGAGCACTTTTCTGTTTGTCAGACTTTGCTGTTAGTGAACTAGCCTCATAAAAACTCCATCACAGTCAGATTGTTGCAATAGCTGAGACATGTGAACACACATCTAGCCTTGTTTCCCTATTAGGCTTTCATTTAACTAAAATTAGGTATTGACTGACCGAGAAACAAATTCCTCCATCTATTGTTGCATGACACAATCATGCATTGTGTAAGTTTTTGTTGTTGGTAGTACCCGATGATGGGATATACATGAAGCTTTGATTTTAATCAGGTTTGTCAATTATTTTGATATGACATGGATATGTGTGCAAGCTAATGTACACTAGAAAAACCAAATATGTATGTATATTCTGTTTAAAGTAGTATTGTTTTGATCATGTAACACAATAAATAGGGACCATAATGATAGTTAGGATGTTCCCAGTATGTGATGGAAATGATAAACTGCTTAACATTTTGGCTGCACTTTTAAAACAAAGGGAACATTGGAGCTGTGGTGCATGTATTGTAAACACATAACTGAAATTGTGTACATTATGTCTAAGGCTTGGCTTAAAACCAAAGCCTGAAAGCTCCTGGAACATACCGTTATGAAATCAATGTTGCTTAAATAGCCACTGAGTGCAGCATGTGAAAGATGAGCTGGTCTCAGATGTTCTTGTCTCCATTTGTGCTGAAGGCTTGCAACCCGAGTAACATTTTAGAGCATGTGGGCAATGATCAATAATAATAGGTTTGGGTGGTTAAATATTAATGTTTTGAGAAAACTTTAGTCTGGGAGTGAAAGGAAAATAATTTTTATTATATTATTACCCAATACTGGAGCCAATAACCATCCATTCCAAAGCAAGCCTTATTAAAATGTATAACTGTACAGAACATCTTGTACATGACATGCAGTGATTGTAAGTGTTTTCTTGGGTGTTTCAGGCACTGCAATGGGAACAAAACGACCCGGCCTAAGAGCATGAATGACACGGCTGGTAAGTACAGGGAATATTTGACTTGATTAATGCAATACAAAAAAAAAAAAATAATTGGAATTTGATTGCTAATGCTATGTACAATGACAATTTTATTGCATTTGAACAACATTTGCAACTATATAATGTCAAAAACAGCTCATTTGCAGTGAAATTATTGTATATTTAAAATCAATGTCGGAAACTTTTTTTTATTTTATTTAACAGTGATGTAAAAACATACAGCCATATTTGTTCACTGTGAGCAGGATTTAAAAGTATTTAATTTTTCTTCACAATTAAGGGGTGAGAAACATTATTCTGCTAATATATTGTATAACCATGTATTTTGTATGGCAGGTATTACTATAAGTCCTCTATTTTGTCTCGCGGAAGAATTTATCCATGGGCGCCACTGGTATAAAATTAAAGTGGGCAAAACAGTTAGTATATTGTCATTACTGTGGTGCTAAAAGCTCAAAATGAGTACTTTTCAATTTTATTTTTATATTTACATTTGGTTCAAAAGAGAAAACACATTATTAACGGTTCACTTTTGTGCAATATTTATGCAAAGATAAACCGCAAAAAATCTAATTTTTTAATTCATTCATTCATTTTCATACCCGCTTCTTCCCTTTCGGGGTCACTGGGGTCTGCTGGTGCCTATCTCCAGCACACATTGGGCGAGAGGCAGGGTACACCCTGGACAGGTCGCCAGTCCATCGCAGTAATTTTTTAATTATTTTGCTTGTATGTATGATTTTTAAAAGATTAAAAAGTAAAGCTATTTTTGGCCCAGCCGCATTAGCAATGATGGACACAGCTTAGTCAAAAAGGATCTTAAACAAAGAGGACAATCAGGAGATAGTCAGTGCCTTTAGATCACCACGTCACTAAAATGGTGGTTTCTGGATTCATATAAAACACACTTTCTAAAGTTTAGAAAATTTTTTGGAGTACCGAAAAAAACATTTGCATAAAGAAAATGCTTCTTAAAAGAGTTCTTTGGTACTTAGCTTAGCTGTGAGCGTGCAAGCCTTTCTCTTGTGTAGTAGATGTGTTGCGCAATGTACATGTTCTAAACCTGTCTGCAGGCTCATGTCTATGACACATCATTGCACATATTAAACAAAAGTCTTTTAATTTGTTTTATTAAGGTCATCATATGGTTTAAAGACTGCTAGATGTTTAAGCCTTGCCAGTTTTTCCATGATCATGGCCTGTGGGGCTCTCTTCTTCTCATGCTGGGAAATTTCAGTTTCTGGCTGTTCCTGAAAGGTTTAACTGTAATTTTTTGGAAAAGTTAAATGTAAATATGTTTTTAAATAATAATTGAAACAAGTCAATGCTTTAAAGGTGTTGTGTTTTAACAGATTTGCCCAGTGACGATGCAGAGAAGAGCTCAGTTCTTCAGTCACACAGCCTGAGAGAATTTGAGCAGGTAGGTGCTTGGTTTGCTAAAATTAGCTTTTGCTTTCTACTGCAACAATTTTGTCAGACCTAGGAGATCACCTCTAAAATTGGTTTGCTAATGGTCATCTTCTTGGTGAGTGCACTTAAAACAAGGGTTTGCCTTGAAATCATCTAGTTTTATTGTTTTTGGCTTTTAACATCACACTGTTTTATAAGCAGATTAGAAGCTTATTAGAAGCTCACTTATTGACGATAAGAAAGAGCAGCATTTATTTTTATTATTATAGCATTACGTTTGATATAAATACATTTTTAAAAATATATATTATTACCAAGTGAAACAAATGGGAGAAACCAAAGAAGCATTTTGGACAAAGTGTTTACAAGCCTAACAAGTTGAGCACAAGTTATTCTGCTGGAAAGGTGTCACAACCGTAGTCGGAGATGTAGGTGTTGTGACCCTTTTAATCCACTTGAAGTTGAGATTTCAACTCCTGAGTCTTTTCATTCGTCAAAACATTTAGAGCACGTCCATGTTGAAGCTTGACAGATCATGTGACCAGAGTCATAAGGAGCGAGTTAAAAGACAGAGAGGAGTCTTTTGTATTTTAATACCTCGTGATGACAAATAATCCACATAACATGTTTATTTTTCGAGGTGAAGCATAATCTTGAAGGCTCTGAAAGACCCACCTTTATTTTAAAATTAATCCAGATTAAACTTCATATTGTGGCGGCACCACAATGTGTTCTGACTGGTCATCATGGAAATTTTGAGGATGCTCTTTTAGGGTTTATTGGTTTTGTTGCTTTTTTCTTATTTGTTAATTGCATTGTATATGTTCTGAAAAGGATGGTAATATACAACAAACTCCAACTATTTATTTTCACAGAGTTTTCTGCACAGTAAAACGTTTAAGGTAATTGGTGATTGCTTTACAATAATTTTTAACCTAAGTAAAAAAAAACTTAAAGAAGATTTAACATAAACTCTGGCTTTATTTAATCTAAACATTAGATATGAATCAGCTAAACATATTCAACACTGAGAAGAAAAAGGGACAAAAAGTAGCAGTTCAGAGATAGACCCTCTCTCTGTGAAAAAAACGGGACATAAAGTGGGGGAACAAGTTTTTGCTACACCTTTTAATGAGCTTGTTACTTCCTGTCTGTGATGTATATATGTCTGGTGCACAGTCCGCTAAATAATTTTACATTTTGATTTCTTTCTATTTAATAGTTATATACAAAAAAATTATTTTGTCTAAAAATAAAAATTACCACAAGAGTTTGATCCAAAATTGTATATTGTCAACCTAAGAATAGAGATAGTGACACAGTGGCGCAATGGGTAGCACTGTGGCCTTCCAGTAAGAAGGTTGTCCATTCGAGACTCACTGGAGACCTCCCTGGAAGGAGTTTGCATGTTCTCCCTGTGCAAAACATGGGTTTCCCCCACAATCCCAAAAACATGCAGTTAGGTTAATTGAATAATCTAATAAATCTATTAGGTTTATAAATGTGTGAGTGAATGTTACCCTGCGATGGGCTGGCGACCTGTCCAGAGTATACCCTCACCTCTTGCCCAATGTGAGCTGATGATAGGCACCGGCAGACCCCACGCTGTAGCTTGAAATACAAACCTGCCAAAATATCATTTGTAATGTCAAACATCTTGATGGGGTGGAAAGCTTGAAGAGTTTAAAAAGGTGGGGGTAACTCAAGCAATCTTCTTTAAGCAACCCTTTTAAGATTTGTGGAATTAAAAACATATGTTTTCCTGAGAAGATGTTTGCTCTGACAGACACTTGAAGGCTCTCACTTCGTATACATTTCAATGGCAGATTTGTATTTTGCTATGGAAATTTGGCAGGAGTGTGGAGATTTTGACAGAGACATGACTACTGTGCCCCGGACTTTCATGAAATGAACATTTCAGCATGTAGTTGCAACAGACATCACGTGTCTTCAGTGTGGAGCTCCCAAGTGTTTTATAGCACTTGTATATTTAGCTAAAAATAGGTCAAAATGACCTGCACGAGGAGCAGCCTGTGCCGTGAAGCGCACTTGCTTTTTTCCCCCCTCAGTTCATGTGTCAGAACAGAAAAAAGTGAGGGAATTCTCAAAAACATGCAGGGTTTACACACATTTTTGGCTGTTATTTAGTTGTAAAAATCTGTGCTCTACTGTTGTTTTATACTTCAGACTCTTGGCTCATTTTTCCATAGACAAAACTGGAGTAATGGCTAACATCTGGGGATTCTTTAAGGTCCGTGATTTCAAAAGAAATCTTTATAGAAAGATTTTGTTATTTTCTTCTCCCTCACATATATCTGTGTAGAAAATACGGCCATTATTCACTGCTGTATGAGTGTTACTTGATAGTCAAATTGCTCTTATTTACAAAAAAAAAAAAAAAAAAAAAACTTACTATGAACCTCCCATCTCATGAGGGAGGTTTTCTGCTTTGAGATTTTGGAAGATATCTTTTGTCCCTTAGTGTCTTGCACTGCCCTCTCCTGGTTACTATATACCCTTTCCCCTTTTGTTGTGTATCAGAGGAAGGCTGAAACTGAAACCAGATTTTTTTTTGTGTAGAAAATCAGTTCTTTCATCTGAGGGAAAGATGCATTATTCAGTGTAAACCATGGATATTTAATTATGTATCAAGCTGTTCGATTTTGATAAAATCAACATAAATTTCAAGAAAACTGTGCAGCAGAACATTTTATCTGAATGTTCTTTGTTCGTATTCTTTAGTTTGACCCCAACCCCAAACATATCTACAATGTCTGCAACAAAACCATGGAATCAAAGTTATAAATTATTTTACTGAGCCTCTACACAGTATTTTACATTTTAGCTTTCATCAATTTAGCACAAAATATTCAAGGAATAAGTTAGAACCTTTGTGAAACAGTAACGAAAGGTTTTATATCATGATTACATTAAAACGAACAGCAATTATATTATGTTTTGCCTTTCTTATTTTCTTGTTGGATGTAAAAAGAAATTATAAAATGTAGTAACTAAAAATAATTGGGTTTTCTACTAAGCTGTGAGTGCCCCATTGGGTGAGTCTTAACTCAGCAGTAAATATATTTTCTAAAGGGGCTGAAGCATATGTTGGTTTATAAAAACTTTATTAAAAATATCCAAAATGAAAGATTTAAAGCATTTTAACGTAGTCAATGTTTATTTCACCTTAAATGTCTTTATTTCACCTTTTTTCACCTAAAATAATAAAAAGCAGTATGGGATGTACATATACCATTAAAGCATGGTGTGCGATCTTTGGGAGTCAATGTTGGCGTTTGAAATCAGTAAAACAATCACACCCCCCGACCAATAGCGTCTATCTATATTTTGGAAAGCTCCACCACACACATACATATTTGATAAACCATTATGGAGGAATCTGCCATGGCTATGGTAAACATCACCCCTTACTGCTGATCGGTACCCCGTCCGTTTACCTGAATGGCCCCGACCACAGGTTTCCAAGCTTTTTCAGAAATTTCAAGCTTTTTCATAAAGGGTGGACTTTTAATTTCGACGCATTCTCAAAATATTTGTGTAGACTGTATTTCTTCCGCATAATCAGATAACGCAAAACTAACTTGATTTTAGATTAAAGAAACATTCTGATCAAGTGGAACTAATTAATTCAATTGAATTCATTGCACTTTATAAAGTACAAAATTGTGCCGTGGTGGTGTTAACGAACCTTTCGATTGGATCTCGTAAATTTTCTTAGTCATCTCAATCATTTTCCATTTCTATTTTCTCATAGAAATTATTATTTTTGAGGCATTTTCTTCTCCAGATGTTTTGCTGCTGCGCTCCTCAACCATTTCTCTCCGTGTTCTCTTTCCTCAGCCCACTCAGGTTGTGTAGTTGAGTTCAGTTTCCTGGCATCTCTCCAGGACTTTTTTGGTTTTTCTGTCTGCCTTGGGCATTCAGTCGCCAGCATTTATGTTTGGAATGGTAATAATACTAATTTCACCAGAGGCTCTCTTTCCTGGGGGGAATTTAAAGACTCTGAGATCACATTTTGGAGAACTCGGTTCAGTTCTGACTTCAAACGCTCAGGCCTGCGTGTTCTCAAGCAAGGCTCTAATCCGATTTTAAAAGTAGGCCTAAAGTCTGTGGTAAGGAACAAGCTTCAAGCCTGATGCCTTTGTGAAAATGCTTTAGATGCCTTTGAACTACAAAAAATAAGCCATTTTATCCTTGTTGATCCTCCTTGCTGTGTGTTTTCTGGCCAATTTTAGAGAAGTGGTCTATGCCCGGATGGATGAACTGTGTTTGCAAAAACTCTTGTTATCAGTGAAATGTGATCGTTACGCTGATGTTTATTTTTAGTTTGACTATAAGTGTTGAATAAATGGAAATCATAAGCTGTTAAAGCTCTCCAGATCAGCTATAATAAGGCATTCGTTCTAACTGCAGAAAATGATGTTGAGTATGTTTTAGAGGTCTGCAACTTCTCCTCTCAGTCATTGAATGCACATGGACAGATGCTGGAAAAGTGTTTTGACCTCTGGAGGTCTGCTTCTCGCATGACTCAATGTTTTCCTGAACTCGTTTTTGAGCTACTTTTTAATGTAAAGAAGACTTGGACTAAAAACAAAGACAGTTTTAGGGGAAATTCACATGTAGAATCCATGAGAATCAGCAGCGTTTTAGAGGCTTTTTGAGTTAATCCCATAATTTGTCCCACTGTAAACACTGTAAATCAAAGTCAGATTTGCTCTGTGAAAAACATGGGTTTGGTTTGTTTTTCTTAACTGATTTAAGTTGCATGGAATGCTCTTGTTCTCTTGTATTTATGATTATATTAGAAATAGACTCACTGTTGCTTGGAGGGCAAATGCCATACTCCAAAAAAAAAAAAAAAAATACAGGCACCCTTTGCATCTCATTTCTCCTTTGAGAATTTCTACCGCATTGCATTATGGTATAGAGGAGAGTAGGGCTGGGCGATATATCGATATTAAAAATATATCGATATATTTTTAAACGAGATATGAAATTTGACCATATCGCATATATCGATATAGGCTGCGTAGTTCAAACTGCGCTGTGAGCCTTGCTCCAGCAAACTGCTTTAACCCGGAGCTCTCAGCACTACTTCGCTCGCCCCTGGCCACGCCCCTCCTCTTTCAGGCACAGAGAGGGGAGGGGCTGGACTCTGGAGCAGACAATCCGCCGGCACTCTTCAACAAACATGGAGGAAGCAACAACATCTGCTGAGCATGCGGAGAAATTAGTTGGTAAACAAAAAAGTAGCGGCTCAGTAATATGGAGATGGTTCGGATTCAAAGTTTCTGATGAGAAACAAAACCATGTCATATGTAGGGAGTGCCATAAAGAAGTTACAGCCAGGGGTGGAAGCACTACAAATCTTTTTCACCATCTAAAACAGTGGCACAAACTGCAGTATGAAGAGTGTGTGAAACTGCGCGCTGCCGAGGCCCCAGCTGCAAGCCAACCGCAACCCGCAAAAGCTCCAGCCCCGACACAAAGCTCCCTTCAAGCTTCATTTTCCCGCGGTGTACCGTTGTTGTGCCATATTTCGACTCCCCGGCAGATTCCGACTCCCCTCTTGCATGAACGCGCATTCAATCACGTGATTACACAGACTAAGCCAATGAGAGTTCACATAAAATGTTTACTCGTGAAAAAGTTTTAATTTTTATTTTGCTTATATGCCGCGAATATTAACACATTGTAAAACTATAAATATTGTTTAAAAAGTTTAAAAGAATGCAATCGCCTAAGTTGCTTACAGTATTGAATATTTTAATAATTTATGAATGTACAGCATTATACAAACTTTAGATTTTTATATTTTATTTGCGTATTCAGGGCAGCACAGTGGCGCAGTGGGTAGCACTGTGGCCTTCCAGGTAGAAGGTTGTCGGTTCGAGGCTCGCCGGTGACCTTCCTGGAAGGAGTTTGCGTGTTCTCCCTGTGCTTGCGTGGGTTTCCTCCGGGTGCTCCGGTTTCCCCCACAATCCCCAAAAACATGCGGATAGGTTTATTGAATAAGCTAAATTCCCCTTAGGTGTGCATGTGTGTGTATGTTGCCCTGTGATGGACTGGCGAACTGTCCAGGGTGTACCCCCGCCTCTCGCCCAATGTGTGCCGGATATAGGCACCGGCAGACCCCCGATTCCCCGAAAGGGAATAAGCGGGAATGAAAATGAATGAATGAATGAATTTGCGTATTCAAATATATTTATATTTTATTCCCAAAAACAAGGGAACAGCTGAGTATTGTTTCATCCGGCCAGTTTAAATAAAACTACTTGTGAAATGTCATATTTGGGTTTGACTGTGACTAAACAATTGCTCTCACTTTTTGATAAAAATATCGGGATTTATATCGTATATCGATATTCAGCCTAAATATATCGGGATATGACTTTTGGTCCATATCGCCCAGCCCTAGAGGAGAGGGACTTTCAAATTCTCATTTACTGCTTTAACCATCGTTTAAATTTTAAGCACTGGTTGCCTCACCAACTATGCTACTACAACCGCTCAGAAAGCAAGCGTACACTTTGAACAGGCCCTTAGACTTAGTTTGGGTTTAAACATGCAGTAATCAAAAGTGATTCATGTTTCTAGTTTGACGTGCGTTTTTTTAAGGGCTAAACAGTGAAGTTGAGCAGGCACCTGTTGTTCCTTTTGTTGAAGTCAATGGGGGCCATATGAACCTCTTGGCGGGAAAGTTGTGAAATTTCACACACTGATACAGAGGGCCATTATGAGTGATTAGCCCCAATTTGGACCCTCTAATGTAAACTCTGTAGCGGCACCACTAGTTCAAACTACTTCCACTTGCTAATAACCTTTGACCCGTAAGATCTAGAAACTAGACTCTGCTTCCTGTTAATCCTTTTCTCCAGCTAATTGCAATGCACTGTATGAGGTCAAGAACACATTTAATTCAGCTAAATTCAGCATAAAATTTTGTATGTTTTAATTTGCGTACACTTGAATGGAAATGTGTTCTTTGACTATTCGACAAATCCACTTGCCTAAATTTTAGTTTCTTAATTTTTGTCCCCGTATTACTGCTTGCAATATATTTAATTTTGTTCCTTTTTTCGGCTAGAAAAGGGAAATTGTTTGGAGAAATAATAAAGAGGCTAATAAACAATGTTGAAATGAAATCACAGATAAGAATAAGTCCTAGTATGTAGTTTGCTCATGCTTTTTGTGGGAGCCCTGAGTCTCAGTGGGAGTATTGAACTTCTGAGTGAATTCGAGCTCAGCAATTTGAGCCATCCATCATGCTCCATGCCCAGAGACATCCACATTTCCCTGGGTGAAATATCACAACCCTCCGAAGGCCAGGGGACTCTGGCAGGGACCTCAGATCTTTGGCCAAGAAGCCCTTGGTCTGGCGTTCAGTGTCTATCTGAAGATAAATCTTACGGTTAATGTATACTTTGCATGCAGAAAAGGCACAACAATGTCATGTACTCTGCAGAATTTAGAGATTTTTTCTTCTAAAAATATCTGTGGAAGTCTCACTATGAAAATTCCTCTCTTGTTTTCATTGATCGCGAAGTACGGTAGGTTCCACACTAAATTTGGGCGTTACACATTTGTGTTGGATTTCAATGCGTTGAGTTGTATTAGCGTCCAGTGGTTCAGTGCACCGCGGTTATTTAGAGGTGATTTAAAAATTATTCAATTATCTCATTGAGAGAAAACCTAAAATAACTGAGCTCTTGTTTTATTTAGTTTTAATGATTTATAATTAATATTAGTGAAAGCTTCGATCATTTGTTTTCATTATAATCAATATTTTTATTTACTTTATTGTAAACTATTCTATCTTTGTACAAATATGTTAGGGTTCTTTAAACAAATGTTGAAATGTATTTCTTAAAAAAAAATGTAACCCACCAATTTTTCTATTATATTAAAAAGGGGAAAGCAAGATCTGACAAAATTCATTGAAATGTAAGTCACTTTGGATAAAAGCGTCTGCCAAATGCATAAATGTAAAAAAAAAAATTTGATGTTGGTTGATATGTCCAGCGACTTTAATGACCTTAAGTTGCACATTTTTATATGGTTTGTGTTTTTTTTCTGTAAAGGACTTTATAAAACTAACTTACTGGTTTTTGACCTGCTTATGTTGAGGTTGGTTGGAGTTGGAGAGGGTAGTAATGAGGGATACCAGTCCAGAATTCCTCAGTGACAGCTGGTACAGCATACCACCCGAAAATATCCCTTAACATCCTTACTAAAGCCCACTCACTGCTTAGATTAGACGCATACTGCCCTCCTTTGGTTGAACACTTCAGTCTGTGAACGAGGATAGATAAAATAATTATATTGATGATAATAATAATTCACATTATTGTATTCTGCCACGAAACATATAGTGTAACTTACTGTAGAAACGTTAATATCAAATTTAAATAAATGCCACAGAACTAAATAAAAAACTGAATTGCAGAGAAATAAATATCATTCAGTTTTCTTTTCTCACTATGTGTTTAAATCTAATGTATTATTGTGAGGGCCAAATTGGAAATAGAATAAAAACGGGCTTACAATGAGATTTTATCAAATTGTTCCGTACAGTTTTAGAAAAAGCAGGCTGTGATTTGTATTTTTTGTCTCTGTGAGCTTCACATTCTCTCTCTCCGTCTGTGTTTCTATTTCATTGTCTGGGTCAGTTAACACATCAACCATGTCTATGATCCCCACATTCCTTCTGGTAACTGCTGAAGTTAAAAAAGGCCACCCCTCCTTCTTTTCACACATCACACATGAGGGTAAAGAAGGAGGACCCTCAGTGTGTCACGTACAGTTCATGTTGCCTTAGCTATCGAAAACCTGCTTCCATTTAATCACCTTGTTTTATATAATTGTATTAACTGTGAACTAGTGCTAGTATGGCACCAGTATGAGGGGTCTGAGAACCCCAACATGAAGGAAGTGGTCATGTTTAACGGTTACCGTACTATTTCACAGCATCTCAATGACCTGAAGAAGGAGAACTTCAGCTTAAAGCTTCGCATCTACTTTCTGGAGGAGCGTTTCCTGCAGAAGTTTGAGGACAGCAGCAGTGAGGATGTCCACCGAACGGTGAGTGTCCCAAAGCTGCTCTTATGCTACTTCCATTGTTACAACGTTGGGATTTCACAGACCTAAAGTAGAGGATCCAATATAAATTCTTAGACTGTGTTGCACCCTTTACGTTGAATGGGCAATTACCTGCACTCTGCCAGGCAGCTGTTTCTCACTGTTCCCAGTATTAGCGCGGTGAGGTGGTCAGGACTATGTTGTTGAACTTACTTCCTGTGGACCCTAAAGGGCCATATAATACAAAATGTATGTTTTATCTGCTTTATTGATCCTCCCTCTCACTAACCAATCAGATTGACTGCAAATGCTTCCCATTTCCATGTAGAGCAAACACACTGCCTGAGAGTTAAAAAAAAAACTGACCTGGGAGTTTAATAGCGGCACATTTCAAAAGCATTACGGAACAATGGCGAACCCAAGGTTGGGTGTGTGTTTGGCAAATGTATACGTTAAATATATCGATTGAGCAAATAGAGACTCTGCAGATGATGCAGTGATTTCTGACCGCAATGCAGTATTTGCTCAGAAAGGGGCGTGTTGCACATTTTTATTTCATGCACTATTTTGTAAAGTTCAAGATCTGATTATTACATTTAATTGAGGTTTTCTGCATCACTTTATGTACATTTGTTCCAAATGAGCTTCAACAACATACACTGCTAGTTAAAAGTTTGTACGTAGCGTTTATCAAGGTTTTGTTTAAATTTAAATTGGGGGGGGGGGGGGCATCAAAAGTAAGAATTATTAATGATAATCCACAAATGTGACATGAAAAAAAATGCTAACTGGTGATGCATTGAGGTGAAGGTGTGATGGTGTGGGGGGTGTTTTGCTGGTAAAACCATGGATGATCTATTCACAACTGAAAGCACACTAAATCAAAGACTTAGTCAAATCAAATGCAAATTTTACCATATAAATTAAGATATAGCCGATTGCTTAACAGTCTTGCTGTTCTTGATGATACATAGCCCAACTCTGCATTTCTGGGAGCTCTTTCAAGACTTTTGGAATGCTTCAAAATGCTTCAGGTGACTACCTCGTGAAGGGTTTAGCAAAGCATGACTAATGCAAGTGGTGGCTTTTTGAAGAACGTAATTTTTTACACTTCATTATTCTAAGCATTTGTTCCCAGTTTTAAAAACCTTGTTGAAAATTGTAGTGGAAAACTGTGTTGACAAAATTCTTTTTTAGAGATTTGCAAATGCAGATTTTCATAAAATGTGTTTTTTTTGTTTTAGAAAACATTTCAAATTTGTGTTGATGTGGATAGCACGATAACAACTTTTTTTTAATTGGACAAATAGTATGACCAGTGACTTTTTGTCCAAATCCATTGATGCTGTTGTGTTTCTACAGCCATTTCTGCTGGCTCGGCAAATGTAGAAACCTAAAATAGAACCCAGACATGAACTGGTGGTCAACAACTGGGGCCTGGATGTATGACTCCATTTGAATCAGTAGCAATCGTTCGATCAGCAATCTCCTACACCTGTTTCAAACAGACTTTTGGCATGGGAATCCTGGATTATGAGTGGTAGACTTGCTGACTTGGCCTGGGTCTGGTTACTGGGGAAAAGAAAAGATGACACTCTTGACCAGCTGTTGTCCTACCAGTATGGAACACAGAAAAACAAGAGACATTAAGGTCTAAAATACATTATTATTATTATTATTATTATTATTATTATTATTATTATTATTATTATTATTATTATTATTATGTTTCTATTTGGAATCAGTAAAATCTATGTATTCAACCAAAGGCTATGGATTTTTTGGGGGTAAGGGGAGATTTTTTTAAGACTAAATATACACTATGTTTTGCCAGCAAACATTAATTTGTTCAAATTTTTGCCATTGTAATACTAATTAGTTGCTGTGTTTTTCCCATTTCTGAGCTGTTTCAATTCTTGAATTGAATCTTAAGTTAATAAAAAAGAAATAAAAGCAGTGTTTGTTTAATTGAGGTGATTTTGCATTAAATCAATGCATTTTTTAATAAGGACCTTTTATGGAGAGGACAAATGCATGGTAAATCGAACAAATATCAAAGTTTAAACAACATGCGTGCTGCAATTGGCAGAACTTTTGCAAAAAAACAACAAAAAAAAAAACAAAAGAGCTGCCTGAACAAAGTTCATAGCGTTCTGTAAATGTTCCAAGGAGAACCTAACATTAGAAGAACCCATCCAGGATCTGTTTATCATTCTTCCCCTTTCAATAAAAAAAGGTGACATTTTCCTTATTTGTTCATCCTAGTCATGCATTTTCAACAGATTTTTGGCTATTTTGAGTCACATTAATAAATTATTATTATTAACAATCGCAGAAACGGTGACTGGTGAATTAACGGCAAAATACAAGTTTTGAAAAACCAATCAATGTTGATTTTAAAGGCATGATGAGGAAAAAGTACTCGCTCTTCTGATTAACTCTAAGAAACAATGCACAGATTCCATTACGATCTTTCTCTTGTGTTGAGAACTTTAGATTGTTTGGTTAAGGTGCATCGTGTTTAGCCTCTCTTGGTCACTGTAGGGTTCTCGCATGCTAACCTTCTAGCCCCGCCCCTTCCTATGACAGTAATTGTATTCCAACCGATATACATTTTTACATTTCCCATACTTTTATTTATTTGAATATTAGAATAAAATGTCTGAATAATCCCACCGTTATTAAATTAATCTGAGTTAAACTTTATGTGAAACAGCAATTCTGGAAATTTTTAACATTTATAATTAGTATATCTGTGCTCTATTTAGCTTGTTTTTGTAACTGAGCCTTAAAAACTAAAGTTTGTCTGTGAAAGATGTAGTTTATCTGCCAAACCCAAGCTTTTTCTGTCAAATCTGGAACTTATTCGTCCTTCGGTTCTTTCATTCATTAACATTATTTGTGGGGTGTCTGAGGGGTTTTATGGGATGTGCATCATTTCAAAAACAAACCTCTACACCAGCATTTATAGGCACTGATCACTTGCAGAGTTAAAATAATCTCTGTTGCCTAGTGCATCATGGGAAGGGAAAGTATAGGGGTAAGGATTGAGAGTGTGAAAGCAGGTGCTGGGTGTCTCAGGATCTATTTTGGAGACTCTCCACCCATGAGACTGAAGCTGCACGTGCAGAAAGTTTTTGCCAATCTTTCAAATGAGCATTTTAGGAGAATACAAACGTTTAGCATAGTAGCTGCAACTTTAAGCATATGCTAATATGGAATATGCAAATTAGTTGGTGTAATACGCAAACCCTATCTTTTACAGCAATTTTTCTGCATTGTTTTGTGTTCAGCAAAATCATTCTATAAATGCTCCCATTGCTCGGGTCAGATGTGAAAAGTGACAAGTTTGTTTCTGTTGCTGTTCTTTTATCATTTCTATTGTTAAAGATAAATAAAAGGAGTTCTATTTAAGATAAAAATACTTCTAGTCTATACTTTTGTTCTAGTCCGATATTGTCTACAATAACTGCCAGTATGCGCTTTTAAATTTACTGTACAAACGTGTCTTTTTTTCAATGCTTTTGTTTTTAAAGAACATTGAGCTGAAAGTTGAGGTGGAAAGTTTAAAACAAGAACTCAAGGAACGCCAGGAACAGCTGGACAAGGCCCTGTAAGTATAGAGTACTGTGCATTTGTACAAATGTTTGCAAAAACAGAAATGTTCATATGTTCAACATCAAATGGTCAACATAAAAGTTGCAGGCAGGGTTTCATTAAGAGTCCCTTAATGCCATTTATTTTGCACAAATATCAATGTTGATAATATGCAATTGACCGTTGTTTTGACCACAGTAATAATGAAAAATGATTACACAATAATCCTTTAAATTAAACCCCATTTTTGAAACCTCATATTTTACCTGGAAAACTGAAAATTACATTTGTTACTATATAATTGTACAGATATTTACAATAAATATACCGTAAAACAAAAAGACCCTGTAAAAACGGTAGGTTTCCCTAATACAAAATTAAATATTTAACTGTAATTTTACAGCAGAGATTTTTACCATATTTTACAGTTATGTGGCCATGAAATGTAAATAACAATAAATGTTTGTAATTTTTAAAGATAACATTTTTAACTTTCTTATTTTTGAGTTATTAATTTCCTTTGGAAATAAGCTGCATTTACTCTTTTACAATACTTTTACTTAAGGAAAAGCAACGAGCCGGTTCTTATTTGACCTTATTCTGTTGTGTTTTCTCAAAGTGAAAAATACATTATTCTTTAAATCAAAAATAGGTTTTAGTGTAATTAAGTTGACATCTTCAGAATACAAACATTGAATATGTGATCTTTTATTGCTAGGCTAACATTAATAAAAATGCGTGGTTTATTTCAGCAGCTATAATGCAGTAGTTCTATCACTGACAAGGATACTGAACTGCTTGAATTTATAACAAATAGAGAGCAACAATCATTCATGGCATTAAGGGATTTAAGAGTGTGAATTAGTACAGTTTGTAAGATAGTTCTGGTGCAAACTGGTGTCATGCCAAAGACCATCTCAAACACTCAAGTATGGAACAATAGTGACAGGATACCTTTGAAACATGTGTCGCAGAGCATTTCACAGGGTAACCGAGTTCCTTTGTTGAATAAATGTAGCTCTTTAACACACCCAAACTATCTAAACTATTTTTTACAAATTTACATAAAATAGTTACATCTGTGTAATTTCATTTTCATTTCCCATATGGTACTAAACTTACTTATTAAACTTACAAATACTTAAGCAGTGACATTTTCACATTTTATCATGCAAACAGAAACAAAAAGTTCAAAAGAAATTGTATTTTCTTTACTAATTAAAATAAATTATTTTTTTCCGACATTTGAAATCTTTATACACTGTTACAAGGGCGTCGTTCGGTTTCCAGAACTTCATTTTTCTTAGTTTCATGCAAATGTTTTATTACAGATTCAGTGAGCTTCAGGGGATCCCACTTAAGAGTGGTTTCCATCACAATCTCAGGTCGGCTCTGATAATTTGTTAGACCCCAGTCAGAGTCTCGTCCGTCATGCTAAAACTTCCCTCATGATTTAAACTCAACTTTTCTTCTGAATTGTTGTTGTAAGCCTCATAGTGTTGCTTCTTTGAAAAGAACAAATAAAGGTAGATCTGAATGAAAGCCCCTTGAGCTAAAAGAGGATTTGGTGGCTTAATGTATAAGATTCAAAGCCCAAAAGTGCCATTTGAGAGCAGAGCAGGTGCCGTGCAGCCATCACTAATAAAAATGCCCATAAAAGATCCTTCTGAGAGTTCTTGATCTCAGACGGAGTGAGAAACTCTGTCGCTTCAGCACAACTGAAGTGTCAAAGAAGCCCAAAGAGCTGCTAAACACATCCCAGAAGAGATCTGAGCAAAGGTCGTTCAGACTCTGCTTCACTCTGTCTGCTTTATTGCTCCTTTGGGATTACAAAATTAAATGAAATGTAACTTTGTCTGAAAACGATGAATTTTTACAAGGACAAAGATTAGGTAAATCAAATAAACTACAAAATCTAAAAGGTCAATGTAGCCAAAACATAAAGTTATTCAAATACACAGTTTTAAATCAATATCAGGGTCTTGGAGAATTCTTCTACTCTTAGCCTTTAGACTAGAGAAAAACAAAAGGTTTTATATCATATATAACTTTACTGTTTATAATAATATATAATAGGTAAATATTCATTTATTGCACTGTCTATTGTTGGCCATTAAAAAAAAACAATTCTAAAATTACGTCAGTGTGTTTAATTTGAGGCGGTTTTTATGACTCAAGAGAAACTAAAGTTTATAACTTATTAATACAAAGGTGACAAAATAAAATGGTATACACAAAGAGAAGTCAGCACAGCGTACACTATCACCTTTACGCATGAATTTTGCCTAAAATGAAATGTTTTGACAGAGAGGGGCTGTTTTGCACTCAAACAGGAAGTTGGTTCCAGCCAGCAGGGGGCTTTTTTTTACTTCTTTAACATAACAAGCTGTATGATTTGTTTAAAAACACACATTACTTGCATTTATAATCTACAGCAGGCTGCACCTGAAAAAAAGTCAGTACACTCACTGGCCACTTTATTAGGTACATCTTGCTTGTACTGAGTTGGACCCACTTGCTTCTGGGTTTCTGACCCACATCAGAAATGCCATAACATAGATTCAACAGGGTACTTGAAACATTCCTCAGATGATGGAAATCTCCCATTCCACCACATACCAAAGGTGTTCGATTTAAATCTGGTGACTGTGGAGGCCAATTGAGTACAGTGAACTCATTGTCATGTTCAAGAAACCAGTCTGTGTCTGTTATCCTGCTGGTAGTAGCCATCAGAAGATGTGTACACTGTGGTCATAAAGGGATGGACATTGTCTGCAACAATACTCGGGTAGCCTTAGTGCTGGTTGTGTGTGAAAATCCCAGTAGATCAGCAGTTTCTAAAATACTCAGATCAACGCACTTTCAATGTCACTTAAATCACCTTTCTTCCTCATTCTGATGATCAGTTTGAACTGCAGATTGGCTGAGAACAGGTGTACCTAATAAAGTGGCCGGTGAGCAAAATCACATTG
Organism: Danionella cerebrum; assembly: GCA_007224835.1. Classification (NCBI taxonomy): domain Eukaryota; kingdom Metazoa; phylum Chordata; class Actinopteri; order Cypriniformes; family Danionidae; genus Danionella; species Danionella cerebrum. The sequence goes on from SRMA01023950.1 coordinate 314,879, forward strand.
CATTGTTTTAACATTTCAGATCGAATCCACAAAAACTTTCAGAGGACTTTCATATTTTTTTTCAATAGATAACTACATTTTGTCATTTCCCAGAAGCACAGCAGAGACGTTGAGCAACCAGAATGAGGTGGAAGTGCAGCGCCGCCATGAAGAGCAGCAGCAGGAGATCGGACACATGCAGGAGATACTGGAGACCAAGATCCAGGTTCTCCAGGAGGTGGCTTCTTCAGCGAATAAAACACACCTCTGTTTCTTTTTGCGTTAGCTAGCAATCCATTTTTTTATTGCAGGAGGCTCAATTGGCGAGAAGTGAAGCTGAAAAAATGGCTTCTTTTGCCGAATCAGAGTCTCAGCGCTGTTTGGCCTTGGAAAGAAGGATGACTTTGGAAGTGCAGGGGGAAAATGAAAGTTTATCTGCTGTGACACAGAACCAAGAGATGGCCAAAAAGGAGAGGTAAACATTAACAGCATTGGCTCCCAAAGTCACCGAATGTGCCACAATGCATTTCACATCAATGATGAAATAAAGAAAACGATCCTTGTACTCTCTTAAGGTTGATAGAGGAACTGAATGAAAGCATATGTAGGAAAGACACCGAGGCAGCCGAACTGAGCTCACAGCGGGACGTTCTTACAGTAAAAGTAACTCAACTGGAAGAGCAAGTGCAGAACCTCAACCTAGCCCTCCAGAAAAACGACAAACACACACCGGTAAGATTAACTGTACTGGAGACCCTGCAGTAACCACTTTGCAACACATGGCAAAATAAGATAAATCATACGTGATTGTGCGTGTGCGATCTCGACCTACTGTAATTCAGTGACTAACTAGGTCACTTAGGCCTCTGGGGTACTTTTCGGCCCTCAAATAGAAAACGTTTCAGATATCAGACGGTATTTATAAACACGCACACAGTCACAGACAGACGTGCCTGTGGAAATGGGTCATGCCAGGCACCACCACGCATGCAGCAGAGATTCCTCTCCCAGATTAGCGTATTTACAGTATGTCTATAACTCATGTTTACCAGGGGGTTTATAATTAGTTCACCTTAAATCACGTGCGAACTGAATAATTTAATAATAATTTTTATTTGTTAAAAAGCTGTGACAAAAAAAAATTAGTCAAGAAACTGACACAAATTGCACAGAATCTCTGTCTGTGATATTAATAATATTTCTCAGGGGGTTAAATGTTGTGGGCTTTAATGCCATATGACTATTAGTGCATTTAAAAGATATTTATTTCTTGAGATTTCATTGAATTATATTTTTTTTTTCTCATGATTATGGACTACAGAACTTTACCCCATCATTAATGTATTTGTGATGAAAAGTGTACTTCCATATAAAGCTAATAGACAGTCACAGAATTTTTGGTACGAGGCTTTTTGTTTATCTCTCAATTTGGAAGACATAGTATAACTTTAAAGTCATTTTCAGGGTTTTCAAATCTTACGCTTTGAGCATAACATGCATTTTATCGTTTTCACATGCCACTTACACACAGAAATTCTGAAATTGGCCACCAAATTGTATCGCCATCTGCAGCAGAATGAACACGCTGTGATAGTTTAGGGTCTATCGAGACTGTCAGCCAATCACAACGATGCATCTAATCCCAAAATCTTCGGATGGCTTCTCAGCAGGATGTTCTTCGTCTGAGTCAAGTAAATTTTGATGCAATGACGCTCCTTGCCTGAGGATGGCGTTTGTGGTACAACAGATGCTCTCTGCAGGGAAATGAAAAAGAAGATGACGATAGTGAAGAAATTAAAAAAGGTTTATAGTGTTGGTGGCTGATCACAGGGAGCTGTCTGAGGAAAGAGAGGATTTGTGCGAGCTACTACTTTCCTGTTTCCTCTATGCAGTTGAGATGAAAATGTGGGATGAGCGCCACCAAGCAGCTTTTTTACAGTCTACTCATTTAATCAAACGAGCCAGCTTTCATTGGTTGTTCTCTTTTCAAAAAATGGATCCGATATGACACTCCAAAACTCTTTTTCATTGGCACCACTCGTTCTTTCCGTTGGCACACATGGTCTTGATTTCAATGGTATAATAATTTACCCAATCATCAAGTGGCATCTCTCCGACTTACAATAAAACATGAGAACCTTGTATTTTTCTCAGTTCTACATTGTAGGGTAGTGTATAGAGATAGATGATGTATCAAAAAGCTCTCACTATCATTTGGAATGGTTCAGAATTTTAATAAAGCATTTAAAAGTAACCTTTGTTTAATGTAGACCCAGAGTGAAGAACAAGAACATAGCAGCAGCAGCGCAGAGCAGCAGATGCAGGTAAGACTTCCCTCTCATACATATTGATTGACATGCTGGATTTCATCCATCCAAATGGTTTTATTTAATGCCTTTTGATAATTTTTTGTTAACAAAATATACAACCCTGTACAAGTCATTGCAAATGGCCACAAACCAATAAGTAGTCGCAACAGAAAAAACAAAGCAAAAGTAAATATACTAATTGAAGTAGACATTAAGGGGTGAAATAAAACCTAACGTTTTAGCATATTTCAATAATCAAGTATGTTTATAAAACACGAGTATATGTTTAGAGCAGTTGCGACATCTAGTGGACGCGTTGGGTTATAGCAGGCTGCGATCATTCGAGTTATAAATTAGTAAAAATATATATATTTTAATGTATGACCTCTCAGTCTGTGTCATATTTAGATATTTCCAAATGTGAGAGATCATTATTCAAAAATCTTCAGCTTCTAGTCTAAAATGTCAAATTTTCCTGATTAGAATGATAGGGTTTTTTTTGTAGTTATAATAGTGATCCATCTCTGGCTATATTAATAAACACTAGAATGACAAATGTAGACGAGGACAATATAAATTCAATGTCCACTTGTTATTTTATATTTAGTTACAGCTGAACAACTGTGTTGGTGAAAAAGGGTCCATTAGTTTATATTGTTTCATTTATTTTGAAGTATTATTCATCACAGTCACAACCTTTAATATACAATGCATACAACTGCGCAATGAATACAATTACATCATTCATATTCTCATATATTATGCCTGATGAACGTGTTTGTATTGCTTTTACATTTCGTTTTTAATTCGGTGATTTATTTTCAGATAGATAGAAACAGAAAACACAACTAAATCACTTTTCTAGTTTATTCTCTGGAGATAAATGAAAATAAGCATGTAAAGTAGTGCCTTCATTTGCTTAGCTAGTTCTCTGTGTTCTGGCGGTACCACTGCACTCCCTTGATTCGAGGGGTCCTAGATAAATCGACAACCGCATCTTTCTGAAAATAACTGAGACATATGAAATATATGTGTTAAGAGGTTTTATTATAGTCTTTGTGTTTAAAAAAATATAACGTTTTTTGCGCTGTTTCGCTTAAGTTTAATATTTTAAAAGAACTGGAACGTGTTCACCCCTTTGTGTTGAAGGAATGGTACGCGCCATTTTCTCTGCCTCTCGTGCCACATCGTTTGACGCTCAGCTGTCTTTACATTGAAACCCTGTAATGCAAACAAACGACTCTCGGGGCTGGTATTCAACGACACGGCGAATTATTGGGATATTATGTCCTTACCATTTTGTTGCTTTAATACAATGAAACGTGTTGAACCCGCATTAGGGCGGTGGGGTTTAAATGATGGTACATCATGTCGGCGTCTTCATAGAGAGCTGGTGAAACGTTATCGGGACCGGACAAGCGAAGGACGACATGCTTCATCATCTTCAGGGACGAGGATGAGCATCCGGGCAGCGAATACAAATTGAGATTTGCATTGACCTATTTTTATTTTCATGGACATTATGGACATTTTAAAGACTTCATATTCCAACTATAAAATATCGTGGATTAAATAAAGTAATTTTAGTACTTTCAATTTAGGAGTATTTTCATTATACAGGCATGAATCAATTTTTTTCTGAACCTGAATGGGAACTACAAACTTAATTTTATGATGACATTTTTTGGGTGGATTGAATTGCTGTAGTTTGATATTAAATTGAGAATCTGTGATGCTGGACTCGAAGATGAAGGACGTGTGTAGGATTTGTGCAAGGGAGCTCTGTGGTAACCAGCGAAGATGGATATTTCACCCAACTGCCAAGCTGAGTCTTCAAGTGCTACTGTCCTATGCCCTGGGCAGGGAAATGACCCGAGATGGCAGAGGAGAGTTTGCCTGCAGCAAGTGCGCCTTCATGCTGGACCGAATGTACCGATTCGACACTGTGATCGCCAGGGTGGAGGCTTTATCCATCGAACGGATGCAGAAGCTCTTGCAAGAGAAAGACCGACTCAGACAGTGCATCGGTGGGCTGTACCGCAAAAATAACACTGATGATTTTGGAGTAGATAGCAGTGCCACTGATTCTGCTGTAGTGGACTTTACCGGATTGGCAACAGCTGAGTACAGTGCTCTCCTACAGGAAGATCTGACATACTCTGCATATGAGTCTTGGGCTGAGCAGTGCCCTCAAGATCAGGGTCAAGATTACCAATGCCCCATTCACCACTCTGCAGCAGATAACACTTCCGGGTCTCGTCCCAGGAAATGCAAAGTTTGCACGGCACTGCGGGTCACCGATTCAGATTACGAAGCAGTCTGCAAAGTTCCAAGAAAAGTGGGTCGGAGCACTTCCTGTGGACCCTCCACACGTTACACGGCTAGTATTCAGGACACAGCTGAAGTGACTGCTCCGTCCTGTCCTCCACCAGATCCTGAACCTGTTGAGAATGACCAAACCTGTGAACCAGAGACTGTCGGTCTGAGTCCTGCGTCATCTGTGGAGTTTTTAGATTCGGCCGTGGATGGCACTCAAGAATCCTATCCAAAAGCACTTCCTGGAGAGACGGAAGAGGCGGAATCTTCACTCAGAAGGCCTGAATCCAAACCTGGATCTGTGTGTGGGCTTGATGAGACCCTTAGTCTACTTAAAAGCTTTGAGTATCACCCTCTCCAGAATCGCAGAGGCAGTCGGATCCCTGTTCTTTTCAAACCTAACGCTACACCAATGCAAAGTCCTTACCCACTGCTACACGTATCTCTTGTTGGCATGGAGTCTCCTATTTCTGCCCATATTACTGATGTGTTTCCCAGCATCCATCAAGAGCTTCAACTTGAGCTTGAAGAAATGGAAGAACAGTTTTTAGATGAATTTGTGCCATGCAAGCCATCAGCCTTTCCGAAGGTACATGAGAAGAACAGCAGATTTGAAAAGATGGGCTGGCCAGTCAATTCTGTCAGGAATCAGCATTACATGTTAATAAGAAAAGAGAGTAAAATATACCCCTAGATGAGAAGGTGTAGTTTTCCCTGGGGGCTTTCTGTCCCAAAGCTATGGTTGCTTTTGATGACTAGGTTACCATTCGTGATCTTAGCAACTGCTGTTGAGAGCAATGACAATCCCTAAAGGAACACCATACTCTTAGTTTAATTTAAATTATTCAGGTTAATAATTACCAGAAAGCACTTTTATGCTAACATTTGTAGGATAAAACAATTGTAGATGAGGTTTTGGGTCGGATTGTAAAATTTTAGGTGTAAAACCCTGTATAACTTTTTCTGTACACAATTATTGGTAAGATCCTTTGAATAAAGCGGTTTGGAAATTAAATATGTTTAATGCTAATCTAGAGTAAAGTGAAAATGAAAAATAGGGAAGTGAATGACTGGCTGCCATGAAAATATGTGACCTCCTGGGGAAGTTGTAGATGGAGGCAAGAGAAGTCCTGTCTTTTATTCAAATGAACTCCAAAGCTGTATCTCCCAAGCAGCAACTTGAAAGATTCACATTGACGTTCATGCTCAACTTTAAAATAGGGAAACGATGCACTTCCATGGATGCTACGCTCAATTTGAGTCTTTACTGGAAACCTTAGTTTTGTATGGTTTACGGTGTCTACACATCCTCCATAAGTTGTCACAGTCCTTAGTTACCTCTTGCACTTCGTGTAACTGGTACTTTTAATGGTTTGAGTTAATCAAATATAGAAAATCCCATTAGCTCTAAAGTATTGTCTATGACCTGTTTGTGTTCCAGAAACTGATTGAGGAGCAGCAGTGTCAGCTGGCCGAGTATGAGAATGCTGCAGGACAGTGTGTGAACGAACTGCAGAAGGCGCAGCAGCAGGTCAGGTCTCTTCAGACCAAGATCAGAGAAAGCGAGGCTAGTAACAAGGTACTGACAGCAAAGTTAAAAGCTGCTTTATGATTCAGCACTTGTCATGTTTGGGATGCACTGAAGCTGTTGGCGTTGCTATGGATTCTTTGTGTCTCAACAGGCATGAGAGTCATTAAATTGTTATTGAGCTGAGCCCTTTTGTTTGCTATGTTTTGCTTGCAGAAGTTGCAGCAGAAGCTCGGGGACATGGAAAATGAACTACGCTCTGTCAGAGAAGCAGCATGTGGTCAGGAGAGAACAATACAGAGTCTGAGTGACTCGCTCGGTACTAAAGAGTCAGAGGTATGTCTGCTACTAAGGGGCAGCTTTGGAATATGAAGTATTTCTTAACGGCTTGAGATACATGCTTTTGTATTTGGACAGTTGGAAAATTTCTAGAAAAAATTGTCAAAATATTTCCATTCTAGGTTGCTGATCTCCATCTTCTCATTGAGGAGCAAAAGGAGTTTATGAAGAAACAGGACCACCATTTTCAGCTTCAGCAGCAACAGGTAACCAGCAGTTTTGGTTACAAGCTGTTGATGACATCTACCAAAGAATTAACACCATCTCCATACTTCTACCGCAGATATCTGGAGTCCCTGTGAGCCGTCCCAAAGCTGATCTTGTGGAGCTCCAGGCATCTCTGTTCTCAGCCCAGCTGGAGCTCCAGGGCCTTCAAAGGGCACAGCAACAAGCCTTTAGGCGAGAAGACGACCTGTCTAGTACAAACCAACGTCTCCAAGCTGATCTACAGGCAGCCCTAGAGCAGCACCACAATGCTGAAAAGCACAACCAGGGTCTACTTGCAGCTCTAGAAAGGACTCGGGGTGAGGTTTTGCAAACGGAGGAGAAATGGAGAAACGAAGGGAGATGTAGAGAGAAAGAGGTCGAGGAAAGAGAGAAGTGCATTCGAGAATTGAAGACCTCACTTGAACACAAAGAACATTTGATACGAGTAAGTCTTACTTGTATTGGATAACTTGCGGTAACGATGTTGACTTTCATGCATTCTTCCTTCATTCTGCTCTGTTTGATCAGGACTACAGTGAGCTGCTGCAGGGTCAAAAGGAACCTACTGGAAATAGAGACGCACTCATTCGCAAGCTCAAACAACGCATTCAGGAAAGAGATCAAGTGCTGGAGGTTGGTAAAACACAGGGACTCAATAATTTACGTTTCTAGGCAATCATGGTTTCTTTACACTTTCGACTCTAGCATCCACATGGTTAAGGTGACCAATGCCATTTGGCACACCTCATACTGGCTTACTGGTGAAGAGCTCTTTTAGCCATTCATTACATAGGGATTGGTTGGAGGCTTGATCACCAGTTGGCACATTTGGTTACTATGCAGTGATTAAACCCCTACAGTGGCAATGTCTTGACCACACACAATCAGAACCTTTTTCCACTCGAAATTGAATCTGACCCATATTCGGAATTTGTGCTCTGAATTTAAACCATCTAAGTTCACACACACACACACACAGCAGCGATCAAACACACCCAAGCTAGCCATAGCTGCGGAGCTCGGGGAGCAGTCTGGGAAACTGGTGACTTGTTCAACGTGGATGGTGAGATTTCAATACTCAACCCACCTTCGACTCCCAGTCAAAATCCCAGTAAGATGTAAAACCCCCAAATTAGGCCGTAAAAATCTTAAATTTCTGGCTTAAATAGTTTTTCACAGGTCCTAATTTTCCGACACACTTTAGATTGAGTGTGTTTGAGACAGATTTCCCAACATGCAAATTTTGGTTGTTTAACAAAGGTGTTATATAGCAAATGCACATATATGTCCGATAATTTAATTGAAATAACAAAAAAGCTGTAGTTTTACATGAAAAATGTACCATTGTTCGCCAGATAATAGTTAAATTTCATCATGGATTCGCTTTGATTATTAATGGTACTAAAAAGGTCTTAAATTGCCGTAAAATGGACATTGTAAGACCTGCAGAAACTCTGGTTTTGTTTACCACTAACTAAAAATATTTCAAAGTGCAGCTATGTTCATTTTTTTCTAGGATTACAGTTTTGATTTACCGTATTTTGCGGCTCATAAGACGCACTTTTTCTTCCCCAAAACTGAGGGGGAAAAGTTGGTGCGTCTTATGAAGCGAATGCAAACCGCCGCGAAGTCCGGTAACGGCCGTATGAGAGGTGTAAGAGCTCCGGAGCTCCGGAGCTAGGCCGAAGCCGCGGCCATATTTGTTTACCAAGCGCTGCGCGCTGACGTCATCGCACATCTCTGCCATTGCGCGGACGTAACGAAAACGGGGGGAAAAACTACATTTCCCACAATGCCTTTGGCATCCGCATCCATACTTACGTCACGAGCGAAACTACAGAGATCAGCTGACTCTCGCATTTGAGTGATCTCTCACGCTACAAACCCGTTTTCTCACGCTAAAATACATTTCAAGATGTGAAATGGGCACAGCTCATAGTTTGTCTGCTATGTTTTTTGAGCCTGGCAATAAGATGATGATCGATAAGCATCGTCTTCAGTCTGTGAGGGTTTTATTTCCGCTAAACATTCACTTGGACAGTTTCACAATCTTGGACAGTTTGATCCTTTGGAGTTATTTGGGTTTTCATAAGCTGACAAAAATCAAAAGGATTTATATTAGAACAAAAAGCATACGCTTGTTTCCAGCGCTCGCTCTCTATCTCTCTCTCTCTCTCGCGGGCGTGCGCGCGCGCGCGCTCGCGCTCGCGAGGTAAACAAACGATCTCAATGACTGAAACTCTTCTTTAATAAACTCAAACTCAAATCATCTCTCAACGGTACATCTCACACATGTACATACGAGATAACAAACGTAAGTAACATGTTCTGCAATTAGGGAGTGTTTGATTACAGGGGGGCTCGACTAAAAAAGTTTGAGAACCACTGTATTATTACTAATGTGGGGGCAATCTTACTAGCTATTATTAGTAATGTAGTGACAATGTTACCTATTGTTAGTAATGTAGTGACAATGTTACTGGCTATTATTAGTAATGTAGTGACAATGTTACTGGCTATTATTAGTAATGTAGTGACAATGTTACTGGCTATTATTATTAATGTAGTGACAATGTTACTGGCTATTATTAGTAATGTGGTGACAATGTTACTGGCTATTATTAGTAATGTAGTGACAATGTTACTGGCTATTATTAGTAATGTAGTGACAATGTTACTGGCTATTATTAGTAATGCAGTGACAATGTTACTGGCTATTATTAGTAATGCAGTGACAATGTTACTGGCTATTATTAGTAATGTAGTGACAATGTTACTGGCTATTATTAGTAATGTAGTGACCATGTTACTGGCTATTATTAGTAATGTAGTGACAATGTTGCACTGGAACAGTGATGGTGATAACGAATGGTGGACTTTAGAGTGATGAGTGGGGGCAAAGAAAAACATTACAGCCTTTTTTTTGTTACTTTTACTGTTTACTGTCTGTTCATGTTACATGTTTGGCTGTTAACTTTTACACAGTTGATATAAAATATTTTACAACAGTATTTGGTTCAGAATCTTTTTTTTCTGGATTTTCCTCTTTAAAAATTGGGTGCGTCTTATGTGCCGGTGCGTCTTATGAGCCGAAAAATACGGTATATCAAATTAATAAAGCTTTGCTTGTCTTTGCGTGCAGCGGGCAGTAGACGAGAAATTTTCCTGCATGCAACAAAAGGAAGATGAAGTGAGAAAATTACAACTGCTGCAGAGAGAAAAGGATCGAGACATGGAGAGACTTCAATGTGTGCTTTCACACAACGAGGAAACCATCACGGTAGCCACTCTTGGCTTCAACTTGTGAATACCAGTGGTATATTCAGTTTAGAACAGGTTTGATATGCCTCTCTTAACAGAGCCTGGAGCTGCTTCTGCGGGGTAAAGGTCTGGAGCTGGAGCAGGTGTGCGAAGCTTGGCGTAGCGCTCAGGGTGTTCAACGCGAAAGAGAAGAGTCACACAGTCGCAGTCTGAGGGAAAGAGACACCCTCATCAATCAGCTCCAGACATCACTGCATACACGAACCCGAGAGGCTGAGGTGAGCTTTAGATTTGAAACTTTTGGAATAAGTATTTGAAAATAGCTTGAAGTTGATGCATAATAGAGAAAAGGGGGTTTGTTTGTACTAATCATAGTAACATATTTTAAAAAATTATACCACTGACTGCTCCCTAGCAACCAAACTGTTTATCCTTCATAATTTTCTGAACTCAGTTTGGTAAATGATAGAGACATGGAATTTGATTTAGAAATCTTACAATGATAAAGGAAACGTCACTGAACTCTCCTTAGCAACGGCTTCAGTCTGACTGTTTACCATAGCAACATAAAAAAAAATCTATCCTGGCAACCATTCCATTCTGCTCAGAAAACTTTAAAAGTCAGCGTTTACAAGCCGCCATCTTGTTAAACTTTACCTTGTTGAAATCGGTGTGGAAAAATGTTTTTGATTTATAACCAGTTTAAGAAAGGTTCAGAACAGTTTAATTTGATATAATTATCATTTCTGTTATCGTTCCTGTGAAAGTAATTTATACATTTATGTAGCCAAATAGGTCCTGTGTTTAAACTCCTTCTTGGATACTCATACAGGAAATGACTGCAGCTCTGCTTAGTAAGGTGTCCACCGGATCCAATGAGGTGACGGAGGAGCTCAAGTCTCGGCTGCAGCTGAAGGAGCGTTTGTTCCAGGAGCTTCTGTCAGATCGCAACAGACAGACTCAAGAACATCATTCGCAGGTCCAGGATCTGCTCAACGCCATCAACTCAAGAGAGCAGTACATTAAGGTGCTCTTAAGCACTGATCAAAACATCATTTGAGTTTTACACACCTTTTAACACCCCATCAATCCCTTAGGAGTCCGCGAGTCGTGCCGGTCAGCTCATGGAGGAACAGGCTAGGCGGTTACAGGAACTTTGCAAACATCTTGGGTCAGCAAACCCAGAATCAACTGAAACAGATGCACCAGCGCTTCAAGATGAGCTCCAGCTGTCCATTCGCTGTGAAAGAGAGACTCAGAGAGAGATTACCACACTTCGTTCCACCCTGGCATCTTACCAAGATCAGCTGCAAACCCAGGCTGCAGATCTAGACACCCTGAGCAGGACTATAAGCATCAAAGAGGAAATCATCAAGGTTTGCTTGCTCACTTTTTAGTTTGCTTTTGGATATTTTTGTATTTATATTTTACAGTTGAAACGTGTTTTTCAGGACTTGCAGATGCAGTTGGTGGAGCCGTCTGGTTTGCCACTGGTAGAACGGCTGACACAGGAGCTACAGGTGCTGAAAGAGAAACTGGGAAATCAGAAACCAAGCTGTGTCAACCACAAGGTATGGAAACGTCTCAACCCGATTTCCTTACCACATTGTTATACCTTGGAGAAAGTCGTTTTAATTTTAAATCCTAAAATGTGTAGATGACCAACCAAGACAGAGATACCCGTCTTTTTACAGATCAGTTCATATTAAGTTGCTATTTTTATTATTTTAGTTACAGGATATGCTCTGAAAAACATCTGATGAAATGTTGATCTGCTGCGGGAGATGTCAGTTCCTGTTGCATACCAGCGCTGTGACACACGTTCCATATGATTATTATTTTTGAGCAGGCTCGTTTGGATTCCCTGGTTGCCATGGATACAGGACAGTCTGCAGCACGGGATGATTTTGGAGGTGGGGACGGGCTGCAGTTTGCTATGTAATCTGACCTCTTGGGCTGCAAAGGATGATTCATGCTGCGTGCATTGTATCACATTCATATTCTTAGTTAACGCATGCTTTTAGATTAACAAATGTTCTAAAAAGTAACAACCAAACACGCAATTGTGCAGTAGCCATCATTTGTGTACTACTGAAATGGATTCTAATACATTGCTTGTGTTTTTTCTGATCTGTGTGCATGAGTTTCTGGATTTGTTCTTATATTCTTTATATTTATTCAAATGTTGTACAGTTTGTTTATTCAAGGGAACACCCCAAAGATTTGGAATAGGATCATTCTCCAATCTCTCCAGAGTTGTGAAATCATTTCAGCTGTTGGTTCAGAAGCTTAGAACTTTTTTATAATTGTATCATATGCTAAACCACCAGCTGAATCTGCTCTGCTCACACTTTTACAGTTCAGGAACTACATCATGTACCAGAGATTGGATAATAATTCATAACCCATTACAGAAGACTCTGGATAAAGGTTTAGAATATTTGACTGAAAATGCATCTTATTTATCTGAAACATGTAAACAGCTGAATATAATGCTGCATTGAGGAAAGAGAGAGAGGGGGAGCTGGGGGGAGGGCGGGGAAATAAACCAAATGTGATTTAAATCTCAAAAATTAACACTTTAAAACATCTCAGCCACCTAAGAGGAAACTACAAAAGAAAATATGATGTTCTTTTGGGTAAGTTGGAACTGTAATATTAGGAACTATTTACATGTTTCCATTTCAATAGAACTTTCTTAATCATAAAGGAGTTTGAGAGAGAGACAAAAGAGGAAAGCCAACATTTGAGTCTGAGTGTTGATCTCTGGTGTAGACACTCTTTCTGCTTGAATGTTTTAGGAACTCATCAATTAACTTCAAAGTTTTTTGGACCATATTTCTATTGGTCTAGTACACAATTGAACTAGTAGATTTACATATGAAAAATAGTGAGGTTCTTGTGAAATTTGAGCGTAAAGCCTTCTTGTCTATTCCAATTCCATGGTCTATGCTTCATTGAAAGTAACTCTGGAGAAGTTGGAGTATGAGTCTATTTGCAAAAATGTGGAGTCTACCTTCAAAGTAAAGTACAAAAACTTTAATATATTAATTGAAGGGCTTCTAAATGTTTTGTGTTCACCATAGAGAAAAACTGAATTACTGTATTATGTTTTATTGTTTTCAAGCGCTGCTTTATCCTTCTGTGCTAAATGTAGTGAGTTTAGAGGATGAAATATCCAAAGCGTGCATGAACTAATCTACTCTACGACGCATGCCATGTACAGAATGTTTGCACTTATTGTAAAGGTCACATAACTACCAGACTGATGCCTTCATGAACATTACATGTGTTGTGTTTTCATCTGTGTTTGTAAGTACTGTACCATGATCGTTGGACTCTTAGTAAATTATTACACTTAAAAGAAAAAAAAAAGCTGGACCTGATCTCTCCTACATACTTTTCATATCTGTCCCTTTTCCTGAAGTCACAAGCACAATCAATCCCCAATTTAAAGTACTACAAATTAAACCTAAAACTCAGTCCTTTCAATAGTTTAAAAGTGTCATGAATCCTTTATTTCAGCTAATGTCCACAGAGCTACGGCCCACAGTAAGGAGTGTGTAACACAACCCAGAAGTAACTCCTGAGGGCTATGTGCTTTCACAGTTTGCATCTTTTCGTTGGATAAGCAAACACCCTCATGAATAATCATAAGACACCAATGTGTCATGGCTGTTCTGTGTCGTGTATTGAAATCACAGCCTGTCAAGTTTAAACCTATAGTGGACAATATAAACAAATCTTCACATACATTTATTTAAATCTCAGATTCTGACTTCATCGTACCATAAAATACAGTCAAAACCTGTCTTGTCTCATAAATATTAATGAGACTGAATTTGCTTAGGCAATGAAAATGTTTTTCCAAAGGCCTTCCTGTCAAGCTATTAGAGCTTGCAGTCGTCTATGGTTCTTTATGGGCCTCAAGTATCCACCATTAATATTAAAAGTATAAGTTTACAACCATTTATGTTTCAAATATTCCACAACAAATCACACTTTAAAGCTTCATTTACATTTAATGATAAAGTTACCTGATGGTCTTAAATATGATTTAAAAATACAGATTATGCTGTATCTTAGTTGGAAAATGACAAAACTACAGAACAGTTTGAATGATTTATTTTTTTTTTTGGGTTAATACACCCAAACTTTAATCTTGCAAAATACTTGAAGGATGATATTACTGCAATGCGTGAAAAAAGTGATGAACCTCACGCAAGCATTTCTGAAGGACCTAAATCATTAAGTGGAACAACCCCCGGTACATACACTTAAATATGAATTTTAAGTCATTTATTGGTGCCTCCATGATCGTTTGAAATTGTTTTGGATTGATTGTTTTGTGAAACAATTATTCAAAAAATCAAAGGGGTTTTGAATGACCTTTTGGCAGGATAAGGTTAAATCTAGTCCCTTGCACAAATTAAGTTTGATATAATTTGAATAAAGCATGTTAAAACATTGTGAACATGCACAGTATTGCATATACAAGTGAAAATAAACAAGTAAAGTGAATAATGGGCATTATACGTACAACCCCCTAGCCATCTGATGTTTTTTACTAAGAGTCGAAAAGATCTTGGACGGTTTCGCTGGTTGGGTAAACACACTATATTATAGATATAGAGTATAGATAGAGTGTACTGTACACTAGTGTCTATAGATACACTTTCAGCAAACCTAAGCATGTACTGAGTGTTTTACTCTAATATTAATGTTTCTTCCAGGTTTAGCATCAGATGATGTAGAGGAGGATGATGACATTTGCAACAGTGAATTTGCGGACAGCCTTGAAGATGAAGACGGTTTCAGTCTGACCGCTCACTCGTTGGTTAGCACTCAGGTATATTACTGTGATCAGAAAGCTCTTGTTGTATCTTTTAAATGTAGTTTACAGCCCATTGATGGACAAAAGTATTTAGTGAAATTCTTTTAATGATACACAGTTAAGCGATCTTCCAAAGATAGAGGGAAGTAAATAATAAAACCAGTAAATTTGGTCCATTTTGTACTTTTTTCACCTCTGTATCTAAAAGAAATTGCATGGTTCTCTGCATCCTTGTCATTGACCGTTCTGCTAGAGCTGGGATCAGCACAGAGGATTGGGAGATTGTGAAGATACAGTCCTTGAAGGTCCTGGGCTGGCTGAGGTCAAACTGCTGGTGGAGCAGAAGGGGGCAGTAGAGCGAGAGCTGAGTGAGCTCAAGTCCCAGCTGCTGAAGGCAGGCTTCTCATCACTCTCCCAGATGAGGTACAATTATCCACATAACAACCGCCCGCTTAGGACCTAATTAAGACCTAAACACTTAGTTTAATTCAACTTTAAGATGTAAGGTGGTACCGTAGATAATTGAGAGTTAAGATAAGATAAGTAAGAATTTCTATGGTTTAGCTTTAAGCTAGTCATTGGTAGCATGG
The DNA here is from genome assembly GCA_007224835.1 of Danionella cerebrum. Classification (NCBI taxonomy): domain Eukaryota; kingdom Metazoa; phylum Chordata; class Actinopteri; order Cypriniformes; family Danionidae; genus Danionella; species Danionella cerebrum. The sequence continues at coordinate 330,242 of SRMA01023950.1, forward strand.
AGCTTGCCAGTGCTTGCTTGTAATTCTTCTTTCCCACAGGACTTAAAATATCTTAACGCCATGTCTCTATGATATTGTGATGCAAAGATATAGGTCTTTATAAAGGGTTGCTAGGGTACATGGTCTGGTTGCTATGGTGTGCTTGGTGATTTTATGAGTTGATTTTTAGACTTATCATCTTATATATCCATTAATGAGTCATAATTAAGGTCGTAGGCATCTGCTGGTGCTTTTTTTCACTCACATTGGGTGAAACTTCAGGGGAGAGGTTGCCAGTTAATTGATTGTAGTGCCACAAACATTTGCACAACATTCATTTTTCAATGTGCTGAACCAGGAAAGCATTCTTCTCCCTGCGCTCTGAAAATGAAGACCTCAGGAGTTTAATGAAGTATGAAACTGTTGCACAAAAGAGCACATCTGATGGGCAGCTGGTGCAGGATATTGGATCTGAGGTGAGGTCAGCTTTAGATGGAGGTATATCACATGGGTTGGATTTAGCTAAAGTTTTATTGTTTGTTTGTTTTTTCAGCTTCGTGAAAGGAAGTCATCGAGTGTACGTCTGAGGTCTGACCTTGAGCAGGTCCAACAGGAGACCCGAGAGCTTCAGGAGAGACTTATGGTGTCTGAAGCTACGGTTCAAGCACAAGCTGAACAGCTCAAAGACTACAGAGAGCTGCTGAGTGAGTCTGTGGAGGAAAATTATATTTTACAGAAAATTTGTTGTGTTAAAGTTTCTCTAAAGTGGTGTAAACCTGCTGTTTTAGGAGGTATTTTGTTCAAGTTATTAGCATCGTCTTTAAACAATAGAATGTTTACAACAAAGTAAAAGAAGCCACACATTGTTTATAATTCCACAAATCCAAGCTGAAAATTAGGGATGCATTGAAATATTAATCATAACCCATTACAGAAGACTCTGGAAGCAAGGTTTACGAAAATTTATTTAGCTTTAAACACTGAAGATGCTAACAGCTAAATACGACACTGCATTGAGTAAATAGAGAGACAGAGGAGCTCAGGGCCTGAGAGAGGCCTGAGAGAGGCCCTGAGAGAGCAACTGCAGGAGACTTCCAAGGGTTAATAAAATTTACTTTTGTAAATAGGTACAAACTTAAATCAAGTTCTGTTTAGTTAGAATACGTTTCTCTCTCTCTCTCTCTCTCTCTCTCTCCAGCGATGTCAGTCGCTAGCTCAGTTTTAGGGACAGAGTTGTTTTTCTTTTTTTTTTTTTCAATTAAAATATATATCCCAGTATAAATTTGAGAAAATGTAGCTTTTATTTTAATAGATGTGTTTCATTTCTATCTCATTTAGCTGAAACATCAGTGCAGCAGGACAATAAACAAGTCCAGGTGGACATTCAGGATCTGGGCTATGAGACGTGTGGGCGAAGTGAGAATGAGGCTGAAAGAGAAGACACCAGCAGTCCAGGTAAACTATATCCTAGCATGCAGTTAAGGTGAAAACGTTACATTACTTAACTCCATTCATTTCAATCTGCTGCAGAGTTTGATGATCTGGAGCTGTGCACATCTCTCTCATGTGCCGACGGCAGCTCTCAATGGTGGGCTGGTCATAGCTCACTGAACTCTGGGAAGCCGGAACAGGAAGTCTCATATCTGAAACAGCAGCTGGAGGATCTGCGCAGTCAGCTCAACCAATCCCAGGCTCTGATCCGTAGCTTGCAGGCCCAGACACGTGATCTCACCCCAGTAGGGACACCCCGAAAGGTCAATTGGGGCTTGGAGAACTTTGAGGGTCAAAGTACAGCTGAGGAGGATGAAGGCTGGCAGTCATCGGATGGTTTTGGGTCTTTGCCCCGCCAGCCCAAGCATGACCGCGAACTGAAGGATCTTGTGTGCCGTGTGACATCACTAGAAGAACAACTGCGCAAGGGAAAAGCAGAAGATGCCAAGGCTGTCAACTGGCCCAGGTAAGGACTGTACAAATGAACCTTTAGAAGTCTGGGTCTTTTTTTTTTAAATTTACTCAAAAATTACATTTAAAACTTATTTTTTTACGTATAACCCAGAAAACATTTTTTTATGTTTTATAACAAAAATCAAGTGTTGAGACAAAATGAAAACTTAAAATGTCCCCAAAAGGACAGACAAGGTCAAAATTCTATATATAAAAAAACAAACCTTTTAAGTACCTAAACCAAGCACTTTTTTTTGCCAGAATTTAAAAAAAATACTTACAGCCATCTCACAGCTCTTGTACTTCCAAGTGTTATCCCTTATTTTCACCACTAGATGTCACTGATGGCTGTAAAAGGCCATCAGTGGGTCTGTAAAACGTAACTGAAATTTTAATTTGAATTACCTTGCACATGATGTTTAAAATACAAAATATCAAAGCTAATAAACTTTTTAAAACCTACACATTATGTTTATAAAGAAAAGTAAACAATAGCGTCTTTCCTACTTAATTTAAAACAGATGTTGTTACTGGCAAATGCTCCAGTGTGTGCAAGGACTTCTAAGGGTTAAAGACAGAAAAAAATAAATCTGGCAAGCAGAATATGAAACAGAAATCTCTGTATTTAATAAAACAAAAAATAAATACAACTTTTAAAAACATTGTATAAACAGTAATAGAATTATTTTTCATGTTTTTGAAAAATAGGGGGGAATCTGCTGTTCCACTACATCCTGGCACCCGGTGTGGTCTACTGCTGTTGTAATCAATCATGTGTTGTGTGTTCAGAGATGTTCCTCAATTGCTCTGACCTCTAGCATTAAAAAGCATTTGCCCCCACAGAACTTCTGCTCACTTGATATTTTCTTTTTTTTACCATTCTCCGTAAACCCTTCAAATCCCAGTAGATCACCAGTTTCTGAAATACTCGTTCAAAGTCACTTATATCACATGCTCCATATAAAAAATATATCAGTTGCTCCTAAATGCATTGAGTTGCTGCCATGTAATTGGCTGATTAGAAATAGTTGGGCAGGTGTACCTAATAATGTGGCTATATGTATATAAATGGGATGCCACGTTTCGCCGGAAATTTCGTTCATTCAAATGCTACTTTCTTTACTGTCTCTGCAGCAAGTTTGACACACTGATCCAGGCACAGGCACGTGAGCTTTCTCATCTGCGTCAGAGGATGCGAGAAGGTCGTGGAGTATGCCACATTCTCACCCAGCACCTGGGAGACACTACAAAGACCTTTGAAGAACTGCTGCGCTCTAACGATATTGATTACTACATGGGACAAAGCTTCCGAGACCAGCTTTCTCAGAGCATCTCGCTCGCCCAGAGAGTTAGCACCAAGATTAGCGGCCGTGAGTCCACCTACATGGAGACATTGTTTTTTTCCATGCCATTCTCCATTGCATTCATTTGTTTTGTTCTTTCAGGAGATCACTCTGAGCTCCCAGATGATAAATCTGGCCATGAACTGCTTGCAATACGGTGAGTCAGGCAGCTCAATACTTGATTGATCCGTGCTATTAGTTCTGATTTAATTTTTTTGCTGGGTGCCCACTGAAGCCACCAAAACATGTGATGTGAACTGCAAATGGGCCATATTGGTTTGTTAAAATTCGATTTTTAATTGCAGACTGTATTGACTTTGTAATCACTTACAAAATCGAATCATTACTTATACAACAATTAGCTTGGTTGTGTGAGATTCTGTCTGTTTTTTTTGTAATGCATCCTATTGACATGAGCTAGAATGAGTTTCCACCCTATAAACATCATAGAAATGTTTGCTCAGTTCTGGTTGATCAATGTGTGAGATTTTGTTTTTCTATAATAAAACATGAGCAGGGCGATTAAAGTGTTAAATGCACATTAGTACGTCAAAAAACTTCACATCATTTTTGGTTTATTGTCCAAAATTAGTTTATTCAAAATCCGCTGAGAAGTACTGTGATTAAATTAAATAGGCACTGCACTGAAACGGATGCTGTTTCTAGTCACCTTCCATGAATTCCATCAATACAATCTGCTTCCACCAGTCCTTACGTCATCAAGCATATGCAACAAAAAAAAAAGTTCATTCACAGACGTTAACAAAAAAATAATCACTGCCTATGAGAAATCTAGCAAACCTAGTCTCTTATAAAGATGCTTTTTACTGATTTGCATGTCAACTTATCATATACAATGATATTCTTTTGACTGTTGTGTGCACGTAAATGCAAACATGGTATTCTATTTGTTTTATAGTTTCTATATTTTAGCTGTTTTTACATTATAAATATGTATCCGTCAAAATCCACACTTTCGTAGGCAGACTTATCTGACTTTGCCTGTAGCCCCAGTTGAGTAAAGCTCAATGCTAATGCTAATACAAGCTGTCAGACGGTTGCTACATAATGTCGCCACTGGTTCTGGGGCGTTGCTGAGATGTTTAGAACTCATGGGACATTGTAACAGAATTCATGGCCTCGTTCCATGCCCTGTCAAATCCCATAAAAGGGGATGACCTTTATTTTTTTTCCCTCACACCAGCATGCATTCGGTTGGGTGAGAGCTTGCAAGCTGAAAGGCTTTCTATGTTTTTTCTATTATGTTTATTGAAGATAAGTTGATCTAAATACATTAGCAAAGATACCCAGAGCCAAACTGTTTCACAAAACAAAGAAAGAAAAGAAGTCTCCATTAATCTGTTTAGCATCCTGAATATTAAACTAGTGCTCAAAGTTTGATGTTGGTTTGAAAAAAATGGTGTTTAAAAGTATTTTATAAGCAAAATAGAATGGTTGGCAAGGTAGAATTTTGGTTGCTAGGGAGGAGTCACTGAAATGTTCACTAAAACTGCCATGCCTTTATGGTTTTCCTTAACTGAGATATTGATATGCCAAATCTGTTGCTATGGTAAACAGTTATGTTGCTATGGAGGGGTCAGTGATTTAATATAATGTGGTCTGCTGTCACTGTAAGTTCTATAAACCAATTTCCAAGTTTTTATCATTTATTAAAGCTAAGAATCCAGAAAATTTGGTTGTTGGGGTAAGCAATTTGGTTTCTAGGGAGCTGTTGGGAACGTTATTAAAATCTTAATTTGTTAATATATGATTAACATAAACAAACACCAATTTCTCTTTAATCTCGAAGATATTTTCATAGCCTTTTCCCATTTATTTTAAATGACCTTTAGAAGTCAATGGTAATAGTTAAACCTCCTCTAGAGCCTAAGGTTTGGAGTTAATTGAAATGAACTCCAATGGTAAGCATCAGGATTGCTTCTGTTGATATTAGTGCCCTGTGCTCACTTTTCCATTGTCCGTGTGCTCAAATGACTGTCCTTTCTTCTTAAGGCACGACTATCTGAGAGCACGTCATATCAAATGTCACAAGAAGAAGCTTGAAAGTTTTTTTGCATAAAACATTTACCAAATTTCATTAAACTCTGGAATAACTGCACAAGTATGTAAACAACAAGGAAAGTTGACAAAAATATAAATAATAAAATGTTACATCACTTAATTCTATTAAAATCTTAAATTACACAGTACGTAATTGAGCATTTTTTAGCCTTGAACAACAGCATTTTTGTATTGTTCTATCTACGTCTAGAGTTATTGTTATTAAACGTTCAAAAAAAGCTTTAATTGCAATTTAGTGGTAGATACCAGCTCCTTATCACTTTTTTATGACGCTTTTCATGCTGAGCCAGAAAGGATTGATATCCTGTGTGTAATCTCCATCTGGAAACATCTTTGTTGTGATGCTGTAGCCTTTAATGAAGTAAAAGGGTGTGCAGATGGCCAACCAGATACACAGATGTACACATTATTTTGTAGCTAGTTGGATGATTTAACTGGAGCTTGTAATTGAGTGAAAGCAGGTTGTTTGCATTGATTTGATAGCCCACGTTTCTCTCGAGAACATTTGCCCTAGGACAGAGCTGTTACAGGGTTGGTGCTTGTGCTATGACCAGCCGGCTCAGGATTGGGCGTCGAGTTCAGCGCTAATCAGGTTAAGTTATTAAAACCTCATGAGAGAAATGGGTCAGAGGCAGCTGACGGAGGAAAAGAGTGGCTAAAAGATGTGAAGGCAATGCAAGGAAAGGACCACGCGTGTGAAAGAAGACTGGATGCCAGAAGAGGAGGATTTTTTTTCTCTCTCTTTTTGAGATCTGTATTTGGAGAAGAACAAATGTGTTCTAGTTTGTTTTATTAATACACAGCATAGACGCTTTATGTTTGTTTACTGGAACACAGATGTGTCCCTTGTGCATAAAGGAACACATCAGCCCAAAGGCAAGGACCTCACATACACACTCTTCAACATGAGGGTTTGTTATGTTTGAGAGCGCAGAAGGAAGGACGTTACGTTGCAGGAAGATTCTCTGATTATCCTTTTCCTCCTTTGGGAATTATTAGAACAGCAGAAATGAACTGGTTTTTGAGGAAGAGGATTGACTTCACTGTCAAAATGCTTCTTTAACATCCAGACAGATTTCTAGCTTGGCTTTGGGTTTCTGCTATTCCTAAGGATGAATTCACTTGGCTATTGCCACCCAACCAGGACGTGAAAAGGGAAAGAAGTATGGAAATGACTACACTGGATGATTTTCTATTGGTGGATTCATGAAATCCCCTTCGTGGTTGGGATCTCTGTGTAATCTGTGGATTTGTGTCGCACTCAACTGCCGGCTGGAGATTCCCATCTCCTCCCCCACCACCACCACCAACATCACTCTCAATCCGGGCAAACCCCCCATTCTTTCAAGCAAATGTTCATAGCCTAGTTAACACGGAGACCTGTGCTGGATTAGACACCGGTCCTGTTACCCCTGATCTGCTCCTATGTGTTTCTGAGACAGACGTGAGTTTGGAATGTCAGGATGAAGAGGCTGTGATTAGGTCCCAAGGAAACTCCAGGGCTCAGGTGGGCCAAGCGGTCATGGCTCCGCTTTGGAGGTCAATGCTGTCCAAAAGCAGCCCGCTGTACCGCGATTCGCTTTTCTCCTTTTCTCTCTGGGAATGGCAGGTGCAGAAGAGAGAGTTAGCCATTCTTAAGAAGCAGACAGAAAGAGAAAGAAGAACCTTCCTCAGGCAGATCGAGAAGTAAGATGTTTACTGCTGTAGGTTTCGGAAATCGATGTGAATCATGCTTTTATATTAAAGAGCAATGTTTTATTTTAAAAAATGTATTACCTTCAGCAGTTTCATTGACCAGGCTTCATTGTACCAGCTATTTAAGCAATTTACAGCTCTTCTTTTTATTACATCCAGAGCTAAAATGTTTCAACTATAAATTATTCCAATTTTGTTGTAGAAAGTTATTAGAGATTAAGGAATACCGGTTTAACATTTTCGAGTTTTTGTGTGGCAGGTGGCACTTACTGACAGGATGTTACTTTCTATGTTTTGGCTCAGACAGAACAAAAACATGCCCTAATTAATCCAGCTTTGAGCGATTGTAGGTATATAATTAGTCTAGTTCCAGGCAGGCAGGAAATACCCAGTGTGAATTCAACGGATTGAATTTGTAGGATTCGTTACTTTTGTAGTAGCCTCACAATTAAATAATGAGACTTAAAAGGGTTTTGTTATTCAAATGTAATGGTGTGGTTGACTTATACATGTAATTGTATTTACTTTAATTAATGCGTTTTTTTTTTAAATGCTGTCAAGCCCCGCCCACCAATTAATAAGGTTAAGCGCTTTCCCTTATGGTCTTTATGCAGAGCTAACACACAAACCTGGAAGGACCGGTTTCAGGACATTTTCTACAATATTACACAGGACGATGGAGAGTAAAAATCAAATTCCTGGTTTACACATCATATCTTCACATTATATAATGCATAGGAATTTTTTTGTAACTACATCAAGTTTAATGTAGCGACACTGATTTTAGCAGTGCTCAAGGCCAAAGTTCTGACTGCCTACAGAGATTTGCACTGTCGCAGAATGAAGTGGGGAGGGAAATTAAGTGTTTTGAGGAGAGAAAAGAGGTTGCATTATATACTTAGTCTAGTGGGGTCCAACATTTATTCTAAAGGCTTTTGAAAAGTGCTAACATAGTTATATAACTGCTTAAAGTAAAGAATCCGTTCCATAACCTTTCCAATTGCTTCCCACTCAGATATTTGGAGGATATAGATCTAAAGATCAGATTTAAAAATGCATCAGATGAGATTTGTGGTCTTTTAGCTTTTATCTCGAAAAAAACCCTGGAACATCCGGTTTATTGAGCTGCCAATTAAAAACGTAATAGCCAAGGAGTGCAAACCACTGTTTTCCCCGCCCCGTGGGAAATTTTTGCAAGAATAACAAACATAACTTTCAAGATCGCAAAGGAAAACTTATAAAACGAAGATGCTGATAGCGTAACCGAAGCTCTGATGTGAAACTGAAACCAACAAAAATGCAGTGTATTTAAAATCAATGTCGATTTTTATAGTAATTACTTGATTATTTTTTTCAGGAGTTTTTTTTTCTTTTCTTTTAAATTTGTTTTTCGTTGGCACTCCATAATGTTGCACTTAATTTTAAAATGTTAAAAATGTGTATTTGTCGACATAATAAAAGGGTGGAGTAAATAAACCTCTGTAAGATAACGTAAAAAAAGTTACGTTTTCAAACGCATCCATACTTATTGGTCATTTTACATAATGTCATTATAATACAAGTGCTTTTAAGGCAAAGTGTTAATTTAACTATATGGGTTATACTTTAGAACTAGTTTAAATCAATTAAATCAAAGATGGCTTTTATTACCTTTAACCCTTACCTTTTATTTTATACGGATATGAAATGGAGGAGTTGAGTATATGCCTTTGAAGGAACTTTCTGGCTTGTTTCTTTCATTAAAAATAAAAACTTCACAGGGTCCTACTGCTCATCATTTATGTACATCCCATTTATAATAAATGCCTTTTTTCAGGTTGAGCAAAGAGCTGCAGCAGAAAGACAAAGTAATTGAGTCACTTCGCTCCAAACTCGACCAGCAGGAATCACGACTGGATACGCCGACCAGCAGCCACGCCCTCTCGGTGGCCACAGACCAGTCAGACAGGACCTCTTTTGTGTCAGATGATCACGTTTCAACCAATGAGGATCTAGAGCTGTGTTCTGAACTCGATGCTACCAGTGAATTTGGGCAAGAGGAGCCTGCAAGAAGTGCCACAGGTCTCTTGAACAGATTGTTTATTTCATTTCCCTCCATTATCAAACTTACATTATTTGCTTCTCATCCATATTATTCATTTCCATCTGCTATGTTCCAGAGTCTTGCAATCATGGAGGCTCAGTCTCATCACATGCATCCAACTCTCCATCCATCACTTCCTCTCACAGCCAGCAGTCCTCCAACACCTGTCCCAGCATGCACTGCAGACCACACAGACCATTGGAAACCCAGTCACAGACAGGTATCCATGCACTTTATTCGGCAAGGATGTAGAAAAATAAAATGTATCAAATAAATCCTGAGAATCCAGCTTTTAATTTAAATTTAATTTAATTTAATTTAATCAGTCAAAAGGTCAGTCGTCAGGTTGTAGATCTTTCTCTGTGTCCAGGCCTCGCTACAGTACCCCTGTCCAGCTCCATTTCTTTCCCCACTTCACTTCACTGTCCTCAAATGTCCTCTTCATCTTTGTTTGACCCTCGTACTCATCCCTTGAAAAGCTGTCACCCTTATGGTGGCGGATTCTCACTGGCAGAAGTTCAGCAAGAGCTTCAAACCCTCCAGAGACGGCTTGGAAACAGTGAGCCTGCATCCGAATGTGTGTTTCTGGATTAGAATGATTTAAATAATTTGTCTTAAAATCATGATTGGCATGCTTTTCACAGTGAAAATTAAGAAAATGAGAAAATTGATTGAAAAACTGAGATTTTGACAAATTTTCTGTCAGTGACACTGCATACATGTACAAGGATAAAGCACATTTCATATATTTATATATGTAATATATACTGTACACTGACATATTTCCATTGTTATTTTATTGTGATTTATCTCTGTGCTGTCATTGCAAGTGCTGCTATGATGCTAAGCAGAGTTAGCATCATAAGCTATAAGCTAAGAGTTTTTGCTAAGCAGACTTTTACGTAAAATATACAGTTTGTGAAGAGCTTTGGAATATCATCGATCTAGTTTATAACAAAGATATTTCTAAAACAAACTGCTTTGATGCGTGAGGGTATGCTAACAATGCTAACATCAGACCAGTAATGTTTCATGGATTTGCTTTTCCAGATGAATGTAAATAGATTTTTAGCTTGTTGTGTTCCGTACAAGATTAAATGAAGGTCTCGTTTGATTAAAAAGAGCATTTAGATTTCAGATTGAACCCAGAAAAGCAAATCTAAATGAGCACATTACAGAAACAAGCTACAGATGAATTACTCAGATGGTAGAAAAGAATAATGGTCAACTCCTTTTAACCTGGCATTTTAAGCTAAAAATTGGATTTTTATGCAGATAAACATCACAGTATGGGGAATTTATCTTATATGTCTGTAGCTTGTTGTTTAATAAAAAATAGTTATTGCATTTCCTTTATTTACACTAAAATGTTTCCCTTTTTTAACACTGTTTTTTTAATCCCATTACAGGCTACCATGCTCCTCAGATCAAACCTCTTCCTGTCTATCCACTGGGCTCCCACTCTCAGCCTGAACGCAACACTTTACATCCTCTATCCCATCATGCCTTTGAGCGCTCGCCTCTCAGCAGCCAGCACAGCAGTCCCGGCATGAAATCAGGATCAAGCCTTTTGGAGAGCAGTGCATTGTGGGATAGGATATATAGCCCTAGACACTTGAGACCAGGCATCTACGGAGACGTGTCATCAGGTTCTTCTGGGTATCAATCAGGACATACAGGTCAGCATTTAACAGATTTAATGGGAAATCTTGTATCTATTATATGCAATTACTTTGACTCTGTGCCACGCTTTAGGGACAGACTTGATGGAGGAGCACCTTCGAGAAATTCGCACTCTCCGTCAGCGCCTGGAAGACTCTATCCAGACAAATGACCGGTTGAGACAGCAGCTGGAGGAGAGACTGGTTGCTTCCGGGCAAGGTGGAGGTTAGTCTCACCATCATGCAAATGCAAGTACAGATTGATGAAATGATTACATGTCTCTGCTCTCATTTCTTCCTTTGTATAGTTAGTGGAGCACCGACTAACATCTATATCCAAGGCCTTGATTCTGTCAGTCAGATGTCTAATGAAATTCGGGTGCTTAAAGAGGAGAACCACGCCCTGCAGAACCAACTCCAGCAAGTCAGGACTGGTATGAGCTTCTATCTTTTTATAGCTAAAAAAATATGCCAATAATTTCTTACTGTTTTGTGTTTTCCACATGCAGATGGCAATAAAGAGATGGAGCGCCTGAGAGAAGCAGTCCTGTGTGGGCGGGGTCAGTTAAAGCATGCAGAGCTAGAAGCAGAGAGATGGGCGGATCAGTGCAGACGGCTGCAGGCACAGATTAGAGAGCAAACACAGACAATATTTCAGCTCAAACAGGAGAAAGAGAACAGCCTGGACAGCAGCAGCAGGTACAGTGCATGCTCACACCAAACATATTGGCACATGCCACATAATGGTAACATGTAAACTTGTTTGTTCAGGCTGCAGCAGAAGCTGAGCGAATGTCAGTGTTTGGTGCGCACTCTGCAGTGTGAGCTACAGGTGTACAAGAGAGTCTGTGGAACTACCGAAAGTAGCACAGGTAAGAAACAAACACTGGTTTATAAGGCCGAGACTATGCTTTGTGAGGTCACAGCAAGTATAAACGAATTAATGAGATTTGATGATTAGCATAAATGTATTATATACCAAATACTCTGCAAGAAGTGAATTGCAATAGTAAATGCATTTATTGTACTAGAAAAAGTGAGTTGCCTCATTTCCACCATGTTCAATGTTCTGGCGGCAGAGCATCGTGTGGTGTTCCTGATTCACAAAAAGAAACTTTATCCAAGCGATGAATATTCAATTTATTCAAAGCAGAGAATACCATTTTTTTTACCGTGTCGTGTCCCGCTAAAAATCTAACATGGGAGAGTAGATGCTTCACTGAGTTGGACAGTTTTGTTATCTCCAGGGGAGTACAAAACCCGGTGAGGTGTTTCCTCCTCTGGATTGGAGCATTGAATGTATGTAAATATTTATTAGTTGTATTTCCCATGGACCAGTTTACATTAATTGTGTCAAGACAAGGCGGGAAGCAATACAGCAGATGAGATTCACTCCCCTTAGCACACTTGATTATCCTCGGGTCACATTTAGAAGGAGATTTGTATGTTTTAGCATTTTAGCGAACTCATGTTTATCGAGGTTATTTCCATGTTGCCTATGTTTTAATATTTGATATAGGTTTTCAGTATATGTGACATACGAAATTGGCTGTTTTCCTATACTATATGTACATAGTTATGTACACATATATCTTCTTACAAGAAAGAATTGACCTTGTAAGGTGGAGCGGGGTAAAAAGAACATATGTAGGTATATCTAGATCACTGACTCTCTTTTCACCAATAAAGTTTTTACATTTTAGTTTTTCAGTCGCATTCAGTCGCACTCTTTAAAATATATTTTGAATAAAGTCTGAATTCTTGAAACTTCTCGCCACAAATACTGATGCGAGTTACCTTTAAGTAACTAGTATTTAAATCTACATGGAGTACACAAATAGTTTTTTATCTGAGCTAAGATTATTTTTACACATTTGTGGAAATGAAAGTGTTTTTTGGGTTTTTTCTTGGCTATATCTAAAAAAATTCCTCTCATTCCTCTCAAATAATCTCATTCAAAGATATCATATACCTCTTATTGCCAAATTTTCCTCAATTTTCATTACCTCATTAGCTTTTCATTGTTAGGGATTCTTGCTATTTCTTCACTTCTGTCCTATGTAATTTGTTGTTTTTTACGTTAGGATTGAGTTTGACGCCTGGCCTTCGTGATCATGAGCCTGCCATTCATTTGTTGGAGCAGCAGTTGAAGGAGAAACTGACTCAGAGTAGCCCCCACCTCTCAGCCAGGAAACAGCTCTTCCATGGTGAGAAATTAAAATAATACTTACATCTGACTGTGCTGCACTAAAACTTTCTTAATTTATTTAATTTGAGTATGTTTATGGGAATTATTACATAAAGGTAACTCAATGTCTCCCATATCCACATCATTCTACTTACTTTATCCAACTTGATCTAGACTTTTTTGTTTTAACTAATTGTTAAAAAAAATAACATGTGACCTATGTCCACTGATAATAGTGATCATCTAGTGATAACGAAAGCTTTTACACAACTCCTTTTTGGATATTTTGAGATTAATATTGAGAATACATTACTTATATTTACTCCAAAAAAGATGTTTTTACATTTTGATTTCACAAACTTTCGAGGTTTTGTTCTATCAATTGATTGTCCCTATTTATAGATGATTATTTGTCATCTCAATTACTGGTATTCTTCATTTAAAAACAAATGACAATAAATGCAATGAAATTTTTTGGTTTTAAAATAAGGCAATAGGTTTGAGCTTAGCAAATGTAGTTAAAACAAATAAAATATAATAGAATTTATCAACTCAATCAACTCAATAAATATTTAAAATAATATAAACATAAAGCTTTAAGCTTAGCAAACACTTAAAAAATATTTTTGGGATAAAATGCCACAATTTGAAATGCAAAAAAAACAACTGACAAAAAGGTATAAATTTCCTTATATATCTGTATTTATTACACATTTCCATGGGCTCCATGTTTTTCATTTCTCTAGGTCAATCTTCTTCTCCTCCTGTTCGAGATACAGGGTTCTCCAGCCCTGCTTCACCAGCTAGAGGACCCAATGAGAGTAAGTGTCGTATAAAACAGTAATACTCTTGTATAACAGAAAATGGATAAATACAACAATATCTTCTGATTTAGGTTCATCTGACAGTGATGCAAAAGTGCTGGAGGCTCCTGATTGCTCCTTCGCTTCCAGGACTGGGCATCACATGATTGGTCATGTGGATGACTTCAGTGCCCTTCAGCAGCAACTGTTGGAAGGGAAGTTAGTTATCGGCAAATTAGAGGCAGCGCTCCAGGCCAGTGCAGAATCACACAACCTACCGGAGGTTAGTAGAGAGATGGGATTGAAGATGACGGATCGCGTCATACAGAGGAGAGATGGGAAACGATCATTGAATGTAATTTGGTTAATTACTGTATATGACGTAAATTAGTTTATGTTTGTTCCTTGGTGATTTATGAAGCATAATAAAAGTAATATTTTTATATAAGACATTTTATGTAAATACCAAAATATTTAACATTTTTTTATATATTTTGCAATATCCTACGTGGTTTATTTTATTCATGTTTATATATATATATATTTTTAAAAATATATATACATATATATTTTCAATGCCATGGTCTTGATTTATTTTAATTACACTTAATATTGACATTATCTGTCCACTGTAAACTCAACGCTTTCATCGCTTGCATTCCCCGTCTGCAGGGGTATTTACGAAACTTGCAGGTCAGCATGAAAACACTGAAGGAGATTCTGGAGGAGACGAGTGCTCTGTTAAAAATGTTCTGGAGGGCGGCTCTTCCCAGCACTGATGCTACAGCCCAGCAGCTTATTAAGGTCAGAGGGGCAGCATAACATTTTAGCTATCAAAATTCAAAAAGAGATTCTACCTATGTCCCACGGAGAGAAAAACAAATAAATGCACAGCTGTGATTTAATGTGTTTCGATGTATCACATTACTACATGCTCCAAAGTCATTATTGGGGGGTGTAATGATAGACTCTGAAATTATGGCTACAATATGTGAAAGATATTAAACAATATCTGTAAACAATGTCTGCCGGTGCCTGCGGGTGCCTGCCGGTGCCTGCCGGTGGTCTGCCGGTGCCTGCCGGTGCCTATCTCCGGCACACATTGGGCGAGAGGCAGGGGTACACCCTGGACAGTTCGCCAGTCCATCACAGGGCAACATTCACACACCTAAGGAGAATTTAGCTTATTTTTGGGGATTGTGGGGGAAACCGGAGCACCCGGAGGAAACCCACGCAAGCACAGGGAGAACATGCAAACTCCTTCCAGGAAGGTCACCGGCGAGCCTCGAACCGACAACCTTCTACCTGGAAGGCCACAGTGCTACCCACTGTGCCACTGTGCTGCCCAGTGCCAATATGATTTTTAAAATTTTACAATATTTCTTTTCTCAATAAAATGTTTTAATGGTTTGTGTATTGTCGCTTCGAGACATTATATCCCAGTAAAGCCTTAATACGTATTGTGGTATTTTTTTTTCTATAGTGAACTATATTGTGCCATAGGAACATTCCATATATCAATCCATTTGGTATTTCATTTAAAAAACAATAATGAAAAACTGGTTCTTTAAAGCTTCTCTTGCTTTTCCTCTCCTCCATAGCCCCCCACATCCACATGGCAGCTTACATTTCCTTGCTCTCATGTATAAGCTAAATAAAGCCACGTGTTCTGTTAAATTTCCTTAAGTTTTCTTACTTACTACTACTGCAACTATGAATTTTGTAGATTTGGAAGGTAACGAGGCCTATTTTTATCATTTACATACCAAAAAGACTAGCTAAGATTAACCAAAAATATTGAATACATGTAGAATTATGTTCCAGTTTAAGTTCAACATGGCAATTTCTTCCGATTTTATTATTTCTGTTCCCAGTACAGAAGCACACAGCAATAAACATCTGGCTCACGAAAAGAAATCAAAAATGTAAATTTTTGTTTTGAGAATCTTACCATTTTCCTTTTGCTTTTAAAAGGGAAAAGTAAAAAAAATACATTTACGTATTATGAATGAACCTACAGTAACATTTTTATTTATTTGATTTTTTGGGGTGTGTGTAGGAGCAGTCTTTGAGAAACGAGGTTGTCACATTGAAGCGCAGGTTATCAGAACAAGAGCAGCTTCTCAGAGAGACGATGGAAAATCTGAGGACCTCCAGTTTGACTAAAGACAGCATGGAGCAATTTATTGTCAATCAGCGTGAGTGATGGCTCTCCTTTTTCTGTTTCTTTTTCTCTTTTCTTTTTTAAATGTATACCCATTCACTTCCAGTGTCAAGAACGCGGGACGTGCTGAAACAAGCTCGCTCAAACCTAGAGGTAAGTCCCTCCATCATGTAATTTTTAGAACCTAGAAAAATAGCCATACTACATAATTAAAGAGTTTAATGGTTTACACACAAAGACCAATTAGTTTTTCAGTATCCGATGAGATTTAAACTGAGTAGTTTGGATTGAAAACTATGAGGCTCTATTAGAAGTCTATTTATCTGTGGCTCTGTCTCACTTAGTTTTCCTCCCTTTCCTTTGTACCTATGTGTCTTCTGAGTTACTCCAGAAGAACGAACTCAAGATTGCCTCTTTAGGATGCACATCTCTCCCTTCTTCCCTCTATTCCTCCTCTCCCTCCTGGTCTGATAGAGGTACTGCGCTCTGAGTGGAATAGTGTGTTTGTGTGCTGTGTTCATCCAGCAACACATCCATGTCTGAGACAAACCCATGTAACGAGACCCTTGACCCCCGACCATCCGCATGAATTTTTCACCTGCTTCTTGTTAAAAAGTGTGCTTACATTTATTAATTGCCAATATGATTGTCTCTTGTGCTTGCACTAATAATATTAAAGATCATTGTGCGCTAGTATGGTCTAGAACTGTATGATTAATGATTAGAAGGTAAGCTTTGAAGACATTTTCTGATTGGGCCATGCCAGCTTCACTGGGATCGAGTGACAAAACATGCTGTGAAATGATTGCATTTAATATTGAAAAGTGCTGTACACAAGTTATTCTGATAATTACACACTGGACTTTAAAAAGAATTGTTGTCAACAATGCTCAGATGACTAGCTTTCTGTGGACATGTAGACTTGGTAAGAAATGGAATTTTTATCGACATTTATATGTTTCGGTGTACCACATTTCAATTGTGACTTGTTAATTAAACGACAAGATTAATTCGACAATACACAAAAATCAACTTTGGAAAAATATTTAAACCAAATAGTATGCTTTAAAACACCAGCACACAGGAAAATCAATACAATTCTAAATTAAATACAGTGATGATTTCTTTATTTGTTCAATGAGAATTGCCCAAACTCTATTTGTGACCGGATATTCAGTGTCTTTTTGAGACCATATATTCCGTGTCTGGAATTAACACTGAACAGTTTCTTTTTTTTTTATATTTTAGTAAAAGAAGTTTTACTATTTATCTTTTACTATTGTTTTTCATTACAAACAAAACAGATTTTGGCGAGCCAGTGTAATGTATTTTTTAAATGTTAAACAATAGCGCCTCATTAGTTGTGTTCTACTACCATCTAGTGGTCATTTAGAGACATAGAATTTCTTGAACTTTAGATTTTTGATTCTTAAATCTACTTATTCTTCTTATTTTTATTATATTATTATATACTTATTACATTTTAGTGTTTTATTAGTTTAAGATAATGTTAAATGGGTTCATTTGGGAGGAGAAAAACCTTATAGCACAAGTCATGTTTCAGTACCGCCCATGGAGGATATAAGTTGAGGTGAGAACGAATGCTCTCCGCGCTTGGCTCGTTTGGAACTTGGCTCACCACGTTCTTTTTTCACGCTTATAACACATGCGTAAGAATGCATTGATTTTGCTTAATATCTTTACATTAAATAGCCGCATTTGCTGTGTTCCCTCTTAAACTGCCTCCAGTGTTTATTATCAATAGAGAAGGTATTTTATTTCCATAACACCAGCCAGGAGCCAATGTACGAAGTGATGTGATTCATTACAAGCTTCACTATTTATCTTTTCCTCTCTATATCAGTTTAGGAAAGATAAAAGTCTCGTCCATTTGCTCTGCACAATAGGCTTCTAGTTTTTAGGATCAGTGCAATGTTCATATGAACGTTAAATATTCATTTCTGTATTTTATGACTAAAACATATTCTTAGTACTAGATAAAAAAGATACTCTACAGTTTGAAAATACTGTCCTCTAGTGGTAATGTTTCAAAACTAATCAAATCAAACCTACATCTGTACTAAATCAATTTTCAAAAATACTATGATTTTAAATCTAAATTATTTATTTGTTTGTCCTCTAAATTTTCACACCATTCCACCTTTTAATCTTTTTTCAAATGCATGCCTTAATTTGTGCCTATCCAATAGTATATAAATGGGGATAATGACATAATAACATTTTATTTTCATTTTTAATTCAGGTGAGGTCTCCTTCAAACGTGCCTCCTCTCGTAGTTGGAATTTCATGAATCCTCAAGATCAAGACATGTGATGGCAGCCTCAAGACAGAGATCGCCACCTGCTGAAACCAAACAGGGGTCTTCTGTGTCCAAGACCATGAGTGTCGTATTTAAATTTCCTGGAAGTTGATCTACTGTATTCTTCAGATTATGTGCTTGAATTTGAGTTTAGAATTGTTTGAATTACGTTGAACCAATGTGACATCTTTTGGGTTTGTGTGTGTTGTTGAAGCTCATACTGATTCAACACTAAAATTT
Source organism: Danionella cerebrum (assembly GCA_007224835.1). Lineage (NCBI taxonomy): Eukaryota > Metazoa > Chordata > Actinopteri > Cypriniformes > Danionidae > Danionella > Danionella cerebrum. The sequence continues at coordinate 348,744 of SRMA01023950.1, forward strand.
TGCAATTAATGTGTGATGCTACTGTGTAACAAGCCAGACCTGCTGCTTAGAAAGTTGATCCAGGGATGAGCGAAAGACCGACAGTGCAATAATTCTTCCCTCAGTCTACTCCTGTAGGCTTGAAACTGGAATATTCGGAATAGAGTTTCTTATTTTGTTTTTGCCAAAGTTTGAGGAGGTTGCTCTTTGTGAGCTAAGCTACAATATTTTCTGCTTATAAATCTTTCCTAAACCACATTACTGGTTTAAAATGACAATAATTACTACTTTTTGGGTCTGGTCCAAAAACACTTCTATTTGCTGTATCAGCTGTTCTCGGTGGAACATTTTGGTTTTCTACAGCGTTTGTTTTGTCTAGTGATTTTTTTTCTCTTTATAAGTATTTCTGTGTTCTTTTCCCCCACACAACTAATTTTGACTCCATTGGTTTACAAATTGAACCTAAAGCTTAAATACAAGTTATTAACAAAAAGAACATGTTTGTTAGACACCACTGGGAATTATATCCTTAAATACACTGCTCTTTTTCTGTAAAGTAAAGCTTTACTGCTCTGTTGCTTGGTAGAATGCCTGCTGCTCTTGTATCAACCAAACAAGCTGATGCTCTCAAGCACCTATACAGATTGCAAGATCTGTGCAAGATTGTTTTTATTGTATATTTGTGATGATTTGGTGCCATTTGTTTTGCGCTGTATTGTATATTATGTGCTTTTTCTATATGAGATTCCCATTAGCTGCTGTTATTATCTCACACATTATGAAAAACTTGTGTGTTGAAAGATCATTTCAAGTCAACGACAATCAAATAATTTGCATTTGTGGATATGAAAAAATTGCAACAAAATATGTGAGCAATGCAGTTCATTTATAGGTTCCCCTTGTACATTTTTGTAAGATGAGTGAGGGTTATAAAAAGGCTAAAAAAAATTTAATAAAGAGAAGTCATTCACTTTGAAATCACTTGTCACCAGAAATCATTCTGCAGCCAGGACTGAAGGGGGCGCTCGGCACGGTTTGGCTTCATTTAGACACATGACTGCAGCCTGCAGCCAGGATAAGCCCCACCCACTGAACTTTGAATCGTGACGTCTCTACCATGCTAACAGAGTTAAGGTTGAGTTGAGGGAGTACAAACAACGTGACGACACATGGTCAGGGCTCAATGTTCAGAGGGAGGGGCTGCAAATTCAGGGGGTGGAGCTTACCCCATCTCCAGATGGCCATCTTGGAAGGAGCGGCTAATTTCTCCAAGAGGTAATTGAGGAACCTTTGTCGAGCACATCAGGATACAAAAAGAATTCCAACTTAAATGGCTCAAAGTGTGAAAACTAAACTCCAAACTGAAAAAAAAACTTTACGTGGCAGCTGCCACTAAATCACTAATTATCAACAACATAGTGCTTATTTAAGTCTCTGGAAGCTGTACTATACTGGCAGGTTTAGTGGCTGGTAGTCCAATCTTGCATTCTTACTTAAAAAGTCCAACCGAAAGACACCCACCAGGTACATCAATCTACTGTCAGGAAAAGTCTGGCAAGATGTGGTCTTCATGGAAGAGTTGCAGCCAATCCAATGTGGGAACAAGACCAAGCAACTCAAGAATGTACAAAAACAGGAACTGGGATGCAGAAGAATTTCCCAATGCTAAGGGAGGCATAAGATTGGTCCCAAATTTGTTCTGCACCAGGACAATGACCATGACAAACAATTTTTTAATGACAATAAGAAAAATATCATACTAGAAGTGATGGTCGAGTGTGTCCGGGATTACATGAACAGACAGAAGGACGTTAAAATACAAACAACAGAAGATATGTGGTTAGTTTACCAAGATGCTGTTGAAGAGAGTTAGAAGAACTGCTCCTGATTGAAATAATGTTTTTATTTAGATGTATCTTTTGTCCATTGACTCAATTTTAATACTTGCACAGTACTGTATGTTATAATTCTGGTTCCACGTTATGATTTAAATGCATTATTGGTATTCTTAAAGACTCTTAACGGTTCACTAACAATATTCCTTCTTTTTTCAAGGTTACATTTACATTTTTAAAAAGGATTTCAAAAGGTCAAATTCAGCAGTGCTAAAACTGTTGTAAACTCTGGGTCTGAATTATTGCCTCTCCTGAGATAAATATGATCATAATTCTGCTTTATAACAGTTATTAATTAAAGAGAGTAATGGCACTCCTCCACTTGAGTCCAGGCTTGCTCTGCCATATAGCCAATTTCCTTAATGAGCCCACTGCTGATGAAATAAGCGTGGCGCGTGGAATACATTTAGAATAAAAGTGTGTGTTTTGAGGGCGTGCCTCTTGACTGAAGGACAGGAATGTTAGACGTGTGAGTGTGACAGTGAGATTTAAGAGCAGGATTTACTAGGCTTTTCAATCTAGGCTTGCCTGTCTGTTCTGAGGATGACCTTGTGTTTGTGAGAGACTAGTGTGACTCATGTGGTTTAGTGTAAAGCGAGAGTCATTTCAGCAGCTGAGAAATGGAACGCCATGTGGATGAATGATTCCTAGTTTTATTCACAGAGTAGAAACTTGATATTCCTCATAAAACTTTAGGGACATCAGTTACACATGAGAGTTTTTATGCCCATAATTGTGTGCTATTTTCATTTTTCTTTTATTAGTAGTTAAACCAAATGCTACAATTTCATTTAATTTGAAGTATTTATTTGCTTGTTTACACTATGAAAATATAAAATAATTATTTTTATTGAATTTGAATTTACTATATACAGTTTGAATTGATAGACCTCAGTGTTTTGCCTTTTGGAGTCTTCGATGTTAAATTATATTCTTTTATACATTCTCTTGATGGTGCCCTTCAATATGAAAATGTTGGCAATGGGAACAGTGGTTCCTTGTAGACTCAGAACATGAATCATTAGATAAAGATGTTTTTGATACTGTAAGTTACAACTTTATACACATAATTTTATTAAGTTCCTCTTGCTTCTCATAAAATGTTTAATGCGGTTTCTCATGCTAGATGATAAAAGCCAGTTAAATATTGTGACATTTTTGTATTGCAATTTAACGTGCCCCTTTATATTTACTTCAGTACGCCCTTAATTAACTTACTTCAGTGGTTTACTTCTGCTCATATTTACACCAATCAAAAACCATAGTTCAACATTTAGTTTTGTTCAAAAACTAGGAATAATGCCCTGTTGAGCAATCCCCTTTTGTAAAGTACTCTACTTAGAATTTCATTGATAATAACTATATCCCATCTCTGCATATTTTATCATATTTGAAGGTACCAAGAATGCAATGCATTTGCTGATCTTCCAGAAACTTTTTGCTGGTGTGTGCGGCTTTGAAGGCTTGCTTCTTCGTAGGAAAATACCCCTTCCTCTTAGCTGTGGTTTCAGAATAAGTGGTAGGTATAGGGGAAAGACTATGGGGTGTGGGAAGAACTAAGGGGTAGGTGTATGGAAAGGACCAAGGGGTAGGTGATGGATTAAGGGGGGAGTGTGGGGGATGTTTTTAGGTTTAGAGGAAGGACTATGGGGTAGGTGTAGGGGAAAGGAATAAGAAGTAGGGGAAGAACCCAGGGATAGGGGGTGGATTAAGTGGTAGATGTTGAAGGAGGACTAAAGGGTAATTCTAGGGGAAGAACTAAGGGGTATGTGTAGGGGCAGGACAAGGAGGTAGGAAAATAGATTGGTAGTGTTAGAGAATTAAGGGTTAGGGGAAGTATTAAAAGGTAGGGGAGGGACTTATGAGTATAGCCTGATCTAGAGTCTTTCATTACAATTCCTTTGAATCTTACAGTTGTATTTTGGTAAAAGCCCAATAGTAGTACAATGGTATCATATATTTTTATATTCTAGCAACTGGAGCTTTTGACATTCCAAAATGTGTTTGTTGTTCGCAGTGTGTACACTGGTTACAATGCAGTGTGTGAAACTCAACACTTATCCCTCTGCGACTGAAATTCTGGACACAGACAGCTGCATGAAGCATGTGCTACCTTCGGGTTGGACAACAGAGAGTTGGTTATAGAGGAGCATTCTCTGTCATCCACATTGTATTTTGTGACATGCTGATTTAGATGTGCTGCTGTAATCTGTGATTATTGGCCGTTCAGGAGCTAAGCTTTTGTCAACCCACATCTGAGCCATATCTCAGTGTCCAGTGGGACAACAGACTCGAAGACAAATGGCTTTGAAACACATTCATTCACTCACAGAGAAAGAATAACACCCACCCACTCACAAACCCACCACACCCATGTCTACCTGTGTATTTAGTAACCTACACATGAGCATCTTACACCATGGGGGCAAGCAAGAATAAATAGAAATTGTTTGATAGATTGCGTGATTTTATAATCTAGAGACTAAATCTAACTAGAGGAACCTGCTTTGTACTGTACCTCCCTATTAGCAAAAATGTGCATTGGTTACTGGGATATCTTGCTGGTTAGTTTGTTAATGGTTTATTTGTGGCTGTGTTAAAAAGTGGAGCAAATAGTTCATGGACTTGAAAAGCTAAGCATCAATATCTAAGGATTATTTTATTTATTAAAGTAGATTCAACCAAGCCTAAAAGATTAAACCAACTAGTTTGTGTTTCATATCACTGATTATATAAGGAAACATCACTGGTTCTTTTTCTAGTTCTTCTAATTTCCGCTTGTCCAGAAACCGGGTTGAACGGAAGCAGTCTAACCAGGGATGCTCAGACTTCCCTCTCCCCAGACACCTCCTCCAGCTTAGCCGGGGAGACTTTCCAAGGCCAGTTGAGAGGCATGATCTCTATTCAGTATGTCCTTGGTCTTCCCTGGGCCTCTTTCCCTCTTCTGACACTGCTGTTCTAGACTTTTAGATGGGATCGTGTTCTTCAAAACTTTAATTAAGCTGAACATTGTTAACAAATGGTCCTTCTAGCATAAACGTGTTTTTCCATTTTCTTCTCTAAATGTAACCGGGGTTGACATCAGATTTTAGGAAATGATTCTAACATCCATTGAGGCATTTTCCATCTCTGTCCACTTCACCATGGGAAAGGTGTAAGCTCTCGGTCCCAACATTCAATAGAACTCTAATGTATACCAAATGAGCAATAGTAATTGCTCAGAATGTAGAAGAAGAGTCACTTTTCTTCACTCAGGATTGTTAGGGTTTATTTAGAGCGATAGTGTTTTCAAATTGACTCAGTGCTTTCAAGTCTGGGTAAGATGATGGATAAAAGACTTTTGTGCAGGTTAAATGATTAATACACACATTTTGCATGATACAACCACAAAGCAATACATCAGCATCTCAGGGGATCTGATTTGGGAACTGCATTTTTTGGGTTTGTTTAATTGTTCAAGAAGAAGTTGGGCCAACTAGAATGATTTAGACAGATATGGGTTGCTAATTACATTGAACTTTAGTAAAGGTGATTCTTTTGGTTCTTGCATTGGTGCTCTTTGAAGACAGAATTCCTACCATCATCCAGTAATGGGATTTGTAAGCCCATTTCAGCAGAAGCACTACCATTCCACAAGGACCTGCTGCTGGCGACTGATCCCTCTCCATCTTCAGCTTGCTGCAACACTTCCTCTTTTGCTCGTAGTGCCATTAACTCAATCTCATGCTTGGCGGCAGTCTCAAGTACACTCTGCTTACTGTACACCACAACAAAATTGTTAATAATCGGGTGGATTGGCAACGCAATGGCTATCACCCCGCAGAGGAAGCTGACAGCGGCATTACACTTTCCCAATGTGGTTTTTGGATATATGTCTCCATACCCGACAGTGGTCATGGTAATGATGGCCCACCAGAAGGACTGAGGGATGCTGGTGAACAAAGTCTCTGGGTGACTCTGTTCCAAAGTATACCCCAGTGCAGAGAACAGGAAAATTCCAACACTCATGTACATGAGTAGCAACCCCAGCTCTTTCAAGCTGCTTTTGAGAGCAAAGGTGAGCGTCTGCAACCCTGAAGAGTGCCGAGCCAATTTGAAGATGCGTGCAATCCGCATGATACGCAAGGCTTGGACTGCTTGCTGCACGTTGGCTAGCTCCATCATCGCATTACCTAAATACGTTAGAATCAAAACAACATAAAAAGGCATGATAGCTAGAAAGTCAATTATATTCATGAATGAAAAAACGAAGTGGAATTTGTTTGCGGATGACAGAAATCGCAGAATGTACTCCGCTGTGAACCAGACGATACAAGCTGTCTCAATGGCCTCAAGTGTCGGATGTTCCATGAGATTTCCCTCATCATCTCTAACTTCCAGCTCTGGGATTGTGCCTACACACATGACCACTGAGGACAGTAGAATGAACATGAAGGAAACCACTGCGATTACACGTGCAGCTAAAGATGACTCTGGCTTCTCCATGAGCTTCCACAGGAAAGCCTGGCACCTCTGGCCTAGGGTGACCGTCACATCGCCATCATCATCCTGGGCATCAAGGATGGCCTTTACTTTCTCTGCTATTTCTGCCAGCTCACTTTCCACCTCGTTGAGACTGCTGCTGCAGCATTCATCTAAATACTCTGCATCAATGCCCCAAAAGTCCATCTCTTTCATGAAACACATGGGACAGATTCCTCGTTTCATGTGAATCTCTCCATAGAAATAGAGCTCTAGGATACATTTGAAGGCTTCTGGGTCTCGGTCGAAATAAAACTCTCTGTTGTACTCATCGTAGTCATCGCAGAGCACAGAGAGATCTTCCTGTTTGGAATCAGAGGCTCTGTTCAGCAGGTTCGCCAAACGCGTTTCAGGATATCTGCTCAATACATCCCCAAAGAGAGTATGCTTGACGCCTCCTATATTCACAGCAATCTTCGTCTCTTCGCTTACCTCCGAACTGTTACAATCCGCGTAACGAGAGTGCTGGAACTCCCACATCTCATCTGAGACAAGATTGAAACATAAGCACAAGAGACCCATGTAGAGGAGGATCGCACAAAAAAGCACAAGACTTATATAAAAACAGACAATTGAGCAAAGAGGCTACCACGATCTCTTTTACAGTATGAACTAAACTAGTTAAATTAGATAACATGTCAGGTTGATGGGTTATTATATACTGTCCAAAATGGCTGTTCTATAATGACCTATATAAATTACCTATATAATATGACCTATATAATTTACCAATTCTAGAACTATTATTAGAACTTTATGCTCTGATGATTCAGTAAAGCATCTGCATAAAAGTTCAGAAAAATAAATACATTTGACTTGACTTGAGGGTGTTTAGTTATAAATTAATAGTTGTAAATGTATAGGTGTAAATAAATAGTTTACAAATCCCTGAGATTTTGGGACAAAGAAAAAAAAGCCAAGAACTACGTTATGCCAGATGTACCCAGAGACAGTGTTCTGAAATTATCCAGAGAATAACTAAAGTCTAGATTAAAAGGCTGTTTGGTTACCTACACATTGTACATTTAAAATTCTGCCAATTGTTTTAGTAAAGTATATTTTTCCTTTTTTCAAATATTTGGTCTTTGTGGATTTACCCACATTATAAAGGAAGACAATGATGGTCTTCTGTATATCAAAATGGGAGGCTTCTTCACGTAAATATCATAATATTTAAATCTTCTGAGATTCTTATTTTTGGTTTTCATAATAAACTTTCTTTTAGGTAAAAATGGCTGCAGACAGCTAACCTCAGCTCATATTAAAACTCATGCTCTGTTTTTAAATGCAACCATGAGAAAGTTTATGCTAGTTTTAACATAATTCTAAATTAGAATTATGAACTTACGTTGAATATTAACAAACAACAAAAAAATCATACGTTACATTTTAGAAACGTATTAAGGAAAGTTGGGATATCTTACCTGTATTTTGGTTAAAACAAACTGAAGAAAGTCTCAAAACGTCTTTGGGTGGGTGCATGAAATCACTAACGATAAAAGTAATACAATCCGAGAGCGAGCTACATGCTTTGAACCCACCGAAAGTCCAACCAAAGTAAGAGAGTGAGGGAGATAGGAGAACGATGGGTGCAGATGGAGCAGACGAGGTGGGAGGAGTGCTGAGCCACAAATCATGTTTTCAGACTGATGGACCAGGTCAAAAAATACTAGCTACCATCTCAGTGGTTAACCTGATGTAAGTATGTGTTTGAATATCTTACATTATACAAAGGTGACTTTTCACACGTTTTATTTACTTCTATCCAGGTTTATGAACCATGTCATTGTTAATTTATAAACAGCACCATCTAGAGTTGAAAATGAAAAACTACAGGGGATTATTCGACCATGTCGACGAGATAAAACGTGAGGACTTTTTATCATTTCATTTTAAACACTTTTCCACTCCATGATAGTTATTTTTTACTTTTTAAAACCCCTAAAACGGTTCATTTGGATTGTGCACCCAACGTAAAATACTGTAAAATCTACTCGGCCTCCACTTCCTCTAGGCCTGTTTTATCTATTGGATATTTTGACGAATACGGTCAATCCTATAAATGTTATCTTTAAATGTTGGTTACTATAACTTATATATAATTCAACCGTTAAACAGACATCAAACCACTTTATCACAATATTCAGTGTCTGATGTAGATGGGATGTTGATTTTGCATTAAGTATTCATTTCTTAATTGTTTTCTAGTTTTGTTTTGTTTTTTACATTTTTGATCTAGGAAAGCCTTGGCTATTGTGTTTTGTTTTGTGTTATGGAACAATATAGTTGGTTTGAGCTGATGTTCTATGATCATGCATCAAATCTGAAATAAGTTTCACATCTAAATGAACCAGTTCTATGTAAATGGCCACAATTCCATTTATGGAGGAAATGTGGTCGAAAACACATATGGATATTTATTGAGTTGAAGCACGAAAATTGCCTGCAGATCTTCTAATGAAATGTTGAAAATATTGTTGGAAAAAGCCAAAAGCTAAAAGCAACTGCAAAATGTCATTTAGACCTATTAGATGTTTGTCGATTGGTTCATAAAATGAAAAGTCAATTCAGTTTAATTCACTCATTTTAATGACGAGTAAAAACAAAGTCATGTGCAGGTCCGAAGATGTATAATGACTTTTCCTACTCATATACATTTAACTTAATACATCTCACACTGGGAATTGTCTAATCTTGTCCATGTCTCCAGTTGCCTGTCAAGAAAAAAGTTAAATAAAGATTAAAACCATAACAAAACCGAACATCATCACATGTTGGCTGTCACCTTGGAGGCTGTATAGAGGCGTAGCAGTTGTTTAAGCTCAGTGTTCTCTTGCTGTATACCCTGTGTTTCCCCCAGCAGCCCAGATCTTTCCACCAGTACAGAGCTGGAGATAAATCAAAAGGGTTAATAGTTACTCCATATCATACACCCTTCAGGAATTCAGGCTTACTGGTATTTGTGGAGAGCTGAATCAAGTGCGTCCCAGAGCTTGAGTTTGGATTCCGGCATGACATTAGCGATATTTTCCCAGTATGCTGCATCCTCAGAGTCTTCTCTAGTATTTAACCCCAAAATACTTCTCTTCTGTGAGGCCAGAGCATCACTATACACAACATAAAATATTATAAAATATAAAAACCAGTGCTCTTTAGTCGCATTTGGCAAATCTAGATGCAGCATAGTGCAAAGATTTTAGGCTGGTGTAAAAATATAGATAAAAAAATTAAAAACTTAGACATAGCTTCTCCTTTACACCAAACATCTTTTAACTTCTACACATTTACCTGTCATTGACTCTTTGCTAATTATTGAGCCATTATAGTTATAGGTTACATTTAGACATTTACAGTGAAATTATTTTAGATTAAAAAGGTGTTTTACAATGATAAATGTGGTTTAGAACTGTACTGTCTGCAGTATTGGGCAGTGAAATCTTTCAGAGCCACCAGTAGGTCTTCAGGATGAATGGAGTCAGAGGGTTCTTCCTCATCCTCCCTGGATGTTTGATCTCCCTAAAATGAAACCAAACAAGTCATTATTTTAATTTCTAATTCTCCATTGAGAACTGACAAAGAATGCAATTTACCTCCAAAGTTTGACTCCCATGGTGTCTGTAATTCAAAAAGAACTTAGCCATTATGTAAACATCCTTCTCACTTTTAATTCCAATCGCCTGTGCATTGATAGAAAGAAAAAAAAAAGAAGTTTAATGTAACCACGCTCACGGGCCAGTTTCTAACATAACCCCAGATTCTTGTAATGCATTGGATTGGAGATTTGTTTGCTTTAATTCTACTTCATAAAGTGGTTAATGTGTTTACATTTTAATTGTTATATGATTAAGGAGTTTTGGGTTCCACAAATGTGATTGCGATACCTCAGAACCATTTGTTCCAACTATACTTACAGAGAAAATGGCATCCAACTTTATAAGGGACTGTTCCTTCTTCTCCAGAGGAGATAAAAGAGACATCAGTTTGCTTTCTACAAGAAATCCCTGGGAGAAAGAGAAAAATTGTTTCACAAAAATTACTGGTAGTCAATGATCAATTTCTTTTTTTAAATAATTTGAGGCAAAAAGAATTGAGGAAAAGGCCGGCGATATGTTGTACTCACCGCATACTTCACCAACCACAACATAATGGTTTCCTTTCTAGCTTGTTTAAGTAAGTAGCCGCATTTGTTTTGTCCATATTTCTTCAGAAAATTAAGTGAAAGTCATTGTAGGTAGGGATGTCCCGAGCCGATCGTAAAGATCGGTATCGGGGCCGATCGAGGCATTTTTTAACTGATCGGAATCGGCTCTATGTATTGGACCGATCAAATGTTTACATCAGCTACGTCACGCACGTGTCGCAAACTCGCATGTTAAACTTGCATGTTGTTTACTACTTGCAATACGGTGCTAAGATGTCTGCAGTGTGGAAGTATTTTAAGTTGGAAAGTGATTCTAGTCTGGTAGCTACATGCAACGTTTTCAATGCGAGCATTTCACGCGGTGGTACTAGCAAAGCAGCCTTTAATACTACCAACTTGATAAGGCATCTTAAAACGAAACACGACAGAATATTGCGACTTCACTGAGCGAACACAGGAAAAGGCTAAACCAAAGCAACACACACTGGAGGAAACTTTTAAAAGGAGACAGAAATTTCCTCTTGAGAGCTGCAAGGTCAAAAAGATTACAGAAAGGGTCGTTGAATTCATCGCTTTGGACGATCAACCCCTCTCTGTGGTAGAGAATACTGGCTTCCGCCGGATTTTTGAACTTTTAGAATACTTTAATAACCTGCATGCACTTAAAGTGTGCAATTAGCATAAGGAAAAGACAAGTATCGGATCGGGACTCGGTTTGGGTCGATACTTAAAATTAAATGACTCGGATCGGATCGGGGGCTCAAAAAACCTGATCGGGACATCCCTAATTGTAGGTAACCATAGTGGTGTTGAAATTGACATTATATTTTTAATTTGTAATTGTTTTATGGTGCAGGTCGAATGTCATATGTTTATATAAATGCACCATTACAGCTTCTTTGTTATTTTCTCATTAAAGCGAAATATTTTGAGATACGGAACATTACATTTCTGGCTACTCTAAACTTTTTAAGAAATAACATTGAAAGCACAATGAAGTCTGAGAATATTTTCTATAAACTATTAGAGCCTATTTGAGGTTTAGAGATTTGGGTCATGGTGAGACTTGGAGTTGTTTTTACAGATCTGGGATGGATCTGGGACTTCCTCCTTCCAACCCACATCTGGCTATGAATGGTAGGATCTTTCCTGAATAAAGTATTGCGATTCTAAAAACTGAGCGTGCTGGTCTCTGTGTCTTCATTTTGCAATCCTGAGGCCTCTGTAAACATTTGTCTAGAGACAGAACGGATAATTTCCCATGAAACTCTGGGCCTCTGTTAAAAACCGGCCTTTTTCTGTAAGATCATAGAAGGAGCTTGGTTGGCACTTCCAGTTAAATCTTTTCCTAGTGTAGGTTGCTTTCCAGCTGGGCAGGTATCAGCCACTAATTCTGGTTTCCCCATCTCTGTCTATCTACTCTCAGCTATGGTTTTGAGCTTTGTGCTTAAGACCTGAATTAAAAGAGGATAAAATTGGTTTCAGCCTATTTGTTTCAGGAGGACCTCAAAGTAGGGCCATGCATCTGTTTCAGAAATGTGTCTGATTGCATTCATCAAAGATTTTGAAACCCGGGGAAGACATAACCCATTCTGAAGGGATTGTGTCCCAGTTAAGTTGGAACAAACTACAGAAACACACTCACCATCTCATCACACAGCAGCTCCAGTAGTCTCCTCACTGTTCTCTTATCCACTTCTCCTTCTGTGGTGTCCAAACCTTCAGATTCAGAGATACCAGCGGTTTCCTCTTGGAGGGCGTCTGCAGCCATCACTGTTGCAGTATTGAGTGTCTTCTGTTGGATTGGCCCAGATCGCTCCATGAATGCCAAAGTTGGGGAAATCCATCCAAGACCAAGCTGTTGCTCATGAATGATTCTGTCTGTTTCAAGTGCCCTGCTTGCCAGGGCCTTCGCTTCATCCTCATACATCAGCCATAATTTCTCAAGACGCTCAGCATCCAGTGCGGCAAAGTGCCTGTACACACATGGACAGTATACAGACAAAATTACTTGTTGGAGTGTGTGAATGTGGTTCTCTGTCATTACAAAAGTGAGTGCACCGACCTCGCTTTCGTCTGCATGTCTTTGTACTGTTGATGAATACATGTGTGTTCATTGATCAGAGATTGATTCCTTGCTTTTGTCTGCTTTTCTTGTTTGGCGCATTTTGACTTTAGGTCGTTGAGAAGATCTTGCATCCTGAAAAATACAGATAAGCTCTTGGATTAATGACAAATTAAAAAACAATTAATGTTGATGAGTGGTCAAAAAATGCTAAAAGTAATTGACATCAATATTATTTGATTATAAAAAAATTTTTACCAGAAAAAGCACATTCTGTATAACACATTAATAAAATCCACGGTGGATTCGCGTTGGTCCAAAAGAAAACCATAGGCATAGGTTTCAGAAGATTTTTTTAAGCTAAAAGTGGGTGTTTTCCTGTCTAACCACAAAAGAGCAAATGGTTGGAACTGAAACGATGAAGTCATTTGTTTTGGTCTATGGTTGCCACTCAAGTGGACCCTTCCTTATAGAAAATTACATGCATGTTTCTTGTTTGATCACCGAACAAAGGCACCTGTGTTTTTACAAACTCGCTGATGAATACCCATTTTAAAAGTGCCAGGAATCGATTGCAAGCTGTTTGTTTGGTCTTGTCTTTACAGCGTCTCAGTGTTTGTGTAGAAATGGTTAGTCAGTGAATTTCAATTTCAGTCACTCTGTCACTCTTCAATTTCCTGTAGTCACTTCCTGCTGTTGTGTGTTGTTGAAAATGAAAGCACAGGGGGAAAGTAAAATCAACTTTCTCTCTTAGTGACTACAATGCAATCAGAATATCAACCAATTTCGTAGAACTTCAGAAATTAGCTTCTTAAAACAAAAAGTATACAAAATCTTAACTATATTTTTGTTTATAGTTTTTTTTAGGTAAGATTGGTACGTTTTTATTTACTAAGTAGAAAATTGAAAAAGAAAATATATATATTTTTTTAAATATCCCCATTTGTTTTGTTTAAAAAAAACTATATTATAACATTTCTATGCTAAAACAACTACCGAATAATCTTCCTCTTCAGTTGCGATTTTACGACAGCGTTTTCTTCCTCTCTTTTCTTTAGCACGTCATACTTGTAATCAAGCTTTTCTTCATTCAGATGACAGTTGAACTTCATCTCTTGTACTTTCTTTCGCAAGTTCTGCACAAAGAGAAAGAGACAAAGGGTTGTTTTGTGCCTATGATTAGCCTATAACAGAATTCCACGTACGGCTAAGAAAAACATTAACCTGTACTTCTGTATCCATTCTGATTTTGTCCACATTATTTTCTTCTGCAGTCTGAATCCTCAGCTTCTGTAGCAATTCTGCATGCAGCTCCAAGAGACTCAAACTCTGCATCATGTTCTCCAACTAAAATAGTAAAGGTCTTCAAATGAACTTCAATTTTTGAATGCATTTATTACCTCTGGGTAACATGTTTCTGTGATGTACCTCCTTCTCACTACGTTCCTTCATCTGGTTCTCCCATTTCTTCATGTGTTTGATTAAAAGGGTTCTTCTCTCCTCATCGAAAACACTCTGCATCGATAATCTCTTATTAGACTCACGTAAAAAACATGTGTAGGGCAAGATTCAAATGGTAGAAAAGTTTACCTCAATCTGTTGTAGGTCCCCTTGGTAGGATTTTTTAAGAGTGGAGATCTGTTCTTCCATCCTCTCGATGAGTAGGTCTATGTCTTTAGCTTGTCTCTTAAGGTCCTTCACATATCTATCATCACTTACCTTCAGCTCCTAAAAAAAAAACATTTTACCCGCCAATGTGAATACTTTAAACATGTTTTGTTGCTAGTTTTTAACTGTGATCACCTGCTGTAGCTCACTGATCAGTTTATTTTTTTCTGCTAATATCTGTTCACAGAGTTGTTGCTGGCTGTTCAGACCATCTCTTAGCTCTAGTGGCGTCTTCTTGTTTGTGGCATCTGTCCATTTGTGAGTGATCTCCTCTAACTTCTCCAGACTGGCATTGGCCTCATTTTCCAGCTTTTCTTTCCTTATAGGGTGAAATTGCAAATGACAATTCAAGCCAAACTAATCCAAGCTCTAAGTGTGCATACCTGAGGTGACTTGCCTCCTCTTGCTCTGTTTTTCGGTTGGATTCTCTGGCCTCTGCAGCTACTTGAACATTGGTTATCAACTCCAGTCCATCAGTATTCAATTTTGCCATGTGCTATTAATAAGAATATGATCATTTAATAATAATGATAATCTAACTATATATATATATATATATATATATATATATATATATATATATATATATATATATATAAAACAATAACCTCCCATTACCCCCATTAAACCCATGTGTTTTCCTTGCTTCAAGTACCACTTTTTAAATCTAAACATACTTTGCGACAACTAAAGCTACCGTGCTTGCTTCACCTACTTGTGAGTATGCTAATGAGTAGTTTCCACGTTTTAAAATGATCACATGGTCCATGGTTAACACTTGAATGGTGCTACTGTAATTGGGAACAAGCTTATTGTATGTTATGGTATGACAAGAGATATGAACACACAATATCTGCGTTATCACTTGGGCATAGTGGCCATTTTGTTTGTATTCTTCATTCCCACCAGGAGATGCGCTTAAATTGTTAAAAAATGATAAAACACCACAAATACAGAATAATAAAAACTATTACTAATAATAGTTGCTAATACTATAATAACAGGCACTCTATTTAATGTATATCCATGGCCACTTTCGAGTCAAGCTACAAATATGCCGGTTGAGATGATGTCACTCCTCCAGGTCTATAGAAAAGTATAATCTAAAAATGTAAAGAGAGCAAAGAACAACTGACTCTTTCTCTTCGCTCCACCTCCAGTTGACTTTTCAGGGCTTCCTCTTTCATGTCCTGGTTTCCCTGTGTCTCATCCCCATGCTGCTGCCTGCAGAATCAAATGGGAAAATCAAGTGCTTTACGATATCACTCTGATATTAGTACTGCTATTAATAACGAAACAATGAAAGCAATGGATAAACGAACGTTGAAAGAATGAGTACCGTGTTTCAGCCTCATTGCGAGCGGTTATCCGGAGTCGACGGGCTCTAATTCTCTCCTCTTGGTTTTTAGAGTAAACCGATGGTCCAGGCTCGCTAGACCCTTCACCTGCAGGGGTTTCCGTGTGGTACATTTTATATCGAAATTTGTTAAATCTGAGCAATAATTAGTGATTGTGAAAGCGTGAACGGCGCAATGAAGTTGTTGGTTACGATAGTGTTGCTATGATACAGGACTGAGGACTCCCCACCCCCACACCCCTGCCAAATTGAAGTTGGTCCGTGTGTAGTTTCGGGACTTTTATTTTAAAAGAAATAGCTGAAGTTATACAAAAAGCGGGGCAACACATCTTTGCAATCTATTATTGATGTTACTATAATTTTTTTATTACATATTCGTGCTGCGTTTTAAAATATTGGACGGTTAAATCTCGGTTTAAAATATCAGTACTGTTAAAAAAAAACTTTACAGTGGTGTGAACAAAGAATGCTTAGTGCAGGGAATAACAAAAGTGAAATCTAAATCAATATTTGATGTGGCCACCTTCCATACTATGCTTCATAACAGCAGCAATTCTTTTAATCCCATTTGCACTCGAGGATGTTCAGATCAGGGTTCTGTGTGGACCATTCCATTACTTCCAGTACTTCTTTTCCTTCTTTAACCCTTGTGTTGTGTTAGAAACCTGTTTACACCTGTGGTGTTAGCGGGTCCATTTGGACCCGTGATTTACAAATGCTTGAAAATGCTTAAAATCACCAGTTTTCTTCAAATTTTGTTTTTCAGCTAATTGGTGGCTTAGTATGTGTTCATATAAATGTCACCAGTGTGTGAATTGTTTTTAGTTGGCTCCACAGACACAGTATTTTAAAATATACCACTCGTTTTTGATTGTAAAAACTGTTTAAATTCACTAAATATATATTTTTTTTATAGAATGAGTATAAATTAACTGTAAATCTGTTAAAAACTAATATTAAAGTAAACCTACCAAAATTTTCTTTTATTTTATTATTATTATTTTTAATTATCAACAATAGTAACATCTTTGGTGTTTTGGGTCAAAACGGACCCGCATAGATAAATGGTAGGATAAAGACAACACATCAATTTTTTTGGTCATAAAACAAATTTCTATTTAGCCATACCAATTAACCAAACAATTTAACCATAAAAAGAACATCGATAAACTTCTCTGACACTCCACTCTCAGGTTTTCCAGTATATTTGCATATTCCATGCATAGGCAGTTTTTGCATCACATGCTGCCCATTTTTTGGTACCATATTCTCCAGGTTTGC
The DNA here is from genome assembly GCA_007224835.1 of Danionella cerebrum. Classification (NCBI taxonomy): domain Eukaryota; kingdom Metazoa; phylum Chordata; class Actinopteri; order Cypriniformes; family Danionidae; genus Danionella; species Danionella cerebrum. The sequence goes on from SRMA01023950.1 coordinate 365,651, forward strand.
TTGGCATGTACTGCCTGAAGGAACAGTGGCCTCTGAATGGAACTATCCAATCATCCACTGTCCACCTCTGGCCCAGGATTGTACACAAAGGGTCAATTTTCCACCCATTTGTCCCAAACCTCCCTAATGGGAGCAAGCTCGTCAACTCTTGTTTCCCTGTTGTCAAAACGTAGTACTCTTGATAACACATGAAAGGCTTGAAACGACATTGTGGCATGAAAAATAGGACGTCCTGATTCACCATCCCATAAACTGGCCGTAGCTTCATTACAGGATCTGTATATCCCCGCAAGAAGCAACAGTCCCATGTAGACATCGAGCTGTGTTTTGTTCATCTCTATCCAGCTATCACTAAATTCTCCCTTCCATGTTGGTCATCTCAAGTAGGATTTTCTCAATAGATTGTGGAAAGAACAGTCCAAACGCTGACTTGATGTCTTGGGCGTGTGACACAGCGTATCTAGTAGGCCCTGGAGTCATTCTGAGGATGTTCTCTGTCGGTGCCCTGGAATGGGTTGGAAGAGGGCTTGATAAACATGAATTGAAAAGAACCTTTTCTTGACTTGAAAACCTGTCTTTGAGCATCAGTGACATTTGGGTCCTCTTCATATGTTTGGTCTTGTTCAGGGTCACACAGAACCTCATCCTCAGACACATCCTCCTCAGCTTCACTTTCCCGTCTATCCTCAGGATCACTATCATTGGCAAAGATATGACCCAGTGCCTCATGATCAGTATATCTTTTGCTCATGTTCACAGATGCTCCTACAGAATTCAACTGATAATATCCCATTCAAACCCTCTTTGTATGTGCCAGTGTTTATGAACAATGTAAAGTTTGAGTTCACCTGGGGGGTGGTGTGTGTGTGCACATGTCTGTGCCTATGCATGTGAAAGAGGCCTGTGTGTGCGTGTGTGTGTGTGTGTTTGTGTGCGCATGTTTTTGTGTATGATGATATGGGCCATAACTGTGCAAATTGGACCACAATTGATCATTTGGAAAACCTGTAGCTTTTAAGTGATGCTTACAAAAGCCAGTATTCTCTACCGGGTCATTTTGGACCCGTGACACCACAGATGTAACTTTTTTTTTTTGAGCCGTTTAGAATTTACTAAAATTGTGAAAATTGCTTTTGCTGCATTTAAATATGTGTGTCTGAAGATTAGATGAAGCCTCATTCCAGGATAAAAAAGGAAAGTGTACTTTTTACAGAGTCAAACTTTAAAACGGGTCAATTTTGACCCGAACACAACAGAAGGGTTAAGCTGAAGATCTTAATTGCTTTTGCCGTATGTTTGGGGTCATTGGCCTGCTGCACTAAATTTAGGCTTGGTTATGGTTTTGCATGATGGAAGGAGGGCATCTATCTGTATTTCTCAGGACACTATAAATCTTGACCAATTCCATTTGTTGAAATGCTGCTGTCATTGTTGTGACACTCTCCCATTCAACAAAATAACCACATTCTGCTACAGAATATGGGCTATTGCAAATTTTATTCAGAGCACCTGCTCCATGTTGTCAATTGAGTTGGTTAACCTTTATCCCATGTTTTAGCTGCACTAGAATGGATCCTGAGTGCACCTGTCCATTGAAAACCTCTACCTTCAGGAACACAAATAGGAAAAGCATAGTCGAGTGCTATCAGTGGCAGTCTTTATATTTGTAGATGGTGTTAGCTTGTGTCTAGCTTTAATTGTGCACCTGACTGTGCCACCAGATTAAGAGACTAAGTTCCAGTCTAATCTGTTGACTTCTCTTTTCCAAGCTTCAAACTTTTAACTACTCCTGGTTTCATAATTAATCTTTTGAACATGATTTTCCAAGGAAATTTGTTTAGCAAGTGTAAATCTATGTACTTTTTTATAGAGATGTCCTGTTTTGATGTTTATGCCATGACATTGTATAGGATTATCTGTGTATAAAGCTCCTTGTTAACATGCTAATCACCTTGGATTAACATTCAACACTTTCACCTTTGACTGATGGATTTTTAGCATCTAGCAACTTTTACCAGCAATACCAAAGTGTACATGTCCATGTTTTAGCTCAAAATTTCTTATCCATTTATACATTTTCATTGTACAGTTAACATTGAACTTGTACAGTGTTCAGTTGAATAATGTCATTTTGCTAACATTTAAATTCTAAGGCAGTATCAGTATTTTAGACAGTATTTTGGCAGCATTTTAGACTTCGATGGCAAGAAATTTGTTCAGAAAAAGAAAAGGAGGATGGGCCAGGAGGGGATTAAATGTACTGGATTGGTGAGGACTTTGAGAGGGGGAGATGTGTGAGAGGATTACACCAGCACTTGTCTGTGTCTTGTTTTCTCAGCACACAATGGCAGAGCAGCAAGAGAAGCTTGAGTATTTGATGAGAAGTATGACTGTTCTTCTGAGAGACATGGAGTATCTGCGTGCTCACTGTGAACATTACAATCCAGAGCTGAGACGGTATATCATGGAGCTCTGTGTGGAGAACAGGAACCTCACTGAAAAAAACAATGCTCTGGATAAGGAGCTGCAGGAGGCTTGGGAGATCATTGAGGAGCTTCGAGATACCAAATATGCGCTGGATGCTAAAGAAAGACAGACAGAAAAACTCAACCGACGACTATGAAGAAAATGTGGACAGGCAATGACAAGACATATACCTCTGAATTTTTTTGGATTTAAAACATCACATTGGTTTTAACATGTGCATTTTCATCTGTACATATGTGTGGTATTTGCTGTCAAATTGCTTTCTCTTGTTCAGCTGTTCCATAAGTTATAAGCCAACTGACACAAACTGTAGAGTTAGAACTTTAGAATGTTCTGGGAAAGTAAAAGTATTGCTTCAGTTAATAGATCTGCATCAACTACTGGAAAGTTCTTTTGCCACTTTCTATAGATGAATACTGTCATCAACATGCTCTAATGACTTGTCTAAATGCTGAAAATAAAGCTGTTCCGTTTCACTTTAATGATCGCTCTGTAACCCTCTTCCTCTGAGCAATTCAGTTTTCCACTTTTAAATCTAAGTGGCTGGACCAAAGACCTATCTCTTTAGGGTGGTGTTCAAGAAAAACTCTGGGAGCATTGTGCAGGCCAGTAGAGAATGAGTGTTTTACTTTGATTATGTACATTGTTTATTGTATTCAATGTGTTTGTTGTAATTTAGTGCTTAGGTACAGCACCATGGATCACAAAAATGTTTGCTGTGTTGCGCTAGATAAATAAACACTGATTAATTGACACAAAATAAACACAATATAAATATTTAATAATGTTATTGTCTCTTTGTCTTTTTCTTTTGTCTATTTTTCCTGTGATATATAGTCCTGTTTTAATTTAGTATAATAATTACTAGTACAAAAACTGTATTGGGTTTAAATGAATTATCATATACTGTATAATAATAGTTTTTTTTTAGGTTTATGCTTTTATTTTGAAACCAATTTCGCTCACGATACCGGAAGTGCGTATGTTCGTTCCACATTAGTGCTCTTTTCGTTGCTGTTCTTGGAGAATAGCCGTCCGTGGTAACCCTAGCATTCAACACTTTTAGATATCAGGACAAGATATGGTGAGTATTTCACGTTTTATCACTGCATATAATTTATTATATTGTTAGAAAACCGTATTTCAGTGTTGGGTACCTTTTGGGCTATTACATTTGAGTGAAAGAGCGCGTGCTAACATTAGCATCAACAATGTCGAGAGATAACGTCGAATATTCAAAAAGTTACACAAATTAAGGCCACAGAAGTATTACAGCTAAAAAGATAAGTAGATTGTTTACATTTTTAGCTCAACGAACTCGGGTTTAATTTCATCTTCAATATTCCTAATCTTTGTTAGAAATTTCTAGACTGGTGTGTTTTGGTTTGGGGGAGGGTTAGAGTCTTTTAACAGCTGGTATCTAAGAATGCAATCAAATTTCACATTCTGGGTAACATTTTGAGTCAGTTTATTCAAGTTTACGTATACATTTCCTAAACTAACAGTAGGTGGGTTTGTCTCTTAATAAGGCATATTTTATTTCTGCCTCTAAAGCTGTTCTAAATTCTGTTTCTAACGTGCTCTGCAATGTTGGGTTACCGTTGTCAATCATTTTTCATTAAATACGGGGTGTTTGTATTATTATTATTATTTATTTGCTTTTCCTCTGGGCAGGCTCACACTATCCTGCTGGTGCAGCCCACCAAGAGACCGGAGGGCAGAACATATGCGGACTATGAGTCTGTCAACGAGTGCATGGAAGGTGAAGTTGTATGTGTGTTTTTGTTTTTTAAACAGTGCATAGTTGTAATGTTTAACATTGTTCTTTTCACCTTAAGGAGTGTGTAAGATGTATGAAGAACATCTGAAGAGAATGAATCCCAACAGTCCTTCAATCACATACGACATAAGCCAATTGTTTGACTTTGTTGATGATCTTGCTGACCTCAGCTGTCTTGTGTAAGCACTCCACCTTTTTATTGACTGCAAAAAAAGTTGCAATCTAATCATGTATTTTTTGTTATTTTAATAGGTACAGGGCAGACACACAGACTTACCAGCCTTACAACAAAGACTGGATCAAAGAGAAAATATATGTGCTCCTGAGACGTCAAGCTCAGCAGGCTGGAAAATAAGTCGTGTGGATTTGGTTTTTCTCTCCCAAATGCTAATCACCAACTCTGTCAGAACTACGCAACATCACAGGAGAAATAGCTGAATTGAGCTGTGCGGTGATGCTGCTTAGCTCAGATTTCGTTGAGATGCATGTCCATTCAGTCATTTTGTCAGTAGAGTGACTATTTTGTATTTTTAATCACATTTTTGCAAAAAAAAAATTATTAACTTGGGTTATTTTCCAGGCTAGTGGGGGATACTAGGTGGAAAGATACTATTTTTTTATTTTTTTTTTTTATCCCTGTCAATTTAAATGGTTTTCCCTTTTTTATATTGCGGTTGAATAGTTTTTCATTCAATAAGTTATGCATTTCACATGTTTTAGAAGAGGACGCATCATCCTGCGTCCCAATATTTGTCATCAGTGCTTTTACTGGTTTTGTTGGCCCTATGATCCAGTTGTTGCCATTGTAAAATAAAAAAAATCTGTCAAAGTCTGGGTTATGTTTTTTTTCCCCATTCACCATGACCGTCATGCCTTTATGAATAAATAAATGTCAGCTTTTTCTCCTTAAGTTTTTAAAGAAACTTACAATTTTTAACTAAAGGTATTAAAAAATAATCTTTTTCTAATTTGTCAATGAAGCATTCTACTTGAATTGTAAGGCAGAGCAAAAGGAATATTTTAAGCTGCAAGGTTAAAAAAGACTCAACTGTAAACCATAATACAAAAGTAACATTTTTTTTACAAGGTTGTGTTAATTATGCTTTAATTAAAACAAACCACATAGTACTTATTACATTCAGGATGGGTAGGTAGTTGCATATTTTTAATCTTACAATTATTGCATAATTGGACGAATGTGTAAATCCTGTAAAACAGGATGCAGCCTTTTCAGCAAGTATGTATACTTTTAATTCGCAAATACACGTTTCTTTGCTTTAAAAATTATGACATTCTGTGGCATCACAGATCTACTGTCAATTGTTATGTACTATTTTACACCCCCTTTCAAAGTTGCTCAGTTCACTCAACTGCTTGGAAGCTGATGTACAAGTAAGAAGGTAGGATATGGTGTGTGAGGGACAGCCTCTGCTGAATAATTCCCAGGATACACTGACAAATATGAGATAAAATGTTTTAAAACAATTAATGTAATAATCTAATTACAGGGTGCACTCTGACATCTGTAACATTTGTACATTTGCTTCATATGGCAATGCTCATGTATTTGCCCTCTCCAAACTGGTGTCTCAAGTTGCATCACGTGATGCATTTTTGCATGGCAAAGATCAACCCGGTGGAACCCAGTCAAAAAATAAATTTCATGGTGTGACCATGGCTTAAGGTAAGGTGGGACAATTTACAGTTTCAAAATGTGTTCCATCCTAAAGAAAAACTTCACTTTTTGACATTCTCATTCCCCTGCCACCCCCACCACGAATGAGAGGTAGTGTTTTTTTTTATTTGTTAAGCATATTCTCATTCATGTTCATTCTCCAACCATGTTAAAAGGTCTCAAACGTAAACATACAGCCACTAAGTCATCTTTGCAACCTCATTTGCCCCTTTGTCCAATTTTGATAGTAATGCAGCACTTCTGTTGTTTTATGCATTATATGAGCATATCCTTGAACCTGCTGCGTTCATGTTGCGCCAACAAAGTTTCTAGATTATTAAGCTGGAAAGAAGTATATTTCCTAACAATATCAGTCTACCAAACACCAATTTAGTACTTTATTGTTGTACTCCATCCCTTTCAAGAGAATCTCATCTTCAGCTACAGTTTGTTGTTGTGAAACATTTCGGTGTACTGTCCCTTTAAGCTGTGGCCGTAGCCCTGTGCCTGAAACACAGGAAACCCCGTAGCGGCTTTCTGAGGGGACCCAAGATGGCTGAGTCTTCACAGTGGGGCTAATCAGTGCTTTTCGTTAAAACGTTTAAATTTTATGTTGCTCGGCATTCGCGTTGTTTGTTCACCGTTCCGGAAAGTGAAACGATCAATTCTACACAATAAGTGGTATCGTAGAATGTATATATTTGTGTGAAAACACCGGCTGGTCCACTTGCGGCCCTTAGCCAGAATATGGCGGAATACTTGAAGAAAATATAGCTTAGCTTATTATGAACGCGCCGCTTTATTCACGACTCTTCCTGACTTTTCATCGAGCTCGCGCGAATACAATGATCAAATAATTCTATCGGTACGTCTTTTAAGTTAATTCCAGTGCGTTCTTAACATTTTTGAGTTAAAATGACTCGTGAGAGGAGATAGCCTGTTAGCTGTGGCGCTAGCTACGCTAACCCTATTTGACTGAATTAGTAGCAGCGTTAGCTTAGCCTAGCTAGCTGAAAGTAAGAGGACACGTAGAAAAAGAAAACGATTCTACGTTCGTGCTGTGACTACCCGCTTTTAACTCTTCATACCCTTGAGAGTTTTCCCGTAGTTCTGTTTTAAAGCGTTCAAAAATAGAGTATGTTGTGGGGAGTCTCTGACGCTTTCGTCAGCTAGTTAGCTGACCGTCGCTGGACTGATCATAATAATTCTTCTGGACTGCTAAACTTTACACTGTAAACCTGTTGTCTTAAGGCAACTTATCAGAGATTAACACACATTTCAGATCGAAGGTGATTGTATATTCTTTTGTACCTCGAAGACTTTTATATTGACTGAATCAAGGGCAAAATCTTATCTGGGAGTTATTTGCAAAGATGACGGACACTCGTAGACGAGTAAAAGTGTACACTCTGAACGAGGACCGACAGTGGGATGACCGGGGGACCGGACATGTGTCGTCCTCCTACGTGGAGAGACTGAAAGGCATGTCTCTCCTGGTGCGCGCCGAAAGTGATGGTAGGCTTACAAACACTGTAAAGATCATGTACATGCTCACCTTACATTGTCAACCTTTTAAGAATGCCCGTTATTTTTATTTATTATAGGATCCCTATTGCTGGAGTCAAAGATCAACCCTAATACCGCCTATCAGAAACAACAGGTGCGTTGGTTATCAACTTGATAATACAATGTGTACCCAGTGGCTATGGAGTTTTTTTGTGACTTATACATATGTTTTATTGGTCTTTAAGATAGCATGATGTGATACTTGCTTTCCCACCTGTGTAATTTTAAGTTCTTGGTTTAATATTTTTAAGAAGAGATTGAGAATTCCCAATAGCCCTTTTCGGAAGGGACTTGTTTTACAAACAACGTTTGAGATGACGTCTGTCCCGTCATGTTCTGATTCAGACAGGACTAACAAGTCTGATTTTTACAGGTGCAATTGTCTGAGTTGCAATCTCTTGATTTGTGTTGCTGACATCAGATTGCATGGGCTGCATTTAGCATTAATATCTGTTTGATGCGAACCAAAGTTTCAATTTCGAAAACCATGTGGGAATCCACAAATCTTCTCTCCCCCCCCACCATGTCCTGTCCCACTCACCCAAATGCTTTTCTGAGTTGGGCAGTTTCACTTTCTCCAGGGGAGTAGAACACCTGGTGTGGTGTTTTTTTTCCTCAGGATTGGAGCATTGAATGTATGTAAATATTTATTAGTTGTGTTTCCCATGAGCTGGAAATCCACAAATCTTACCCGAAACTGAAATTTATGTAGCCATTCTCAAAGTTTTCTAGATTTAGGTCTTCTTGTTGTTTTACTTCCTTTTCAAATCAGTGAAGGGTTTCATTCTCTTCTATTGATGTAGGTCTAAAAATACTTAAAACATGAATTCTGGTGCACCAAAGATTGTACGGCAAGTTCACGTTGTCCAAAACTCACAAGAAATGAATATTACACAAAAATATGTACCGCGATCCCAGACATCCGTATTCAAACTGGATCATATTCCTCAGATCTTTTGCACTGGAATTTATACAGAGGTTGTGAGAGGAAAATTGTAGATTCAGACAGGATTAAAAACACAAGGTATATCTGAGAAACAGAAATGTCTCTAACGACCCCCTGTGTAATTAGCCCTGTCCTTAAAAGGCTATTGACATATATTTTTGCTGATTTTGAAATTTTCATCGTTTTGCCATAATTTCACTTAACCATTTTTAATTAACATCTTTTCAGTGACCAACTTTTACTAAACTTTTATTGGGTATTTCCCATGATCACCTAGAACACCTAATGGCACAAATATCGTCACATAAAACCTAATATCTTTGTGGTTTCACAACATGAGATGTATTACTAAAAATTGCTTTGTATATACAATTTTAAATTGTGTATAGGCATTTTAAAATGTAAAATGTAATATTTTTTTGTTTTAAAATTCAAATAATTTTGCTTTTCTTTAAAGGACACTTTAATTGTTTGGTCTGAGGCTGAAAACTATGACCTGGCACTCAGCTTCCAGGAGAAGGCTGGTTGTGATGAGATCTGGGAGAAAATATGTCAGGTAATTTTTCTTTTTTGTTTTCATCCTGAGTTTTTGTTTCAAACATACTTTCTAGATGTATTTTCTGTGTTGAAGTGAAGTGCTCTGTTTTGAAAAAGCTTTTATTTGTGATAGGTCCAGGGAAAGGATCCATCAGTGGACATCACCCAGGAACTCGTAGATGAGTCTGAAGAGGATCACTTTGATGACATGTCCTCTCCTGGTCTTGAGCTTCCGCCATGTGAACTCTCCCGACTGGAGGAAGTGGCAGAGCTAGTGGCATCTTCCTTGCCATCCCCGTTACGACGGGAAAAGCTGGCCTTGGCACTTGAGAATGAGGGCTACATTCGCAAGCTTCTAGAGCTGTTCCGCGTCTGCGAAGACTTGGAAAACCGAGAAGGCCTGCATCATCTTTATGACATCATTAAAGGCATTTTCCTACTCAATCGTACAGCGCTCTTTGAAGTCATGTTCTCTGAAGAATGCATTATGGATGTGATTGGATGTCTTGAGTTTGATCCATCACTTCCCCAACCAAGGAGACATAGAGAGTTCCTTACCACCACTGCACGATTTAAAGAGGTCATTCCCATTTCGGACCCAGAGCTGCGGCAGAAGATTCACCAGACCTACAGGGTGCAGTACATTCAGGATATGGTTTTGCCCACACCATCTGTCTTTGAGGAAAATATGCTCTCCACCCTGCACTCCTTCATCTTCTTCAACAAAGTGGAGATTGTTGGCATGCTGCAGGTGGGTTTTAAGATGGGTGTTTTGACTCAGTAGCTAGTTTTTGAAGTGGATTTTAAAAACGACTTGGCTTGGTATGTCTTGGCTCTCTAGCCATGGTTAGCTTTTGTGTTTCCACCAAATATAAAAATTGGCTGTGAGTGGGCTGGTTTAGACGTCACTCTGCTGTTTGGTGACATCAAAGTGAAAGCAACATCTGTTGGAAAACCTTTTCATTTCTTGTTGCCTCATCTCGTGCTTGACACGATCTTCTGGGATCACAGAAATGGAAGGTCTGTACCTTGTTAAAAAAAACAGCACAAAAATAATGGTAGATTTATTTGTTTACTATGTGATTGGTTTTGTGTTGAAAACTGTAATAATGCATGCAATGTCTTCTTTCTCAACAGGCTGTCCTTTATATTTCAAAGTAAAGTATCATCCTTTTAACAACAAAAGTTAAACTAAAATATATAGAACCGTGTGGAAAAAAAACCCAAAAGCATGTTGTGAAGCTGTGCCATTACGGAACATGTCGGTGTAAAGGTGGCATTAGTTAGCTGAAAGAAGAGACAGATTTACTCTTCTTTCAAACATCAAATCTTTCTTCTATTTTACATAGTATTGTTTTTTTGTGTCCCTGCTCCAAACCATTGCCTCAAATTCCTTGCATCTTCAGCAGAAAGGCTTGTTGCTGAGGAAGCAGTTTTTTTTTAATAATAATTCTGTAGATATTACCATTTAGGATGGATGATCTTTATTTTGTTAATGGATAATAAGATGATATTTAATGTACATCTTGAAGGTGCAGGTTAAGTGATTGGAATATGAACCAATTCTTAATCAATGTAAAGGAACACTCCACTTTTTTTAAACTAGCCCATTAAAAAAAAGTAGTGTTACTTTAAAAGCTCCAAGAAACCATGCGTTTTCTCCTAAAATTAATGCGTGTTTATTTTTGTTTTTAGGTTTGATTGTAGTTACATTGAAGCCAAATTTAACTGGTTTGAAACCAGTAGTGCAAACCATCTGCATTGAAATTCATTGATGGGGTTGAAATTATGGGATGGGGCCTTGGTTCCATGGAAACATCACCATCAGGTTCTGCAGTGGCATTCCATGTGATAATACAAACAGTTGACGGGCATGCTATATTATTCTTGTGTTCAACATCTAGCCATCTCTAATAGCCGGTTTTCCCCCATCTTTTTATAATATCTGGTGTGTGTGTGTAAATGTATAAAAGTTAATATAAGATAATCAGAGGATGGCGATATAGATCCTGTGATTTCAATTCACTGAGGAAAAATGTTTCATTTGTTATTGTAAATCACATGTCAAACTCAAGGCCCGCAGGCCAGATGTGGCCTGCCATGTAATCTAATGTGGCCCGCCATGTAATCTAATGTGGCCCACGAGAGCTTAAAAGTTTTGAGTGACTTAAAAAAAAAAACCCCGAAACCGTGAAAAAAAAACTACATTTCCCACCATGCCTTGTAGCTTCCGCATACATACTCACGAGTGAAACTGCAAAGCTGCCGTTTCTCAAACATTGAACGCAAGACTCACGCATTTGAGTGCTCTCTCACGCTACACCTCCGATTTCTCACGCTAAAATAAATTTCAAGATGTGAAATGGACACAGCGAATGGTTTACCTGTGATCTGTTTCTTGAGCCTGATGATAAAAGATGATGATCGATATGCATCGTCTTCTGTCTGTGAGGTTTTTCGCTAAACAAATGACAAAAATGCTATTTTTCTTTATTCACTTGGACAGTTTGATCCTTCATTAATGGAGTTATGTGGGTTTTCATAAGCAGACAAAAATCAAAAGGATTTACATTAGAACAATAAGCGTACAATTGTTTCTATGCAACTGAATTGTCACTTGAATAAGTTATAAATAATGAGTTATTTAATATTGAGTAGTTACATTTATTTTACATTGCATTCGATTACATTGTCTTACATTTATAAGTTACATTTGGCCCTTTGAGGACAACCATTATGCTAATGTGGCCCTCGGTGAAAATGAGTTTTGACACCCCTGTGGTAAATAATAAATTCATTCAATTTACAGCTTACTCTTCTAACAGAAGTAGTTTTGTCATTACTATTGAAGTAGAGGTCAAAGTGTCATTACTTTTTGCCGGCACAATTTACAAATTTTAGAGAGATCAAGTCATGTAAGGTACTGTAAATAGACAACTTTAACTTGATGGATTTGTAATGGACCATTTTAAGCTTCTGGTGTGCGGAATGTACATCAGAATGGGAATGTACAAATGTTTTATTTATTTTTTTTGTTCAGAGCCAGTAGTTACACTAAACGTGAAATGACTGCTCCCGAACTTAAAAATGTGTTTCTCAAGAAAAAATGACATCAACATTACATGGCAGATTTCACAAAGTTGCAGGATAACTGTACTACCATGATAAAACTTATAAACCTCTTGTGTCTCATTTTCATCTTCCATGAAACATCATGCAACCAGTTAACCAAGTAGTCATGGTTAGTCCTACAGTGTGAGTGGTCAGTTCACATCGGAACGTGCAGTGTGAGAACATAAATCCTGAGCTTTAAAAGTTTTATCACTTACAATTCACTCATACAGTTTACGACTGAAAAAAATCACACAGTGTGTTCATGGCTTTTGGTGGCGGCTATGAGAAGCAAAGTTGTAACCTTTGCTTACTTCCTGTATGGACTTGTTTGTATCTCTGCTGCTGTCATCCATGCCACTGGATTCTGTAGTGTATTTTGTGAAGATTGTACTGGCTTTTTTTTTCCCTCTGATGATGAATACATTTTTTAAGTTATTTTTTTCTGCCAATTGGTGATTTTAGTAGTTCATAGATTTAAGTTATTTGAAGTGTTAGAATTATTTATTTTTTTATGTATAATATTTGTATTTCATTGAAAAAGATGAAAACAAACTGGCTCCTGAAACACTGGAATAAACCAACATTTTTTTTTAACACAACTCAGATAATAGGTGCCATAGATTTTTTTGGAATAATTTCTATTTTAAGAGATGTCAAGAAAACTAAGCTATAGCGGCCCATTGAAATGTTCAAGTTTTTTTCTCTGTTTTGCCTTTTTTTCAGGATGATGAGAAGTTTCTTACTGAGCTCTTTGCTCAGCTAACAGATGAAGCCACAGATGATGACAAACGTCATGAGCTGGTATGATGGTCCTACAGCTAACGGTTGTATTGAAATATTACTTGAATAATCAAACTTAAAGATTTGTCTCGCCTTTAGGTCAATTTCCTGAAGGAGTTTTGTGCATTTTCGCAAACGCTTCAACCTCAGAACAGAGACGCGTTCTTTAAAACCCTTTCCAACATGGGAATTCTGCCAGCACTGGAAGTTATTCTCGTAAGAACTTTTTTAACAAAAAATTTTTTACTTGTGAGCCTGAGCTAAAATCTCCTGAATTAGAGAAATACGTGAGAAAATTTTTGTCTTTAGGGCATGGATGATGTTCAAGTGCGTGGGGCAGCCACTGATATCTTCTCCTATTTGGTGGAGTACAACCCCTCCATGGTGCGAGAGTTTGTAATGCAGGAGTCTCAACAAAATGATGATGTAAGTTCCACAAATCTTCCAATCTGTGCAAACATTTGCTTGCCTTCCTCATAGTATGTCTTTTTTTTTTTTTAACAGGACATTTTATTGATAAATCTCATAATTGAGCACATGATCTGTGATACGGATCCAGAGTTAGGTGGAGCTGTTCAGCTAATGGGGTTGCTCAGGACGCTAGTGGACCCAGAAAACATGTTGGCAACTGCTAATGTGAGTTCTGTTTTTAAGTTTTGTCAGTTTTTCATTTTATTGTTTAATTTTTAAAATGTACTTGTTGCCCTACAGAAAACAGAGAAGACAGAGTTCTTGAGTTTCTTCTATAAGCACTGCATGCATGTGCTCTCTGCTCCACTTCTCGCCAACACCACAGAAGAAAAACCCAGCAAAGGTAATAATGAAGGTGTGTGCACGCATGTGTTTGCTTGTATGATTTTAAATGTGCTTCGATGTTGTCTTACAGCGTTTCTTTTGTTTGTAGATGATTTCCAGACATGTCAGCTGCTGGCTCTGATCGTAGAGTTGCTCACTTTTTGTGTGGAGCATCATACGTATCACATAAAGAATTATATCATCAACAAAGACATCCTCCGCAGAGTACTGGTGCTCACTGCATCTCAGCATGCGTTCCTAGCCTTATGTGAGTTTTTCTATGTTGCACACATGAAAATGAGGGAAGTTGGAAACCGGCATTAAGTGAACTTGAAATATTGGTGTAATGTTTCAGAGGTAGTCAAAACACTAACATTCTTATTTTGTTGCATACATTGCTATATGAGAAGGCTTTTTTCCAGAATGACAAGCTAATCTGCAGTTGCTCAGAGCCAGGGTGTGAATGCATATAAAACTTAATTGATATCCCATCTTTTTATCAAATTCCGTTACGTCATAAATTACATAGTATTCAACAAGCAATAAATTATTTTTGATTGATTTTTGTGATCCATGCAAAGCTACAACGAAGAATTTCATATGCTATACCAACCCACCATTGTCTTGTAAATAAGGGGCACACATCTGGCCTAGTCAAACTAAAGTAGAGGAGTTCAGGTTTGCATTTTTGTTCTTTGTCATTTTCCATGCATGAACACTGATCAGCGGGTGGTATTGGATAATCTCTGAAGACATATTTGAATATTTAAAGCTGTTGGTCATTTAGACAATAGTGCATAACTAATTTCTTAAATCAACCTGCACTCCTACTGTAAATGCCATTTTCTGAAAGAGTTATTTTATAGTTATTTTATTTTATGTTCAATCTTTTTTCATACTTTTTTTGTTTTTATTTAAATTTTTACACACAAAAAAGTTCGAAGCAAACTTCAATACAAGGAATTTGTTAACATAATTCAAAAAGCTCATATTGTGGTTTTAGTGGTCTCTACAATGGGTTGAAATTCTTAACAGGTCAAGAAGCATTTTGAAGGCCTCAAGACACTGATAGGAATTGAGATTCGCATGAATCTTTGGATGGATTCTTAGCAGAGTCAAGGAAATATTGATGCAATGGTGCTCCCTGCTTAGAGATGGCGGATTTGTGCCATACGGGGAAATGGAAAAGAAATCAAAGAAGGCACTATGAAAATATAGGATTTTACATGCTACTCGCGTCATCAAAAGAGCCAGCTTTCATTGGCTGTTCTTCTGAAAAACATATTCGATGTAAAAGCTTTACACCCATGGTTTCCCATTGAGTCACTTTTTTGCACAAAAATTTGAACTGAAAGTTCTATTTGCCGTGTAGAGGCATTAATTGTATCATAATACCACGTTTGTCTGTCCTCACATCAAAATGACTGACTGTATTGATCTATTTGACCATGAAATTCGTTTGAATTGTGATCGCATACTGCAACATTCATGCAAACTCCTTCCAGGAAGGTCACCGGCGAGCCTCGAGCGGACAACACAGTGCTGCCTACTGCGCCGCCGTGCTGCCCTAGTTGAAGAATTGTAGCATCATTTTTGACTTTGCTTTGAAATCTCATTGGTTTTCATTTGTCTAGGTGCTTTGCGTTTCATGAGGAAAATAATTGGCCTAAAGGACGAGTTTTATAACAGATACATTATGAGGAACTTCTTGTTTGAGCCAGTGGTCAAGGCTTTTCTCAATAATGGATCCAGATACAACCTCATAAACTCAGCCATTATAGAGATGTTTGAGTATGTCAGAGTGGTGAGTACATATCAACCATGCAATGTTGCTGCATACATTATGAGACTGATGTAGTGTGGATGTAATCTTTAACTGCTGTTTGTGCATAGGAGGATGTAAAATCCCTAACGGCTCATATCATAGAAAACTACTGGAAGGCGTTGGAGGATGTAGACTATGTTCAGACATTTAAGGGATTAAAACTCCGGTATGAACAGCAGAGAGAAAGACAGGACAACCCTAAACTTGACAGGTTTGACCATCTTTAAATTAAAGAAATTGTGCTTTGGGGTTCAAAGTTGGTGTTAAGGCGGTTTCTTGCCAATACACATTAATGAATGTTTCTTTTATTAAATCAATATTTATCCTGTGTTTGTCTCCAGTATGAGGTCTATTCTGAGGAATCACCGTTTTCGCCGTGATGCACGGACACTCGAAGATGAAGAGGAAATGTGGTTCAACACTGACGAAGAAGACTTGGAAGACGGTGAAGCTGTGGTTCCATCGGATAAGATGAAGAATGATGAGGACCTGATGGATCCCATCAGCAAGTTTATGGAGAGGAAAAAATGTGTGTGCTGATGTCGAAGAACTACTGCAATGCTCTGATTTACTGCAACACTTTTTGATTTTTAAAATCTTTATTTTCTTTCTCAAGTAAAAGATTCAGACGAGAAGGAGGTCTTGTCAGGGAAGGGGAGTCTCTCTGGACGGCAGAGCCCCAGTTTTAAACTGTCATTTTCCAGCTCCCCAAAAGCAAGTCTTTCATCTCCTCCATCCGCATCTCTCCACCCCGGTTCGCCTGGTTCACCGAGCTCTCCGGGATCAGGAGCACGGAATTCCCCCCCTACGGCAGCTGTCACCACTAAGGTATTTCCCCAGGCTCTATGTTGTGCTAAAAGTGTTTCAGACTGTTGGCTTTCCCTTCAGACCTGTAATATGAAGTAACTGAAACTGCAATTTATTATCTGACCACTTGACTTTTGTGTCAGTAGTAAGCAGTACACCCATAATAGTGATCAACAAAACAAAAGCAGGTTTTAATCCTTGTGCAAACAGGCTTTAAATGTATAAATTACAAGCTCTCTCTTTTCTCTCGCTCACAAAATCTAATACTAATCGCATCAATTCTTAACCCAAATGTTCTTAGCTTGAAGTTTGCTGATGGTTTAATGTTTTTTATTTTTTTTTTATTTCAACTTCTTACAAATGTTTGGTTAATCTCGTTATATAAACTGCATTTTGAACACAATACGCGGGTAAATATGGAGAATAGAGAGTATCGTTACACCCCTGAAAATGATCACGCTGCTATCATCAGAATAAAACACTGACCAAATAGTGTGATTAGGTAACCACCCTTCATGTATCTTTTGAGTTGTTTTACTTTGTCATGTTTACAATATAATCCAAGGTTCTTTCTCCTGCATAACAAGATTATAAGCATGTTTTAATTAACCTCTGAAGTCTGAACCCTTAAACTCTCTAGCTGAACCTTCCTTGGGGTATATTTCCGCTACCCAAAAGAACTCAAGAATTATTTCAGGTGACTTCCAATAGTCTTTAATGCTCATTTTTTTTCCTGGCTACCCACCACTATTGTAATTTATTTATTTATTTATTGAGGTCTATCCATTCATTTAATCATTGATTCATCGTTAATAAATTCATCAATCCAACTGTTGGCAGGACTGAGCATCTTGTGGCCGGTATCAAAATTTGGATGCTGCCCACGCATAGTTCATGATCCTACACAACCTTGTGTCTCAACTCCCATCAAAACTAAAAGCAAAAATTGCCCAAAGTAAATTTGACCAAGTAAACCAATTTGATTACAATCTACATTTGCACATTACTAATAACTTTTTTTGTAACATTCTAGGGAGGTTTGGTGGGCTTGGTGGATTATCCTGATGATGATGATGAAGAGGACGAGGATGAGGAAGATGCAGACAGTAAAGAAGAAAGTCCCCCGTTGTCCAAAAAATCCAAGCTGAGCTCCTAAGCACTCCCTCATCAATCAGCACAGATTTGCTCAAAGGGAGCTTCCTCCAGAGACTATTGCAGCGCTCAGCCTACAACTCAAAACTGAAACTAAATGAATGAATAAATACACAAATTAATGGATTAATGAACGAATGCAGCCCCCCCGCAGGACTCCATGGGGCGCCATGTGAGTAACTGAGAAAGAGAGGGAGATGACTTGGTCGCAGAACCAGAAGGTGAATGTCTCCGCGTGGTGTTTGTCCTAGTGCCAATCTGCAAGAGAAAGACTTGAGAAATGGACTGAGTGATGGAATACTGGTCTGGACAAAGAATACTGAGAGGATTTAATAAGAAATGATTTTCCACAGAGCTAGAAGTGCTGGGGGGGTGTAAAAGAGACCTCACACACAGTCACAGATACTCAAACTTTTGCCCCACAGGACGTCCCAGGCATGGACCAGGACACACTGCCCCCCCTCTCAGGGAAGGACCTCACATGACCCAAACTGGGCCAGCCAATTCTCCACCACCACCACTCACATTTGCTGACTCGATCTCCATTTCCCTCCCTCCTCTATCACTTTTTTCAGTTGCCCCTCTGATCCTTTATCATTTCTATTATTCTTTTCTTCTATGATTTTGATTTTTCTAGGGCCAGACGGGACACTAGGGATTTAAGTCTGGTTCGTCATTGTTGAAGATGTCACTGTTGTTCTCGTGGCTCAGTGGAAGTTCCTCCTTTCAAAGCCAGCAAGTTCCCTCCCTTTTCTTATTCTGTTGTTCTCCTCTCATTTTTTAACAACTTAAAAGACCTGCCTTTAAATGTTCAGGATGTTTTCAGCCGCACTTGAACAGGTTTTTAAAACCTCAGCGGGGGGAGATAGTTTTACCCTTTTTTTGCCCTTCAAAACTGCAGATTTTTTGGAAAATTTGTAAGCCCGTCTTGATTAAAGATTGAGTGGAACTCTAGATGTGATTGATTTGTCATATCTTCATTTTCTTTTCTTTTACATGAGTGTAATCTTAGTTGTTCAGTATATTTGGGACCATTAAAAGACCTTTGCTGTAGTAAGATCTCTCTCTCCCGCTTGTGCTGGTTCCATGTATCATGTCAACTGTGCTGACCTCTTGTGAAAAACGTTGAAATGCGATATTTGAGATCCTCCTGTCTGCTCGCCTAAACACATCAATGGAGGAACTTGTCTAGTGATTGAGGCTTTTGAAACAGCCTGCGCAAAATTAAAAAATAGATTTTATTTTCCTGAAATGTAACGTTTGCATTTTTACTTGAAAATCCCGCACATTGAGCACTAGAGGGAGCTACAGGGCATCTTCAAGAAATACTGGGTTGAAACATGTTGCTATTTTAATTTTCTTTTTTATCTATTCCTGTGATTATAAAGCTGAATTTTAGTGAGTATTGCTCCTGAGTATGAGGTTTCACTGCTGCAGGTACATTACCGATCTATAATCCTCATTTTTGTGAAATCTTGTTTTATAAACAACGTTAAAAGGAATGCATTTTCCTTACAATACAAAGGAATACAAATATTTCAACCACTCAACAATCAATAAAAGTCACAGGAATACTTAGGATTTTGAAATAAACAGAAAATAAGTCGTAAAATATACTACATATGTATGTCAGCATATATCCTCAAACCCTCGAAGTATGCTCAAACTAACAGCCATTTAAGCAGTTAAAAAAAAAAAAACAACATCCAAATGCCACGATAACAACTATTTGTACTACAGGGGTATATTTATATAGAGTGTACTAGCAACTTCCACCGAAAGTGCTGGGATCTCCATTAACTCAACCAAATGTCATACTCCAAGATGTTTTACTATAATAGTAACAAATGTCACTTCAATGAATTAAAAGTGCCATTAATACCTCAAAGAATGTTATATGTAAACCATAATTTACCACGTGTACTTTAAGTTATATAGAAGGATTATTTGTGGTTTGTTCAGGTTTTCTAACACCTTTACATCTTTCCAGTACAAATCTGAATTGAATTAGGGGTTGTTTGCATCATGAAGCGGTGATGGGATGGTTTAGCATTTCCAAGGATTTCCTCCCAAGTACCTGTTGGACTGGATGGTTGGCTTCATTGCTGCCATACATAGCAGGGATGTTAAGCTGAGAACCATCTTACCAGTGAGAATAAAGTCCTTATTCACTACTGGATTGCATTCCCAGAATAAATGCATATAGGAGATAACTGGACAAGCATGAAAGGATAGGTGACGGCTATCTTCATTGTTCAAACCAACGATGGGCTGAACATGGCAAAACGTCTCCAGAAGCACAGACTAATCAATCAAACTTTACATTTTCTCCATTTACAAACAATCTTCATTTCTCCTGACTGTGAATTAGAGTAGTCTCTCTGTTTCTTTTTTTTTTTTGGAGAAAATTCATTCATGCTTACTAAAATCCATCTTTGTATTACCTTATATACTGCGTTTGTGTGTAGTACTGACTGTTTTTTTAGGTTTAGGGTTAGAATAGTCCCTAGTAAAAACCCCAACGACAAAAGCACAGTCTGTGACAAATTGGATTGTTTTTTTTTGCTAGTGCTGTAATCAGAATCAGAATCGTTTTTATTGCCATGGTCAGTGAAACAAGTTCCAAGGACTAGGAATTTTTTTTGGTGATGGTGCAAAACACGTACTAAATAATAAATAATAAAGTGAAGTATATGTAAGTAAAATAAAAGAAATAGAATACAATATATTTAAAAAAAGAGAAAAAATACTATAAACAATAAAAAACTATACAGATAACTATGCTTTGTACATTGGGACAATGGTGGGGATTGTGCAGATAGTGCAAAGAAAATAGTGCAAATAGCAAGTGTTGTCCATGGGTTTGTGGTCATTTGGTGTTCAAGAGTCTTATGGCGGAGGGGAAAAAGCTGTTCCTGTGTCGGGAGGTTTATAATGGGGTAAAAGGTTTTTAATGGGGTAGATTTTAAGAAAGGAAGGTTTTACCTCTAGTGTTTTCCTTAAATCAAAGACTTATTAATTACGTATCCATAAAGTATCTTTAAGTCTGCCCTGATACCTGTGAACGAGAGGAATTTAGCATCTAGTTCTTAATCGACTCATCTTTGTGAAGATTGTGCTCAGATAAGCATCTGTCAGAGGCCTGGCTCTTTTATGCTTTTTAATTAATAACGGAAACCATGACCAATCAAAGCACTCAAAACTGGCTGAGCTCAGCTCATCCCCATCAGGCGCCTGTCAAACCCTGTAGCTCCTGGCAGATCCTCAAAGCCAATGCCCTGAGCGAGCATCACAGCAAAAGCCCAAGTGTCTCCTGACTCGTGTGTGTGGTGCTCTGTGCGCAATAAAGATGAGTTTTATTTGTCTTAGTGCTTTTCTTTGGGTAGTGCCAGTGCACACTGAGCTGGTTGCAATGCCAGTAGAAATGTTTTGGAGATTTGATGGAAGCCAGAGACAGCATTGTGCTTCTTTTCTGTTTCTATAAATCTGAAAGTATTCACAGCATTCATTTTTCCAATTTGTTCTATACTATGCCCATTATAAAGAATGAAAATGAAGACACCACATACGTATTTGAATTAGCACGAGCTCTGCTTGTATGGAAAACATTGTGAGGCCTTGTGCTTATTGGGCCCTTGCAAAGCACCAAAAGTATTCTGTATTTTGTGCCTTAACACAGTCCTCTCTCTGAGTTACTAACTATAATATAATTAGTATTGAATAATATTTACATTCATTACATACAAAGTGTTTACTTCTTTTAATTTTATTGATTCAAAATGACAAGAAAAAAGCCTGCAAAATAACTGCTTTTGATACATTTTGTTTCTAAATGATATAATTTATATAAAAACATTTCCTTGTTTTCAATTGACCACTGTCCGAAGTCTGTAATAAAAGTGATAATATGTGGCTCTCCACCACTGTTGACCACGGTATGAAAGATTCTCTCGTAAAAGCTTTTTCATAGTCAGGCAGAAAATGGTGAAAGATGCATGAGAGCACCATGGGTGACAATCTTCTGCTTGATCTTACATGCAATTTTGTAAAATGACCTCTTTTAATGAAAGTAGTCATCCAGGAGAGGAAGGTCAATTTTGTTTAGATTTATTTTTTGGGACGTTTGTAATAAAACTCAACAAAATTAATTTACAAATGTCAATTGTGAACGGCAAGCCCTCAAAGTATCTTCTCAGCCAGTCTGGCGTAAATTGGACTTCTCTGGTGTAAATGATTGAAGTAAAACAGTAACAAAAATGCTCTGGAGTAGTTCAAAATTCAACTTTGAGGAAAAAAAAATATATATTTTAAATTTCATACACAATTAGCGTGTTTTCTTCAGAATTACCGGTCACGTGCAGTGTCACTAATCCAGCGGTAGATGGCGACAGTATCCGCACGTGGTGGTTCTTAGGCCAGTCGCCGGAGAGTTTTGTGACGGATTGTATAATCGTTCAGGAGCTGTAAAGTCTCCCAAACAGGAAATCCTCAGCGGCTCTCGTCGAGGTTGTCAAAACAGCCTCACAATGTGCACTTTCATGTGCGCAACTGGACCTTGTCGCCCCAACCAACAATCGCTTGTGTTCACTGCACAAAGTGGCCTCTGTGTCGGCTGGGGCGCCTCCTGATGCCCCGGCGGCCGCCGCGGAGCTGATCGTGCTCTATGTTCAGCATAGCGTGTCTGTTTGTGTGATTAATCACCGTGTAAAACTCCAGCTATCCGTTTCGGTGAGAGCCACGGGCGCCTCTCCGTTTATGCGTCATTGTGTCTCACTTTGACCGGTAGCTGGGAGCAGAGGGCAAAAGTTTGAGCATATGGTTGAGATTAAGGCGCTGAAGAAAACTGACACATGCACATGATTGAGATTTGTTTTATTTTGAGTGTGGCTGATTACTACCCGAATGCGTACTTTAAAAGTGATTGATCTGTGGGAATACTCTCCAAGGCTTTTGCTACTGGATCACACAACACCTGACTTTCTTAATAACAGTGTGGAGCCTTACACAGTTTTGAAAACGCTAAAGATATCTTATTTGTCCTCACTGTTTTGTTAATCTATTTACAAAAATCCAATCTGTCCTCTCCAGAGTCTCAATGTCATTTCAACGAACGTTTACGAGAGATACTTTCCGTGCTGTATTCTTTCTGTCAGAAGACCCAAAATACAATTTGTCATTTTTGCAAACAGGTTTTTTTTCCCTATTATGAACACATTCAAATATCCATGCGTCCAAGAGATGGAATCTGCTCAAAACAGCAAAGGACAAGATGGTGAGTACTGTTGAAATGAAATCAGAACAAATCAGTCTTTTTTTTTTTTACTATCTAAACAACTTTAAACCATACAGTGTTGTTTGAAAGTGGGTTAAATTAATTCAGTCCAGATGTAGGCCATAATATTACAGTTTATTATCATCAACCTGGATTAGTTGTGTTCAAGAAGGAAATCAGGGATGTGGAGTGTTTTTTTTTTTTTTGGTTTTCACAGGAAACTGTTTGACAAAAATGTGGGTAAAAGAGGATTTGTGTGTGGTTATTTCTGCTACGAAAAATTAGGATGAGCGGCTCTTTTACATCCTGCACACGTAATCAAAAAAGCCAGTTTCATTGATTATTCTCTGTATCAAAAATAGATCCAAAACAGGTGTGTGAATCAATTTTTTTTTTTGGTGTCACTCTTTCGTTCAGACGTCTGATGTCCTGTTGGCGTCCATGGTTTTGGATTGAGGTGCGTTATCGCACGAAACTTCAGACTGAAATTTCGGATTGGTGTGTAGAGGCTTTGAGAGTATCAGAGTACTTTTTTCCATGCTAGAGTTCTAAAAAGTTAGCTCCCAACTATACAGACTGGTAACGTCTGTATATGTTTCCCCAGAGTCTCAACTTGTGATCAAAAGGCAAATAGAGAAAGGTCAAAAGTCGTACAAGTTTGTTACCATCAGGTCATCGACTTTTAGTAACATGATTACTTGCCGTTTTTTTGTACTTGGCATGACTCAGCTTTGTGTTGCCACCAACTTCCAGTATTGACTTTGATTAGGCTTGTTTTAAACATGTTTATCATACTGGCTCCTCAAAATTTCACATCCCTGACCATCTAAGTGGTATAGTGTCCAGAGCACTAGACATATACGTACGGTTGTGCACGTAGGGCGATGTGAGTTTAAATCCCAATCCCAATGTCATTTTTCCATCCTCTGAAAAATGGACCTATCTGTTCCAAATATACACAAAATACAAATATATGGCAAAAATACTAAAAAAAGACATGCACATATATGCCATACCAAAACAAAAGAAAGTCAAAACATGCGCACAAAGGAATGAAAGAGTGTTTTTTTATGCGACATGTGGTGGTTTACAACACTCAAACAAAAGGCTTAGTCTAAAAGCCCAATGATATTAGTGAGACGAAGAACTCCTGGAAAGTGCAGAAGCGCAGAAACAATTCTTTCTGGCCAATCAATGAGCTCAACAAATGTACAGTCGGCAATGAAGCAGATTTTGTGTCACGCTTTACTTTCTAATCAAAGCGAAGTAGACAAATGGTAAAACTGAACCAACCGGTCTAATGGAGAACAGTCAAGTTCACTTCTTTTATTAGCAAGACGCTGTTGTTATAGGATAAGTTGTGTCCTGATTGCCTTGCCTTTATTGGTGACCGGTCGTAGAATTTGAACACCCCATACACACTGTCATTTTATGAGCGTGAAAAAGTTTTTCTGTTTGTGGTGGGGCTTGGTGATATGTCAGTGGTCGACTGAAACAGTCTCTAGTGGTAGCAAGCAATTAGAGAAAGTTTTTATTGAATTCACAGAACTGTTAAAGTGTGGACTTGTGGACATAGGTTCACAAAGCTATGTGGGATCATCTACCTTGTTAAATTTACCCTGTTCAATGTTATCTGAATGGAGTTCTGGGTGTTTTCTCGCTCAATCACTGAAGTTTGAGCAGACAAAACACACGTTTGGACCCTTGGCTGCACTGCAGTTCATTTTCAAATATAAATGTATCCTGCAGTTCTTGTTAGATTGTAAATGTAACTTGTACAGCTGTGAATTGATGCTATTCTTGGCTGCGCTGTTGGTTTTTTTTTTTTCATGTTAAAACATCACCATTAAACTTTTACAGACTGCACCATTAATATATTTCAATTGGGTTCTTTACAACTTCCTCTGAAGTCTGGATGCTTTGGCTTTGTGGTTAAAATGTTTAAAATATACTCAAATTCAACATTAGGAAGCATATAGTATATCATTTTTCAATGGCAAACTTATTGACCATAGGCTAACTGTATTAATTGTAACATTTTATTTGAACAAATATTTGTTTTTCCAGTTGAAAATAACTAAGTTTCAAAAAGCTCCATAAATGGATTCATTTATTCATCTTTAGAACTATAATAAGTCTAATTAAGTTATTTGCGTTGTGCTATATGACATTATTTTGTTTGGTTATGTTTGTATGATGTTGTTTTTGTCTCATTTTTGTTAAGTTTTCTTATTTATGTTTTGGAAAATGTGTAGACTTTTTTGAGTTTCATTATGTCGGTAAAGTTTGTGTTTCGTTGTGTGCATTTTAGAACATTGTGGAACATAGATATGTTATATTACTGTTGGGCAGCACTGGGTTTTGCATTTAATTAAGCTATGTAACTTTGTTACCTTTGTGTTTAGACACTATATATTGTCTATATATAATATATAAGTCTTTATACTATGTTATGGCTGCATTGCCTTACTTTACATGAATCTTTTCATTATTAATCATTACATTCTGTTGAAAATGCCATGTTTATGTTGCATATTATGTTGTAAGTTGTATCTTTTGGGTTATTTTTTTACATGTACGCTTATATTTATGGTTGCATTTCATTGCCCTATGATAGGCAACAGCATTGCTGTGTATCATTACGTTGCGTTACTATTATGTTACATAAAGTTTTTGTCATGTTATGTAATTCCCCAACAAACATAAATCACTGCTTCTGAAAAGGAACTCCGGGGGTCCAATTATTACCCAGTAATCAAAAACCTTATTTTTGTCTCCGGTGGTCACAGTGTGAAAAGTCATCCATGTTGTCGTTTCACACTTTCTAGGATTGCTGGGCAAGAGATAAGAGAAGCATGTCCGGCTGAGCTGTCTTTCTCTCTGCTGTTAACAGCCTGGGGTCTCTCTTCAGCTGGGCAGCAGATAAAAGATGTGTCAAACTCTGCTGCTGTTTAGTCCTCTAATACTCCATTTCATGCTCTTTCTCTCTCCGCTTGAAACTATTTCAGGCTTGAAAGTGCCTGGATTATCTAGTGACAATTCCCAGAGCTGCATTCTCTCATTAGCACATGTGGCAAGCCATCACATGAAACACTTGGACATCTGAGGCCACAGTCGGCATGTCAGACACCTTATTCCCCCAGCAGAGGTGTCAGGGGCCGCATGTCTGATTTACACTCACAGGAACATATTAACACACATTCCTTCCTGTAGCTTGCGGAAAAAAACTTTAGTGAATTACATAAAATAACTGTCGATTTTACTTAAAGACTGGACGGAATGTCATTAACATCTGGTACGGAGCTATTAAATGTGTTTTTGCAGGCTGCTGTGCTGTGTGTATAACCACCACATGTCTATTCTTTCTTTTTTCCTCTGCTCATTTAAGAGCTCCTTGGAGTGCAACATAAAAACAGAAGCATGAGAGAGCTGTGTTGCTTTCGATGATCTCGTATCTGTCTCGTGATCCCCAACACACAAAAACACCTTTATACAAAGATGAACTGGGTCCTCGCATTAATCTAACCAGTCGTATGTAGGAATATTTCTTTTGATTGGCTTTTCTGAAATAAACAGAGAAAAATGTAAATTTATCTATACAAAATTTCATTTTATGATGCATTTTTTTAAAAGAAAATTGCTATTGATATTGAAAAACATTTTGAAATGTTATGTTCTTGATGCCTTAACATTTTAACATTAATTTTTGCAGATAAAAACAATACCTGGAATCCAAAATCGAGGCAGAGTTGGCAGAGTTCCAGGTACCTCAACATTCACAACATTACAACAAGGGGGTGGGGGTGTATTTGTGATGTCACCAATAGACTTCAGAGATGTCTTAAAGCTAAAATTACGCATTTTCTTTTAAAGTGCATATCTAAATTAAAAGTTATTTTCTTTTTTAACTTTTTTTTTTCTTTTTGCCATTTTGTTAGCTTGTTAAATCCAATTTCCTCCTAGACCGTTTGAGCTACAGCCACCAAACAGTGCCAAGATATCCAAAATTGTCTGACTTTGGTTCCTATATCTTTTAGGAGTGGTACAGCTAAAGGAATCAGGAATGCTGGGTTATTTTCCATTGACTTAACATGGGTTCAAACATTTTTTTTAAACTGTAAATCAAACTGAGAACCTCTAAGAAACTGCAAACAGATCACAATAGTGGAGGTCATCAGTCTGTGCAAGGACATACCAACCACTGTGCAAAAGTATTTGGAAAAAAAAGGGAAACAACAACAAAAATATCTTTAAGATATTTGTATCAAACATTATAGAGAAATGGGGCTTTGTTAATCATAATAACCTATTTAAAAATGGTATTACATCAGTGAGAGCTCCCTAGCAACCAAACTTTACCCTACAACCAATTTTTCTAAAATCTATCTCAGCTTTGGTAAATGATAGTCCTGTAGGTTTGTTTATGTAACCTTTGGAAACAAAGGGAACATTATATTACGTCACTGATTCAAATAATTTGGTATTTCACTCTCAGTTAACGACAACCATAGAGACATGTGCTTTAAATCACTCAATGCCAATGTCACACCATGACAATTTTTTCGAAGTAGGGTGTTGTATTGACCTCATTTTCCAGGCACAAATTTGTGTGCCACTGATTGGCCAAAATAACCCTGTATTTGGTATTGCACTGCAGTCTAACTCTTGCATGCTCTACATCACACCAATGGGTGCTTTGATGTGGACAGAGGTGTATTAAATATTTTTATTTATGACAAAAGTTTCAGACTGGTGGTTACGGGCTAGTTTATGCAATTTAAGTTGCGACACCCATCAATTTTATTGGAAGAAAATCTGATCGAAATGTATCACAAATATGATTTAAAAAAATAAGATAGAAGGGTCAAAAGTGTAATTAAAAAAAAATTTCACATGCCATTTGACAAAATATGCTGAATATTTCCTAGCCCCAACCCCCAGGTCACATGACATTTCATTTTACATGCTTCTCTAATGCAGCTTGGGCATATATACAGTTTTATAAACCTCTAGTGGCTTTAACTGTTCCAAAGAAACTTCGGAACATTTAAAAAGAATTACTTTCCAACATTAATAAAGGTAGAATCAGTTAGAAACTCCCACAGAAACATCTTCTATTCTCAAGAATAGTTTTGGTTCCATGTTCTGCCTCATACTCATTGTTCTTATTTGGATTTTTGAAACTTGTACACACAATGTGGTTTTCCGTCTGTTTGGGTTTAAACACTAGGAACAAACTTTGGACTTCTCTGTTCCAGAGAGAGGCAACAAAGAAGACATTTTTATGTTATTGTGAAAAAGTACAATGGTTTGTGCAACTCTCTTACTTCTGCATATTGATAAATTCTAAGACTTCCTTAAAGAAACGTTCCTTCGGAAACATGGTTAGAGTGTTTGGATTTATGTATCGAGGGGAGAACAGAGTCATCTCTGTTAAAGTACATCAGGGGCGGTGAGATCTCTCTCCTGCTGTCCATAAAGCCCAGCACTCTGATTGTAAAATGGCCTTTCACAAGATGACACAGGAAGCACTCCCTAGATGAGGCTCAACCATTCCCTACCGACCACAAATCACCACGCACCGGTTAGACCAACCCACTATCTCGCTTATAACCAGTAGAGTTAACAGCTGGTTTTGAGTTCAGATCCACTGTAATATATTCACAGGTTGTATGGCTGGTTGGAGATCAGTGATTTGTTGAAATGTGATTGTCTACTGTCTCCGCCGGTGGTCACGGGCGAACAGGTCAACCAACTCTCTGAGGAAGGAACCGCTGACAATTAGATCCATTGTGCAGCTCTGGTTCACATGGATCACTCTGGCGGGGCTTCACATGCTAATCTAAAACATATTTCATCATGGATGGCTCTATGACCTACGCTGCACGGGGAGACCTTTCCATGGCCTGCTTACCTCCCTCTGTGAAAATGACTATTTCTTCTTATTATTATGGTATTATTGCTTGGTGGACATCCTTTGAATCTAGATAAAAAGTTATAAGGAACAGGTCTAACAGGTCGTTGTATCTGGGATATTTGGAATATTAAGGATATTGATACTGAACTTGATGCAGGCATTTGAGTCTTGGATATTAATACTGAAAATGCAATTTAACGCCTCCTCACAGTAATTTATCAAACCACTGGAAAAGGCGTGGCTTGTATTGAATTTTGGTATTGTTTCGAGGGGAGATTATAATTATTTCCTCTGTTTTTAAGCTAAAAAAGTAATTAGCTACCCTTTCACAAGTATCTGCTTGATTTTAAGATCTGAGGAATAGTCCATTTATTGGATTTATCCAAACTCACCTTGGTTTTTCCCTGGGGGTAAGTGGTTGCTGGTGTTGTGGGACATCTCTGTGCCCTTTTGGAACAGGAATGCCATTGACCACAAAAGCTTATTTTGGCCAGAATATCAATGAAGTCTAGTGGAATCCGGTGTTAGGTCAGGGTTGAACTAAAAAAAAAAGAAAATGAAATTGTGGTTTGAGGTCAGAGGTGACTGTGAGGTCACATGCCCTCTGCACACTCATGTGTGAAGTTTCAAGAGTCAAGTTTAGTTGCGTGTGTCCTCTTCTGTTTCTTGTGCGTGAGTTTAAACCATTCTAACTTGAAAGATGCACTTTTACAGCCGTTAACAATGTGTGAAAGCCTTTCAGTTGTCACAACCTCACTCTTTTGAGGTAGAGGCACCTGCTATGTTGTATAGTTGGTGCCGGCAGATTTAAATTTGTTGGGTTGCATCTCCTAGACCGTTATAGCCACCAAACATTACCAAGCCATCCAAACTGGTACTTTTCAGACTGGTACCACAAAAGGAATTCTGGTAAAGCACAGAGAATGCTTGAAAATTGTCCAAAACTTTGTAAAAAAAAATAAAAATAAAAAGTTTATATATATATATTAGCTAACTCTGGTAATATATCTATTAGCTAAGCTAACGCTGTCCTCGCTTTGTTAAACAATTAAGACATGGGGGTTTGTTTATGTAACTTTTAGAGGCAAAGTCAAACTTGTATGTCACTGACTGCCCCATAACAACCAGACTGTTTATCTTAGCAACCAGCTTATGAAAATCATAAAAATTGTGGGTAAAATTCAGGGAATATGTAGGACTTTAATCAAGTGATCAACCAATTTTACAGAACAGGTGCTAACAATCATCAAGTCACATTTAGTTGGTAACTCAGTCATGAACTGGAATAGCAACAGCTTTGTCGGAGGCTTAAATTGTTGCCTTTTTGTTAACCGTTTTACAAATGTATCATAGATATACTGTGTCTTAAAAATAAGGTCAAAATAGGAAGGAAATAGAAAAATCTGAATATTGTTGTTAAAATTCGATTCACTCTGAAACAATTGGCTATCTCAAGGTCACACAAACATAAATTCTGCTGATTGAAATAATATTGGCACAGACTTGACACAGAGCCAAGCATTTCACCTCAATTTCAGAGATCAGAGATTCAGAGCCTGAAGCAGGTGGTCTCTAGTAGTCAGACAGATGTCCTCTGGTTTGTAGAGGTCATAGTGAACAGACTGCGATCCCACCACCACCCTGCTGCTGAGACGGTGAAATTTTACCGCAGTCTCTATCCTCATCGATCGGCCACACTTCAGCAGATATTAGGTTGCACTCGTGCAACAGCATGCTCTAATGAAATCAATCTGCTGGGGAAATGCCTCGATCACGTACCGGAGACAGGAAGAGGATTTATAAAGCTGTCACCGCTCCGTTAACGTCCATCAGTACAGGCTTTTCCTTCTCAAATTATTTTTCTCAGCACTTTCACAATCCAAGTAGAAATTATAAACATCCAAAACGTACGGACCGTTATTACACAAACATGATTGTTCTACAAATGTAAACAATTTAGAACAAGTTTCCATTGGAAGCACAGTGTTTAGATCTAAGGTCATACTCACGTGAGTCTCATTTAAGAGCAGTAGTCAATTCTTCATTGCTTCGTCCAAGAGAAGTCAGGAACATGTCCTACGAGGTTTGAGTCAAAAGTTCAAAATTTGTCTAAATAAGGCATTTATACTAAAAGGGAATCAGTTATTTTTCTGAATCCTTTAAAAGGGTGCCACTCTTTCTCCAGCAGAACTGGAGAACCCATTACATGTTGGTCTGATATTAATTTCATTAGTTAGATTGGTGATGCAAGGCATATTTGGTGAGCATCGAATGCGTACCAAGCAGGCTGGGCAGGTAGGGGCTCTAGAATCAGGAAGAGAGCTGAGCCCAATTTTTAAATGCAATATTTTAGAACAGGTTACTTCCTCCTCAACCATCTTTCATAGTTGAAAAATGAAACCTGGATGGCTAAAGTTTGTGCTATGCTGGCTTGTAAAACGTGTCTAAAAGTAAGCTGTCATAGAAATAGCCTTTCACCCATTTTCACCTCCTCCTCCCCAAACATAAGCTATAGAATATTATCATTTAACAATAACTTCTAATAATCAGACAATAATTAAAAAAAAAGATTAATAAGGCTAAATATAATGATTTAAAATTTCAACAGGAGTATAAGGCAATGTTCACCATACAAATATAAACCAAACCCCATGTTGCTGTGATAGTGATATGCCAAATTGGTTGCTATGGTAAATGGTCAAGTTGCTATGGAGGTGTCTGTGGCATTATATAATGTTGTATTTGCAATTATAAGCTATTTAAACTTTTTTTTTATTTGCCAAATAAATCATTTATCTTTATCATTTGCCAAAGCTGAAATAGAGTTCAGAAAAATTGGTTACTAAGCTAAACGGTTTGGTTGCTAGGTTAATTAACATAAACGAACCCCCACTCTCTATGATGTTTCATCTTGAAGCCTTTTCCTTTTTATATTCAATGCCCATTATAAGTCAATGGTCAATCATAGAGTGTTTCTATGATGTTCTCAGTTTGAGTTACAGTTTTACAAAGTGTCACCCAATGTTCTGGGAAATTTTCAGCAATTTCCCAGAATTCCTGTGGTGATACCTGTCTGAAAAGATATAGCAACCCAACTAAGATCAGTTTGGATAGCTTAGCTATAGGTTATGACCCTTTTTTAGGCTTTATCTGCAAACATGGCTTTAGAGTTTGGGTTATGTCGCCACCTGTTGGGCTGGAATGCTTTTTTATTACTCCTTATAAAAGTATATTGATCTGCGTGTGGACAGAACCTAAAGTTTTTATTCCCAAGCGTATATGTGCTTGAATGCTCCATGAATGAAACCCATTATGTTTTAGGCTCTTAAAGTTGCAGACTGCGTCTCCTACCCCTTAAAGAACATTGGTTTTCAATTTTGAACACAAGCAATGGCTGTTTTAGCCCATAGCACAGCTCAGTGACACACAATCTCTGCTCAAGACAGAGTAATAAATATCCCTTCAGCCAGATAAAGGGAGAGTGTGTTTGAGATGATTACCCTCAGATGTGCCATATGTGTGAGTTTACCCACAGTACACGCCGAGCCCGGAGGATGAAGGCACTAGAACCTCCTCACACTTGTTCTTTTCATCCCTTTATTCTCGGAGGAAGAGAGGCACATGTATATTTTGGGGGGGCTCAGAGTGGTGTGTTTTCTCTCAGTAGGGATAATGCTAGCCATTAATCATCGTGTCTTGTGCTTAAACAGCCTCCTGCTTGAAATGTCACTGGGATCTGGTGCGTCCACTAGCCGCTACCGTTCATCTGCTCCGTTAGCTGTTCACTAAGGCCTCCTGTAGTTTCACACACCTGGAGCTGAGCCAGCCGACCGGGATATTTTTAATTCCGCTTCCTCTTTACCTCAATGCTCAGGAATGCTCTCCCACCTACCCAGCGTCTGCTCGCCATTACTTTTATTTGAAATTCAGATCTATATTTGCTCATCAGAAACACATGCTACTCAGGGAAAACGCTTACATGAGGGCTCACAATGAGGAACATCTTGGAGGCCATAACTTAAGCTCCCTGTTAAATTGCCAAAACCCATGCGAATAAGCTTTTCTGTGTTACAGGAACAGAGGAAATACCATCCTATTATCCAGGGTTTTGATCTTGATGTCTATACCTGACCTTGAAGACATTTAGAGATGACACAGTGCAGGTCAGCATCAGTCAAGCTTTCATTTTCTCACATTTACAGTGAGTCTGGTGTATTGCTTTAAACATGATTTGTTGTTTTTTTTTTTGTTGCAGGAATCTGCGCTTTAAATAAAAACTTTCGCAAGATTCATGTTATTGTTCCAGTGGGGAGTTCCTCACATCATAAAGACACCCCAGAGAAACAAGATTTTGAGGAACTGAAACACGCTTTTGAGGTAACAGGTCATTTACACAGCAAACACTCTTTGGGGCAGATGAATGGTTGAACGAAAGAGTAAACACTGGGCATAAGGGCTGCAGGCTCTTGGCTATCTCCTTTGTTTGAGACGGATTTTAATCAGAATAAATTCAACATCTCAACGGTTTTCCTCCTGGACCCCATT
The DNA here is from genome assembly GCA_007224835.1 of Danionella cerebrum. Classification (NCBI taxonomy): domain Eukaryota; kingdom Metazoa; phylum Chordata; class Actinopteri; order Cypriniformes; family Danionidae; genus Danionella; species Danionella cerebrum. The sequence goes on from SRMA01023950.1 coordinate 398,849, forward strand.
TCGGTAAGTTCGGGGGATGTTGGTGATCAAAAGCTCTGAAAAACTGTTCCAGGGAAGGCTATTTCCACAGGTTTAGACCCAGAGGGAGGAAGAAAGGTTTCCCTTTATTTCTTTCTGTGGGCTCTTGAGGGGAGACCCTGGAGTTTTTCTTTTTTATTTTTTTGGTAACGCTACATTCCTTTGCAGTCACGAGAATTGGGGTGGTCCTTTGTATGTGTCTGTGTATGTCTTCATCCTTTTTTTTTTGTCAAAGTGCCAAATGAAACATTTTCAAAGTTCATTTACTGGACTATGGGCTTTTGGGGGACTGGAAATGATAATCTTGAAATATCTACAATTTCAAAGTGGAGCTTTGTGAAGAAATTTGAATTTACAAAATCTCAAAGTGCCCTACGCGAAGCTGCCCCAACCCCTTAAAGGGGAACATCAGATACCCCTTTTCTCTTTTTATGAAATTTTTGTAACAAACATCATTCCAAAACGTTTGTTCTTAACAAGTTTCTTTACAAGTTCCCATGTTTATTTATACAGCACATTTCATCCACATGCGTAAAAGTGCTTTACATAGAATTAAGAACACATGCCCAGAGAGAAAACTGGACATAAAATTAAAATTCAATAAAAAAAGATATATAAAAATAAATTTCTTAATCAAGAACAAGTATTGCAAGTTCAACCCTTAACTCTTCAACCTCTAATAGATGACATTTAAAACTGTTTTTTTGTGGCAATTCTTTATATAATTTTTAGTACATTACATTACAAAAAAAATACAGTTCTGAGTAATACATTTTGTCAACTGCACCCCACCCCCCAAAAAAGCAAAGACAAGGTTAAAACTATGCGAAAAACAAAACAGGTGAATCTTTTACATTGTTCCATTCTGTTTTGTTTTGTGCCTGCATTATATGGCACTGATGGCACCAAGTCAGGGTGAAAAAAAATAAACGAAATGATTTTCTCACATTGTGATTCGAATTTCTTTGCAAATGTCATAAACTCTTGTTTGTTTAAAATATTAAAGCTATTAACCTTTTTGAAAACCACACATTATATTTGAAATAAAAGTTGAACAATAGCTTACAGAAGTCCCAAATAATTGTGTAATGGAAAATGAATTTGATAAACAAATACACTCACTTGTTTTGGAGCTGAGACTGGATCATAAACATCCAGAAGATAAATCTGTGTATCGACAGGGGCAGTGCTTTTCCTTTTTAAATTAAATGTGTCCACTGTTTCACCAACATATGAGCACAGTTATCAATATCATACTAAAGATTTCCGAAGATATCACTTCTCATGTGCTAAATGATGGTGGATTACCGTTTAACAATACTGGCAAAGACTGACACAACACTCAATGTTGATCTGAAACTGAATTTGCACATCTGATCATTGTTAAAAGGCATTACAAACTTTTGGTGGTTTTTGTAGTCACCCAGAAACGTAATCTTAATTTGAGATCCCTTGTAAGGTAAGGTAACTCGCGGTAAACCATCCTCTGACAAATAGTGGCTGTTGGACCCTCATACCACTTTGACAGAGCTCTTTTTATCTGATGGTTTGAGCAGAATAATGCACATTAGTGACCTGCTGGAGGTCATTTTGTAGGGCTCTGGCAATGCTCCCCCTTGCATAGAAAAGCAAGAGTGGTCCTGCTGATGGGTTGTTCTCACAACTGTGGCCCCCTTACCGCCTCCAGATGTACAGGCTTGTCTCCTGCTATTTCATCCATGCTCTTGATGCTGTGCTGGGAGAAAAAGCAAACCTTTGTGCCACAGTGTGAGAAACCTATATTTATATCATTTTTTTTATATATATATTTTTTGTTTATTTATTCTCAATAAAAGCTTACTCCTGTTTTCTATTGCGATGTATTGTTATAGATATTGAAAATATAGATACCCTCTATATTCATGAGATACCCTTGTCTCGATTCGAAGCAGACAAATGGAGATTTTCCTGGACGAAAGGATTAGAGGAACTAAATAACAATTTTAAAAAATGATAGTTGATTAGCAATCCATCTTGGAATCATTTTAAATGGAGTGTATTTTAGTGTGTCTTCCATTAGCTGGAACTGAGGCAGTGATGAGCATTGCTTTACAGTAATGAGATTGGTAATATGTAACTGATATGCATGGCTTCTTGACTTAAGTAGACTCTTGTTTGTCAGCTCTCTGCATTAATTGGTAAAGCTTTAACAAAATGCCCACTGCTTCCCGTTTTACATATGTACTCTTTATTTAAATTGGCCCTGTCACATGCAGATAAGCGGCTGTATTGTTGTGCGAGTGTTGGCGGATTTGGCTCTCGTGCTCCGGCAGATGAGAGTTTCCGTCCTCTGACTGAACAAAAACAAAATGTGTTAAGCAAGGGGAGGAGGAAACTGCCAATTAGAACCTGGAGGCTAGCCGTGCTGCAGGCTGCTGATTGGCTAATTGGGTGTCTGAACAGGGAGCTCTTTTCACAAACAGATCTCATTAATAGACGTTCACATTGCGCTGCCTGTTTTTGTGAGGCTTGATGTATGGATGGTTAGTTGTTTGTTTCTCTTGATGCTTTCTTTAACTTTGCATTCTTTTCTTGTGAAACACGGGAGCAATGTTCTGTGATGTTAATGGCACAATGCCATTTCTGTTGGTTTGGCACTTGGTAATTAACTGGTTTTTAATCATTTTAACTGAAATAAAAAAATCTTTTTGATTCCTGATTGTGTGAAAAGCTAATACAAACTGTTACAAATATAATTTGTGAACGATAGAAGCCTACAGCGTATAATACTGACCATCATTTCAGGAGTTTTGGTTCCATATATACACTATGGTTCCAAAGTTTGGGGTCACCCAGACAATTTTGTGTTTTCCGCAAAAATTCTTACTTTTATTTACCACATGAGTTCTAAAGTTAGTAGAAATGTAGTCAAGGTTAGAAATAACATTTATTTGAATTGTCTTTTTCAAAGAATCATCTTTTTGCGGCGATTTACAGCACTGCAGACGTTTGGCGTTCTAGCTAATATTTTTTTGAGGTAATCTGGAGAAATTTCATCCCACGCATCTAGAAGCACCTCCCACGTGTTGGATTGGCTGGAAGGGCTCAAGCTGTTCCCGTAACAGCTCAATGGGTTTAGATCTGGTGACTCCATTACAGATAGAAGACCAGCTGCTGCTTCTTCTCTGTAAAGTTCTTGCACAGTTTGGAGGTGTGCTTTGGGTCATTGTCCTGTTGTAGGGTTATATTAGCTCCAATCAAGTGCTGTCCACAAGGGATGGCATGCCTTTGCGAAATGGAGTGATAGCCTTCTTTATTCACAATCCCTTTTACCTTGAACAAATCGCTTACCTTGCCAGCACCAAAGCAACCCCAGACCATCACATTACCCCCACTTTGCATGACAGAGGTGGTCAGGCAGCATTCCAGCATCTTTTGAGTTGTTTTGCACCTCACAAATGTTCTTTACAAACACCTCAAACCTCAATTTAGCCACCAATAACACTTTTTTTTCAATCTTCCTCTGTCTATATATGCATTGCAGTACATCTATATGTCACATAAATATAAATACCATGTAATTACTATCATAGATTGACAAAACTTTTTTCTTATCAATTCTATATACTCGCCCTCTTTTGTAATTTGTCATTATGTAATGAAATGATGAACCAATGCAGATCTCTGCAGGTGGATTGTGATTATGGGATTGACAGGTTGGTTTAGGTCAGTAATATTGAAAAGTTATGTAAGCTTTCTGATGACATCACTTAAAAGCTGATGGGGATGATGGTGTCAGCATGCACTCACTCACTCACTCACTCACTCACTCACTCACTCACTCACTCACTCACCACAGATATGCATAATTCAAATGCACACCATTTTTATTCTGATACATTTTTAATGTTATCCTCAGTGATGTGCTGGAGAGTGATTCACTAGCTGTGATTGAACCTTTTCAGTTTCCTTGGGTGCATTTGAAATGAGCCGCTTATACAAAAGATAGTCATAATTTTCCATAGAGTAGAATAAAAATTCATGTTTTTTGCAGCATAATGAAAGCTAGGACTGTAACGAATGTGTAATCCTAACAATGCACACTTCCTGAGCAAATGAGCTGGAATCAGTTACAACAGAATGCTTTGGTGTTTAGTATTCAGTGAGTGAAGTCAGATTCCGCCTGAAACAAACAGCTGAGCTTGGGAATTTCAAGGACGTACAGGACTTTTGTGGAGACATTAGAGATTTTAGAGCAAATTCATACCAATCATGATGTATTTGTTGATGTTGCCACTTCTCATTGTTTCATGGAGACAAACGTTTTTATCTGCAGATATCTTTAGAAATACAAGTTAGCCATTTCTCTCAAATCTGTGCTTTGCATCATCATGACAAAAATGAAGCTGGACAGAGAAGAACCAAAAGTACCACCATTGAGGGATTGGTGAATAGAGTGGTACTGGATTTTAAAAAGAGTGCCTGCAAAGGATTTCACTTGAGATCTGATGGCTTTTGACAATGGTGAGCCCCCTCCCCCTTTCCAGATGCCTCTCCCCCGAGGGGGATCTTGGGGGCCCACGGCACTCCGCTCCTGGGAACTACTGAGGGTGGTTGGCCCCCTGCCTCACTCACCTACCACACTGGCCTGAACAGAACACCGAGGCGAGCAGGTGACCTTAGGGCCTCATAATAAGCAACAGCAGCCCTGGAGCTGGACCACTGAAGAGATTTAGCAACAATGATTGTGTAATGATATGGAATGTCAATAGAGCCCGAGCTGGACTACCAAACACCAGGTCCACGAGGGGGAAAACCTGTCCAAACTCATTAGGGTTCTTACTTGAATCTACACTCTCAAATGGCTCAAGAAACTCAGCTGGACGTCTTATCATGTACAGAACACAAATTATACCAAGCAGTATCCCAGACACATCTCCAAACTGGAGCAGTTCACCGCGATTGTTCTGGACATGGTTCGCCCCTCCCGTGCTAATTCTTGTACCCCGTTACTCTGCTCACCCGTCACTGGCTATTCACTTGAACCCGAAACATTTCCATGGGCACAAAAGCTTCAAACATGGCCATGACAAAGAAAAGGATTTTGTGTTTCTATTCTTTTCCTCTTCTCTGTTTTCTTCCTTCAAGACATTGTGTTGTCTAATTGGTTGTGCTTGGTAATTTTTGTTTCTTGTCTTCTCCCATACTGAGTGATTGTGTGGGGACGGACGTTTGCTTTGACTGGTTCGGACAGGATCAGCCTCCCTCCTGCACACTGGGAGCCATCTACCTTTGTTAGGTAGGCAGGGTTCGGTTCGGGCTCCGTGTGTGGCAGAGTCTTGTGAGGAAGTCGTGGGAATGCTGAGGAAACATGGCTCCTGAATGACTGAGACGATCCCTCAATGAATTCATATCTGCGTTCTTGCTGGTGATTAATGATCCCTGGTGCTTTGGAGCCGAATCCATTGAAAAGCTCAGCAGTGAGCCTCTACTGTACATTCTCTTTGTTCGTGAAACTGTGTGTGTCCCAGCATACTTTTTTTGGGGTGAGCTCCATACTGTAGAGCTAGCTGAAAGAGCCTCAAGGTTAACTGTCTTTCGGGAGAGGGAAAAAGCAGGAGATGCCGAACGATTGAGGCTTTGTCTGTACACAAGAGGAGATGTGTGTATGTGTGTCTGAATTCATGCGCGTGTGTTAGAGATGGAGAGAGAGTGAGTGAAAAAAGGAAAAGGGGGTTCAGCGGGTTTGTTACCTGCAGTCAGACAGAAGCTCATCGCAGCCAATCCAGTGGCGGCTCTTTATTCTTCAGCCTGGTTGTGTAATAGACTTTGCTGCTAGAGCTCAGGTTCTTTGTTCACTGCACCTGTGATTCTGCATCCTTTGTTAAACACATTACTGCCTATAAAACATCAACATTAATTCCCATTTTTATATGATGAAAAATTATGTTTCATCTAAATTTGCATTTATTCATTAAATTCTTTCCATAACATCTATTCTATACAGTTTGTTCACCAGATACTCTCTTTGTTTAAGGACATTTGTTATTGTGACCATTTCCACCGTTATATAATAACTACATTCTTTATATTATGTATTTATTTTATAATTTATGATAAGTTATAGTCATATAAAAATAAAATACTAAGTGATCTTTCTGTGGATTTAGGGGCTTAGTATTAGGGGTGTAACAATATATCTTGCACAATGTATCGCTATACAAAAGAGTCACAATACGTATCGTGGAGCTGCTGGGAGTATCGTTTAGTAACTGTAATGTATTTGCTTCTTGGAAAGATTGTGATTCTAGTCACTTCTGAAACTTCTTTATCTTGTCTTCTTGTTTCATGTAAAATTTACTAGGAGACAATTATCCTTTACTCACAATTTAAAGGAGCAAAATTACAAAATTAACTCTCTCCATCACTTACAGTAAAAAAGATGACTTAATTCAAACACTAACACTGCCCCTAGTGGATGGACGATATCAAACGCTCTCATACAAATTAAATTAGACCTTAGCCTTCTTAGCTTTGTGGTCACAAAACTTTTTACATTTTTTCTTTATAGAAATAGTTTTAATATTTTATTTAAAATAGTGTTGTAAAATACTGTGATGCATATTGGACACAATATCGAGGTATGTATTGTATCGTGAGCAGAGTGTATTATTACGTTCTAGTTATTCTTTGACGTAAATTGAGTGAATATAATAGAGGAAAATGCAGGGCTGGAAGAAGAATCTCGCAAGCAAATCTTCTTTGTTCACCAGCGATATATTTTTACAGCACCTGCTTTTCATCTTTTTAACATGCTTCTATTGTGGCTTTCTTTGCGTTCCTTTCGCTTTATTCCTAGAGAACAAACAAGCAGGGCTCATCAAAATGACTGGCAAAACACTGAACATGTGTTTAATGACTGGGCACTGCCTTGATTTTTATGTTTTATATATTTTTTTAAATTTATTTGAAAACTACACTGTTTAAAAAAAAAACAAAAAAAGACAACACTTTGAATATTGGCGTAGTGGACTATGCGCTGGACATATATCTGTGGTTGTGGCAGATAACACGCGCCGGATATTCTACACTAACGTATGAAATTTGATGCCTCAAGTCGAGTGTTAATTTAACTCTCACAGAGTGCAATGGGTTTGCAGAGATCAACACTCATAGTGTTACACATTTAAATGAGAGAATGTAATCTGTTTGAGTTTTTTTTCTGAATTTCATGTCGACTCACACCCAAATTCAACTCTCCAATTTTATTTATTTTTAGCAATTTAGACATTGCTAATGATATTTTGATAAATATTGTGTTACATCCATTTGTTAATGCGGATGCAAACTGGTCACCAGTCTTTGTTTCATCAAGCCGTTGTTTGTAACATGAGAGGACCGTCTGAGTGCTGCATTGCAAAATCAATATATATTTATGTAGCATGAGCTGAGTGCATTCATAAATGTGAAAGCATATGAAGAAATCCAGACAGTGCCCGTTTCTTGTGTCCCTGTTAAGGTCTGTGGTACCTCTCTCTCTCTCTCTCTCTCTCTCTCTCTTGCATAATGGCAGTGGGAGTGAGTGAGCGAGCACGTGCTGGTTATATGTAGTGAACGCAATGATCTCACTGTACGACTCGTTGCTGAAAAGCATCCAGGATTTCATCATCCCACTTTCCCTGCTTTCTTTCTCTCCTGGACCCCATAGGACTTGCAATTCCCCTGTCTACCTCAGAGGGGTGCCACAGACCTGTGCTCAAACCAGAGCAATACACATAGTTTAACAAGCCGAAGGTGCCAGTGTATCGATTTACAGTGATTTTTATTCTCCTTTCCCCAGTCACAATTACATCAAACAGAAGTTCTTTGATTGGAGCGATTGCTAAATAGACTCTGGGGAGTGCTCTTTGTTATTATTTTTTAAAGCAACTCTTATTGTAATGGATTAATGCATAATATGATAACATGTTTAGTTCAATGTTATGATAAAAATGGTTAAAGAGAAAGAGTACATTGGTTTAAAAGGGAAAGACAGAAAGGTAGTGGGATTTGGTACAGTTTTGGTGTGTTGAGAGACTGCTGGAGGTTACAAACAGGGGATGACAGAGAGAAAGAGGTGGTTATAGTTAGCATGCATTGTTTGAAGCAGAATACATCCATCTTGTCTTGTGTCTGCAGGGTTATGGGATCTAGAGTGAGAATCTCTGCACAAAAAATGTACGCGTGTGTGGGTGTGGGTGAGCATTTGTGCGTGGGTGTCTGTGCACGCTTTGTTTCAAGGTCATTCTGCTCCCCATTCAGCCTGAAGGGTGAATTATGTAACCCAGATATTAATGGCTTCAGTGGATCTCTCCTCTAGTTTCTGGGTTTCTGGGAGAATGCCTCTATAAGACACTTCTGTTTACAATTAAATATATAGAATGACCTCAAAAAATGTAAGGCTGGGACTTTATTCATTTTATTGGGATACACATTTAAAAATTAATAACCTAGCTTAAATTCAAGGAAATGTGTAACGAAAATAAAATCACCAATCTTAGAACAAATAAAAAAATTTTTTTTTTGCTTAAATTGAGACTCATCAGACAAAGAATTTTTTTTCCAATGTTCTAATTTCCAATTTTAGTGAGTGTGTAAAAATTGTTGCAGCAATTTCCTGTTCGTAGCTGACAGGAGTGGAACCCGATGTGGCTTTCTGCTGCTCTCTGGTCAGAAAAAGAGAAAATATCCATTCTCTGTAAACACTATTAAAGATTATGCATGAACATCCCAGTGGATCAGCAGTTTCTGAAATACTTAACAAAATGTCCCTTAAATCACCTTCTTCCCCATTTTGATGCTGTGTTTGAACTGCAGCAGATTGTCCTGACTATTTCTCTATTTCTCTGGCTTGAATCCGGCTCGAAGGACTTGATTTCAAAATACACTTCGTCATAATGTCACTTTCTTTCACTTTATATTTCCACAAAACACCCCCGATTGGCTCTCTCTCTCTCTCCTCGCGTTTCTGGCTTTGAGGGAATGCCTCTACAAGACACTGTTGTTTGATCTGCAGCAGATCGTCTTGACCATTTCTACATTCCATAGAGTTGGTGGCATGTGATTGGCTGATTTGAAGTTTGTGTTCACAAGCAGTTATTTGCCCCTTATCAAATTTCTGGTTACTAGTGTCTTTTATACAGAAGCCTCTCTTGAAAGGTCCATCATCTTGATGCCTGTGTAAATTTCAGATTTTTACAGAGTAATCGGTCTCTCAGATCTCCAAACCCCCGTGACCAATTATCTGTCCGAAAGAAGCAACCGCTTAATCGATCATTACGTTGTTTCTTTCAATCGAAGTATGAATTTGAAAGTAACATAGTCATAATTTTATTTAAGGGTCATTAACCAGTTGGAATGATGGTGTAATAACAGCTAGAAAAGCACTAGCGCCTGTTCATCACATTCAGCCTTTCCTTCTCTTGACCCAGCGGTGCAACATTTTGACCTGTCAAAGTGTCTGGCAGGGGTGGCCCATAAACCAGCGGGTGTTCCAGAAACCCTCACGTCTCTGCACACTTCAAGTCTTTATTAGAGGAAAAGGAAAGAAACTAAGGATGGAGGGAGGAAAAGGGGAAAGATTCGCTCCATAGGAGGCCAGAGAGATCCATTTTCAAGAATGAAGGCCACAAGGCTAGAAAACAAGTTAAGAAATCACAAAGGCTCTCGATTGGAGCAAGCTGCTCTGCAAATACCTCCATACGAACAACACACACCTGAGTCAAATCTGTGTTAATCTGTCTGTGAAAGCCCCCCTTTCACTTCCTCAACACCCAGCAAAAATCTCAGCATCTCCACTCAAGCACCATTGTGAAATCCCTCAAGTCATTAACAAATAATTAATTAGTTGCCCCCTGAGGGAATGGATTAAGACCTCTCCAATGAGGGTTTGTTTGGGAAGAGAGACGGGGGAAGTGGAGGATGCGCTTTACAAACATGAATCATCTCATGCTCTATAATAGAGCGATAGTTTTGTTGAGGACATAGTAGACTGACAAATGTTGCTTGAATAGCTTTTACCAAAAGTTTTAGTAAAAAAAAAAAATTGGTTTGATTGGTAAGATAGAACCAAAGTGAACCTTAGGATTAGGTTGGGGCTTTAAAGATATGACAGAAAAATAGAGAGATTACAATATCCCTTTGTGTAAAAATATAAATTAAAAAGACGTTTATGCATGAAGATTTTGGTTCAGAAATTGCATAAATGCATAATATTACATTGAGAAAAAAGGTACTTTTTTCCTTTAAGAAATGAAAACTGTTTGCATGAAACAAAACATCTATTTTTCCACAAAATGTTGTTTTATAACACATTTGTGATTCTGTCGAGTTATTTCTTTGTAGTTATTTTGAAGCTTTCTCTTCGATAGCTCAGTTGAAATGCTGATATCCGTTGCTGGTTTGAATCCGGCTCGAAGAACAAAATTTCGAAGGATACTTGGTCATAATGAAAACTTTCTTTGACTTTATTTTTCTATAAAGAGAAAAACAATGAATGTTTTTAAATTACAATGAACATTTGAGCCCACAACCTTTGGTTTTTCGCTTGAAAGTGTTAAAATCACATTTAAACTAATTGTATTCATAATGTGTTTCTTGACGTAAGGTAGATTTTCATCATATGTACCATCCATGGTTGAATTAGTGGGGGTTCTAAGTTTAAACCACTATAATTTTGATGCTTTTAAAAAAAAATTGGACCTATATATTCATGAAATAAAGGCATAAATCACTGCCTGCCATATCTATGCTTGGGTCTTTGAAGATTAAAGGACATAAATGTGTCAGTTAGGAAAGATCTGCGAGTTAAAGTTTAAACAAATCCCTAATTAGACACATTATTGCAACGAGGCAGAAAAGCAGCCGTAAAGCACCATTAAAGTTTACAAGTGGTCTTTTAAAGCAAAATGTTGTAAACGCAGAGACACGGTGACAGACTCGCCGGCAGAGTGACCAGGCTCACCCTTGACCTTAAAGAAACTCACATGTGTTGATGAAAGCATCGGCTCCATAGCAGAGTCTGTTTATCTCTGAGACAGCTGAAGAAACTGTCCTGTCTCGTACCACCGACCTTGCCCTGCTTGACCTTGACTCTGCCCGCTCGCCTTGGCAGTGTGAGTGACATCATCACATGGCTGGATTACCAAGTTTCAGCAGCTGTCGCTGTTAAATCCTTTTAACCTCCTGTCATCCATCTCTTCCTGCTCTTTCTTCAGTCATTCCTCCAACACTTTGTTCAGTTTTGATAACTCTGGGGCCTTTCCCAAAACCATCAGTCAGCAGCCATGGTAGCAACCAGCAATGATGCGTTTCCTACAACTCTTGATCAAACAATGTTAAACTATTTCAACAGCTCTAGACTTGAAGTCAAAATAAATAAATATAGTTTATTTTCAGTAGAATATCCTCCCATTTATTCAAAGGACTTGTTCTAATCACATAATAGAACACATTTATCTTTCATTTATATATGATCAGAAATACTGTGTCACCTTGTGTATTTCTAAACCAGAATCACTGTATTTTGGAGACTCAACTATTAATCACACCTTTTTAACATTCACATTCACTTATCTGTGAATTTATCAATGCTGTAATCTGCTGCATATGTCAGTATTTTAAAACTTTCTGAAATTGGAATGTTTGGAAAATATTGGCCAATTAGAGAGCAGAGAAGTCAACAAGAATGAAAATGTATTCAAAAAGTTGTGTAGCCACACAAACTTGGTTTTGCATGATTTGCAATTGAGTCACTACTAAAAGGGTGGATTTTCACAATAGAGGGGTTCATCTTATCATGTTCAGTAGTCTGCAAAACCAGAATTTTGTTTAGAGTAAGACTATTATGGCACTTCTATACATGGCTATACAAGTGACACAGCATCCTGTTGATCACTGACTGATCAGTTGTTGAGCTCACTGATTGGTCAGAAAGAAACTGATTGCGTCATTCAAATGTACCACGAAACTTGCAGCCCTTCGTAGAAGACCTTTGAATTTACCTGATGTACATTTGTTCCACGCAATCCCAATGAGCCAGTTGGACACATTCTAATAAAAATCAGTGAGAAGTCCAAATAAATCAGTTAAAATCAGGATACAAAGACAACCGATTTGAACCCGAACTAGACTGCGATGTGTGAAGGGCTTTAGTTTTGTGGTTTTCTGTTTAGATACATTTGAAAACACACACCATATGCCGTTCAGAGACAGGTGTGTGTTTATGTGATCCATGGTGTTCCTGTGATCACAAAGATCCTGGTGATAGTAGTGCTTTAATGAACATTAATGAATCAGACGGCTGACAGTGTGAGCACCAGGAACCTTTGTGTCTGTGTCACCTCTTTCATGATGAAGAGCTGCCTGTGTTCTGCCTAAAGCTACAGAGCCAGATCAATCGATCAGATGGAATGGAACCCAGACAGGAGTCTAGTGGTAGATGGAGATGCATGGGACAATTTGTTCCGAGGAGCTAAACCTATGCTAATTCTGGGGTTGGTAATGACTCTGATGAATCAGTTGGGTTTTGTCTGTTTTCTCTTTGCATGTTGACTCTGCTTTTGGTTTTCCTTTGTTTAGCCTCATTACATTGTTAGTCTACATTAGCGTTAGGTAATGCCTGATTGCATTTTTGTTGTGGGAATGTTTTTTTTTAATACTAAGGTCAAATGAAGCATTAATGATTTAAATTTTCAACTATTTACATTGAATTTGGGGAAATTGAATCATTGGAAACACTGAAAGAATGGTAGCTTGAACTTTGAAAAAATATGGAAAGAGGTTTTTTTTTTTATTTGTTTAAAAATGAGCCAAGACTATTTTTTGGACATTTTGATGACGGGAAGAGATGTGGGTTGGTTGTGAAATGACAAATGAGAATGAGTTCAGGATTCTGTGTATCCGTACATATATGTCCAGTGCACCACCCACTATACCACGGGGCCTGACTAAACAACCAATTTAGCTATAGGTGAATCCCAGAGGAGGAAACAGTCAAAAAACAGAGATGCTCGTATTAAGAAAATCCTTGATCTGAGTTGAGTAGAAATTTCGAAGGTGACCACTGAAGCATACACACCGTAGAGCTTGACCTCATAATGTTAAATGGATTCATCATTACTAATGATGGCTGTGGCCTCATTTGCATATCGGCACAGTTTGAATGCGGATCTGGGAAAGATTGGACAAACTTTCCAGATCTTATGGGAACACCTTTTTAGTAATTAGTTGTTTTCCTACCTTTGTGGTTGACAGATGTTTTTGGGCGTGCGTTATTTGTTATTATATAAGCCGTGTCATTACTGTATCCATCACATAAAGCCTAAGCCCAACACAGACACCAGCTAATTATGTCAATGCACGCCCTGCACACTCCTCTCACTGGTCTCCGTTCACATCCGACTCTGCTCTGTGACTCAAATGAACAGTGACAGTAATAGATGTATAAAAGCGAATCTTAGATAATCACCCTCATACTCTCATTGTGTGTGACTCAGCATTTTCATTCAAACATGTGCAAAATTTTCAGACAGGAAATGAGATGATGCCTTCCTCTTTTTTTTACCAATAGCCCAAACATAGCCCGTTATACCTGTTTGCTGACCATGCATGGCTGTTGTTTGGTGGTCTGTAGGCACTTGAGGTGGTAAACACTCACCTTGTACTTAAAGTGCCTCTCTTTACTTCCTGCAGCAGCTGTTCCTTATAGATCCCTTCCTTGTGCCACGCACAGACATCAACAAAACTTATCTGCTACGTTGGGGAATCAGCCAACCCCCCTACCCTGCAAAACCACCTCAGAACCCACACACAGACATCACAGCCCAAACCCACAGAACATTCCACTGGGCCAGTGCTCAGCTTTAATCCTGTAAGTCCCTCAGCTGTCCAAGAAAAGAAAGAGGAGTCGCCTCTGTTTTCCTCAAGTCAAACACTCTAGGCCTTTACTCTTCTCTACTTTTTCATTTTACCTTTGTTTCACTCTCTTTGTTTTAATTTGGAGCGTTTGGCCCTCTAGAGATGGGCTTTGTCTCTTTCTTGCTCTTTCGGTAATCTCTCGTTTGCAATGACTTATATGTCTGGATTTGTTGAAGACCACACACAGATGTGAATGTTTCCATACAGTAGATTTGGTTCTTTCAAGGGTCTGCTGCTCTATAAAGAAGAAACATTAGCATAAATAGAACATTCTAAAATTGACAATGCATACTTTTTGGAAGAATTTGCTAATAACTAAAATATGGTTCTATATACAGACCAAAGAGTGCCCTGAAGTCCTGTCAAACATGTCAGAGACTCTCAACATCATGGTTTCTGGTTTGAGCCTCACCTTTTTGAGAGGAGTTACCTATTTTCCTTACTTGTGAGATTTGCACAAATCTTTGGATTGCTTCTCAGTCGGGTGCTCTTCGTCGACATCGAGAAAATATTGATGCAATGATGCTCCCTGCCTGAAGATGGCGTTTGTGGTACAACAGATACTCACCATAGCAAAGAGGGAAAGAATAAGAGCACGAAAACAGTGAAGAAATCAAAGAACACATAGAAAAAACATGGCTGTCGAGCAGTTTATACAGTTTGTCAAAAATGTGGATTTGTAGCGCACTATCCAGAGCCATGTGAGCCCACCGAGCAGCTCTTTTATCAAACGAAACAGCTTTCATTTTATATCTTAGAACACAGAGGCATCTTCCTACTGGTCTGCGATTTCCACTGTCGGCTGCATTAGCGAGGTTCCCAGTTAGCATCCTAGCTGGTGTGCTCCCTCGTCTCCTGCCAGGTGATGTATGGTTACAGCTGAAAACTTTCCTGCAGCACAAAGTGAAGGCACCTCCCTGGTGCCAGACTCAGGGTTTCCATAAGAGTCCAGCCACTGTAACTTTTCTAAATGCTTTCAGTAAAATCTCTGCGATAGACTGGCGACCTGTCCAGGGTGTACACCCGCCTCTCGCCCAATGTGCGCTGGAGATAGGCACCTACAGACCTCCATGACCCCAACACATATCAGTGTTGCCAGCTGCTTTTCATTGACCTGCACTCGTTTACCAGCCGCGCGTCATCAAGTCGCACACATAAAAACATGACGCAGCCAATGAACGAGGAGTCAGAATGCTCTGCACTGGAGAAGCAGACTCTTTCCCTCCGCAGGGAGCAGCGGATGGACGCTGTCAGAGCCACAGGGGCCTAGGAAGTGCCCACTGACGGCACCATGAGAGTTGCTGTTGGGCCAGTTGAGTCCTCCGAAGGAATGTACTGCCTATTTACCGAAAAGGAGTCAATGACAGGGCGCATGGATCCAGTAAGCCCGGAGTATCGCAGATGCACCAGCGCAACGGTACCCCAAACCTCTGGTCCAGAAACCCATGTGCCACTGGATTGATCGGGGTGAAGTACCCCTGGCAACTTCCCAGAGCCGCGAACCTGTTCACCATCTCCAAGAAGCGCTGAGTGACTCTTTTAATTATTTATTGGTGTGCCTTATTTTAACTAAAGCGCCTTGTGCTGCCTTAAAGTGGATGTCTTAACCCCAAGTGCTTGAACCCCAGTCATTGCTGCTTGCAGGTATATGTATGATTGCTATTGCTGCACCTAGCTCATCCTAGAGGGAGAGAGAGAGAGAGAGAGAGTCACTGCAGTGAATGAAAGAAAATACCTTCAGCACCTCCGGCTGTGCCTCAAGATATGATTCCATTAACTATATGATCACATCTGGAGATTAGCCACCCCACCCCCGTGGAGATAACAGACACACATACACTGCTTAGCATCCTATTGTGTCTTTATCAGCATAAATGATATGGGATGGCTTATGTACGAACTTAATGCGTTTTCATGCACTAGCACCTAGTGTAGAGAGACCTTTAATAGCTGTCTGGAGTCCCCGGAGAGTGCGCGCTTCAGATCGGTTTCTCATTGTTTAGCTGCATATATTTGTCCAGGTGGTGGTGGCGGGGGATTTAACAGGTTAGAGAAGAATACAACACCAGATGGCCTTGTCTGCAGTGTGTAACCTAGATTCTACTGTATAATCCGCAGTCAAACACATGCAGCCTCTGACACTCTCTGAAGGAATGTTTAAGTGAAACATTGGAAATGTATAAAGTGACACGGGACATTTTCCAGTGTCTCTGCGTGCTCTCATGTCTTCGACGGATTCTTATTGCGGTGCGGCAGAAGTGTTTGGGGATAAAAGGAGTTTGGTTTTGTTTACATTTGTGAGATTTGGGTTGGTGTGGATGTGAAATCAAGTGAGGGTTGCTTGTGGCTGATGTTTCATTTACAAGCAGTGTCTTACGTGTTTTGAGTTTTGTTATTGTGATCTTAATAATTATTCACATTTTTTTCTGGAATAACCGTGATTGTCTCAGCATCCGTTGTGATATAGCCATGAGATGAGTATATTTTAAAATCAACAAATGATTTACCCTCTGATAGAGTCTTTACATTAGAGTTTTAAAGAAAGGCCAGATTAAAACAGTTTCCTGTTTACTAAATTTTCAACAAACAGCTCTGATTGGCCAATATTCAAGCAAAAGTGATGCAATAAGATAACTAGATGACTAAGGTTTGTGCAGAAACTTTAATGATGGTTTCTAAAAAATAATTTAAAGTGTTTTTATTAGCAAATATACAAAATAAAAAATTGGTTGCCATAGTAGAATTGTTTGTTGTTATGGAGGAGTCAGTGATATCATACAAAGTTCCCCAATATAAGTTATATTAATCAACCACTGTGTTTACAAGATCTTTCTTTGCTGAGATAGTGTTATGCCAAATTGTTGCTATGGTAAACAGCCTGGTTGCTATGAAGCAAATGTTCACTTTAAGTCTTATAAACCAATCCCAAGTCTCTGTCATTTACCAAAGCTGAGATAGAGTTCAGAAAATATGGTTGCTAGGATAAACAGGTTGGTCTCTAGGGAGCTATCTGCATAAGCCGAACCCAATTTCTCTGTGATGTTTTTTTTGTTGCCGTTCAAATTTATTTTCAGTGGTTTTTAGTGATGTATTTGACCCCTTCTTGAGCCTTACTTTTGCACAGTGGTTGGTATGTTCTTGCACAGACTAATACCTCCAGAAGAGTGGTCTGTTTGACCTTCTCAGGTTAACTTACAGTTTTACAGTGTATGACCCCATGTTAAGATTTTCCCAGAATTCTTTAGTGGTAACCCGGAAGAGATGGAAAGCATACTAGAGCCATGCAAACATCAACAAGGTTGGAGTTGGCCATCACCATGGTAATGGTGGGGCTGCTAGGCTTGTACATCACTACATTTACTTTAAAATTTTACATAACAAATTTTTCAGGGTTTTTTTACATTTTCATCTTATAATATTTGGGAAAAAGATAAAGCACTATATAGTTTCTAAGGTCAAGCATTATTCAAAGTGCAAGTTGTACTCTTTGTGCTCCAGCTTTCCAATATGATTCTGAAACATTGGAAATGTACTAGCAATAATCCCCCCCCCCCTATTTAGGGAACTGTTGTCTGTCATTCGTTAATGGTTTGCTTCCCACCAAACTTAACTGAGCGTGTTAATGGATTACTAAGCACTGAGAATCGGCCCGACAGGCTTTGGGGTCCAGAAGGTCATGCAGGATACCCCTGTCCATCCTACAGTGTGAGAAGAAAAGGTCTTAACCGTGGGCTGAAATACACTCCTTGACGAAACTAGATTAAAATTAGGGAAAATCACAAGATCCAGTTAGATGAAAAAGGAACACAGTAATGTTTATTTATATATATATTACTACCAATTCCTCCCATCCACAAATATAACACATACGCATTATTTTTATTTGATTAGACTTTAATTAATTAATCATCTGAATAAAAGGCTATTGTAAATCTTTGTGAAATTAACCCTCCAATCAAATTACGTCTTAATTGGAAGGAAATGCAGTTAAATTATTCACCAATAATATTTTCCAGTTTAGTTTTCTAGTTTTTACAAAAAATGTATATAATGCTGTATATTTACATGTAAGCATTTGGCAGACGCTTTTATCCAAAGTGACTTTCATTTTGAAGAATGGACACTTTTTTTTTTATCAGTTCTTGCTTTCCCTGTTATTCGAACCCACAACCTTTGTGTTGTTAGTGTAATGCACTACAAATTGAGCCACAGGAAAGCTAATATATTTATGTAGATTCATCAATAATGTTAGAGAGATTAAGCGCAATAAACAAATCTTTCGTTACAAAATGAAATAAACAATGACACGCTGGTAAATATATATTCAAAATGGCTTCAAATGTACTCCGTCCTGCAAAGTAAAATGAGTGAAGGATCATTGGAAACCTGGTGACAGAGAAACTCCAAAATCAATAAATGAACGAGAGATTCTTGAATGTGGAAGACCTTGAAGTAGAGCTATTAGCAGATCTTTAAAGCACTCCGTTAATAAAAGCCCATCGTAACCGATAACGTAGGCGACACACAGACCGCTCCATTTCGGTAATCTAACACTCGCACACAGTGCTACATGTATTGTGTTTGGAGGTCACATGGCCTGGCATCTATTGCCAAACAGTGAAGAAGAAATTCCTCCACAGCTCTGTTTGCTTCTTATCACCAAAGTAAGCACACGCATCGATTTTCCTGATGCGTTCGGGGTCGGACGGTTTGAGTCTTCTCTTGTCTTTGTTTTACGATTGTCTGAATCTGACATGGAAGGTCAAAGGTCACTCAGCCCCTCCTGTGCTCTATGTCACACTGATTCTGAGAGGCATACATGCATATATGCCTGTCGCATCACACTTTTGGAGCTGTCACTTTCTCACACAGTGGGACACACTTACTTGCTTTTGCATACGCACAAAGCAAAAAGAGTCTCCTTGGGATTTGTTCGATTGAAAGAGTATATTTGCAATACTGGATTTTATTCATATTTATTGTTGTGTGTATTTAAAATTGCTGTTTTGAAAGAATGAGACTCAATTTCAGTCAGTTATATTTATGTAGCACTTTCATGCAGATGTTTCATGGCAAGATTACTGAAAGAGAAGACTTTTGTCGATTAGATCTATTTTTTTTGTCCTATATTAATATTTAATGTTAGACTGGTTGAGTTGAGGTAAACTTATATCTTTAGAGATTATCCCATACCCTGTTTTGTTTCAACCACAAGGCCATCAGCCTTAAAGCAAAGGTATTAACCCCAGGATAAACTTTCTGTTTGTTTGTTTGTTTGTTTCTGATGTCACTGTTCAGCTGGCAGTGAATATGAATTTGACCCGCTTGAATTCTGAAAATGGGTAAAAGCTGTTGTGCAATTGACTGCTCAAAACGATTTTCAAAGATTTTAGTATTCTACAGACTGCCGGAATTCAAAAAAGAAGGAGAAGCAAATGGATTGCTGCAATTTGAAGAAATGACTGGACTGACCGTAAATGACTGTGGTCGCAATTCAGTCTGAATTTTGGTACCACTAATGGAGTTCTGAGAAATCACTGAGTATACTGGGAAAATCAAACTGAGAACCTCATAGAAACGTCAAACAGACCATTGTACAAAAGTATTTGGAGGTATGGGCTTTGGCTCAAGGAGGGGTTAAATATTTACCATTGACATATTACCGCTGACCCTGACATCATAGAGAAATGGGGGTTTGCATATGTTCTTATTATATAAGCTAAAATCATTGTGACATCACTGACAGCTACCTAATAATCAAATTTTAGGGTGGTTTATGTAACTTATGTTGACAAAAGGAACATTGTCATGGACCACTCCATAGCAACTAGACTTTTACCATAGCAACCAACTTTGCATATTATTATCTCAACTAAGTAAGTTATTAAAGACATAGGGGTGATTTATATCACTCATATCAACATGGGGATTTTTGTATGATGTCACAAACTACTCTATAGCAACCAACAATTTTACCTTGGCAACCGTTCAAATATATTTTTTAACGCCACATTTACAAGCCATCTTTAGCCATCCAGTCAATTTAATGTTTGTATTCTGTGGGATTTACTTAAAAAACATTTGTGTAAGTACTCTTTGCTGCATATTTGCTGCGACCAAACTACGTCACGATACATGTTTTGTGTAATGTTTCACCGTATCATTTTGCAGGGTAAACTGTGCGTCAAATTAAGGTTTAGGGTTAGGCTAGATTCGGAGCTAAATTCGGAGCAGGGTACTTCTCAATTTCTGGTCAAATCATTATGTCAGGAGAAATGTGCTTCTGGGAAGTCAAGGGGATTGCAGTCAAGTCACATTCGTTTTAACATAAACATGTAATCATTAAAGTACGGCTCATGGTTTGGAAGTTTTTGATTTTAATTCAACCAATTATACCACCTGTTTTGCCGCTCAGTCTCAATAAAGGGGCATAGCCTTGTGGGACAGTAACACAAACGCATAGACTCTATTAGTTCAAGATTGGCTTAAAACCCATGTTTATACCCCCAAAATCTGTATTTCTATACACAGCAGTTCCCAAATATCAATAGAGAAACAAAATTTCAATTAAATAAAAACAATGCATCATTTTAAAGAAGCAATGAATGACGATTTCATTCTCCTTCACTGTCCTCAAGTTCTAAACTACAGGGACCTGCATTAGTAGATCACCAGAATACCCAGTAGCAGAGACCCAGTTAAAACTGGGACATGCCTACACACTCCTAAACGCAAGCGTACACACACTTCACTGTACGTCCAGGATGTAATCTCTATGGGAAAGCTCGCATGTGTCAAAAATGGTCAGTGGTGGCTAAATTTAGGACTGTGGTAAGTAGGTCCCTCAGTCTTATCTCTGTGCCTTTCTCTCTCTTTCCTTGTGCCTTTCTCTTTCATCAGCCAGGTCAGTGCGCATGCTACAGTGCTAATCTTTAGTAGAAGGGATCTCCAGCGAACATGGTTTGCAAGGCTTCAAGTGTCTGGGTTGGCAAAGCCGATCAGAGTACAACGATTTCAATGCGATAACTTCCCTGAGATGCCATCTTACCAGCTTGAGATGGTGTCTGTAGAAACCTTAACCCAGTATATGATAAATGGGGCAGACACATTAATGTTCTGTGATCCTTTTAAAGCCTAAAGCTCTATACATATTTACATTTAAAAGCGTACATAATTGGGTTTTGTTGTTTGTTCTGTGGTTTAAAAATAAAAGTTTGCTTCATTTAGTTTTAAACTGTATGTTAGTTTATGTTAGCTATTAATTGAGAGCAGGAGGCGTGTGTATATATGTATATGTATGAGTCTGTCTAGTACAGTGATCCCCGGGCTATGGAGCAGGAAGAGGAATGTGGATTAATCCGGAGATGTGTGAAACAAAGGGTTATTCCAGTGAGGCATCAATTGCTTAATGTCAATGGTTTTCATTTATTTGATCAACTGATACAATGGTAGAAACGGCAGATTTTTCTCGATGAGCGATGTGGCTTAAGTGGTGATTCCTCTGGGTGGTTCAAATTAATGCTGATGGGATGAAAGCAAAGCAGTTTCCGTAAGTCGTGTCACTAATGAGAGGAATGTCCTCCTCCGGGGGAAATTCAGTAGATGCTACAACCTTTAGCGTATAGCATTAATGTGCAGTTCCCCTAAAGCCGTACATTGAAGCTGACAATGTACATTCTATTCGAATCCTCTGTTAATATACAGAATATGTTTGTAATGATACTGAATTAACCACATTTTAATACTTCCCAACATGGTATTAGTAATCAAACTGCAGACCATTTCATTGGTAACATATTTTTTATTTTTTGTTACATTTTTAATCCACCTTCTTGCACCTACTTGCTATCCGCCCAGTTGCATTTAAAACTGGGTAGTTGGCATGGGAAGTACATTTGTTCTTGACTGCACCTCTTCTGTGTTCCTTTTAAAATATGGGTAATCTTCTACCGAAACCTGGTCCTTTTCCCGCCTCCACCCATAATGTTTCCAGGGAAGTGATTCAGTGAGAGGCTTCAGCGTGGAGCCATGGTGCTGACAGACAAACAGGAGGTGATCAGGAACAAGGTTGTCTTAAATAACAGACAATCAAAGGCTAGTTCTTGAGTGAACCTTGTTACACTGTGGCAGAATTGTTTGAGAATTGTAGTTCAAATCCAAATAAAGGTCCCCAAAATGAAAATCTAAAGCAACTGAATGTTCAGTGTTTGTTGATACGGCACACCGTTTTAATTTTGCTGTCTAAAATCTGGAAACATAATTATATTTACCCAAAGATGTGGTTGTGCCTCATTAAATATCTCATTCAGCAACCTTTCTTGCGTTAACATCATATATCTCTTAGTTAGGCAAGTGAAAAGTGTTATTGTTCACCGAAGTCGACAATTGGCAGAATGGCACATTTAATTTTGGTATTTAAATTTGGCTTCAGAATGTTTTCAATGCTAATGTTAACAAAGACTTAGCCAATTGCAATTTGTATTTTAAAAGGTGTTCATAAAGTCATCGTATACAGATACCTTCAGAGACAGAAAACATATTTAGCGTTTTTTGAAATTGTAATACTCAGCAGGGCTCATTAGAGTAAGCAGAATTGCTAACTATTGGCTTAGCTCCCTCCGAATTTTGTTATCAATATTCCAATAATTACTGCTTACCTGCTATACCAGATCGAAAGATGCAACCAGCTCAGGTTTGCCACCAAAAACAGTACATAATTACAAAAAAATGTTCTTTTAAGTGCTACAAGATGTAAATACATCTGTGACCCAGGTTAGATTCCATCCTGAGGTCATGTGCTCCCGACTTTCTTATATCTCAACTGTTCTATTTAGTTGTACCTTAAAAACTTCCAAACAAATCTTAAAGGATTGAAATCTCAGTCAACATGTTTGCTTTTGTCTTTTTCTTTTGGGCGACTAAAAAGTTTTAGGACGAGATTCTTGGTTTGCCAATCATCCGCCAAACACACTTTGGATAGTGGCATCCACTATCTGTAACATATTGGCAGTGTAGGTTCGCAACAGCTCTGACCTCCCCTGCTTCAATTGTGCTAAACTGGCTTTAAACTGTGTTTTAAATGATGTTTTGTTATGTTCTATCCTCAACTATAACTGTAAGGTGTCCTTGAGTGTCTTTAAATGCACTGCGAAATAAAATGTATTATTATTAGAAATAAAATTTGAAATGCTGTCCGAATAGATGCTGGAATTATTAACACTGTAGTATCTTTCAGCCAGAAGGTTGCTAGTTCGACTGAGAGGGGCATGTTTTTCAAATGGTTGTTTAAATTTCATCACAAAGATTTCTCTTGCAGCCAGTAAACAAAAAGTATGTTCAGAACTGTAAAATGCAGTAATAGCATTTTTAAATTAAATAGCAATTTAAGACACAGGGGACAGTGTTTGTAAATGACAGCTGTAATAGTTGTTTATAGCATTAATCCTGTAAAATACAATATGTGGTTTGCACACCATCTGCCAGTCATTTACTGAACATTTATAGGAAATGTTATACAGGATTTTTTTTTCTTTTAGTAATGATGATAAAAGAAAAACTGTGCTGGGGATTTCTGTATTTCCTATGTGTTCTCTCTAGAAGACAAGGATGATTTTCTAATATGCTAATGGAAATTACTGCCTGGGGGTTTTCCCAAGATGGCTGTCAAGTGACTTGCACAAAACAACTGTGTCCCCTGACTTCATTACTAATTGATTGCTCTTAAAGCAATTCTCCAGAGGCAGTGGTGATCTTTTGAGTTTTATGAATCTGATTTTCTGTTTATTGTGTGTTTGGGAAATTTTAGCTCTGTCTATTGCCTTTATTTTTTTAAGGATTGAATTATTATTTTTTTAAATTAAATGTAATGCATATTTTGAATAATTGCAGACACGTTTAACTCCACAATAGGGCTTTTCACCCTTGAAATAGGCCGCTACACGCTGATGGAAATTTTTGGTCCGAAGCTTAGAGCGAAAACGAGCCTTGATCGAATACCATGGGCGATAGTGGGACATCCCATCTGACAGCCAACGAAAAGGGTTTCACACTGTCCTATCAGATCTCATATTGTCCTATCAGATGCAAGGAGAAAACCCAATAAAAGCTGGAATTTTTGACGTGTCTTAGATGTAAAAAACTATTTTGATGGTGCCTTCGCACAGGAAACAGGAGAAACAGAAAAAAAACACTCCAACAATCCTTACTTTTCGCAAAATTTTTGTCATACAGCCACCAAGAGTATAAACCGTTTGACATTCATTATTTGTTCTATGTGCTCTTTGATTTCTTCTCTGTCGTCGTCTTCATCTTCTTTTCTGTTTCCCTGTGTTGCACGGAGTGCATCTAATGTACTGCAAACGGCATCTTCAGGCAGGGAGTGCCATTGCATCAATATATCCTGAACCCAGGCGAAGAGCTGAGAGAAGCCATCTGAAGATTTGTGTGAATCTCAATTCGGATCGTTGTATAGAGGCCTAAACCCCAGATATCGGAATCCTGGGTTATCTGTGAAGACATTTCTAATTAAACCTGGGGTTAACGGTTAATTCTGGGTATTCATTAACAGACACAGGTATCAGCTGTTTTAAGTCTCATGAGATTCACAAAAAACTGACAAAAGAAAAACAAACGAGCAAAGTATTCAAACATTTTTGTTTGAATTTCTGTGTCTTGGTGGCCCAAGAAAACCAAACCACGCTCAACATAAGCAGTCCTTCTCAATATCCCTGCTCCAAAACCCTTAATGAGCTGCTCTGGGTGACCCTCGTTCAACATCTGGCATTGTAATTGGACGCTCAGGACTGACCTCTCCATCTATTGATTAAAATGGGCCTTGATTTTTACGGGGCAGACTAACGGAATCCAGACCCCCGGCACTATACAGCTTCCATCATCGTGGGAACGGTGGCTTCCATTAATGCCATGTGGATTGGTCGCCATCAAGGGGGTCAGCGTGGGTAATAATGACCCAGCAAGTCCCGCACTACATTTTTGTCCAATTAAAGCACAGCACACTTCAAACGGCCATACCTTCAGCACAGCAAGATGCACATGAGAGAGGAAGAATGGGATAGACAGGAGAGAAAAAAAGAAAGAAAAGCAGAGAAGCCGCTTTTTAGGAGTGTTAGGGGCTCAGGAGGAGGGTCTTTAGAATGGAGCGCTGGACTGAGTGTGTGAGGCTGGGTTATTGTCAGAGCTCATATAGAGGCTAATGGGGTTTTGAGGGTTGGAATTTGTCGCTGGTAATAACTGAGGTCAGGAAAGGTCTGTCTGAAGACGTGAACAGGACAATGGGGAGGAGAACCTGGTTTTGTTTAAACACAAAGACTGAGTTCCACAACTTCCATCATTTGTCATATCTGCTTTGAAGCTGAACCAGCACTGATAGGGAAGTTAATACTAAATCCTTACATTTATTCAGCAGTTTTGGCCACTCGATGTGCTTTACATATTTGGTGGTCACCAGTGAGGGTTGACTCTCTTGGGGTCCTAGGCAAAAACTCACAGGGTGGCCCTCCAACCAGCATTCATCACTCGTTATCCAGAATTAGAATCAAACACAAACAAAATAACGAGTTTTAATTATATTTCAAAAGAGCAAAAAAAAAAAAATCTAAACTAGTATTTTTAGAAGCAAAATGTATTGGCTACCAAAGTGGAATTATTGGTTGTGATGGACGAGTCAGTGACATGATGTCCCCTTTGATCTGGTCACTAAAGTTAACAGTTTGGTTGCTACGGCGATGTTAATGTTGTCAGAATAAATGAGTTTGTTACTATGATTAATATAAACAACCCCCCATTTCATCTTTCATCCAGATATTTTCATTGCCCTTTCTCATTCATTTTCAATGGGCCTTATACGTCAATGGTAAATATTTAACCCCTTCTAGAGCAAAGGGTTCAAATAATTTTGCACAGGATTTAGTATGTTCTTCACTGTTAATGTGTACAAGTTTCAATGAGTTTCTTGGTTTTACAAAGTTTGACCCCACGTTAATTCAATGTAAAATCTCACAATAGTGTTTTCCTAGAATTCTTTTAGTGGTACCAGTTTGAAAAGATACAGCAACCCACATTAGACCAGTTTGGATGTCTTGGCAAAGTTTAATTTAAGATTGATAATATTTTTACTTGGAAGATCTACAGCGAGTTTATTCCTGAAAAGTAGGGTATTTCTTAAAGTACGGTGGTGTCCAATTTTCTGCAGGATTTTAAAAATGACGCAACCCTTGTCGCGCCATCAAGGTCCAATGATTCATACAGTGAAGATTCTCTCTGGCCAATCAGTGGGCTCAACAACCGACCAATAACCTGTCAACAGGATCTTATGTCCTGTTTTCTTTCCAATCAAAGAAAAGTATGCCTCAGCCAAATGGATATAAAAAAAAAGTACAACTGAAGAATACTGAACATGGCGGAAAGCCCCCAAAAACTTATCAAGTAGAGCTGTACTGTTACAAAACATGGAGGGCAAATCTGTATTTGTGTGACCAACCTCCCCCCCCCCCCCCAATTAGCACCACTAGCCACTTTTGCCTTGCTATCATTCTGATGTGTTCTTTCTATCTAGCCCTTATTCGATCCATCCCAGCCTTACTTTGCAGTGTTATTTATCTCTATAATGCGATGTCTTTGTCTCAATGGCTGACCAGAAATAATCACTATGCCTTCAGGAGGTAAACAATCCCTGGCCCTTGGCTCTGCAGCCACTTTAGCAGATTACTAAAGGATTTCAGTCTGTTTACTACGCAGAGGATGATCCTATTAGAGCTTAATCTGAACTTTTAGTGTCTAAAAAAGCTCCTAGTGTACTATAAATGTATGTAACTTAGAAATGCCCAAATTAGCCAATACTAGATGCTAACTTGATTATTAAATATAGGTTAAGGACCACTGTTTACAGTGGATTACGTTGTGATTCACCACCGGTTCAAGGTTCAGTGCTACTAGAGCAAGATCTGGGGTCAGTTTGGAATACTCGGGGATCTGAATCAAGGATTTGAGTTCATCTCCTGAAGTCTGTGTGTTGGTAATTCCCCTTCAGGCTTAAGGATGACCTGCAGGTCACTAACTCACACAGACGCAGAGGGTTGTTTGCCGCTGATGTACTCAGGGCGGCCCATTATTCAGTCGATCAGTCCCCTAGTGTTCTCACTGACCCAGTGACTGCGGATACACACACACTATTTCTTAATCTTCTGACAGGTCATGTAGCCTCCAGAGTGCTTTGACACCACTCCGTCCATCCATCACTAGTAATTTCCGCAACCACTGTCATGTCTTTGTCTTGCCTCACTGCAGGCTGTTTGATGAAAAGCTTGGAATTGGTTTCAAAGTGTAGAGCAATGTGTTAATTAATATTTATTCTTGAAGGTTAAACACTTTAACTAGTGGTTCTTTGGTGTGCGCAAGAAACAGTTTGTCTGTTTTTACTTTTTAAATCCATTGTCACAATGAAAGTTTGTCAAACAACTCAGGCCTTAGAGATTTCTCACCAATTATTCTGAAATATGTTTGTTTTAACTGAAACACAATGGTCAGACACTTAGTGAAGTAAGTATTAATGTGTAGTGTGATTAATAATGATTAGTTGTTTAGGCCAACACCTCAGACAGGGAAAACTAGTCCCTGGGACAATAGTCCTGGCTTAAGATTCTTCATCAAATCAGTTTAATGTTAATTCTGTGATTTAAGGTTTGTCTGTAACATTTCCAGAGCAAAAGGCCTACTGTTTTACTCGGCGCTTGTCTGAGAAATCTAATCCTGTCCGAATGCAGATGTCTAAGATTGCGAAAAACATTTTTGATCGAATTTGGTGTTTTATATACAATTATAGCTAACTATACACCGTTTTATCACTTTTGAAGCAATCACTTGATGTACCATGTCAGAAGAGTCTACGTCAGATTACAAAGTAAAAGATTAAAAATACAATTTTAAAACACTTACCTTTAAGGTTTTATTTGCCAATCAGATAAGTGTTATATTTTTTTCTGGATTTGCCAAAAAAGTAAGCGTTTTAAACTTAGTCCTGAGCCTAAAATACAAATTTTAATTGGATTTTACAAGCAGTGTAACGATACGCTCTGATCACGATACATAACTCAATAACACTGCATCACGATATTTTACAACACTATTTTTAACCAACTATTGAAACTTTTGTACTTTTGTTTATATGACTACATCATTGGAAAAAAAGTAAATTACAAATATTTGCTAGGCTAGGGTCTAGTTTGATTTGTATGAAAGCATTTGATACCCCCAATCCACTAGGGGGCAGTGTTAATGTTTGCATTGTCATCTTTTTACTCTAAGTTATCTTTCTTGTTTAAAATGTGAATAAAGAATAATTGTCTTCTAGAAATTATTACAAAAATCAAGAAGACAACGTAAAGAAGTTACAGACGTGACTAGAATCACAATCAATCCATGATATATTGTTTGCACGCCTAGATTTTACAAATTTTTTGGGCCCTGTTTGACGGTGCGGTGATTAGTGGTTGTCCCGGGTACGAGTCCTGTCTTAAACCTGCACCTCCCACTTAATTTCCTCTCACATCCTTGCCAAAACTAGTCCAAAAACATCTTTAAAAAATGTTTAAATGGCTGGATTCTTGTCAACATATGGCTGAATCGTGTAGAAAAAGCTTCTGCTCATGTGGACTGTGCAGACTGACAAGATTTCCTTCTGTAATTGTTAATTAAATAAGTATTCACAGTGAACAGTCATACATGTCAGAACTAGCCTCACCACATTCCACCTGTGTCAGAAGTGTTGAAACATTTGCTAACTGCTCGTGTCAATTGAAAAAAATCACGTCAGTCCCACACATACCTTCACATGCTAGAAGTGCATCGCGGCAGCCTGAAATACAACAGTCCACACCAGTTCATTACGCCTGTAATTATCAGCTCGTTTCCTCAAATCGCAAGCCCCCATAATGCCTCTCTGTGTGTTGCTATGGAGACGGATCATTTTTAGAGCTTGACCTGTGATCCTCACCTTTCACCCATACTCAACCAGACCCCTTAATACCTTCCTGTCTCCATTAGGGCATTGCTGAGGTCATAGACGTTAGAGGTCAGAGAGGGGAGTTCATCTTGCCGCTCAGGTCACATCGCTGAATAATACGAGCATTGTGATTATTTTTAAGTCAACATTTGATGAGGAAGTGAGAAAACTGCATGGGGCAGAATTCTACCAATTCAGAAGGGGGAAGATTTAAGGGCGCGCTTCACAGACGACTGAGAAGAGGAGAGTGTTTAGTGTGACCGAGGGCCTGAAGTTTACAGGGCCTCTGAAGAGTGGTGAGGGCCGACAGTAGTTCTGTGGGATTTTTCTCATTAGTCATTTTCATTGTCAGTGTAATGGAGGTGGTGTGACAGACAGGAGATTACAGTGCTCTGAATGTTCCAACATCTGTACAGGTGATCTCCACAGGGCACCTGCATTCGCTCTTTTATAGTACACAACAGCTTACCTTCAGATAAAGACATACTTACTCACAACTTTTTACCTGCCAGCTGTGTACCTTGGATTTTTGTGGGTACTTTGACAGTAATATATACATACACATGTATGTTTTTCCATTGCTGTAATGTCTTTAATTACAAATACTTTTCGTAGTTTTTCTCAGATCAGAAATTGTAATTTATTGAGTAGATTTTGAAGATTGCATTTTTTCACAACTTTGGGTACCTACGTTTATTTATTTGTTTTTTTTTCAAAATGTAAAAATATGAGTTGGCCTTCAAAACTCAGACATCTAGTGCAGTAGGATACCAAGAAATTTTACAGTGCATTTATTTTCAGTCGTTCACAAATGTGCAAAACCCCTGAGTGCAGAAATCATTTTTTCTAATGGCTTGTATTTGATTCAACTAGAATCCAAAATCTTGAGACTGTGATGTAGATATTAAACCTGGAAGCCAAAAACACCATTTATTCAAGTGTATCTCCAATCAAAGCTAGCCTGAGGTTTACCTGCCTTGATTGCCACTTTGAGGCAAAGATTTTTTGGGTGTAGTAGCATGTAACTTCTCCATGTAGCTCCCCACGTGAAATAGAATTTCTAGTGTGGGTTTTTATCCTTCTATGAAGCTGTTTTGAAGCATCTGCAAAAAAACGCTATATAAAAAACATTTTTACATTTAACAACACAGAAATATATACAAATCTCAGACTGTTTGAGTGATAATACAATTACGTTTTCAATCAGTTATTCTGCTTTTAGCTCTTTTTCAAGAACTTTCTTTTTTCCTCTCCTCACACTCTTCAACACTTCTACTTAGTGAGATACTCAAGTGCATCTTAATGAATGGACCAGTGCCTTTTGTACATTCAGCGTGTTTTGGTCTAGAGTTCATGCACTGTACAGTAAAGAAGCCGCCATAAACCAGTTAAAACATAAATTACCTTTGTTTTAATAAATACATTTTTTGTTACACGTAAAACCTGTAAGATCCCAAGAAACTGTCTTTTACAAGATAAAATCACTTTTTTCTTGATTTCCTGTTGCTTTTTAGACCACTAGAGCAGGAGTTGTTGTCACATCTGGAGCAGTGGCCATTTTGTTTGTATTCCTCGTTTCCATCAGGAGTCGCACTTGAATTGAATTGGGGTTAAATATTACTAATTAAAAAGAATTAGTCTCATGCTGCAGTCTCTTAGAATTTGGTCTGTTATACGAAGTTTTGCAGACATCTAGAAGATCGGTGTCTTTCAAACTATATAAAATTGTAATATTTGGCATAATTTGGCTTTAACACCTCTCCTAACCACCCACACATTGTATCCACATCCATGCAATGAAGGCAATTAAGGACTGGCACTCTGAATGTTGTTCTCCCTTATGTCTGTTATACTTTTTATGCCTGAGCCAACCGTTTCCCCCCATTTATGTAATGTCCTGTTTCATCCTTTTCCTGCCCCTCACTGAACACATTTAAGATAAAAGCCCTTGCTCTCTGTTTGTTTATTGAAACGATTATTTAAAGTTGCCCACAGTGCTGTCTTCCCTCATAAAGATTCCTGTGTGATGACATGACAGAACACACTTGTAATACAGCCATCGGAGAAGGAGAATGATCAATCGGTGCTCACCCCTAACCAAACACTCACATGTTGGATCTGTAGCGACTTGCCAGGGCTGAAAGTGGTATTAGGGTGTGTGTGAGAACCATGTGAGAAACTGAGTAGGAGGAAAAAAACTTTGAAAAGGGTGAAAAAATACCTGCAGCCAGGTGTAAGTGGGAGCTCTTTTTTGTCTTTCTTCACTTCGAGCGGTTCTCAGGGATGTGCAGGGTTTCTGTGCTCACACACATACATGGATGCACCCGCTCACCCAACGTCCCCATGGGTTCTGCTGACTGGTGTGATTTATGTGTTCTGCAAACAATGGCAAGAATTCTAGAAATAGAGATTGAGAATATTTAATAAAACCAGTTCATGCAGTTACACCTTAATCTTTCACCTATTTGGAAAAATCCCCAGTTGTGTACCAAAAATTAAACTAATTTTATTTACTTATGCATTTTTCAACTGCTTTATGTTCTTTTTACTAAAATCACCTGCTATTCACAATCCAGTCAAGTTGGTTGAGTTAATGCACATTGGTTGCCATCTTCCAATAAAACACAAAGATTGGAGATGAGTTGTTCTGGATTTCCTTTTAACCAAAACCCAAGACCACCCAGCTCAGTGGTAATCTTTGGCTGAAGTGACTAAGTTTGTGAACTATCTGTAAATAGTTTGTACACAAACTTAAAGCATTTTTACAAATGATCCCAAAGCCTTATATAGCTATGATTTTCATAAGCTGAGATAGGGATATAGCAATTTGGTTGGAAAACAGTCTGGTTGTATTGGGTCCATGGAGAGTGTTATGCAGTGAAAAAATAATATTCCCTTTATCAATATGCTTATAGACATCAACCTCCAGCTTTTTATCATTGGCAAACCTATGATAGAGTTCAGAAAATTTGGTTGCTAGTCTAAACAATTTGGTTGCTAAGGAGCTGTCAGTGATGTCATTTTTTTTTTCAAGTTGTAAGTATAATTAACATAAAGATATCCATATTTCTCTGTGGTGTTTTATCTAGAAAATATATTTGTTGCCATTTTTCCCAAAGGCCATTAGGTCAATGGTACATTTTAACCTCTTCTAGACACTTTTGCACAGGGGCTAAATACTTTTGCACAGTGGCTGATATGTTCTTGCACACAATGATAAGCTTCAGTTTGAAGATTCTTGGAGTTACAGTTTTAAAAAGTTAATGGACAAATTCTTTGTTGCCATTTTCTAGAATTGTGGTAGGGGTACTACTCTGAAAACATTCCAGTTTGGATGTCTTGCCAAAAGTTGGTGGCTGTAGCTAGAATGGTCAGTTGATGGGAAATTAAAAATCTATACAATTAAATGGCCAAAAAGGAAGGAGGAAAGGAAGCTAGAAATAAGACCAAATATGGAAAAACAGATGAACGATTAACAGAGAAAAGAAAAAATGACATATAGGGCAGGTTGCTGACCCAATGGAAGTAAGACAGACATTATAAAAGAAAATGAGAGGAAAAAGGCTAAATAAGTCTCCTTTCTCGCCTATTTACCATTCAATGTTGTGCTTTGATCAATGTGTGTATACATGTCAATATATCAGTGACTGATGATCCTGAGAGTCGTATCTCTTGCTTGTAAAGAGTTACTGATTGATAGAAGATCGGAAAATAGTCAAACTCAAATAATTCCTCAAATACCACCCCACTATAAAAGGACTGATTTCGACACCGATTATCTCTTTAAAGTTGGACTCGATGACCCAGTCTTAACAAATATACAACCATCTTCCTGTCAGTTTTTAAGATGGGAATGTCTATAGCCTGTGGTAAATTAAACTGATACACACATCTTGGATAAACTCAAAAATTCAGTTTCAAGACCAATAGATATGAGTTTGAACAGCCCAAAGTTCAGTGTGTTTCATATACATTAAAATGCTGCATTTTTATTAGATTTATAGATGCCGTATAACTGCCATCAAAACCAAAAGAAGAACCACACCCAAGTTTTAGAGGGCATTAATTGGTGTCAATAGCATTGGTCAATACACAAAAAAACAAGTGAGTGAGTTCTGAGAGCTGAGCATCACAAATTAGATTTCCTCCATGGATTTTGAGTAAAAGTGCTGTCCATGAGCGGTTCTCTGACCGAGTCAGACCAGATTTGTGCTCACACCGTCAGCCCAAATCACATTTCTTTTGCTCGTTCACTTCTAATCTCATTAAGGGTAGTTTGAAGATCAGAAAAACAAATACAGTATTGATTCCTCAACATTCTAGATTTCTAGTTAATCTATTTATCTTTATCCTAAAGGTGATTTACACAGAACGAGCAGTTGCTATGAGACAAATTGAAACGCTTTAGATAAATTTGCAATAAAAATAACATTTGAAAGTGATTTGAAAATGTGATACAGCACCAAAACACCTCCTAAAAGGGGGGTACTGTCAGCAAAAGTCAGCAACTGTCTTTTCACCACAAAGCAAATAAATAGTCTAGCAGATTAAATAGTGAAAAAACGTTTGTTCGAATGCTGTAAAACATTTCCTGCCAAGATACCTTCACGTTTATAAACACTTTAACGCATATCAGCTTACGGTTCGGGAGAAAAGAAATCAGTTTATCATAAGAAGTGCTCACAGAAGGCGTCCCAGCTGATTTAGAATTAATACAGTGGTTTGGAGTTTTGTTTCATGTTTGTAAGTACTTTTAAAACTTTTTTCACAACTTTTAAAAGTTGTGAAAGACTCCAGATTGGGACAATAAGAGAATTCCATCAGCCGGGAATTGTTAAAGACAAGGTTCTGGTGAGAGATTTAAGATGGAACCACTAGATGCTGTTCTTTTCTTCAATGCAAGCATTTGGAGGGGATGTAGGACTGCAAGGGTTTGTGAAGATAGGATGGTGCTGACCCTGTGACTGTGCTGTATGCAAGCATCAGTGTTTTAAACCTGACACAGGCTGCAATGAGGAGCCAGTGGAGAGTAATCAAAAGAAGAGTGACTTGGGATATGACTGATGAACATTGCCGTAATCTAATCTAGATCTGATCCGACTAGAAGTTGAGTTGATTGCTCTGACAGGAGCAGAAAACAAGAATTAGAATCATACATCTCTTTCTAACATGTTTATTGTGTTCCTTTTATTCAATATGTTGACTAAAATGATTTCCATATTTTTATAATCTGCAAAATCGTGCAGTTGCATCTTGGATGGAGGACAAGGATGAAAAGTGTTTCTTGTGATTCATGTCTAGAGTAAAAAAAGCTAATAATCAAGTTTAAATGCATATCATTGCTTAAGCAAACCTGGATGCTGGTTTAAACATTGAGTTTGGCAGTATTTTTTGTTTTGAATTGCTGTTCCGCATCAGGGATTGGAAGACTTGTGTGTCGCTAGGGAAAGTAGATGCATGGATTGAGAGAGAGAGCGAGAGAGAGAGGGAGCATTAGCTGACTAAGGTAAAAGAGCAGAAACACACATGCAGCTTGATTCTGCTGACATTTGGGCTTCTGGGATGCTACTGCTCTAACAAAAAGAGTAAAAACGCACCTCTATAGATAAGCCCCCCACCCCCCATCCCATATGCACACACAGGCATAGACATAAAGTGACCTCTAAAAACTTGCTAGGCAATGAGATCCATAAATGTCAGCTCACACTTTCTTTACATGTTTAAATCTGGTGGTTTTAATGGGAAGTGTGGAATGATGTTAAGAGAGAGTGTGTGTCGTTAAAGTTCAGTAGGTTCCTCACCCACATGCAACTCAGCCTCCTTGATTAAAGGCTTCTCATTCTCCATTTAAAATATTTCAGGATCTTGTAAATGTGTGATGGAAAAGCAAACCAGCCTCAGGGGACTTCAGTGCGTTCATGTGAGGCTGTGTGGGGTGACAGAGTTCAGGTGTGTGTGTGTGCGTGTGTGCGTGTGTGTGTGTGCGTGTGTGTGTGTGTGTGTGGTTCATTTAGATTGGTGGTAAGAGAAGTTGTGAACTATTGACTGCCAAATTTATGAAAACATTCAGAAATTCATTAAATTCATTAACGTTTATATCAGAATTCTAAACTTTACATTCAAAATGACATTTTTTATCTTAGGTATATTTGATTGTTGTAGTATTTTGATTCAGTTTTATAAATAAGTCACTGAGTCATAAATTAATACATTTTCATAAATTAATACATTTATCTTTGTGCATGTAATAATAAGGTAAGTGTTAATTTTTGACATGCTTTGTTTTAACAAAAGATTTAATGTATTTTTTTATGTAGTTTGCATGTTCTTCCCGTACTTGTGTGGGTTTCCTCCGGGTACTCCGGTTTCCCCCACAATCCCAAATATTTAGACATATTTTTGTACATGTTTTGTTCCTGTATGTTTTGACAAAAGATTTAAAAATGTATATGTAAATGTTTTTACATGTTTATGCACATGTTTTGTTTCAGTATGTTTTGACAAAAGATTTAAAAATGTATATGTAAATAATTTTACATGTTTTTGTACATGTTTTGTTCAGATATGTTTTGACGAAAGATTTAAAAATGTATATGTAGATGTTTTTACATGTTTTTGTACATGTTTTGTTCCTGTATGTTTTGACGAAAGATTTAAAAATGTATATATAGATGTTTTTACATGTTTTTGTACATGTTTTGTTCCTGTATGTTTTGAGGAAAGATTTAAAAATGTATATATAGATGTTTTTACATGTTTTTGTACATGTTTTGTTCCGATATGTTTTGACGAAAGATTTAAAAATGTATATATAGATGTTTTTACATGTTTTTGTACATGTTTTGTTCCTGTATGTTTTGACGAAAGATTTAAAAATGTATATATAGATATTTTTACATGTTTTTGTACATGTTTTGTTCCGATATGTTTTGACGAAAGATTTAAAAATGTATATATAGATGTTTTTACATGTTTTTGTACATGTTTTGTTCCGATATGTTTTGACAAATGTTTTAAAAGTGTATTGTAAATGTTTTTGCATGTTTTGGTCCAGTATGTTTTAACAAATGTTTTAA
Source organism: Danionella cerebrum (assembly GCA_007224835.1). Taxonomy (NCBI): domain Eukaryota; kingdom Metazoa; phylum Chordata; class Actinopteri; order Cypriniformes; family Danionidae; genus Danionella; species Danionella cerebrum. The sequence continues at coordinate 434,897 of SRMA01023950.1, forward strand.
AAATGTATATGTGAATGTTTTGTTTCAGTATGTTTTTTTTCTCGGTATGTTTATGTAGAAAAATAAATGTTTTGACATGTTTTGTTTCAGTATGTTTGACAACTGTTTTAAAATGTATGTGTAGCATGTGAAACAATTATCTTGATGTTTTTGTTAAAGGCTTGATATCTATTGGAGGTTGCATAGACAGTGATTTTCGGAAATGTTTGCATTATGTGGAACTGTTGTAATAATGTTTTACTCCATTTAGTGCTGTTTGCAGTTTAGTGTTTTAGTTAATGCACACTTCTTACTCCAGGGCCGCTGCAGCAGGGGTCACCAGGGTCGATCTCAATGTCAGCAAGGTGTGTCTCAAATACTCATCTTCCTTGAGAGAAAGAGCCATAATTTGAGCACCATTAGCATGTCCTCTATTTACACAGACACAAATGAACCTGTCTGTTTTGACAGATCTGTCCTGATATTGATCAAGGAGAACATCTGACCTGTAACTCTCTGCCATTCACAGATTGTTCACGTTAATCTGTTCCTTTCTTGAGCCACGGTAGATCTGCACCACACACATTGAGCCGCATTTCTTTAGTGTTTCATCCAGACAGTGTTCATCTTGAATGAATAGAGACAGACTTGAGACTTGGCTGCCAGTTGGAAGTGTTCATGGCCAACTGTCGTATGGCATCTGGTGCGAGTGGATCTGGCAGGGTGTCGAACCACCATCATGGCTGATCAGAAGGCACAAGTATTCGAGCCCAGGGTTGTTAACAGAAGAATAAACTCTTTCTCAAAACGCTGTGTGAGATGAGCTACATTTATGGAGACAGGGACATGGAGAGAGAAACAAAAGAAGAGACAGAGAGAAAGCAGGAGACTGTCTCATCTCTGTTTCCTTCAGATGGTGATGTCTCTCTCCTTCTAATATTTTATTTGCATATATTTTAATCTTATAAAGTTAGTTTCAATTTGAACCTGTGTACTGAAGAATTTCATCCTTTCTATCCTACAATAATTGATCCGTCCGTCCATCCATCTATCCGTCCATCTATCAATCCATCCATCGATCAATCCATCTGTCCGTCCATCCATCCATCCATCTCTTTGTCCATCCGTCCATCAACCCATCCATCCATTTGTCCATCCATTCATCCATCTGTCTATCCATCCGTGCGTTCATCAATCCATCCACCCATCTCTTTGTCCGTTCATCCATCCATCCATTTGTCCATCCATCCATCCATCCATGTCTATCCATCCACCCATCTCTTTGTCCATCCGTCCATCAACCCATCCATCCATTTGTCCATCCATTCATCCATCTGTCTATCCATCCTGCGTTCATCAATCCATCCACCCATCTCTTTGTCCGTTCATCCATCCATCCGTTTGTCCATCCATCCATCCATGTCTATCCATCCACCCATCTCTTTGTCCGTCCATCCATCCACCCATCTGTCCGTCCATCCATCCGTCCATCCGCCCATCCATCCATCCTTCCACCCACCCATCCAGCCGTCCATCCATCCACCTATCTCTTTGTCCGTCCTTCCATCCACCCGTCTATCCATTCATCCATTTGTCCATCCATCCATCCATCCATCCATGTCTATCCATCCACCCATCCATTAATCCATCTATCCACCCATCTCTTTGTCCGTCCATCCACCCACCCATCCATCCATCCGTCAGTCCATCCATCCCTCCACCCACCCATCCAGCCGTCCATCCATTCATCCATCCTCTTTCACTAGACCACTCTAAGGACTATTAACATCCCATCTGACGATTTATCCACCCAACAAACCTTACAGTTGGCACAAGGCAGTCAGACAAGTAAAGTTTTACTGTGTCCGCCAAACCTAGACTCATCAGATGAGTCTCTACTGATGCCTTACACCACTGCAACTTTTTTTTGAATTGACTAGTGATTCATTGATTGGATGCAGCTGTTTGGTCATTGAAACTGAGGCTCTCTTGTAGTTTGAAGCTATCCGTATACTGCAGAAAGTATGAGTTAGTGAGCACTTTTTATCACTGTTTTGTCTTGACCTTGGCCTGTTCATATTACTATATATGATATTATGTTTCCAAATTACCCAGAGCTACATTTAGCTGTTGTTCTTTCATCTCGATAATTTACCTTCCTACAGACAGGTTTGCAAAGCTTGTGCATGTGTGTTTCAGTGAGTGAGTGTTTTTGTGTTGTTCTCTGGCAGGGGAGTGTTTGAGGACTCCTGTGGTCCGAAAGAAAGAAGCTTATGCCCCTCTGATCTGTCAAGCAGAAAGACAGACACAGGGAAAGATAGAGAAACACTATGGGAGAAAGAGACCGAGATAAAGAGAGCACGCAAGGGGTAGAGTCAGACAAGTGGGAGGCTACGGAGAGATGAGAGGAATACAGTGTGAATGACAGCGAGTAAATCTGGAAGAAAGAGCCATGTTTCGAAAGAGATAGTCCTCTCCCTCAACAATTTTTTGGTTAATTTACTCACTGCCCCCATTGTTCCCACAGATGGGTAGGTTTTTTTTTCTCAGTAAAACAGTAGGCAGATGATGTGCTGATGACATTTGCGTGGGTCCACAATCACACTTGAGGTGTTTGGGTTTGTTCAAAGGGGGTGAGGGTGTGTGTTTCACAATTATGTTATTGAATGCAATGCAAGAGTACAGATAACTTGCATTTTAAAATGAATTAGGTGTTTTATAAAAAAAAATTATGAGCGGCGCAGTGGGTAGCATTGTGACCTTCCACTTAGAAGGTTGTCGGTTCGAGGCTCGCTGGTGACCTTCCTGGAAGGAGTTTGCATGTTCTCCCTGTGCCTACATGGGTTTCCTCCGGGTACTCTGGTTTCCCCCACAATCCCAAAAACAAAGTGGTTCGGTTAATTGAATTATCTAAATTCCCCTTAGGTGTGAATGTGTGAGTGAATGTTGCCCTGCGATGGACCGGCGACCTGTCCATGGTGTACCCCTGTCACTCGCTCGATGTGCACTGGAGCCCCAACAGACCCCTGTGAATGAAAATGAATGAATAAAATAAATTATATAGTTGTTTCTGCAGAAAAAACTCCATGAAGTTAATTTGTTTAATGCTCTGTTTTGTGAGCTTAAGATGTTCCTTAGCCCCGCCCACTAACCAATCAAGTTAAGTGCTCCTCCCACATTTTAAAATCTCATGCCTCTTTTTGATGAAATGAGAACATTCTCCCTCCATTTTAAAGAAATAGGAGAAAGTTTGAGAAACAAATACTTGTTTTTAACAATAATTAAGATTCAAGTAAACACTTTAATTATTAACTGTTTTATAACCTAGAATCTCAGTGATGTCAAGGTTAACATAAATTTTATATATTTTATGTAAAGCAGAGGTTTTTTTTTTGTTCTAAGACCTTTTGGTGCTAGAGGTAAAGCAGTACATAGCTGGGAACAAGCAACTTTCCCATTATACAAATATAAAATAAAAGGTACATTTTTTTTTACATTACCGCAGTAATGCTAATAAAATATAGACCAAAACATCAAAATTAACAATGCAATTAAAATGGATGACTGAAACAATTGCATAAACATTAGCATTTATGTGAAGAAATTAACATATTAAGAGCAGTAAAAATATGAAACAGTTTCATAACGATTTTTTGTTAAATTAACAAATACCAAATTTAATGAAACAACGAACAATATTTAAAAATCCAATATAAAAAAAATCTTTTATTATTCATTCTGTCCAGTCCTTTCTCCATCTCTTATGTATAGAGGTCTATGAATAAAAAAAAAAAAACGTACAGATTGGTAAAATGTGCAAATATTATCAAATATGTAATTTTTACACTGATGCTTCAAGTAGAAACCAATGGCACCAGTGTTGAGGCATCTCTGATTGGCCGTGAAGAGAAGTTGCCACCTCCACCAATGAGAATAACGTCATGCCACTCCCCTTTTATTTCAGATACATGTATTTATAGTTTATTTGTAGTTAGTTATTTTAGATTGTATAATTTTGGGGGGTGGGGCATTGAGCGCACAGGTTACGTTGTCTGTGCCAGTTGCGAAGGTGACATCATCAGGTGCACACATCAGTCGAACAGTCTCTTATTTTGTATAAGTATATATAGTCCCTTAAATATATGTTTGTATGTTATGTGGATTATTTTGTTTAGATGCTCTTTTATTTTGAAATGAAAGCATCTACATTTCTACCGATGATCAATCAGGTTGAATTATTTTAAGGAATTTTTTATTTGGATTCAGACCCAAATCTTCACATCATGGCACCATGATAAGTGACTTTATCATAGGCATTCAAACCCAAGCACATGGAAAAATATTGAGTTAAAAAACGCAACAGAGAAGACCCCTAATCCACTGTGCTTACCTTGACAATTTGAAATGTCACTTGCATCTTGATTGGTGAGGAATTTGGGGGTAGACTGTCTCTTTAAGATGCCCTGGCAGCAAAGAGTGACACCAGCAGAAACAGAAAGATCAGGAGCCACAGTGAGTGGGTGTGCTGGTGAGGGTGGGGGGGCAGTACCACCCTGTGGATTGAGACGTATCCGCATTGCCCATCTCACTGGGGGAGCGCGTTGGGGCGAAGTTGAGGCGGTTCTGGCTCTTTCACAAAGGAGCAATGGAGCTAGGCGCCATGTGCTCTGTGGCAGGGTTGCCCAGATACGGCCACTTAGGGTTGGCATGTTGTTTTTGTTTCTGTGATGCGCTTCCAGGCTGACAAATCAAAACGTAGACACACTGAGACAGAGACGGCACACTCAGAAGTGCATCTCTTAACACTTTCTGATGTTTTGTCCATTACTTTGTGAAGCAGCTTGCAGCAGGCGCTGGGCCTAATTGATTTTTAAGGGCCGAGAGTGGAATGAGAATTTAATCACTTACATTGGAAAAACACTCAAAAATTATCTAATTAACTTAAACTCTTCCACAGAACTATCTTTCTTTAGAGATGGTCCAAATTCTTTTAAAATAGTCCGTTTACACTTAGCAGTGCATGGCGTAATGCTCCAAGCCTAAAATTGTAAATAAATATTTTAAGAAAGCTAACATTATCTTTATCGGAATCCCTTTAGCAATCCATTCGTGATCTTCTAGTTTCTCACTCGAGAGCTGAGGCTGTTTGGTCAAGTTGTGACTGAACTTTACCTCCAACAAAAGATGCATTCACCTTGGATTTCCAACGTTTGTTCTGGAATGTGCTCGTCTAGGCTGAGCAGTCATTCCCAGCAGAGGATCATTAGTTTCACATCAGATAAAATTTCAGTTTATCTGATTTAAATCAAGACGGCTGCAGATTTGGTTTAGAATTACTGTGATCTGAACAATATTTGCAAATAGAGTTTGATTGTTTTCTTGGGTTCCTTCGACTACTCCTGCTTAGAAATTGAATAGAAATTGAATGTCCTTGATAATCTACACAGGAAATCACATGAGAGCTGGTAAAGACACCAGCTGACCAGTGATATAGTGTCACCCAATTAAAACTACACAGCAATATTTCCAAATTGTGTTCTAAAGTAGAGAGTTTTCTTGGGTTTAGGGAAAATTTTTGATTCTTTTGTGTGTCCAGAAAAATTGTTCATGTTTTGTGACACACTTCTTCCTCCAGTTGTCTACACAATAAATGTTATATTTATTCAGACTCAAACCATGTTAAAATGTCTAGGGGTTCTGAAATTTTGTATTTTAAACCATATGCTTTTTACTTTTAAATGTTTATAATTAAATATTTTTACCATATTTTTATTCAAAGCAAAGAATTGTCTATCAAAAAATATTTTATTACATTAAAAAATACAAATTTAAACCTATGCTTTGTTCCTAATGGACTAATTGAAAGAAATAAATTTTCCCGTCATCTTTGTGTTAATATCAAACTTTGAGCTTTTATTTCTATCACAAACCAAGCAATTGTTGGATAGTTTTCGACAAGAACTTTGAAGATTGCAGGAAACCCTTGCTCAGAGCATCCTCCAAACATTTTTAAGCACTGTATTGTTAGAATCTCTCATTCCCAAAAGCGGAATCCAGAGTGATTTGACCTGTGCCACACACAGCGATTCCCAATCTATTAGTTTATTGATGAAAACAGTATCGGTGTCTCCTTAAAAAACACACTTTAAACACATACACTCATCGGCCACTTTATTAGGTACACCAACGGCTTGTTAATGCAAAACTCAATGCATTTAGGCATGTAAACATGGTCAACACAATCTGCTGATGTTCAAACCAAGCGTCAGAATTGATTTCAATGGCTTGTGGCGTAATTGTGGTGGTGTTGTAATGGTGTGGGGGATATCTTAGGATACTTTGGGCCCATTAGTACCAATTGAGCATTGTGTAAGCGCCACAGCCTACCTGAGTATCTTTGCTGACCATGGCTATCCCTTTATGACCACAGTGTACCATCTTCTGATGGCTCAAATGCCCTCTGTACTCAAATGTCCTCCACAATCACCAGATCTCATTCCAATAGATCACCTTTTGGATGTGGTGGAATGGGAGATTTGCATCGTGATGCGTTTAGTCAATATGGACAAAAGTCACCAAGGAATGTTTCCAGTACCTCGTTTGGCAGTTTGAGTGTATAGATTACCTTTAAAAAGTTGTTTATTGAAAGTTGACTGCAGCTCTGTGCTGCAGTTTGTAGATGTTTTGCATTAAAATCTCATCAGATGGAATTGCTTATGTGGTTAGAGAGATTACTCTTTCTTTGAGTGCGTCTGAGGCCCAAAAATCTCCTCTGTCATTCACCATCACCTATGAAAAAGACCTTCATCTCTGTATTAACCAGTGTAATCAGCGCATGGGTGATGTCTGCTGACCTGATGTGTAATGATTACAATCCAAACCTGGAAGAGACAAAAGCCTTTGCAAGGGGGAAAATCAGACCCCCATCAAATTTTACCCCATTTCCTGATGCCACAGACAGAGAGCTCTGAAACGGTTGGCTGATTGGCGACGGTACTGCGTGAAAGAGGGTTTTCTTACTTACGGTAACATGAGAAGGGTTCAGGGCTTGAGACTGACACATGCTGAATTGAAAGAGATGAGGGAGAAAGTACAAGCTGTCTCCCAAAAACACTATAAAATACTTCAGTCTAAATACAGACTGGTACTTATAGATAAGCCTCTATAACGGAATTTTGCCTTAATTCACTCTAGTCTCTCATTTTGCAGAGCTGCTTTTTCCTATATTCTAAAGAGCCATGTAACAAAATATGCCGACTATAAAGTGAAAACTTTTAAAAAAAGTTTAAATATATTTAAATAAGATTAAATATTTAATCTTTCTTGTTGTGTAATGAGGAAATAAAAGATGCTGCTGACCAATTCATCCATTTGTTAGGGTTAAGGGGTCCTTCATCTGTAGAGTGGATCATTTATTCTGTTTGGCTAATTTAAATCAAGATTGCTCAGATTTGGTTTAGAATTCCTGAACCGACAGAAATGAACAATTTGGTTTTGCTTATGCACAAAAAGTTTTCAGGCCTCTTTGGAGTTAGTACATTTGCTCTCTGAGGTCGTTTTACAGGTTTATAAGGACTGTGTTTTTTTTTTGCGTGTTTCTCAAAATTATAGTGAAAAAAATCTAAAAAAAAAAACTCTTTAAAATACATGTGGACTGTGAGAGAGATTGTGATGTACTATCTCATTCAAGGGGATGCAGCAGACTGCCCCCCCCACACACACACACATCAGCATCAGTCACATACAGACAGATATGAAGGAGGTAGATGAGCATTCATCCTGAAATAAAAGGATGAAAAAATGATTAGAGTTGAAAGGCGCAGTGGAGGGAGTTAAAGCCTGCAGAGTCATTGACTCATCCAGTTGCTCACTCTCTAGAACACATCCCTTCCAAATGTTTTGAAGTGTGTGGGGATGTGTGTGTTTTCTTTATCTGGAGCTATTGTTATCTAAATATATGCAAGAATTCATTCAACATCTATACCTGATAATGAATCTTAATTAGGATCATGAGGGTGTGTTGGTGCCTAACACAGATTTCACTGGGTGAAAAGATGGGCTACACCCTGAATGGATGGGGGGGGGCTACTTTCACTCACCATTGTACAGCATTCATTAGGTTCACCAATTACGCCAACCAGCTAGTTTTTGGGACTGAGGGAGGAAGCTAAATTCCTTTGATAATACACCATGGAACTTACAAACTAGAAGCGATCAATTTGCTTAGCCACTATGCATGCTAATATTTTAAAAGTTTTATATCAAGTCGAATATTATCATATTAGGGCCCCTAATGTAGAGCTTTCGTTTTTTGGAATAGAAACCATATTGAAATGATTTAGTCTCATGTCAAAAATATTTAACCTTTCAGCGTTATTGTAATCAGGTTTTAAATCACTCAATTAAACTTAAGTTTCAAAATGTCCATTTTATAATAATCAAGAGCAGATGTTTTAGGTGTGTGGGGAATACCGGAGAAAAAAAACCCACACTCAAACTTCTAATTCACATCGGGAGCTACATTAAATTCCTTGACAAGCTGATTACCAGGCTTCACCAGCAGAGAAACCAATAAAACAAGAAGCCAGAGTTCCATAATCAAGAATATTTCAACAGTAGATGTTAGTATTGAGCTGCTTAAATGTGATGCTGCACCATTCACCATCAAAAGCGGTATACCATTCTTCAACAACGTCCGGTTGCTTAACCCCTTTGCAGCCATAATTGGTTTAGTGAGAACTAGCAGCATATAAATGTAATATAAATTATAATATTAAGTGGAACAAATGCTGCACTGCTCTTTAAAAATATTGTATTTTAAGTTTTTGCAGTTTCTAACTGTGTATGTAACATGTTTATGTCGATTTGTACAGTATTTTCCACCTTTTAAAATCTCAGAACTGTCAAATTTAAAGATTTTTATGTGATTTCTGTCACATTTTTAATGCACTTTTATTATTCACTTTCATAAATAAATGATAACCTCTGTAGATTTAAAGGTAATTTTACAGTTTTATTTAATATTTATAAATATGATAAAACTATTCTGATTTCCAAATGTTTTATGTTTTTTACATGGTGCCATTTTCTCTGTTTAGCAAACTATTACCCCATTTAAGGTTAATTAACTCATCAACTTAAATGAAATCTGTAAGTCCAAAACATTTTTACAGTTTTTTTTTAATTTCTGAAAGAAAACATAAAAGAGTTACAGTTCAGTATATTGGTAAGAACAATTGCACAATCTTTATGTGTTTGGAATTGGCAACAAAATGATGTGAACAACATTCCATTCTTGATCTTATAAATTCACTCTGTGATTGTTACAAATTACAGGAAATACGTTTTTTTTAACTGTATTTTACTGTTACATTTACAGACATTTTACAGTGTGCTAAAAGTAAGCCATTCAATGAGAACTTGGTTTCCACACCTTTCCACCATCTCTTCCAGTATCATTGTGATAACAGTGAACATTTTTTTTCAATGCAGCTTCAAATAGTATTAGGAAGATGATTGATCCTTGTTTACCTTAATTTAACTAAATACTCTGAGACACATAACTAACCTTTTCAGTTTCGCTGTCTGTAATGCACCTGGATTCTTTTGCATTCAGTTTGTGTGTTTCTCTTTGTGAATGTACTGTGTGTTTAACTATGCAGGAGTCTCAGTCTCCCCTGTAAATTTTCTACTTATGTAATTGCAGATTTGCATGTGAAGGGAAGAGCCCGTTTTTCATGCTGCAGTGGATGTGAAGTGAAGCCCCTTTCTCTCCTCCAGCCCCTTTTTCACCCGGAACGAGGTTCTGCGCCTTCCCTGATGGAGGGATGCTGAGAGAGTGACAGGAAAAGAAAACATGAAAGGCTTGAGGAGTGAATTCATTAATATTCTGACCCTTTGGAACACTCTACAATGCATAGTTTGAAAAAAAAAGAGAGATTTTTTTTGTCACCAGTGACTGAAATATGAAAGCTATACTTTAAGATTAGCATTGTTCTATATGATAGAACTTGTAATAAAAGTATATTATTTTCTTTAAATTTTTAGCAAGATTTATTTAAATGTGGATTGCTATTTTTCAGATTAGCATGCAGGTAAAGATTAAATTAACAACTGCAGACTCATTATTATTACCTGTATTAATGTAGTGACAGATTCCCTTCAATGATTATGTTTAAAGGAATGGTGAACTGTTCTTTTCCAACTTTGTTCTACTGGAGTGTCTGATTTTAAGTACATTTTTCTCAATATACTCAGTTGCAATACTTTGTGTTTTTTGTCGGAAGCAAGATTAAAAAAGATCAATGAGTAGTGTGCTTCATTTTTCAAATATTTATTCAGAACTTTCCAATAACAGCCTTAATTGCAAGACACAGGCCAACAGACTCATGAAAAATGCAGTTAGTCATGTCTTCCTCCAACCATCTACACAGAGGGCCAGCTTCCTGTGAGTAGTGCACATTATATTTCAAAGATATCTCTAACCCAACTGGAAACATCTTTAATTAGTTTTATGTAAACCTACCGCTTCCTCGTGTATTACTGTAAAATAACAGTTATCGGTGTCTATAATTAGAATTATGACTAGCCAAAATTGTTATTGATCACAATTGTTCTATTAAAATGGTTTGTTACCGCAGGAGAGCTTCCACAAGCCTCCTTGGCAAGATACTCAGTATTAGCTTCCCTATGCAAGCTCTGTAAATGTGTAAGTTTTCCTTTTGTGAACTGTTTATGTTGCTGTATATTTTAAGCACAATACATTTTTTATTTTGTTCAAAGAGGTCCCATATAGGGCTTTGCTGCTTTCTCCTAACTTTTACCATTTTGCTCGATGGTGTGATGTGCACAAGACAACTGCAAACAAGAGACAGAAAGGAAGCACTGTAAGGTGCAACATCACATCAAGGGGCTAGCACTAAACATTGATTTATTTTAGATCAATTCAAAAGGTGTGTAAAACTGACGAAGAACAAGAACCAAAATATTTTAAAATTTGCATTTCCCAAATACACATGCCCCAAAATTAAATATTGTGTTATTTCCCATGTATCTCTTAGTGTCATGTTAAAGATTATATATAATTCATTGAGGATTTTCTCATTGTCCAGTGTTCTTGTACTTGAAATTTAGAGAATGGCAGATTGGGTCCTGCTTGAGTGACATCGGTCATTCACTGAGCAGTTCAGTGTCTCTCTGCCTCCTCACACTCATTCAAATGTTTCGGCACATTCCGGGGCTCATTCTGAGGGCAGGATGAGGGGGAGTTTAGATAACCCCAGCACCCCGCAGGGGTCACACAATGCATGTCACGCATATCATTAATCCCGGGGGTTGTTTCCCCTCAGGGCACCCACTGACCCACGCTGAAGGGATAAAAGTGTTCCTCCATGGGATGCAGAGCATTCTCCACCAAACCACACATAAAGGCTAAGTTCAGGCCTTTGCTTCACATGAGCCCATCTCCATGTACATCTTCTGAAGGAACCTTTTACTCAAAATGCATCAGAACGGCTTTTGGAATCTAAAACACTGTGTGACAGAATGATACGATTAACTGCTTAAGTGATACGATTAAACGATTTTTGTTTTCTGATCTTTATAGTCATTGGGGAAATTATTAATTAATTATTTAAAAAATGTAAAATGTAGTAAAACACTCAAAGTCTTTGGGGATACAATTATTAATATAATGCAAATAAATTGTTTGACATTATTTTCCCACCAGGCCACTCCCCTGAGACTGAGTGACAAAACAAGCAGTAAATAGCTACCTTTAATAAGGAAAAGTGCCGAAGGAGTTTTTATGGTGATTACATGCTTTAGTTGAATAGATCTATACTCAACTCTGTTTACGGTGGCCTAATAGATGACTAGTTTTCAATGAACATAGAGATTTCTGATTTCAACAGATTGTTTGCTAATAGAATATGGCTGGTTCAAAGCCTTCCAGTGCATGCTTTCTCCAGATTCCTCCAAATGTGCTTTGCATGAATTAAAGAATCCAAACTGTGAGAGTGTGAGAGCGAATGGTAAGCCAAGGGACTGGTGACCAGGGTGTCTGGGCGCAAACCAGCTTCTGACTTGCGTGTTCTGGAGATAAGCATCAGCAGAACCCTGTGACCCCGACCAGAGATAGGAATTAAAGAAAATAAACAAAACACGTGAATCTCAAGCCAGGTCAGAACCATGGGAATTTTGGATCTGGCATTTCAGAAGCTTCCGCCATCATAAAAGGCCTTAGTACGTTGTAGAGCGTTGTGTCAAGTACCTCCCATCATGCATTGTGTATGTGATGTGAAGTGCATGTGATGAACACACACATCCACACAGTCCTCCATACTCTTCCTAAAATTCTTTCTCTCCATCTTTCACTCTCTCCTTACGGCCAGACCGCTCTAATCCCATTCATTGTGGCCACTCTTTTCCTTTCCTCCTCTCATTATCCTCTTTTCTCCCCTTTCCTCTCCCAATCCATTTCTCCAAATCTCCACTTCCCCGAAAGACATTTACAAACCCTTGGGTCCCACCCTCATCATCCCTCCCTCTACTTCTCTCCTCTTTATGCACTCTTTCTTGCACCCCCCCCCCCTCTCTAGCAGTTTCCGACTGGGTTTTGCTATTTAATCTTCTTGAAGCGTTCAAGATGTCACTCGGTCCTGAAGCCAGCAGGACAAAGGCCTCAATCCAACCCTCTTGGAGATGTACACGCCCCTCAACTGCCGGTGGCCACTTTGAAGAAGGGGGTAATGGTCGAGTCCAACAGAATCTCCCATGCTCCTCTGCTTCTGCATTGGTGGCCCTCTCCTTATTGCTTGGTGAATCTCATGTGCACCTTAACTAAAGGAGAGACCACCTCCACACACGCAATCCGATGCATTTTGTTTGATTGCATGGAAAGGGTTATGTACAACCTATAGGAACCATCATGATTCACAAGAAGGGTGTAGTTTGTCCAAATCTGGAATTCTGTTTCTTGAATATGTTTTGTGGTTAGCTGCCATCCTGGATCAGATCCCATGATTGATCTTCCATTTACAGCCTGGATTTATATCCCTAACATTGACCATTCTGCACAGTTCTCTCCATTCCTGGGTCTGCTTGGCCCGTGGTCTCCTCACGTCATGTCTGGATTTTTTTGGATTCTCTACTCTTGGATCTTCCTGCAAAATCGAACCGTAGTTCATCTAAAATACTTTGGACAGGGCTATCATCAAAGTTCCTCAACCTAGCCGCAATTAATAAAACAGATATGTTGAATCCCAGTTAATCTGCTTATCCACACCAAATTCTACTTATAACCTTCATAGCACTCAATAATATTGAATCCCCTTACATCACTGACCTCTTCACACATTCTTTATTGTTCCCTGACCTCCAAAAACACCAAGCATCCAAAGTGTTTACCCAACTCCCAGCTCCAGTCTAAAATAGTTCAGAGCCTCTTTAGGGAGGCATTTTCCTGTTAATATGTATTTTAATCCGTTTGTCATGTACTGTCTTTAGTGCTCTTTTATGTTTTTGTTGATTTGAACTGTGTACTTCCTGTTGTAAGGTGTCTTTGAAAGTGCCGAAAAAACAAAGGAATGTTATTGGGACAAGTGAGGTAGATTAGATTTTAGTTAAACAGTTTCAGATTTTTGGATTTGGTTAGGAAAATTATTTCACAGGCCGGCGGCAGTGAATGTGAATGTTCTGGAGAGATATCTATAAATGTGGGATGTGGTGTTGTAGGAAGCACTGATCCTTTATAATCATCCAGTTTTTTAGTGTTTTAAACGTAACATTAGCAGCATGGAAACAAGTCGAGTGTCAGAGTTTCAGGTCATTTTTAAAGGTCTAAAAGACGAAAGTCTGGTAAGAGTTGCATTGCAGTGTCAAAGAAGTCCCATGATCTTTCATTTCTCCTATCTTATTTCCTTTGTGAAATTTTATATTAATAAAGTTGAGTTGCATACACTGCTAGGAAGAAATTCCTAACGTCTATTCTGATCAGCTTTCTTCCTTTCTGTACAGTGTTCTGATCTGAATTGTTGTCTATAATTCAATTATTATTGTATTAACCTTTTTATTTTATTAATCTATTGTTTTTTTCCTTGCTATATTAGGGTATTAACAATAACTCTCCAAATAAAATATGTGTTACCTCATGTTTTGTTTGTTTACGTTGCTTAATTTTTTTCATTGAATTTCATATACAGTGGTACCCCGAGTTACGAATGCTTCGAGTTACGAAATGTTCGAGATACGAAAGGTCTCGCGGGAAATTTTTTGCTTCGAGATTCAAAAAATAAAATAAAATTGGAGACACGAACAAACAATTATATTATCAGATTTTTAAGTCTGACGTCACGCTGTGCTTCCGGGTCTTGGCGCTCCTTTCTCCCATAGCAAAAGTGCAGAAAGTGCAAAAAGAGGCTGATACGCTTTAAAAAACTTTAAAACAGTTTTAAATCAAGCGAAACATTATGTATAGATTACCAATAATGTGCTATAACAAATGTTACAGTCAAGATGTCGTAAAATAAATAACGTTTATAACGTGGAAAGTGCTGTTCTGTAGCACAAGCTAGAGAAACCCTGTAACGCGTTCTCAGTTCTCCAGTGCGCTTGGTACTGTCTGCGCTTGTACTTGAAACCGTGTTTGTGTCAGTAATTCGTGAAATATTTTGAGAAAGTTAACTTTCATACGTAGTGCCTTAATGATTTCTGCCATCCGTTCCTCCTCCTCCGACACATTGCTTCACTCAAGGTAAGGTTTCACATTTGTGTACCTATTACGTGTTTTGCTTGTGTTTTATTCTGTTTTATTATCATTTATTACATTAACAATGTGTAGATTTAAGGATTGAAGAAACGTTACTTGATTGTTCACCTGCATGCGCAAACAGAGGGTCAGGCTATATTACCTGGTTAAATATTCTTATGTATTCTGTAAACCTGAGCAAAGTAACAGTAAACTTTTGGTTCAAACACTTCGGCTGATAAAACCCCCATAGTCAAGAATGATAATTTGATTTAACATTTAATTTCATCTTCAATTTCTGCAAAGTTTTGAGTACTACGTTCCATGCAGAATAAACAACTTAAATCCAGGTAAATCCTTGGTCAGTAATTGGTTGCAATTTTGCTATTTTTAACCCTAGTTTACTTATGCAAAGATCTACATGTTGAAATGTAAGTCGCTTTGGATAAAAACAAGTAAATATAAACGTAACCATATTCCCACTCTGTTAAAGATTATAGGCCTCACTCATGATGGGCATCCCAAATTTTCCCTGAATAAGGGTAAAAAAAAAAGAACATCTCTTCCAAGCTCGGTTGCTGAGGATTGAGTTTCGAGCAGTGCTGGAAAAAGGATCTCACTTCAAACGGATTACAAACACAGTGGTATCGAATCTCCCTAATGCGGTTATCCCACACATTCATATTGTCTGGCCACTGGCTCGGGCTTTCCCTTTAAACCCCGTGCAGGTTTTCCTTCAGCTAGACCTATGAGATAAGCCCATTTGAGAAAGCTTATTAACATTTTCCTTTACCATCAGATTCAAAAGTGCTACACGAAATCAAAACCTATGTAATTGGCGGTAGGTTATTTCCCAGCGCAAAGCCTTGCAAGCTTCTTATTGTTAAATAAGAATTAGCTGGGATTCATCAAGTTGCATATTGAAGTAAATTGATCAACATTGTAGTAATTTATATTCATAAAGGCGGCTGCAAACACATTCCTTCTTTCACACGTTGTAATGCAGCACACCGTATTGTCTTTCACCACCCACACTTGCCATTGTAAGTGATCTCTCATGTGCTGGAACATATGACATTAGTATGTATCCATTGTGTGAACAGGTTGGTCCTTGCTCATAACAGCAGCTGTAAAACTGTCCAGCAATGAAATATATGAGGCTCCTTCTGTTTTCCTGTGCAGGCTAGAATATGAGTGGAGGCGGCTGATGCCCCACCTGCCGGGACGTCCAGAACAATGTGGCAGCTTCTTTACGAGTGAACAACTCTGACCCTCCATTCAGTATCTTTCGTAGCCTGCAGGATAAGAGCAGCGTTTCCTAGTGCTGCTTCACTGAATGCATGTGTTTGAGCAGGATGCCATGATACAGAAATATAGTATAGTGTAGTAAAACATAGTATAGGTCTTGAGTATAGTATAGAGTTTTAATGTGTATTTATCAAACTCAATACACATACAATAGTATGTCATGGCCTCCTTTTGCATCCTGTACAATTTTCAGGAATTTTTAGCCATTCTTTGCCCTGAGATGTTGCTAGAGATTACACATTGCTGGTTAAGGAATTGTTTCCTCATCTTCTTGTCTTAAACAGTCAATTATTTCTCAGTAATATTTAGATTTTCTCAATGTGAAAGCCACAGTAGATGTTCAACCGGTATCTTCATGAAACCCCTCTATATCCAGGTTTGAAAGCTAGTCTCATAACTGCGATTAAAACCTTCAGACATTATCAGGCAGCAAGAGTTGCACACAATATGTTGTGTTTCAATTTCACTGTCAAATTACAGAATATGCTACAGTTATTTGAGAAAGAAGTATTTGACCCCCTGTTGAACATTATTCTACAGATAAAAACAAATACAGTTTGTAACAAAATGTAACGTTTTTAATTAAGATACAGCCTTTGGCATGTGTTTATGCTGAAATATCCATTGTCAATGCCCTGGCTGATAGAAAAGTTCACTTAAGTCTACATTGTAGCTGTCCCTATCTGTCTCCCCATTTATGTGGTTCAGATACCCTGTTTTTGGGCAGAAAATCCCAAAGGTTCTTACATCATCTTTCACCAAGTTCTCCTATAAATCATTCAGATGTTATATGATAATAACCCATATGATATTTGAGCAGAGGGACTTTGGGGTCTTTAAAAAATTGCTGTTATCATTTTATATATATATAGTTCTCTAGTAAGCATTTTAATATCATTCCGTATAAAATATATATGCATATATAAATGCATTTAACTAGAAATCTTTTCCCTCACAGTATCTTATACTGAAACTGTACATTATTTGAAATGGTAAAAGTTTTATCAAATCAAACGGATGGTGTTTTTCTTTTATTCACCTCTCCTGTTGTTCTTTTGTACAAGCACCAAGTTGGGGAAGAAATGTCATTTCCAGGTGCTCTTTGGAAAAGTTCTGTGAATTTGGACTTGTTTCCCTGTTTAAGGAGAGCTAAAGGAAACAACAGAGTCAGTGGAACAAACGTCCATCTACAGATGCTTCCTCTGCTGTTATGTAACTGGAGGATGTTTCTGGGTTCGTTCTCTGTATAGATATGGTACTATTCAGCTTTGCTATTATAGAGATGGTCGATATGGTGTGTGATGAACATATTTTTGACATGTACATGCGTGAAGTGAAGTAAATAAATAGTGAAGTAGTTTTTAAACAATGATTAAAAGAATTTGACAATAGTTGAGTTAATTTAATTTGGTAAAACTTGTACGTTTACATGAAGCAATGGCTAGCCTTTCCGTTTAGTGCTTGAGGAGCAACTGAGGTTCCCATAGTTCCATAATGTGGGGAAGAAGCAGTCTCTCAGCTAAAGACACATATAAAAAGATATTGTTTTCTATACCAGCTCCAAGACAGTCAGGTACATCCCCAACACCAACCTTAACCCTTACTCCAACCTCAATCTCAAGCCCAACCTCAGATGGCTGTTTATGCTTCCTGTTCATTCCATTTCTGTTTCAAGAGTCCTTTCCATTGCTGGATATTTATGCCTGCAGTAGGGTCTCCCTATTTATTACGAGATATCATCATACCCCTTCGTTTTACCCCTTCACCTGCGTATGCAAATAGAGAGTCAGGCTATTTGGATTTGAACTGGTTCGCTTTTATATGTATTCTGTAATCCTGAGCAAAGTAACCAAGTTTTCATAAAAGTATTTTCTTCAATTACAAGTCATGTAACCCATGGAAACCAGACTATGTTCGCAATCCCAGCCTCTTTAGAGAAGAGCTTTCATATCAAAGCCTTGGTTAAGCTGTTCTCAGAAAAAAGATCTGCGGCTCTTCTCCATGGAAGTTACCTACCTTGACTTCCATCCACTGCATCTAGACACTTACCTCTCTGGCTTTTGTTACTCCACATCCTGGTACCTTTTCTCGTTCTACTCCCTAAGCTGTGACAATCTCCTCTCTCTGAACACTAACCATTCCTTTGGCACAGTCACTCATCTCAAGTTTCGAATCTCTAGTGTGGGTCGCCATATTGTTTACATGCTCTTGTCCTACCTGTTGAGGAAACCTAGTCTTCTGTACGTGTAGTACATCGATGCATTGCTGGTGAACAACCAGCAGAGCAAGTTCTGTTTCTAGACCAGTTTTTTTTTTTTTTTTTTTTTTTTTTTAGTTATTTTTACGATTAGTCAAGTTCCCACGAAATAAACCTCAATAACTAAAACTGTGAGTGTTTATACAAGACTGAATGGAAGTTGACTAAACCTCCTTGGGATAAATGGAGGTTCAGTCACTGAGCTAAAAGCACAGCCTCTCTTTTTTCACATCAACTTCTAAGTTTTCGTAGAAGAGTATTCGTTAAAATCTGTTGTAACCCATGGCAACCACACATTGAGTGCTGGCCCATCCTCTTTGCTAGAGGTTATCTACCTTGACCTCCATCCACTGCATCTTGACACTTACCTTTCTGGCTTTTTATACTCAACATCCTATTTCCTTTTCTGGCTCTTCTCTCTCAAGCTTTGGTTCGCCATATTTTTTTACACGCTCTTGTCCAGTGGTGCATTGCTGGTGAACAACCAACAGAGCATGGCAAGTTCTGCTTCCAGCCCTGCTTTTTCCTTTATTTTTAGGATTTGTCAAGTTGTAAATACTGAATTATTATATACTGTTCACATAATGATGTAAAACTGCAGGTGTTTTCACATGTCATTTAAAGACTATGTTTGCTACGTTTGTCTGTCATCTCATCTCAATTCCCCTTTTCTGAAATGTTTGCACAGTGTGCTATTTTGAGTGTGAGTGATTATTCCACCATACAAATAACATTTATTCTACTTGTTGGTTTTACCTCAACACATAAGGTGCCTACCCAATGTTCACACATGACTGACCACCATGCGAATCTAAACCTCTCTTAAATTCACCATCCATATGTGAAACCATTCACTCTCCCTGTGACATATGTGAACACATTTCCATGCGTGCATTCTTCAGTGTCTCTTGCATTCGTTTCAGGCGTTCTTGCCCACTGCTGAGCAGAACCCAGGAATTGAAGGCCCATCTAAACCTGTTATGTTTATAAAATGAGTGTTAAACGCTAGCGACCTAATCTCTGATATTTGCATGAGGTGAGGGTAATAATTGTAGGCTCGAAGCACAATAACGGGACAGTGAGTGCTGCGTTTCCCATATCAATCATCACGAGTGGGGGAGAACCAAGCGGGACGGCTAGTTAGCGCTGGTTGATTGTCTTCAGCCCCTGACCGCGGTGCTTTTCGGGCAGGCCTGGTGGGGGGTTTGCCAGTCCCTCACAGACCTGAGCACAGCTCCGTGTTCATCCGTCCATTCGGATCTGTCACCCCAGGGCTAACCCAGCCAATGGTTAGCCTTTGTCCCTCTCTGCATTCTTCAGGTCCATTGTGTGGGCCAATACCGGTTAGGCTCATCCTCACAATTCCCTTTGTCAGCCGGACCCACAGCACAGGCACCAGAGAGGGGGAGAGCAAGAGAGAGCAAGCTATCGGAGGAGAGAAAGAGAAAGGGCTAAAAAGTTGCTATGTGGGCGAATGAAAAGACAGGAGAAAGAAAGGGATGTGATAGGCTGTTTTTTGATGCTCTTTTTTTCAAAGACATGGAGTGGTTGGCATTCACAGTGTCAAGTGTCAGCGTCTGATCATGTGGGGAGTCATGGAAGCACTTCGCTTAACTCCCTGGCTCCAAACTGAGATGGTTACTCTCGAAACACCTTTCAAAACACAAACATCTCAGCGCATTAGACGTACTCTGTTCACCCAGAACCTTTTGAGTTGACTTATGCATTTACAAAACTAAATGATTCTTACAAATGACTGCATAGTGGGTGGCGATAGGTAAGGCCCCTCTGAACTCATAGGCAATTTTCTGACCCTCTCCGATAACTTCCTGTAAAAAACGACTGTCCTATCAACAAAGCCTCCTCCCATCCCCATCTGTTTATGAGGTTTATTATTTTAAATAGTAACATAAGTAAATTAATTTACATTTCAAAGGGTTAAGGAGGATGTCCCAGCATTCTGGATGTGATCTCTGAGAGACAAGAGGAGGCTTTTTCCATCCTGGCAGTAAATCATGCACTTTTACTTTATAATCAGGATTTTACACATTGATTCTTATCATTAAATGTATTTATTGTTCCAATTATGATAAAATACCATGTCTGGAAAACTCTGATCTAACTGATGAAGTGATTAAAAAAAGAATAATTACGTTATTTAATTTTCATTATGGTCACTATGTATCAATCACTGCATTCTACATTAATAAGCAAATAAAATGTGTGCGTTTCGGAATGTATAAATAGGACACTACAACTTGCTAAATGGAGAGGTGGTTAATTGAGCTTGTTAAAGTCTTGTAGCTTCATTGGCCTTTAATTGCCTTTAATTAGAGCTTTAGTGAACATCGGCAGTGTTTTCTCTTATGGGTGTGGCCTATGATTTTTCAAAAATGCTTTTGAACCTCATGTCGGTCCAATAAACAAATCAAACAGGTAGCCAGTAAGCACAGAGGGAGGGTTCAGAGCTCATGACAGAGTATTGATAGCGACAGAAAGATATAAATGTTGCAAAACAAATAAAGAATGTGCGATAAGGCCAGAGGTCAACTGCTGTGCTGAGGAGAATCAAGATAGATACATCGGTATTATGGTTCATAGATGCAACTGATGTTACAGTAATGTTTGATGACACAAAAATGTGTTATCTCTTGAATTCCATGACACAACGTAACAAAGAAATGATTTTTTCATTTATCATTATCCCCAGCAATAGTCTGTTTCATCTTTCGCGTATGCTTAACCATTTTCCATATAGCAAACTGTATACCAAAACACATTACACATAGTTAAACTCATTACATCAAACCATCAGGGGGTTGACTCAGATTCTGCCAAAATGCCCATTCACCTGTGTATGTGTCACGACAATGCGCTATTGGTCAAAGGCCAGGCACCTTTATTTATGTTATAACATACTGTTATTCGTCTTTTGGTCCGTACAAAATTTTTGAAACATATCTCTTGCTAGAGGTTTTGAGCTACAGTCCCCAAACTTTTCCAATACATCAAACTGGTATGACTTGAGTTGTTACATATTTTCAGACTGGTACCACCATAGGAATTTTAGGAAATCACTGTTGGGAACTTTTCCATTGACTTAATGTGGGGTCACGCTTCAAACTGACCAAACTTGTGGAGGTTATCAATCTATCTAAGAACATACCAACCACTGTGTAAAAGTATTTAAACCCTAGGCTCTCGAAGGGGATAAATATTTACCATTGGCTTATTTATAATGGCATTTGAAATCAAACGTAAAAGGCAACAAAAATATATTCAAGATGAAACAGCTATTAATAGTCACAGAAATAACTTCACTTTCATTTAACATTAACCTAACATTTTTTATGACCATTGACAAATTCCTATCAACCAAACTGTTTACCCTAGCAACCACTTTTTCATATCTCTATCTCAGCTTGGGGAAATTATAGAGACCTGCGAGTTGATATCACCCAAAGTGGCAAAGAGGACATTATATGAGGTCACTGACCCCTCCATTGCAACTAGACTGTTTACCATAGCAACCACTTTTTTATATCTCTATCTCAGCTTAGGAAAATCATAGAGACGTGCAAGTTGATTTATCTCAAAGTGGCAAAGAGGGCATTATATGAGATCGCTTACTTCTCCACAGCAACTAGACTGTTTACCATAGCAACCACTTTTTCATATCTCTATCTCAGCTTAGGGAAATTATAGAGACATGCGAGTTGATATCACCCAAAGTGGCAAAAAGGGCATTATATGAGATCGCTTACCCCTCCACAGCAACTAGACTGTTTACCATAGCAACCATTTTTTCATATCTCTATCTCAGCTTAGGGAAATCATAGAGACGTGCGAGTTGATTTCACTCAAAGTGGCAAAGAGGGCATTATATGAGATCGCTTACCCCTCCACAGCAAATAGACTGTTTACCATCCACTTTGCCTTATCTCAGCTTAGGAAAGCAATCCCAATAGGGGTTCGTTTATATTACATTAAAAATTTTCACAAGCCAACATCAAAGTTTGTGTACAAAATATATCTATTTTTGTTTAAAAAGCTCTTAAAAGATTGTTTGTACCGATCAAAATCCAAGACTTATTCCCCCTGCAATATAAAAACATACTTAGGAGACAACCGAGTGAGAAAACAGATTTTTTTTTATGTCTTGAATTTTGTATTTCTTTTCATTTATTTAGTGTTCCATATTTGGCCAAGCAGATCTGCAAGTGCCCGAGTGGTATTAAATCATGGAGAACATATGTTCTGTGACCCATCAGGAGAGTGTCTGGAATTTCAGCGTCAGCTGAATCAGTGGCAAACATAACAAGATACAGCCCTCAAAGCAAAACAGCTTATTATCACAAGAAGCATTTAATCTGTTGGGTTCAGCTTTATTCCAGCCAATTCCCATGTTGTACGATAGGATGTCTTTTAGAGAATGTTATCTGTTGCTATTTCGTAATGTTTGGTCAATGCTCTGCACATTCCTATGACATCATTACTGACTGGCAGAATGTAGAAATCCCAGAGGAGGGATATGTCTGGTTGAATCTGTAAGGTCACTAATCAAATCAATGCGTAAACACAGAAAGTGCACTCAGACTCAAGCACAGAGTTAATCTTACTTTTGTGCGGAGTGTACATATCGCTCTTTCTTTCTCACACTAAGCTGATTGGTTTGTTTGTGCTGTTAGTTCCCACAGCTCTCTGTCATAACCTCATAAAAGTACTTTTTTATCGCGGTAGCATCATGACATGGTGAATTCCATGGCTGTTTCCTCAACACGCTGCGAAACATCATAAAGGTGATTTATTGATTGATTGTTAATTGGGTGATTGATTGGCTGCCTGCATGGTTGACCAGTCCAAGAATACTCAAGGGTTCACAGCCTCTTGCTGTGCCCTTCAGCTCTATGTGTGTGTGTGTTCGGTGAGGGGTCTTTGTTCATTGCATATGAATGAGTCGGGCCTCAAGGGATCTGATGCTTACAGGCTAATCCTCAGTGGTGCTGGAGATACTTAAGGCCACTTTATGACTCTTAAAACACATTGTTATCATCCTGAAGAGATTTATGACGTCTCACTGTTGCATTCCACTTCACTTCACTGTTGAAGAAGGCAAAACCCAGTGAGGACAATAGGACTGGGTGAAGAGGATGAATGAGGTTATCTCATAGCCTGCCTTGATAAGTAATGAGACTCAGCGAGGGTTCTGTGTGACGGCCAAACTTTCATTTTTTTCAGTCATTAAATAACTGGAAATTGGGGATTTAAGGTTGTTTTATTGGACAAATAGAAATATGTTCAACTAATAACATTTTTATAATATATTTTTGGAGTCAATTATGAATCTGCGGTACCAAGCAAAATAATCTCAACCATTTCCTTCAACAAATAAGAAACATAAACAAAATTTTATGAACCCGTTTTTATGTGAATCTTTTGACCAAAACCAGATTTGTGCAGATTTTTGTACATTTTTTTTTGGTCAAAGGTGGCCTGACTGCTTATGGACATGTTTTTAAGTGCATCATCAGGCACCAGGAGTCGCGTTTGAATTGTTTTGTGGTTAAATATTTACAAAAAACTACAAATACAAAATAAACAACTATTACTAATGAAATAGAATAAAAAAAGCCAATAATTTGGTCGGTCTTAGTTTCCACCCACTCTGTTTTAAGTGCAACCATGGCAACGGTTGTGTTAGGCTACATATGTGGTGAACATAATGATGTCCCGCTCTTGAACTGTTCAGAAATGTCGTATTTTATTTTTATAATTGTCTTGGCTTACCTCAATTACCTTGCCTACCATCTATGAGCTCCTTTCCACTTTCTGTGCTGTGATTTTAAACCAAATGGTTGTTAAAGCCCAAAATACAGTAATAAAAGTTATTCAATGTTTTTTTTATGATATTTCCCTGAATGCCAAGCGAAAAGCTGCTGATAAAAGACTTACTGGGTGAAACACAGCAAAAAAAAACTGTGGAAAATAAATTAAGTGAATGTAACATTGCTTTTCGCATTCAGAATTTCATCCCAGCACACCACCATGAGGATCCTGTATGGGCCTAAAGGTCACAGCTCCCCGCAGAGAGGTCAAAGTTAAAATGACATGCACAATAGCAAACGGTGTTCATCACAGAGCATCATGGCAATGTCATGACCACAACCAAGGGCATGCTGCAGGATTTTATGAAAATCCTAGGACAAAAATCATATTGGTACAATTTAAATAAATAGAAATCAATCTTAAAATGTATCTCAAACACAAGACATTGAGTTTCACAGTCTGAAACTACCAGAAGCCCTAGAATGCAACACAAAGCTTACGATGACAGTAAAAGTTAAATGGACTCCAAAAGTTTCCAAGCAGCTCCATCTGGATTCAGACCCACATAATTAAACTAAGCGCACCCCATCTTCCAGGAAATAATGACATATAGGAGTGCACACATCTCGTCTGTCACCTCTTGACCCTGACATATCCTCGCCCCCCGTTGTGTTGGAGAGAACGCAGTTAAAACATTTGAAAAACGTTTAACCCGCACACCCTGGCCTCTGTTAACTGCGCTACTGCTGCTTTTCATTTACGGCTTCCCCCGTCATACATCTCTCTTGCTCCCGTTAACCACAGGAAGGCACTCACTTCCTCATTACAGCACATCAAACGCTCTCAGCAACCATAAACCCGCCCCATTGCTGCAGCAACACATGCCTCCAATTCTGCCAGAAAAATGCCGCTGAGCACTTTGTTCCACTAAATCTCGAGTTATAGACACGAGCGTCCTCTCGTTCTTGTTTCTTAACCGCTTATTGTCCCTCAACCACTTTGTATGGTCACCAGCAGGTATGTGTCAAGCAAGGGAAAGGGAGCGGATGTGTGGTTTTATGGCTAAAGACGACTGTGTGCGAGTCTGGGATTAGTTACTGTGCATGATCCAACTCAAGCCGCTCGGAGGTGCTGCTAAAGATCAATCTAATAAACCATGTCATTGATCTCAAGTGGTTTAATCATGGACCGCAAATCATTTTCCCCATTAGAATTTTCAAAGACCTTTAAGGTGGTCTATAAATGTGCTACAACTAAGACATTGCGCTTGTGAAACTGAAACATTCGCTGAAAGAGTTTAAGTTGGGTCTTATGGAGTTTTTCGGTACTACGTAATTATAAGCAAACTCAGTCTGGCAACTGAAGATCACCCATAAACCCTTAGGGCTTATTAATGCTTCAATAAAGTAGACATTTATTCTTTTCATCATTGTTTTTTTCCATACACACACAGGAATGTACTCTTTTAACTTTGCATTGATAAAGTCAGTCATTGACTAGTTGAATAGAAATGTAACAAACCATTTTTTCTAAATAACTTTTAAAAGTAAGCATAGGTATGTAACTATATCACTTTTTCAAGCTGAGAATAAATGATTTTGGGTAAGCCCATTGGCAGGTTTAGGTCATATTTGGGGTGCTTTTTTACATTTGATTTTCAGAGACTTTGCAGGACAAGTCGCATAAAGGCCGGAACCTTCCCAGATCTCTGGCCTTTTCTGGTCCTAGAATCATCCTTGGTTAAGGTTAAAAGGCAAAATTTGATAAAAAAAAAAAAACTTCAATGTTCTCCTCTTATAAACTTTAATTACTTTAAATAGCTCGAGACGTTAGCTATATTATTACTATTATAACATAGAAATTTCCAGGTGGTATGCTATTTCGACGTCGAGATTTACCCAGAATTTGATTTCCTGACATGTTTCTGATACAACACATATCTGTACATGTTTAACTATTCTGTGATTCATTCATTTTCATACCCGCTTCTTCCCTTTCAGGGTCACGGGGGTCTGCCGGTGCATCTCCAGCACACATTGGGCGAGAGGCAGGGGCACACCCTGGACAGGTCGCCAGTCCATTGCAGGGCAACATTCACTCACACATTCACACCTAAGGGGAATTTTGATTAGTCAATTAACCTAATCGCATGTTTTAGGGATTGTGGGGGAAACCGGAGTACCCGGAGGAAACCCACGCAAGCACAGGGAGAACATGCAAACTCCTTCCAGGAAGGTCACCGGTGAGCCTTATTCTGTGATTTATTTGCTTAAATATGTATCACATTATAGTTGCGTTATAGCCAACCCTCAAGCTTTTCAAATAAACTAAATGGCAAATGAAAATGACAAGTCATTTAATTAACATTCTCTTTATATTTGATGTTCTTTAAGGAAATGACAATTATATTGCTCTTATTTTCCCCAAATTGCAACCGACTGTTGTCCTGAACATGATATCCATGTGGGATTGTTTATAACAAATTGCACATCATCTCTCACTCTGCATACGTGCATTGCATCACTGGATATGTTTACATCATGGTGTGCTTATGCTCAAAACTAAACACTCATTCTAAAGAAAAATTCATTTATTAATGTTTTGAAGTAGCTATGTTTAAAATACTAATAGGGGATCCTAAGATTTCTGATGTCTCAAACCATGCTCTCTGAGAATTACTTGTTGTTCGAGAGCATTCATTTGGTATTGTCTCAAAAAAACAACTCAGATCTATTTGAAACATGTAGAAATTCACACATGACACGGTATTAAAACGGTGTTGTATCAGAAACATGTCAGGAAATCAAATTCTGGGTAAATCTCGACATCCACAGATAGCATACCACCTGGAAATTTCTATGTTTTCATCAGCTTAACGTGTGGATGATACTGTTCACTATTGAAGACAGCCATTTTTCTTGCTTTGCCACTCAGTTTTAACGAACTCAATACAAGTTCAGTTGCTCTAAAAACTATCTGTTTTTAATACAGCCATGGGCTTAAAGAGAATGCTCAAATAAAAGAATATTTCAAATCAGTGTTTTCATTCTTTAGTCTGAGCTAGGGCGCCGATGCACCACTGTGAATACCAGTACCCCATTGTTTCAGTGAATAAATATTCACCTTTACAACTTTTTCCATCTTAAATGTTTTAACAGAGTGTTAAGGTCTTTTTCAAATCCACTACAACTCCCAAACACAAGACAATTCGAGTGTGAAATCGAAGCATGTGCTGAAAAGTCTTTTAGAGGGGATCAAGTGATGGATGCATCCAAAAGACTGCTTTTCAAAGAATTCAAAACAAAATTTGCATTTAAAAAATTGAATGGGCTCCCAAAGGAAATGCTGCTGAAATTTACATTTATTCATTTAACATTGCCTATTATTCCTAAACAAAGGTGAGAATAGCCATGTGAATTTGGATTCAAGATGTGCATCTGAGAACTCTGCAAATGTTTGGTTTTTTCACTTTAGAACCTGGCACCGTACACGATCAAATTAATCTCCATTACTCTAATCAAAGGACTGAAGGGGCTGATTTGGATTTACACAGCAGCGCTTTGACTGTTATAGGATTGAACTGCTGCCCTTTGGAGTTCGGATGCAAATTTAGCCAAGCCGTTGCTAGCTCGAGAGGCCTACAATATGCACAATGTGACCTGTGGCTGTCATGTGATTCAGATGAATTAACAGGGCATTTTGGAAAGGAGTTGAACAGTAACTTTGGCCAATTAAACACACGTTAGGCAAATGAACTGCTTTGTACTTGCTGAAACAATGGGGCTTCAATGGGTACCTATAGCTATTGAACAGCTCAAAAGAGCAGCACAGACAATCGTCGATTCACATTAGAAGAATGTGAGCAGATGTTGCTTTCGATCAACACAAACATGTGCATATTCTTATCCAGACTCTTGTACACGGGTCAACAGCATGACGTGCCCTTGTTTGAAATTCCTCAAAGCAACGGTTTGCAGAGAAACAATCTGGGAATGGTCATTTTAGGTTTGCTTAGTTACTTTTTGGGGAAAATTAAAACAAACATAAAGGAAATTGGAGATCAAATAAAATAAATAGAAGTAGAAACAATTAAAGTAACTTTTTCCACGATTGGGGGTTTACTTTTTTTAATCACGTGAAATAAAGACTTGTGATAAATAAAACAGGGCTACAATGAGCTCCTTTATTATTATTATTATTATTATTATTGTAAATATCTATACTATCATAATACTATAACAATAAAAAATTTATAATTTTTGACCCTACAGATTCAACCAGACATATCCCTCCTCTGGGATTTCTACATTCTGCCAGTTTTATTTATTTATTATTTTAAAATGTTATTATATTATTATTATTATTATTATTCATATTCACTGCAAATGGCTAAATTTGGTTCATTTCGGCCAAATTTGTTAAGTGTGTAAAATAAATCTTTAATAATAGTTTTAATAGTTGTATTTTGGAAAGTTGAAATAAATTACTTTTTGTAAGATTTTACTTCTTTTCTTTAAAGTTTGCCTTATTAACCTGGATACATTTTTTGTTTTTTGTTTTTTTTTATTATATTTTATATTACAAGAAATTTAACCAACCAGTAATTAATTAATTAAATTTTTGGTGTGAAGATATGTATAATTTGTAAAAAATTTAAATAAGTAATTTATAATACTGTTTTGCAAAGCTTGTGGTCGATATTGCTCATCTTTGAACAGAAAATTCTGTTCGTGCTCTTCTTTGTTCACGTTCCAATAAAACGCTGTATACAAAGAGTTCCCAGAATTCCACGCATGGTTTAGAAAAGACTTCAAAAGTTTTTTTCTTTTCTTTTTCTTGTCCGCTCTTATATGTCGTTACTCCACATTACAAAAAGTCTACAGAACATGTGAATGAAGGAGTGAATGGAGAAGGTGGATGAATGAGTGACTGCATGAATGGGAGGATTGGACGTATAGAGGGAAGGAGAGATGAAGGGGAGGTATTTAGTAAGTTATATTGATTCAGGAATTTCCTAGAACTCTCCAGGAGGGAGGGGAAGGGGCGTGGGGAGTTAAGCTGGACCCCTGTCCCCTCACCCTCCTGGTTGGGCTTAGAAGAGGACTCTTAGTCAGCAGGCTCACTGGGGGCAACACAATGCTGCTATTCTGTAGAGTTAATGCTACTATTCCACTGCTGGGGCTCCGGGGTGGCACTAGCATCAGCATTAGCTAAAACTAAAGGTTATTTTAAAGGTTATGACTGCTTTCTGTCAAAAACAACCAAACACCTCAAACTCAGACTTCTTTACTTGGGGATAAAATAGTTTAAAACCAAAGATGAGTTAGTTGTTAGAGAACGACCTCAACCCCCCAGCAAGAAAATCGTTGTTTGAACTTTTAAAAACCTTTTTGTCTAATTTGTAAATATGTAATTGTAAAATGATTTAAAAGATTTATTTTCTTAAAGTACTTTGCCTCCAGGATACTCATCAGCCCGAAAGCTGTGCATGGGATGGTACTGGACCTTTAAACACAACAACGATCCAAAACACAAACTCCAAGTCCACCGTGTCATTGGTTTGTCAGATGCAGAAGGCTTCGATGAAGAGAATGTTGTGATTTTTATATTGGTATGTGAAAAATTGTAAAATTTATGACTGGTTAGAAACAGCCTTCTTCCGGGTGAAATGCATGCATCTTAACGGAGTGATTTTCGTCCCTTTCTGTGGTTTAGCCCTCCAGGTTTAAAAATGACAACTAAATCATCTGAAAGAGGACAAACTAATCAACTACTTTAATATAATTTTTGCGCATAAAAGTTAAAGTTTGGACTAAAAGAGAGGAAAAGTTTGAAGAAGTTTGAAGTTGCTAATTTTCAGCTTTTTAGAGTGAGGGAAAAAAGTCTGAAATCTTCATAAAATGTAAAATGTGATTTGTAAAAATCTGTAAAATATATGAAAAAGCTGAAAAGGTCAAACATTAGCTGAATCTGTGTAGATTTGTTTAAAGTTTGAATGGTTTTTGTAGCTGAAAGTATGCTGAAGTTGTAAAGGCTGAAAGAATCTGAAGTTTGAAGAGTCTCCCAATTCATTTAATGGGAAAAAAATATTTTAAATAAAGTTCAGTTTGATCAAAATCATAAAACATTTTATTAAGAAAAATACAAGCAACCTAGTCCGAAAGAATTTTAATTATCACATCAGTTCAAAGTGAAGCACCGGTGCAAACAAATTCAAATAATTCACCAATATCTTTGATTATAAATAATGATTTATAAAGTAATCAAAATCAAAGGACATCACTTGATGAACATGAACAAATAAATGCTGAGATATTTGGCTCATGAACGGGGCATGTTAGCTCAATGTTGTCTTTTTAAAGCTCTGAGGGCACTTATTACTAATGGTTAGAGCGGGGGAAGTACATTTAAGGCAATGCAACTCTAGATGGGTTCCAAGCTTTTTGTCGGACATAAAGCATGTGGTCTTCTTTCTCCAAAGCGTGGCCCATAATGCCTGTCGTGGTCGTTAAGTGATTGTATTACTCCCAGCAGGTGAAGGGCGAATCTCCTCATAACCTTCCTTTATTTTTCCTTCTCTTTTGTCGTTTACAAGCCATTGTTTGGGGCGAAGGCGAGGAAAAAAAAACTTTGTGCTGTTCTTTTGAAGGGAAAGCTGTTGTGGCTCATTGTTGAGGAGGGACTTTGATGTTTTAAGTCTGAAACGGTGAGTCAGGGAGAGTGGTGGATGTGGCTATGACAAACTGGAGCTGAGGTGTCTTGTTTCTGAGGGGAGTTTTCCAAGAGCAGGCCTTGAATGGGATTGGATTTCTCTGCGCTTTCACCTGCTCTTCGAGTCTTGTAAGTTTGGTGACATCTGCTCTGAAGTTTTCTGGAGGCCGGGTGTATTTGGCTTTTGTTGATTTTTACACAGTTTCTGTAAACGCTGACCTTTTTAAATTGTTTATTCAATTTCAAAATCCTCCTTAGTTCTGGAAGTTAAACCATCATTGATTTATTGTTTATTTATTTTTTGATAGCACTTTTAGCAGGTTTGACTTTATGTATGCCACCCAAGATTTGAGGGTGAATGTGCCTGTCCAACATCTCTTTGATCTGTAGTTGCCCTGGTCACACACCCCCAAAACATACTGTTTCCACCTCAATGTATGAGTGTTTGTTTCTTTGTTTATACACAGCACTTTGTGGGGACATCAGACCTGCAGTCAATTTTGGCATAGTGTGTTACCAATTTTCTGATCCCTGCTGTCTTGAAATCATCGAAAAGTCTTCCAATATATTCCTGCACTTGTTTCTTAATGCTCACTGAAACTCCACAAGGTTCCCTGTCTCATGTAGATTTTGGAATCGGATTGATTTGATTGCTTCTTTGGAAATGTCTGGAAGAAAGACATAAATCTGAAGGCTGGTCATTGCTTTTGTCATCGTATAAAATTAGTAGGGGGTGAAATACTTCTTTATTCACTCTATAAAGGGTTTTTTTGCATCTTTACCTTGAGTGCAACTGCACAAAACTTTGACCAGGTGGCAAAGCTTTTGTACAACTTTAAAGTTTGTTTTATGTACTTTCCAGATGTTGTAATCAGGAAGGTATAAATGTCAGGAAAATTTCTGGCCAAGTGTCTTTGTTCTTGTAAAGTACAGTCTAAGCCAATTAATTTTAACATAAGCTTGTAGTCATCAGATTAACGCATTTCTGGACTTTTTTTGCGACTCAGTTTTGCTCAGTTTCAGAGAAGGGGGTGTGGCCGGGTGGGAAAAGGATGTCAACCCATAGCTTCTATAGAAACAAGGAGGTACCTTTCGAGAAAATCCATGGGACACACTGACAGTTCATTCATTCATTCATTTATTAATTGATTAATTATTTGTTAATGTATTCGTTCATTTAGAATATTCAATTACCCTGAAGCAATTAACCCGGCTCTCGGCTCAGCAAGGCGACCGACTGGCCTCGAACCGGTGACCTACTTACTGAGCAGCAGCAGTGCTGCCCATGGTGACTGTATGTTGTATCCTGATATTAGAAACATAAAGAAAGCATTAATAATGCAGATCTTATCTAATGCAATTTCAAACTAAATTGCAACTACCCTACTGTGTGACAAATAAAGGTTCTTTATTCTTATTTTCATTCTTAATGATAAAATAATGCCAATTAAATAATAATTTTTGTACAACGTCCTTTTGTATTTTCATAAGTTCAGTTTAGCATATTATTTATTTATTTATTTTTTACATTTTTGGTAATCTTTTAATGTGAGTTAAAAGATCAGCCTGACTTTTATTTTTATTTTTTTGTTTACTGGAGAAATTTCAAAAGACTGGAACTTTCAAAACCTATAAAAACATGAGTTCCTATGGAAATTATTTAAAAATGGAACCTTGATATGAGGTTGGCTCACTGCACACTTGTTATTTTAAATTATATTTTAGATTTGTTTGCTTTTTCATGTAATATATGTTAATTCTGGATTATTGCAGCTTTGATAAATGAACAAATTATATTCAGCATGCTATTTTAATTTTAGTTTTAAAGACAATACTCAGAATTGCGTGGTCTGAACTTGTTTTCACACAAAATTCCATTATTTTGACACCTTTGCTCTGCCTTTGAGCATCTAAGTAAATATTGAATTGGTTTAATGGCACCTTGCAAAACTCCATTTACAAGTTTATCAGTTAGCTGTGAATGTGTTTTTCAACACATCGTCAACATTTACCTGAGGGGGGGGGGGGTGAGAGGGCGACGGTAATTAAACAATGTGGGGAAATTAACATTTTAAGAAAGAAAGAGAGAAGAAAGGACAGAAAAAAGAAAGAAATGAAGAAATAATTAAGGCCTTTGTTATGGTATGAATCAAAGATTTCCACAGATCCACTCAAGCGCTGAATCTCCATTAAACAAGCAGCACCTCCTAGATGTCTCCATCCCTCATAAATCCAGACTAATTATTTGAACGACTCCGATTCCAACACAATTATCCAAGTGCATCACATGGGAGGAGCTGCTGACTGCTGGATAATGTGCATATCCCTCTGGAAAACGCCTTGCGTCTGCCGATTTTTATCTCCAACAATACTGCACTCACATTCAACAGCTGCCCTGTAGAGAAACCAGGACATGCTTCAGATTAGGGATGCTAATTGATTCACCTGATTGAACAATTACCATAGGACTCGATTAAGAAAAGTTAATTAGCTGAATTAGTGTTTGTTATCAGCTGGGCTTCTTTCTGAATGAAGTGAGTGATGACTGAACAAGCCTTCTCTACAGCCTGGAGAGAAAGAGCACAGTTCATCTGTGATGCTAAGAGAGACAGATGCTTCAGATAATGCATGAAGGAATCTCCACTGGTTTGTGCTTCTCTTAATTGCATGTGTGGAGATGTGGTACGGGCATCAGGCGTCTGTGATTCGATTGTGCTCTGATCCATCACATGAACTGACGGGTTGCAGGTCAACCGCGGAGGCGTTGGAGATGACCGTGTCTCTTGAAGTTAGAATTTATCCCTTCATTCATCTGCTAACACACTTTATCTTAGATTATGTTATATTGGGAAACAAATCACTCAAGGGAAACATGCCATTTTTTTCACATTTAAATTTTAAATGTTTATGTGTATATTGCTTGATCATATGGATCATTTTGTGGCTGTTTTTAATTTAAAAAAATCCTCATTGTGGGATTAACAAATTATCTTATCATATCATATATCATGTCATATGATCCGATCTTACCTTAACTTATCTTGTCTTATCCTATCTTACCTTATTCTATCTTACCTTGTCTTGTCTTTTCCTATCTTACCTTGTCTTGTCTTATCTTACCTTATCCTATCTTACCTTAACTTGTCTTATCCGATCTTACCTTAACTTGTCTTGTCTTATCTTACCTTATCCTATCTTACCTTAACTTGTCTTGTCTTATCTTACCTTATCCTATCTTACCTTGTCTTGTCTTGTCCTATTTTACCTTGTCTTGTCTTATCTTACCTTATCCTATCTTACCTTAACTTGTCTTATCCGATCTTACCTTAACTTGTCTTGTCTTATCTTACCCTATCTTACCTTAACTTGTCCTATCCGATCTTACCTTAACTTGTCTTGTCTTATTTTATCTTATCCTATTTTACCTTGTCTTGTCTTATCCTATCTTCTCTTACCTTACATTGTGTTGTCTTATCCTACCCTTTCTTACCTTACCTTGCTTTTTCTAGTCTTATCCTTTCATATCTCACCTTGTCTTGTCTTGCCTTAGCCTATCTTTTTCCTATCTTGCCTTGTCTTATCTTGTCGTAAGATATTGTCGATTATTACATCTTATCGTACCTTGTCTTGTCTTTTCCTACCTTACCTTACCTTGCCCTGTCTTGTCTTGTCCTGTCATGTCCTGTCTTATCTTATCGCATCTCATCTTGTTTCATTTCGTCTCATCTTAATTTGAACTGGTTGCCCATCCATATCAGTTTTCCTTTTAGGTTTAAGATATATGGGCATGGATTCAATGGTTAAACCACAATTTTGTTGAATTTATTTGTGTCTTTTCTCACTTAATAAACAAACAAAAAATATATTCAAGACTTCTTTCAAAAACAACGTTTTATGTGTTTCTAGAAACCCAGCTCAAACAAAAGTAAATAGTAACTTTCAAATTCTTCTTAAATTAACCATTAAACGGAGCCCCTTATAACCTAAGAAAACCAGCATCTAAATTTCTCAAAATTAAAAATTGTTGGCTCTTTCGCTTTGGATCATTTTTCATGCTGGAATATTTAACAATCGCCTGTTTTTATCGCCACCCAAGGTTATTCTTAACATGTGTAATTAATACAGTTAAATATAGCTTTCCCTTCCTGACCCAACACTTCGCAAAATAATTGGCCATTTGATAAACAGGATTATATCATATAGAAAATAGAAAGTGAACCTCATCACAAATGTTAAATATGTCACCCCACACCCCCATTTACTTCATTACTTGTGGAGAAACAAACAAACAAACAATTTGTGGACCCATCAACCTTGCATTGTGTTTCACTTGGCTTAATTTTTCACTCAAAACACTAGTAAAGGCATTTGAAAGACTGCTACATAATTCTTAAATCTTAAAGAGAATGTAGTATTTGTCTCCCCAATACACATATGTACCCCCCCCCCCTGCACGCAAACACACTAAACTAACGGCTCTCATTGGCTTCAGTGAGGTTCATTAATCTGATTTCCTTTGAGGGGTGGCCTACATTTGTCTAAGACACTCTGGCTGCTTCAGGGTGATCAAACAGACAGAAAACTGTCCAAATATCTGAACAATAGAGCTCGCTGCTACGCTAGCTTTCCTGACCTTTGGCCTTCTCTTCAGGCTGCCGCTCGCCTGAAAGAGCTGTGCCATCTCAGATCAGCCCGCTTCACACTCTCCTGAACTCTGCCTCTCTCTCCCTAGGTTAAAGGTGCCATTCTGTTAGGTCACGGAGCTCAGAACTAGTAGATGGGATTTTAATTAGCATGAAATGGGCATCTCGTCTCTGGATCTGACAGCTTCCCTTCTTTTATCCAGCAGTGTTCTTGGTTCCAAATGTGACAGTTTGGGGCAAAATGACACGGTCACTAAACATGGTACACGTAGCCATCACGTGTAAAATGTTTATGGTTACAGTTGGTTTGTAGATAATTGTGTAAATGTATTGCAATACATTATAATTACTCAAGTCACTTTCAACATTACTATAATACATAGCAAATAGTCTAAGCCATTTAAGGCAAAACATCAAAATAGAAAGATACAGTAGTTAGTAACCACAAAGTTGTTGCACGTCGTCGTAGAAACCCCAGAATGAAAAACGTATAAAAAAACTAAAAATCTCAAACCAGTAACCTGGTTAAGCCAAATTAGCCTATTTCTGTGGAATACAGGTTTCTGTTGCCATTAACCCAATTTCTGTTTGCGTATAAACACCATGAACGTTTTTTTCATATGCGTGTGTTCAATGTGACCAGGAAGTAAAAGTCCACCTGGCCTTACAGTGGAAATATATTCAATTGATTTAATTCTAATCAGAAAAAATGTTGAAAAAGTCTTTTTTTCTGTGAACTGATCCTATGTTAGTTTTCCAGGAGTTTGGTGAAGGAAGTCAAGTCCCTGGCTTTTGTACTGACTGAGATGGAGTCCTAACAGGTATGTTTATTTGAAACAGCAGCTAAAAAAAATAAACGAGGCCCAAGCAGATTTGTACACAACAGTTTTGTACGAGAGAGATGGTTTGGACTCTCAAAGCACACATTACATGTCGCTCTCATTACCCACAGGGCGAAAGGTAAGAGTCTTTTACAGGGCACTTTGAATTATGATCTCAAATCTCCCGGCAACATCTGGACTCCATATTCTGGATTGGCTAGAACCGGACGTGATCCCAGTTTAGCTGCTAAATGAGTCTGTCAAAGTGTCCCGAAAGCTCCATGATCCCTAAGCTGCATAAATAATGGATTAGCACTTTTGCTGTATTTCATGAAAGTAGTGAAAAACAAACACCGGGCACCAGTGTTTTCATGTATATGAAAGATTTTCAATGAAAATAGTAGAAACTGTATTATTATAACTCCTGTTATAATTACATTTTTTACTTTTGTTTTTTTCTGCTATTGCAGATGGTAAAATATGGTTATTATAAGCTCAGCGCAATTGGCACAAGAACCCAAATATTGTCTTATTTTTTAGACTTTAAATAAATAAATAGACTTTATTTCCATTGTAAACATTGTCTGTGATGAAGTAAATTCATTGTTTTTAAAGAAATATTAAAAAAAGTTTTTGTTTTAAAAAGAGTAATTTATTTAAATACTGTAATTTATGTCTAAAATAATTTTATATTTATTAAAGAGTTGCTAAATATGCCTGCGATGGACTGGCGACCTGTCCAGGGTGTACCCCCGTCTCTCGGCCAGTGTGCGCTGGAGATAGGCACTGGCAGACCCCCGTGACCCCAAAAAGGGAATAAGCAGGTTTTTCACGCACGCACACACACACACACACACACATAGTGTATAAAGGTATTTCCGAGTATTAAAGTCTTCATTTTTTAATTTTAACATCAGAGTTTTGGTATAATATATACATATATACCGTTCATTAGGTATTTTAAGATGTTTTATGGAAGGAAACATTTAATTAAAACAAATGAAATCAAATCTATAAAAATTGAAGGGAGTTGTATTAAAGTGTTTTTGCATGTGTGCGTGTGTAGGTGTGCAGTGTTTGTGTACATCTGTCTTCCTGTGGTTTGCTTGAGGTCAGTCTCATTGTGTAATGAATGAAAGGCCATATTTGCACACGTGCTGGAGGTTAAAATGAAAATTAGTTAAGAAGCAACAAAGAAAACAATGAAGGAGAGAGAGAGAGAGAGAGATTGATTTACAACAGCCCTTCCCTCCAAATGGTAATTTCCACACTCACTAATCTGCTAAAGTTTGATCACACATAGCATCCCAGTAGTGTGCACCTGACCCTCGACAGATGGCCCTTCTGACTAGTCCCCTCCCTTTAGGGACAGTGCCCGTCATCCTGGGGCCATTCTTAAAGCGGGCATGACTTTGTTTGGGTGGCAGCTCGGCCTGATCGCTAGATTTGGGCACGTCTGGTGGAATCAGAGTTATGTCAGAGAGGGGTGATGTTGTTTTGTCTTAGGCTTTGGTTTTAAAGCTTGTCTTTAGCCTGTCTACATCCTTCTAACATACATTCCAGAGCACAGCAGATTCTTTCACACTACCTACACACAACTGCTATTGTTTTGTTTAGTTTTTCTATATGGCTAAGTAAAATATTGGTAATGAAATGTATATGTTTTTTAGTCATGCTTAGCTAAACTCAGT
The DNA here is from genome assembly GCA_007224835.1 of Danionella cerebrum. Lineage (NCBI taxonomy): Eukaryota > Metazoa > Chordata > Actinopteri > Cypriniformes > Danionidae > Danionella > Danionella cerebrum. The sequence goes on from SRMA01023950.1 coordinate 472,879, forward strand.
GACTGACCGAGGCTTTCTGAGACTGAGCTGAGGTAACACACATATTTAACCAGACCATAAACAATCATATAGACTCGCATAGCATCAAGCTTCTGTCTCCAGGTTTATTATAGGACAAAATGCTGTCTGAGGCTTGAATACATCAATCAAACAGAGAAGACAGCACACAGGTTTAAAATTATGGATTACATGCTCTCTGAGGACAGAACACATCAGCCATATGTGAACCAAGAAGATACAACAAGAACTTAAATTTATTTTAAAATTTATCAGTTTGTTGATTTGCGTGTTTTTGTGATTTACTCTTCCAAATCGATTTGAACTGCACCAAATTTGTAGAAATTATTATATTATTAAATACTTTTTCAGGCATTTAGGAGTAGTACCCCAAGGATATATCTCAACACTAGGTGGCTTCGCTCCTCTTGTGACTGGACAGTGTCATCCTTCCACCGAACTGAAAACCCATCCGGACCATAAGTACCCGCCTACACCCCAACTCTAAATTAAAATGAATTTGAATATTACAAAAAATATTGACAAATTAATATTCTGCCATGCTAATTATACAGATGTCACTATGAGATGTCACACAGATGCTTCGCCTGTGACACTACAGACTGACTTTGGTGGCGCAAAAATCGCAAGAGAGCGACACCAGTGTCACAAGTAAGATGCCGTGACACTCTGTGTTAAAATTGATATGACATATTCAAGGAATGATGGGTTGCATTGGCAACCTGGACATTCCCTTTCAGTTGAATCCACCCAACTAATTGCCCTTTGTGTCTTTATATCCAGATTAGATTAAGTTTAAATAATATTTGCCATAATTTTTGGAGAATATATAAGATTTCTTTTTTTAGAGTTTCATGTCTAAGCCATAAAATGTTTGCCTAAAATGAAGTAATATTTAAACATAATTATAGAACTATTTGGAAAAATTCTGGCTGAAAAATATTGAAAAAAAAATACCATATTGCCAAAAGTAAAGTAAAAACAGAACACTGTACAGTAGCAGCTCTGTCCATTTATAGATGAGGATGTGTTATGGTCTCAGCTTGATACTTTGTTTTTGTATTTTCAGGATAAGCCATGGGCCAGATGGCTCAGTGGGGTCTCCCATGGTTACCTCATCCTGGGGACCAAACATGGCAGACACACAGACTTACAGGCTATAACACAGACTGTTACGTAACCAGTCAGTCTAGACGCTTCAGTTTTTAATTGTGGATCTCTCATTCGTGTCTCTTCCAGGCTTCGTTTACCCTGCTTTCCTGTGGCAGAATTCTTATTATGTTTGTTTGTTTTGTTGAGCAGTGAAGAGTGTTCATTGTGACACATTGGTGGGCGGGGTTTCAGTCATCTCTCAGGCCATGTGACTGAAGTTAGTAAACACAAACCCGCTCTTCAGTGCAGCAGGATATTATACACACAAGTCACGGTGCCCTTCTCACAAAAGACCCCCCCTTCCTTTTGCGAGAACACGTACACACACACACGCATGCACAAATAGAATAAAACACACCCGCACTTGAAGTCTGCCACGCTGCAGCTGCTCTAGTTTCCATGGTGACGGGCAGAACAATGAGGTAAGAAGCTGGAGGGGCCAATCCGAGTGTGTGCCACACACGCTTTCATATCCACTCGCACTGAGAGTGTGCGCCAGGGTTTGTTTTTGTGTCCAAGGGTCTCAAAGTGCATGTGGATGTGCCCGGGACATTTCTAAATCAACTGAAAGAGAGAAAAACGAGGGAAATTCTTGTTCTTCTTTGTCAGGCAGAGCTTGCTCAACCAGATCTGTCGTCATAGGGAGGCGTATGGCGGGAAAACGTTGAAAAGTAGTGCGTGAAAAAAAAAAAGAGTGTGAAATTTGTCAGTTCAAGTGTATAGATTGTAATATAGGTGATACGCTTACAAACAAATGACTTTAGGTCATTTTTTAGTAGTTGTATATTTGATTGGATATTTGATTTTGATTTAGCTTTCAGTCGTAACTACACTTTCATTCCCTTGAAAACCATAACTCATAGATTTGTTTCAAGCCTGTGTGAAATGCACTGTATTTTTCTCAATATCACATTAAACCAGTTTTTAGCAACATAGGAACTCTCATTCACTGAAAACAAGCGGTTGTGTTTTTCAAAATGTCTATTTATTTTTCAAAATGAGGTATTTCAAAGTGCTGTGAGTCGCAGCACTAAAATGTACATTATAGAAAAGGAGAAAACACTCTTTTCCCCATTGACCCAGTTCTATGAACCCAATACTTACAAATATATAAACAAAGAAAGAGGAAGACGGCAAAGAAAAGAAGCCTTATAAATGGAGATAGAAAGAATTTTCTGTACAAAAAAGGGAGGAAAAGGATTAAAACAAGATAAAGTGATATCTACTCAGAACTCATTTTCATACGAAAATATAAGTATTAAATTTAGTATGTATCAGAAGCACACTAAAGCATAAATGTAAGAATTAGTAAAGCATGTCATAACAGAGAGGTTATAGGACAAAATCAGAAAAACAGAACAATTTCTTATATTACAAAAAACCCTCAAAAATGGAGGTCTTACAGTACTTGTTAAAGGTATATAAACTTCCAGTCTAGTTATTGGCAGCTTTTGACATCTTTATAAAAACCAAAAGACAACAAATGTATACAAAAACAAGGCAGACTGAGTGTACGTTCTCTTAAATTCTAATCTATGTACAAAAGTGTCTGACATCAAGGTGCGCAGAGGTACATCCATGAGATTCAGCACCGGTGAGGTGTGAGATTCGAAGTGTCTCATGTCTTTTGTTTAAAGTAAGTTTTGCAGGAAGAGCATGAACACGTAATCATCGACCCATCACGTAGTGAAGACTAGCTGAGTAATCTGAAGGGAAACTGGTGAGCACCTTCCCTCGTCGACGTAGCGTAATTTGGGCGACAAAGTAAACCTGAAACATTCTTGACGTCAAAATGTGCAAAAAAAGTGTCAGCAGTGAGTGTCCCTAGGATTTTTTAGGCTGTCAGCCTTAGCGGTTAGTTGTGCGTCGTTTGACGTCGACCGTTCGCTACAAAGCGTTCAGCCAAAAAGCGCTAAGGGTTAGCGAGTCCTAGCGAGCTCCAGTCTCCGGAGGAGCTGTTGCCGCCTGGCCTGTAATCTGTCCTTCTCCTGCTGGAGTCGGAGCTCCTGTGTCTCCAAGGAACTGACGTACTCTGTAGCCTTCTTAAGGATTACCACCTTGGCAGCTTTCTCGTTGTGTGCTAGCTCGGGCACCTGGTCTCGGAGCATCAAGAAGCTGGAGCGCAAGTCGTTGCGTCGTTGCCGCTCCAGAATGTTGTGGTTGCGCCTGCGTTCACTGTCCTCTGAGTCTGAGCATCGGGGGCTGCTGGAGTCACTCTTCCTGATACGCTGACTTGGCAATCCGCTGGGTGGGGAGTTTGGGAAATAGCTCTGGTTCCTGCCAGTGCGTAGAGATGTAGTGCTGTTGTCGATTCTGAGTTTCTTGCTCGAGGGAGCACTTGGGAGGTCTTGCTGCTCTGAGTAAGGGGATGGGGCTGCATAGTTATGCTGCTGCTGGTGGATGGAGGCTGTAGCTGTCCTCTTTAGAATGAGCTCCTGAGGAGCTTTGCTCACTCCTGAGCCCAGTCGCCCTCCGGGTGTTGCCTGAGAGTTGGAGACTGAAGACAGTCCAGTGCTGGTGTTCTTGTTGTGCGTGGTACGCCTTCGCTCTACTGTGACAACGTCAATCTCTTCCTCTTCTTCATCATCTTCGTCTTCATCATCTTCTTCTTCATCATCATCATCATCATCTTCGTCGTCATCATCATCTTGAAAGAGAAAGGAGGTTAAGATTAACAGGTTTGTTGTGCAACAAGACGACTTGAAGTGCACAGGTATGAACAAGCTCTTTTTACTGCATGGGTGTGTACAACAGTTAATGTCTATGTGTGGGCAGATGACACAATTGCTCAGTGCAATCATGCTCTGTCAAACATAGACTAGCTATGCTTTCCCTAGACTGGACCACCTCAGATTTGACTTTCTACAAACACCCTCAATTTTCACCGTCTAATTAAGGGGTTTGCAACTCCATTAGTATTTCGTCCTGTCACATTTTTTGACAAAAGCAGACTTACTGTCAAGTTAGAGATTTGCATGGTCTCCTCTCAACTTGTGACACATTTCACATTTCAAGCACAGATGGCAGGACTTCCTCGGTGCGACGCCCGAGAACTATGTTTATGAGATAATGGATGTGATTATCAGCTAAGCCACACATGAAGACTGTTTGGCATTTACTGGAGCCCACAGTCTCTCACTTCAAAGGCTCACTACAGGAAACTGTCTGCCAGCGTTAAGGAGAGACCAAACGGGCCCACAACACAGACGGAGAGCCAGTTCCCTACAACTTTGCCGCGAAAAAGGATAACAGCATTGGCGGGAAACTAGCACTGTAATCGTGTGGTTCAATTATTTGCGGGCTTTGCCGAGTAACACTGATCTGATGGCGTCTTAAGCCTCTGTCCTGGAGGGGTGCCAAGTAGACAGCTGGAGGAAAGGCTCTGCTTGTTCAAAGGCATCGTCCTGTAAGGAGAGATGACCCATCCTTTCTTTTTTTTCTTTTCTCGTCTTTTTTTTCCTTGCGATTATAATTCACTGCACTACTCTGTAAGATGCTCTGCTTGCCAAGTGCAGCCCACTGGCCAAGAAAGAGAGAGGGGGGGGGGGGGGGGCAGGGGGTTTGCCTTTCTTGTAGATGCATGCGCATGGCTCCTTTATCACATGCTGGTGCCCAGTGCCAGCTCGTATTCTCTCACCCACGTGTGATTGTCGTTGTGGATTTGCATTTGAAACAAGTTCTCATTTCGAAGGGAAGCGACTTATTGGGGGCCACTGAATTTAGAGGCTTGCCTTTTATGCTGTCTGCCCTCACTCACACACTGCCAAACATTAGAACCCGGGGATTAGCAGCATTAAGAACTGAAATGAACTTTCGAAAAAACATAAAACACCTTTTGTACATTCATATTGAAATCGATTGGGGACCATTTCTAGATTAGGTTTACGGGGACTTTTTTAAACCTACCTTTTGGTTCAGTGACAAGTGGTGAATCTTATGGCTAGACATCATGGGCATCATCAAATATTGCCGCCATCTACTGGGTATTGAGACTACTGGGTATTACATAAACTCCCCATCACGCCCACTACTACTGCGAGTCTGGAATGTGACACACTAATCCGATTCAAGGTGTGTCATATGATCTACAGCAATTACCCCAGTGACCAATTACAAACTAGGCTACAAGCACACTCCAAACATCTTCTGCTTCAATTATTATTAATAATAGGGGAAGAATTGCATTTAAATTATTTAATTGGCCTATCATTATTGTCTAGACAATATTATTGTCTAGACACGCAGTTATAGTGTAGAAACAATACAAGTTTTTGTCAGGAGGTTCTTACCAGAGTCACTCTGGGTCTCTCCTGCACTGCCTGGAGGTAATGTTTGAGTCCTCAGCTGTGCCACACTTTGGCTGTTGCTGCTGCTCCCGTTTCTTTTGTTGACTGGATAAGGGAAAACCACGGTAGGGTCCACGCACTCTGGTAAAGTCTGACTCACTTCGGGCGCCTTCACCGTCTTTTCTTTCACAACTTCAGTAATGGGAGGAGTGGGAACGGCTTTCCCGAGCTTCTCATTCACCACCCGCTCTAGTTTCTCTCGCGCAGAGAAGCCGCTCCACATGCAGTCCTGGATAATGATGGAATTGTCCGTAGTATCCAAAACTGAGCCGAAGAGGTCCCCGTCCGACGCCCCCCAAATGTCGTCTCCCGGTAAGAGCAGAAGCTCGGAAGCCCAGTCCATCGGGTCAGTTAATCCAAAGCCCATGAGCGAACAGTCCCCAGGCGCCGCGCCCAGCTCCCCGGGGTCCCCCGGCAGCGCTGCCCGGCTCGGGGACAGAGGAGGAGTGGGCAGCAGCTCGAATTTCTTCCAGATGTCCTCACCAGGCGGCGCGGCGTCTGGTCTGCAGAAGTAGAAGTCGTCTTCGTCCGGGAAGAAACACGGCTGCAAGGAGTCGAACTCCAGATCAGAGCTCATGGTCTTAGCTGGCATTCTCCCTGCAGAGATGCAAACTCTGTTAGATGCTTTGCAACAAAGAGAAGTGACTATTTATGGTCAATTCTTATGCCAGCATCTGGTAAAATAACAGTTTAGACTATACTATTTTTTCTTGAAGTAAATAGTAATAGAAAAACGCTCATTATTTTTTATTATTTAAATTAATTATTATGTTATTTTTAGAGTTATTGCTGTTTTAATAACAAAAAAAATGATATTGAAAATTTTAGTTGTATGACACATGTTGCATGCACACCTCACAATAAAAGTAACTGCAATTAATTCCAGAAATTCCTTTGAAGTGTTCTCACGTTGAAATAACTTTGGACTGAGGATAGGTGGAACGCACACTCTTAGAGATAAATGAAATACATAAATGAAACTGGAGCTGAGCATCTTACCTCAGAGAGTATTTTCTAGTCCCTTCTTTATCCCAGTCACAGTGGTTCCGTTTGGAGACGCACATCTACCACTGCGCCTGAAGACTGCTCTGCGCCTCTCTGGCTCGGGCTGTGCGCTATTATTGTCAGTGCAAGGGCTTTAGGAGATGTGTTTGGCCCCTCCCCCAATGGGAGGAGCGAGGGGAGTTTTGCATTTGAGGGATGTTTGATATGCTTTGTGATTTTCAGTTGAAGGAGCATCAGTTTGAGATGTCAGAAGAGTTCATTTCCTGATTATATTGAGGATGTTTATTCAAAATAATGATTTAAAAACGTTAGTTGTTTTACCCAAAATTCACGGTAAAAGGTTATGAGGGCAACGACAAACAGTAATTCAGCGATAACAATACTCTAAAATATGTAGTGTTGATTTTTAAGGTGCTAACCATAGTTGACCAACTCTTTAAATAAATAATTTTTACTGAGTTAAGTGACTTTTATTTTGTATTTTTTCCTATATGCGTGTAAACTAATATTAATCCCGTCAGTTTTATTGGGGTGTAAGCGTAAATTAAATAAGGTTTGTCATTTCGTGAGAGATTAAAATCTACATTAATTTGAAGACAATTGATACTAGTCAAATTCTATATTTCTGACGGTCTCAGTTTGGATCAAAAGAAAAACTCGCTGAACTGTGCTGTGAAAGGATCAGAGCGACTCAGCAGCATCTCTCATTGTTCAGGTCAGCGAGGCGGAAGCTCACTGACTCACTTCCGCCGCCATGTGGACATGCGTGGAACACACTGCTCCAGTCTCTGTTTACATGTTGGGATACAGGTACTCCAGTTCCTCGTCACTCAAAACGTCTTATCAGTTAAAGCTCCAGATAGAGTTTATTAACTTCTAAAGAGGAACGTGTTTTTGAGGATGTGATGATACGTAATGGGCACCAGCCTCGGTGCTTTGATTAAACGCAAACCTCTTCACACGAGGTTCATTTTTGGGGTTGAGAACTTTATATTAATATTGCAGATCAACGTAGAAATTGCAAAATGTGTTTACTTTCTGAAAACTGTAATTTAAAGGCTTTGGAAATGTACTTGCTATACTTTATTAATTTAACCTTGCCATAGAACCAAGTCCACCACAGTATAGTTTTACATTTTGCCTTCCATGATGCCTTTTATGTCTTTTATGTTTATGTGCTTATGGCAAAACTGACTGAAGAAAGTGCCAAAATGGCAATAAACAACAAAAACACCAATTATTTTTTTCTGCTCATACATCACAAAAAATGTAAATGTAAAACGTTTCCTAAAATACTATTAAACTACAGTAAATTTATATTGAGTGTTTTCATTGCTTAGATTTTAAGATACACAAAAATGTATAAACTAAAATAAAACTTGCACAATTTGCAGAAAATATAACACAAACTTCAAAACAAAATTTAGAAAAGAGTAATAAAATCTATTGTATATGCATTTGTTGTGCATTTTATAAAAAAATATGGTATTTTTAAATCTAAAGCTATTTTTATATTCTTTCACTGTACACACTCCTGATGTGCACATAAAATGTACGTTTCATGTAGTTGTATATCATTTTTTTCACAAGTTTTCGAAATGTTCATGGATAAATTAATGTTGCTCTGTTTCTTTATCTTATTATTAATTTAAATTATTTTATTGTGTACAGATATATGGATTTCCTGCCACTATTTACTGGTTTTCGATTCTCACACTTAAGTAAGAGAACAACTTTCTGTGACAGGACATGTAAGTACTTATGCAAAAAGAAGTTTTGCCATATCGTATGTGTTGCCATTTTACTGACATTTAAAAATCTATTTGCAAATTCACCAGCTCTCCAATAAGGTTTGAAGTGTTCTATTCGCTTAAACCTTCTGTTTTTTTTCAAATAGGCCATGGCATTTCAGTGATCCAGTGGCAATTAATCGTTTTTCATGTTTCAAAACTGGTTTTATATAAAGACACTTCAGAATGTGCACCAAAAAATATGTTTTTATAGTTCCTGATAGTTTCTAGCCATTTCGGCTTAGAACATTTTATTTTGTTGGCTTTAGCACACAATGGATCTCCAGAAGTCAAGTTTAAAATAAGCCAAAAGCCCAAGAGAGTTTACTTACAAAAAGTGTAGTGTTCAACATTCATATCAACATTTTATAGACAAAACATATCTAAAATGAGCACATTTTCGTGACAGTTTTGCTATTTATTCTGCTTATGCTTTGTTCTTGTTTGAGGAATAAGACGCATGTTTACAAATTTATGCCATTGCGTTATAAAGACCTGTGTGATCATGTGACATCTTCAAGCTGCTTTTTGATGCATTCAAAGACTTGTGCACCATAACCATTTTCATGTTGGAACAGTGGGAACTCTCCAAGAGAAAGCAAAGACCAAGAGACGGTTTGGGATTTGAATGATTCCCTTAGAGTCTTTATGACCTCACTCCAGGAAGAGCTTCCTGTGTGAAAGTGAGGGGGAGTGGGAAGCACAGCACTATTGTTGCTAAGTGAAGGTCTAGTTCACTCTAATTTCTCGACGAAGGCTACTGTAGGTTTGCTTTAATGAGATTTGCATACTTTTGTTGTTAAAGAATTTGCAAGTGAAAACGTCAAGGCAATTCCTTGAATAGTGTTTACATGTCTTACAGTGTCCATGATATTGGCTTCAAAGGTACAATTTCTAAGGTAACTTACTCGGATGCTCAAGAGCTAATGTGTGTGTCTATAGAGCTCAGGCCCTGATTCTTACAATGCAGTAGGGGTGGAGTAGAGCATGGATGGTTAAGCAATTGGGCCAGTTTGGATAAAACATTCATATTTAGAGAAAATACAAAAGCAAGGCATTGAGCCTCAATGACAACACGCCAGGAGACAATGAGTTCACGTAGGCCAGGGCATCAGCAGTGCACACGAACGGAAGTCAGGCCTCGGTTGCTGGTATGCAGAGACACAACTGGCAGGTCTACTTCTCCAAAGAAGTATTCCACCTCTTCTGCAAGCTTTGACAAAATTACTCATCTTAAACTTTAAAACATTCTCAAGTGTATGTTGTTTACCTTTGCGTAGATCTTTTAAAAAAAAAAAAAATTTCAGTCTAGTCACATTTTCAAGCTTAAATTTTTCTTTAAGGCCCCACCTTTCATACAGGGTTATCTCCCGGGGTTATGCTCGCAAACAATACTGTTCCACATCATGGATACTGACATTGACCTGAAATGGAATGAAGACGGTAGAGTAGGAGATGGAGCAGATGGAGAGACCCAGGGAGAGCCAAGATGGCAGGAACTGATCATGGAGAGTCAGGGGGTGTGAACTGTCGGTCTGACAAATGACGAGGTGCATGGATGAGCTTTTATCTGGTGGTGATGGATTGGAAGCGTGCTCTTGAGGCCTATCTTCTGCAAGTGGGTTAATGGATGTGAGATTGTGGCTGGCTGTGTCTCTGACACACTGAACCCCTGCCAACGAGTCTGCTGCATGCAAGTTTGAGCATTTGCTGAAACAATAAGAACCTCAGAACCTCCGAAAAATATTTAGATCCGCCTTTAGATTAATATGATAACAAAACAGTCCATTTATGTTCCCTATAATCCCCCCTTTGCCAAGACCTTTCCTCACATTCTGATGTCAGTGAGTGAGGTCCATGTTTACAATTCTACATACAGCATGGGGTGTGCTATTGTTTGGTTTCCTCTCATGTTGAAGTAAGCAGAGATAAAAGATGGTGCTTAGGAACACCGCAGCCCCTCTCAGCTCATAGGGAAATTCCACACAGCAGACACAAGAACCAGAAAGTACAGTTTACATCTCCGGATCTCTTTCCTGTCTTAGCACGGCATCATCTGAACATCATTCTTCTCTCAGCGGCAGCAAACATTTCATCTGAAACATGAGTTTTACAACATAAAATATTGTATATATGTCATCATCAAAGGCAAATTCATTGCAAAATGGAATCCAATGGTGATGTGAATACTATTTTTCCACATCTGTAGCGTTACAAAAAGAGAATTCCTATTTAAAAATGGCACTCCTTCCTCACCACTCCTCTGATCTTAAAGTCTTGGTTCAGGAGGACGGGCCAGTTTAAGGCATGCAACCCATGGCACCATTTCCACCTCTCTCCACAGGTCATGCTGACGACTGTGTGATGGACCGTGGAAAAGCTCATTGGTTTGTTTTGCTCTGCGCTCGGTATTTCACACTGTATTTCACACAGTTTGAGCATGATTTATTACTGCAGAGGCCTGTTTGAACAGACATTTTCATCCCAGATGAGACTTTGATGAAGCCCTTGCCAGTTTATTTGAGCCCAGTAGAAATATTTACGGAGGAGCTGAGAGTCCACCACTTCCACTTTCATCTCAAAGGTTTCAAGTACATTATTTAATTTGCAGTATCTTTATTTTCATAAAAACAAAGGAACAAAACACAGTGTTGATTTTTAAGGGTTTGAATGTAATATTATGCAAGTAAGATTTGTCTTTAAGAACCAATTTAATTGATCAGAGTATATGTTTTTAGGCATTAAATACAATTATATACAGAAAAGGCTTAAAGAGCCCCTATAATAGATTTTAGAAAAGTTATTTTTGTGCAGTTTGTTTAATTTAACATTGCTTTAATTAGTTATTTAGTGATTTGTGGTGCCACCTAATAGTTTTCTGGATTTTGAGATTGTTTTTATGTACACAGTATTGGCTCCTGCTCTATTTAGAGTTAAATCAGCTCAGAGGAAGAGTTTTTTTAATCTATTACATGAATTTATTTAGTTTAGTTTTTTTCGAAAGCTTTTTCTAAAGCTTTTCTAAAGCTTTGAAAATTCTGTCTTTTAATTGTGTTGGCGTTTTGGTTCTGTATCATGACTAATGACAAAAAAATCTAAATATTCATATTGATTCCTCATTAATCTCAATTCTGCCACTCTCAGCAATGGAAATGCTCTCTTTAGAAATTGCAGGCAGCATTTTGTAAGAAAAAGTTCCTTAATGGCATTTACTTTGAATCAGTTTTGAACACATTTAAATGATAGTGTGAAAGTGATAACGGTGAAACAGCCAGTGCTTAAATCACAAACAAATGAAAGCCCATTTTTAAATTTTAAATCACTCTTTCTTGATTTTGAGTCGATGTAATCTGTGGGGCTTTGAACGTGTTATAGGTTTCACCTTTCCACTCCTCATTTTTGACTTTTTATTGTCTGTGTTTGTGCCTCATGTGTCTCTGCTCTTACCCCTCCCTTCCTTTAGCTGTTCTAATTGCCTGCACACCTGTATCTTGTTCGGTCTGGTGATTTCTATCCCTCTATATCCTTGCATCTGTCTGTTTGGTTGCTGGTTCATTGTGTAATCTCATTGTCTTTTGGTACTGCTGAAGCTGATTTTCAAGTTATTGGGAGATTTGGAAAAAACTCATGGCTACTTTTATGTTTTAAGGTATTTATGTTTTGTTTTACTTTTACTGTTCAAGTAGATTTACCTGTGCTTGTCAAGTGTTTAGTCTTCAGGTAATTTACCAGTGTTTAGTAAGTTTAGGTTTTCCCCTTTCACTGGTGTTTTGTGTTGTTTATTTTGTTTTTATTCATAAAGAGCCTGGTAATTGTACCCTGCACAGAACAAAAAGAGAAAATTACTTTAATATTTAATTATACGGCGATAAATTATAAATATAGCCCATACAAATGGTAAAATCAAAATGTAAAATAAGAAATGTAACCATAGTGTAATTTTGAACATAATTTTTTTACAGTGCTTTTAATTTTGTTAAAGGTTTTGAATTACATTTTTTTAAATAAATGAATGTCAGATGGACCCACACAAAATTTTAAACAGTTCCTTTAAGCAACTTCCACATAAATCAGCCGAGTAAAAGTAACACTAAGTATCTCACATTTTTGGTTGTCACATCAATGCTGTTCATGGGGCTTTGATCGCCTCCAATACAAGCTCTCACATGCTACCTAGGGGATTTTCAAGAAACGAATGGGAAATGCTTGAATGTAAATCATTTGTTTATCCGTTCTGACACCGAAATGTATTGCAGAGGCTTTGAGGTCGATGTCGAAAGTCTGCGTTGTGTTAATCTTTGTCTGTCTTCTCAACAATCTTATCCATTTCTTTCACATTGTGAGAGTGGATTCACAAAACCAGGGCCCTTGAGTAAACCCGTCAGTCATTTCAGAAACTTGTTTGTCCAACCGCTCTGACAGTTTGAGTTAAAGCTCTGGCGAAATATGTTCACTTTAAGAGGCCCTGATAGACCAGAGCGGAAAGCTTTAAAGGCAGCGTGTAAACTGAGTGTGTGTAAATTTGGCCTTGGACAGGCAGGTTAACGACCCCATTGTTGCAGTGTAAAAACCACAAGGCTCAATCCACCTACCCGTCATGAATCTCCTGTCATTGCTCATTAACTTTTTTTTTTGTTTGTTTGTCTGTGTATGTAGATGGGTCAGAATGTGCATTTTGTCCCATTTATGTTCCAAAGGACTTATTGCAGAAAAATCTGACCCCCTGAATGTGATTTTGATTGTTTTGTTTACAAAGATATCAGTTCTTAAAGTTAATGGTGCATTTAAAACAGTCAGAGAATTAAAAACAATCGCCAAAAACAGATTATATTGAGGCAATTATAAGAGCGAAGTAAGTATTTGGTCCCTTATTATTTAGCAAGACGATTAGACCATTAGGAGTGGTTACGCAGCTAACTAGCTAATGCTTTGAGCTTCTTTTAAAGGGAGTATCATCTCATTTCTTGTGTAAAAGACAACTGTCCACACAAACAATTGAGTTGAATGGCCTACAAACCAGACTGGAACTACATGGAAGCATTGATCTCAAGACAACTTGGTCCTAAGGCTCTTTTAAAGGCACCTGTTACCAATTACACAAGTATTATGTACAGTTGACATTGTCCGATCTTCACCCACCTTCCTCCCCAGAACTCTTCTCTGGGGGTTACAACACTGATATATTCTGTTAGGTACTCTGTTTGCTCCTTCTACTTGGCAATCCCTGTTGGTGAACTTGTGAACGCACCAATACAGCTCTGTCATAAGTTTTCCAATGAACCTCTGAATAATTCAGAGGAGAATTTGGTAGAATTGTTGATCTCAGATGAGATCAAACCTGTGTTGTTTGGTTTAAGCTTAACTTTTTGTGTTAGGAGGAGGAGGAATGCAACCAAAAAACACCATTTCCAGGGTTTAACATGGTGGTGTAGACATCATGGTTTAGTGTTTTCTGCCACTGAAACGAAACTGTACATAATCATGATGTGCAGGGTCATGCGCCAGCAAAGTAAACATGAGGACTTCCTTATCTTAGTCAGAGCATTAGAATTGTGATTGGATGGGTTTTTCAGCAATACAATGACCCGAAATGTTTCATGTTTGTTCTCTTGTCAGCTGTACATCTGAATTTATAGTAATTCTCAACTCTTTTAGTGTTTAACAGAATAATTTGACTTTTCAGGAGCGTATTCGCTTTATTCAAATCTGGAAAAATTTTTTATTACATTTTCATTTTTACATTTTTTTTGATTTTGAGTGATGCTCAAGCTATAAAAAGACAAATGGACCCCCTCCCCAACCACACACAAACACAAAATAGATTTTAACTTTGCCAGAACCTTTATTTGTTCCAAGGGGTGAAATATCATACAATTATTTGCATAAAAATCACTTTTGCGTCCATGTTCCGAAGCTACTTTTAAATTTTGCGCCCAACACAAACAGTTCAGAAGCTACATTTGATTAACACATGAGCTACGGAAAAAAAATACACAAATATTTAGATTTTAAAAATTGAAAGAACCTTTATTTTATCACACAGGGTGGAAATTGCATAATTTTTGGCATAAAAAAGGCGCTTTGCTCGTCTAAAACACAAACAGTTCAAAAAGCTACGTTTAGAAGCTGTTTTATGCCGTTAATTTTCATGGTAAAGAGTGACTAGAACATCACAATTGTACAGATTGGAACGGTTTTGAGTGAATGATGTCAACGATGACGGAATTTTCCTTTCAGGGTGAACTAATATTAACTGACAGTTTAACGGAAAACACAAACAATAACAGATGTTTGTTTTCCAATAGATAAGACATGTTTAGATATGAGAGGAGCCCCCCCACACACACACACACATGAGTAAGTGCACCTCTTTGATGATATGCTTTAAAAGACATGGCTTCATGTCGTACGGATAAGGGGTAAAGATAAGACCTTCAGAAATAGTCGCAATGTTTGCGTGTGGAGTTTAAGGATGCAATACTCCAGTTTCAATGTTGTCCTAGACTTAAAGAGGCTATCTCCTGCTGCAGCCCCCATGAACTCGATGACTTGTTCCTAGAGGTCATGGAAGAGCAGCTTGTCTTTCTCTCTGTCCTCCCTTTGCTTCTCTCTTTATCTCAGTGTGTTTGTTTGGATCACTCGGGGTCATTAGAGACCAAACCTGCGCCTGATCACAAAGGCAGGGATGGTTAATATGTTTCAACGCCTCCATTAGTTTGTGTCGTTGCACAACCCTTCTCATACATTTCACGCCGGCATACTTCTCACCACCTTAACATGAGAAAGAGAGGAAGAAATAGAGCCCAAACCAGAAGGGCAACACTTCCTGCCAACGTGCCCAATCTTGTCTGCATCAACTCTCGGTTGCTTATGGGAAGTGGGAGTGAAAAAAAGATGTAGAGGTGAGAGATAAGACAAAGTGAGAGCGGAGCAGACTGGGCACAGGGAGGAAAGTGTTACGGGCTTGGGCAGAGCGGAGTGTGAATGGGATGTTAGGGCAGCCATAAACAGGAAGATAGAATGTGTCTGGCATGTAACTCCACTCCTGTCTGGACTGAGGGCCACCTTCCTGCCACCTCTGATCTCGTCTAAAAGCTAATGTATCCGGTCATAATTTTAGCACTTCTCCCTGTCCTGGGAGAATAAATCCATCAGATCATTTTTTAAATTATGTATAAGTCTACAGCAATAATAATACATGTCTCAAATGACTACAAAACCCTAAGCGCACAAGTGAGTATAAAAATCTCCCGTCCGACACGCCATCCATTTTAATTGTTTTTTTTTTCTTCAGATTTTCATTCAATTTAATCTTGTTTTAATTAAGTTAGATGTAGGCCGTTCTGTTCATCTTGCTTGTAAAACGTATACACTAAATTATCTTATTTTACTTTTTAAATCATAGCTTCAGAAGTAATTCAGTTAAAATTTTATTATTGTTAATTAATCTTAGTCAAGAAAGGGCGAGAAAGCTATATTTGCACATTAATTACGTCACATTTACATGAAAGTAAACTTTCAAGTCAACGGACTACAATGAAATTTTGAGTTTGCTCAACAGTGGTTGAGATGTTGGGCCAATTTATTTGTAAAGTTGACTGAAGCTGCTGCTTGAAGTCATGTGCATTTTTTTAAGTAACTTCATTCAATTACTCCTTTAGAGTTTCTCAACTGAACTGACTCTTGACACTAGACTTCACGAAGCAGCTTTGGTCAACTTATAAAAATAATTTTGCACAACATCATAAGCTCTGAAGTTGAGTAAAGTCCAATTTTCTTTGCAGCTTGTTGCTTTAAAATTGTTTTTTTTTTTACAGTTTTTACAGGATTTCTGTGGTGTTCTATTGGTACAAAAAAGTCAGACTAAGCTCAGTGCATCTGCTTAAGTCATCACCTGTGTGACTATAAGCATATTACACCTGTTCTACACCAGCCACCATGGTCTGCCACATCTGCCCTTATTGTACTCTATACCTCACCACTCATGCTAAGTTAAATTGATGCTTTGAATCTGGTTTCTCATGGAAGAGGAGTTGTGTTAGAGTTGCGGTGGTTGTGCATTTAGCAGCATGTGCCCAACAATAAAACTGGGTCAGCAACTCCCAGTAATGGTCCTGAAATGTAAACATTTGGGTCCTAATGACGTTGTGGCTTTAGTATTATTTTATTGTTGGAGTTATTTTAGGTGTTTTTGATGTCTGCTCTTGCTACCATGTTATGGTCTTTGTAGCTGTTGCGAGATGCTCGAATGCATTTGGAATTTTAAATAGATATGTTATGGGCAAAGTGTCAAAAAGGAAATTATGGATTTATTGTGTTTTTTTTTTTTTTTTTTTTATTATTACCTTCTTCAAAAAGATCTGAAAGACAGGCCCCATCTTGCAAAGATTGATGGAACCCAACATATGTGCGTATGTGTAGCTGTTGTCATCATGTTCTTCCCTTCCAAAGTGACACGAGACTGTTGTCAGGACAAGGTCTCTGATGTATTGGCTTAAATGAGGGTATTGACAGGAATGTGTCTAGGACTTTCTACTCAACACACACACTCTACCTAACCGGGCGCCCCTCCCAATGAAGATCACACTTTCCACCTTCCTCTTAAGTCCTTTGTTCACCTGACCATAACAGAAAACCAATAACACAAGATACTTTGGGGTTGAACTAAATTAATATAACCAGACTGGGTTCCAGCTGCACACAAAGTGATCAATATTGCATTCACAGTAACACAGTGTTGTGTATATGAGAAAGTGACGCACAAAGAGATATGAAGTTTTTAAATAGAAGCATGCTTTTGTATTCGAGCTTGTGTGTGAGTCTTTGGGGGAAAATGACTGGCACTATGCTTCCACTGGACTCACCTGTTGTAAGGAAACCTGCCAGACATGACAAGCCGCTTCATCTGTCTGGACAGGGTGAGCTCCCAGACTCAGGGGAGATAGACGATGACAGATATGAGGAACTGTCGATGACCCATGTCAACAGCTCAAACTGACCCTCCCACACGCACACACACACGCACACACACACACACACTCTGGCAGAGAATGGTTTGTTGACAATCTACAGAGAACACAATGCATGCTTTAAGAGAAAGCAGTCTGCACGGAATGCACCTTTTTCACACTTAAATTCCTTTTCTCTCTTAACAATGAAGTTTTCATGTAGGACGGGGTTATTTATAGCTTTAGCTGTTTTCTTGGAAATTAACAAAAAGGAATTGAATAATCGTTAGCATTAGATGAAGACGACTGCGCAGTACTTCTAATAAATCAATATGCTTACTTTCCTCAGTTAAAAATGAGAAAACAAACCTTTTTTTTAGCCTTGTCCTGTCCCACTCAAAAGCCATCACATGGGAGAGTATATGCTTTGCTGAGATGGACAGTTTTACTTTCTCCAGGGGAGTAAAACTCCTGGTGTGGTGTTTTCTCCTCTGGATTGGAGTATTGAATGTATGAAAATATTTGTTATTTGTGTTTCCCACGAGTCAGTTTATATTAGTTGTGTCAGGACAAGACGGCATTGGACTGAAAGGGGGAGTGGATAAGGGATTGGGGAAGGGTGAGGGGGAACAAGCATTTTCTTCTGGAAAATTTAATGAGCCAATGAATTAAATAAAGCTTCACCACGTCTTAAGTAAAATGAGCAAACCAAAAGTCGCTTACTTTATCAAACGTTTAAAAATTGTTATTTACCACAAACTTTGATGTTGGCTTGTACTTTTATTAGCAAAATGGAATGGTTGCCAAGGTAGAATTTTTGGTTGCTACGGAGGTCAAAAATCCCCATGTCAATATGAGTAAAATAAACCAACATGTCTGTTATAGTAAACATGAAAATGAGTGTTAGATACTGAAATAGTATACTTTTTAATCATATGAAGTATTAGTATAATAAAGGCCAATTATACTTATTATGACTGTCAGATGGAAGCATTTTCTTTGCCATGTGTCTGCCTCTCCTTTTCCTCTCTCTCTCTTTGATACCAACTAGTATGAGGCTGAACATTTGGCAGGGTAAAGTTGGCATCATGTCAGGAATGCTCAGAATAGGCCATGAATCCAACAGGAGGCTGCTTGAAGCTCACACATTCCTCACACACTCCGTGTGACCAGACGAGTGAGAGCCAGAACTTGTCATCTGAGCGAGAGAGTCAGGCGTGCTGAATGGCCGCCCAGTGAAAGATGAATCGGAGCTGTAAGGAAGTGACTTTAGTTCAGAGGAATGCCAGATTTAATTGATTTTCGGATCACATGGCAATGAAGAAGAAGAGGGGGTTAGAATCTAGATGAAGGCTTTGCGGAGGGCGATCGATGACCCCCAAAGAGGTCAAAGGTCAGGAGCTTCGGGCTACCGCTGCTCCCCTGAACACAAAACTCAGGGTTAAGAGGAGAGCCCTGGCTGACACATGAGTCAGGCTAACATTTGTCTCGTGTGTGTACACTGGCCCGTGTGTTTGGACTGTGCCTGTGATTGGAATGCTCTTTGTATGTTTTAGGTGTATTAGAACATGTTTATTTTTTTTTGTTTTGTTTGATTAAAAATACATTTGTACAAATATCTGTTCACAACCATTAGGGTCCATGATCATTTGGCCTTTTATTTTGTCACAGCACCCATGCCAGAAAGAGAGACTCGACAATAATGAAGCACTGATCCTTAACCAGAAAAAAATTTGCATGTCCTTAAGTACTGGGGCTGCTGCTATTCCATACTACATATATTTCATAATTGCGTGATTAGTCATAATTTATAAACAGTTTATGAAATGATTTTATTCATATTTTATATATGGTTTTAATAATCATAAGAAAAAAAAAAACAGGAATATGAGCCCAAACACAAAAAAGTAGAGATGGAGCAGGAGGTGGACATCTGCTCTGTCAGATCTACGGTTCACACACCCTTACTCTCCATGACGGCTCCTAGCTATCCTGGATCTCTGCACACTTCCTGTGTCTCTTCTGGTTTCCTTCTCCTCCACTGTTTCATCTTTACTCCGGCTCTCAGCTACAAGGTCTATGTGGGTTCTTGGATTCTGAGATAATGCCTGTTTTAATTCTCTCTCCAGTTCTTGTGCAAATGGTTTAATGGTTTGAGTTCACTGGCCTTACCCAACACTAACCCTATGTGTAGGATTCAAATGTTCCAGGATCACAGCTTTAGGAAATCCTTGTGTGTGCGCGCTGTACTCAAGATGTAAATGTTGTGAATGTTTAATGGTTTTTTTTATACAGGCCATTCTGCAGATAATCCCATTCTTTCAGTGCAGCTGCTGTGGCCCTCCACTGCTCCAAACCTTGTACAACTGTTTTGCCAAGCTAAGGGTTCCAAGAAAACCACTCTTAATTCTGTCTCTAGTGAGCTTATTTTTGGTTTCTCCCTCGTTCTCTCTGGGTGGTTTAAAGAGGTTTAATCTTGCTGATTGCTGTGATTATGTTCATCTCCCATGGGGCTACTCTCTGGTCCTGGCCTCCACAGGAAGTCACACTGGCCACTGGCGATCCGTCTTCCTGTTCCTGCCCTTCTGCACACACACACACACGCCCGACTGCTCCATTCAGAAGTCCAACACACTTCCTCAAGCTTCCTTTACTCCCATA
Source organism: Danionella cerebrum (assembly GCA_007224835.1). NCBI lineage: Eukaryota > Metazoa > Chordata > Actinopteri > Cypriniformes > Danionidae > Danionella > Danionella cerebrum. The sequence goes on from SRMA01023950.1 coordinate 492,799, forward strand.
CATACTCCTCAGCAAAAGATGATTTATCAGTCAAGATCAAAACTTCCCAGAAAACGCCAATTTTTTTCTTACACCAAATTTTGCCAGAACTTTACACTATGAAGCATGTATCTTCGATTAATGTTTGAGTAAACATATTTTATAAAAAAAAAAGTAAAATATTAAAAATGTGCATCATACAATGGTATTATGCTGTTGGTGGTACGTTTGTATTACTGTGAAAGTCAATGTTATAAAGCTTCTGATCATGCCTTTGTAAATTAATTGCTACTTTAATTAATGTTTCTCAACAGATTATCAGATTATTCAGAAGTAATTTATCATTCGGTTTAATTGTTACATAGATATTTTTCTTTAGAAGAGTCAACAGAAGCTAAAATATATCGACAAGCAACTTAAGAATCTAAATACCTAGTAAATCTCTCAGAAGTACCAGATATTGGAAGAAAATCAAGTATATGTAGGTACAAAATATTGACTTTCTGTTCCCAACACCACTCCTGATTGATTGGATGAATCCACCCGAAACAAATTGTAAAAAAAAAAAAAAACTGTTCAGACAGCAAAGTTAAAACGGTAAACAAACACTAAACTAGTTTAACTCTACTCCTTTTACCTGATTGTGTTCCTTTTGATAAATATTGTTGTATGCCTACCTCCTTCCTCTAGTTTACAGTATGTATATGTAGGCCTACATCAGGGGGTCAATGCTGGGATTCTGTCTGTCAGCGTGATACTTGGCTAACGAAACAACCAATTGAGCTGAAAAGTGTTTCAATTAGTGGGAAAAGAAAAGCAGCAATGCAGTGACCTCTCTGGCCTGAAAGAAACTCTAAGGGCGAGTGAGCTGAAGGTATCACATACACAAGCAAATTAATGAGTTAGTAGATGTAATTAACCCTCTTGATTGGTGTGTAATCACCTAGCCGTAGAAAGTGCAGTTTATTCAAATGTTGTAAACGATGTCGTCACATTGTCCTGGAACAGAATGATTAATGTTTCTTTGTGGATGTGTGTCTTTGCTGGACGGAAAAGTGTGCGACTACCGTTTCCTGTGCTAAAGGTGCTGATATTTCCACTATGAAAAGCTTGTCTGTGAAATTTTTCCAACCGGATCTGAAAATGGCAACATATTACATAGAGGGAACGTACATAAGCAAGCCCGGATGGAGTTTAGATATTAGTTTTTTCTGAGATCTGAAAAAAATGTGTGCATCTCACTTCTGAAATATGTGCCTCTAATTCGATCTGTGATGAGCAGGATGCTGGCTGCTGTTCCTGTCATGTGCCTAAAAGCATCTCGGGGGCTTCAGGGCAAATATGGATTCATATGAGACTCATGTGATGTTGACTGTGTCTAATCAGTCTCCATCTACACTGTGTCTCCCTCTTTTCATTCAGTTCAATAAACTGAATTAAAACAAAGACTACAATCCAAAAAGGGGGAAACCCTTTTCTGTGTAAACATGATCAGTTTGTTGTAATATATGAGTTAAACCACTATACGGCATTTCATGATTCAGGTTGAATAAAGAATGGAAGCACCAACAAATGTAGTTGACGGACCAATAATACGTGTAATGTGTCACATCGGAAACTTGAGGAAGGAGACGGAACACTCGGTAAAGAACTATATACATTATATATTTAATAATATACACAAAGGGTCCAGAAATATAAGGTCTCTTGAAGGGAATGGTTAACAGAAGAGACATCGTAAGTACTCAGAGATCCAGCATAGCTAGGAGCTGTCATGGAGAGTCAGGGTGAGTGAACTGTAGATCTGGCAAATGAGGAGGTGGATTAGAAGAGCATTCTGATTGGGTGACAGATTCAATGGGGTGCACCCCATTGAGAGCGTTTTTTCTGTACTGTATAAAAAAAAAAGTTTTAAATGCACCCCACTGAAATAAATTTGTTATTTCAATGGTTTGAAAGTAAACATGCCAAAACTCTTTGTTCATATAACTAGTTTATTTAATGCTTTTCACCTTAATGTTAAACAATCATCGTTATTTTAGTGTTACATTTTTTTTTTGTTTAACATATAAATAAACCTTGTATATAGTTCCTAAACTTGTGTTCCCTTATCCCTCCAGTGCACAGTGAAAATATGAGATTTAACAAAGGCTCTGCCTTTTATATCTGAACACCAAAATGAATGCTAAAAATATTGGGAATTAAATATATTGGGATGTATCTCTTACAAGAAAAAGAGGATTTGAATTTGAAGAGCAAAATTTCAAACATAAAAAAAGACTTTTTTTTTTTTAAATGTAATGTCTTTTAGCCTATCAATGTTTTTAGAATGCTTTAAAGTGAGCAAATGCTACATTCATGAATGTGTCCGTTCCACTTCCTATCCTTTTCTTGCACATTTTTTCTTAATTTAATTGAAGCAGGAAGTTTCTGCCCAAAGCCTGAAGAAGCGTGCTCATTATATGTGGCAATAGATTTAATTGAATAAGAGAAGTCATGAATCTGTGGAGATGATGAGAGGAGAGAAACGCACAGCCTTTGTAAAGTCAAACACACTCCAGCATTGTTGCTCAAGCCGACAATCGCTGTATCTCATCTCAAATCAGCATTGTGTGGCAAAAAGCATTAGTCACGATGAAGTTCTGGTAATTACTGCCTCAAAGCAAACAAAAGAACGAAAACTCTTCTAGACGAATGCGTTTCTAGTAGTAAAGGGTCATAACTTTTAAGATGATAACTTTCATGGTCTCGCTGTGCTTGTGTGGGTTTTCCTGGGTCCCTTTTATTACACAGTTCAAAAACACGGATAGTTATTTTAAAGTCTCCATAAATGGAAAATTATAGTGGGCCTGCAATCTGTGTAGGTTTGAGCCCATGCACATTGACGAGTGTGACCTGTATTGTGAATTTTGTATTGTGAATATGAAAATGCATTAACATATTGTAGGCGACAACTATATGGGATTAAAAAAGTAGCAAAATAATTACAAATGTGTAACTGGAGGCGTCCTGCTGAAATGGTTTTATTTCAAAGGTTTGTAATAAGTTGTGACAAATAAATTTGTTCACATTATTAATTTATTAAATGCTTTTCACCTCAATGTAAAAAAAAGAACAATCTTCATCACCATTTTACTGTAGAAATTAGCTTTTCAATTAATCAGAACCACAAGCTACTCTCCAAGCACTGGAAAAACCTGAAGAAATACCCCGTCGTCACCCTTCACTTCCTTTAAATACTCACCTCCCATTAGAACAGGAGTGTCCAAGAACAGATAGTGGTCTGTACTTTCAGGTATTTCCAAGGCAAGCCAACACCCCCAATCTGTTAAACAACCTGCCATTGTTTTCTCAGAAGGCCCAATGGAAGTTTTTGCTGTCCTTTCTAGCTAAGTCAACCAAGTTTCAAAGATGTTACAAATCAACATTTTTACTTTGAAACTCTTGTTTCTATTAGTTTGTAATCACTCTACATTGAATATTCCTTCAGAGGGGGACCACTGAGCCTTTTTAGCCGATGTCAAAACAAATAAGGGCCGAGTATGTTACTTTCTTTGGAACTTTACTGAGAAATGTTTATGAGTTTGGTGAATTTTTGCACTCTTCTGGTGTGTGTCAGTGTGAATCAGTGTATTTGTAATGTCGACTCTGGTTGTATTTCTTGTTTGAGATGTTTTGCACTCTGACGATCTGTCTCGTGATATTGCTATTATGTGAGGTCAGAGGTCAGAAACCTGGACAACCGGCCAGCGATGCTGCTTTTGGTTTGTGCCACCCGGGCTGCCCTATCCAGGCAAAGACGGAAACATACAGCTGGTGTGTGTTAGTGTGAGGGGAGCGTCTTAAACCAATCAGGGCTTTCTCATGGGAAACCCAGCCTCCCCAGTCACACGGCATGGCTGCAGCACCCTTCTCCAGATCTCATGGGTTAATGCTGGGGTCAAAGGTCAGGGGTTGACCCTCTGAACAATGCGTTGAATTGTTGATATGAGCACTTAGAGAGGATCTGGGATAATTGAGGTGTGGACATGGTTTTGATGTGTTAATTACAACTAGATGCGGTCTCGGGTTCTGTTTCAATGCTTTTTGTGGAATTCGTAAACGAAAGCTTGACTTGATGATGTTCTCAATGCATCCATAGAGAGGTTGTACGTGGAATGTGTTCTTCTCAGCTATTCTACTCATATCAGTGTTATTTGTATGGGATCTCTTTGTTTATTGGTGTTATCTGGAGTGTTTGTGTGTGTCTGTGGTGTTGAGAGTTCCAGGTTGATTGATGAGTTTGTATTGGTGTGTCTCATGGGGGAAGGCAGCACAGCTTTGATTTCCATCCTGTTGGTCTGGGATATGTCCTGCTCTCTCTCTTTCTCCTTCTCAGTCTGTTGCTATTTGGACTCTTCCATCCTGCACTGAATGATATCTTTAAACATTGGCTACCACTATTTGGAATGAAGTATCTTTTAAAGAAGAACAAAATCTTTAGACTAGACGATATAGGGCTTGGTTTATATACCATAGCCACAAATCTGGCCTATATCAGTTAAGGAAAATCAAAGAGACTTACGGTTGGTTTATTTTACTCATAATGACATGGGGACATTGTATGATGTCAGTGACTCTTCCATAGCAACCAAAATTCTACCTCGGCAACCCTTACCTTTTGCATATAAAAATACTTTAAAATGCCACTTTTACACACAAACTTTAGCCATTAAATTAATGTAAAATCTTCAAATGTCTAATTTTGAGATATTCAAAACATCTTTGTAGGGATGTTTGCCGAATAATGTTAATGTTGAAGATAGGATGAGATCATTTTTGGGTTAACAGTTGCTTTAAAGGCTGAATAGTCTCTCTTTCATAGTCTGCTTCCGCATTAACTCATGCTCTTGTCCTTGGTCTTCTCAGAATGCAGTTTCGAGCGACTGAGAAGCTCAGTTCATCATCATTGAGACTCATTTGGCTGGACTAATGATGCACTTCCCTTGTTTATGTGCTCTGGTCTTTCGTTCCTATGGCCTGAGAACTTCTGCCTGATCCTGGGATTTCTGAAAGTGCTGTTTGTTTTGCTCTGCAGACAACCTGGAAAATCCTTCTTAAGATTAAACGCATCTCCAGCTTTCAGAGGTGTTCCGCTTAAGACATGGAATCTCTTTTAAGCTTTGTCCAGTTTATATGCAGCCGATTCCTTCATCACCAGCAGATGTGTGTCTATGTGCTTGTGTGTGAGTGTTTGATGGACTAATTGTTTAGCTGAGAAAGACCAGACTGTCGGCCTGCTCTCCGAGTTCACATATGTACTCACACATGCTGAGAGGTGAACACACACATTGAATCGGGTTAACCTGCAATTTAAATTAATTAAAGAGTTGTTTCTAGCCAATACTTTTGATTCTCACAGAAGGGCATTTTGGACATTAAAACTGAATGAAATGTTAAGTCTATTTCAACAGTGAGAAACAAACCCATTATTGAATATGACTTGTTGGCATCCAAGGAGAAGTTTGAAACGATTTTGTTTCACTTCTCTGTGCTGATTCTCTCCGAGTTATTTGTTTTGAGGTAGAGTTTAGCCACTCAAACCTTCAGCTCCCTCCAAAAATATTCTGTAGGGTTTGGCCATTTGCCTCATCTTGAACCACTACTTTGTTGCTTTGGGTGTGTGTTTTGGATTATTGTTATCCCCAATCTGTTTTCAGTGCCCTGCCTGAAAGAAGACGGATCACACCCAAGATTTAGCAGCACATAGCCTATCCATCGTCCCGTTAATGTGGTGCTGTCCAGTCCCATTGGAATAAACCACCACGAGGCAAAAACGTTCCACCACCGTTCATCTCATCATCCAACCGTGGTGAGTAAAGTTTATTTGAATAGTTTCACATTGCTTTTCCTATCATTCAGGCGTTCATCTAATAATTTTACATTCAGGCGTTCATCTGTAAATTATAGATGGGTTTTCAGGTACAGCAGCAATTCGGTCCCTCACAGAATAGTGTGTGTCCAATTGTTTTCTTGGTTACTTTTATCCATGACTTTATGTATTGCACAGAGCTCTAAACTGAAAGAGACATATACTTTTTTTGGAATATTTGCATTTAATTTCACCAACTTTTGGCAGAAGCTGGAGTCTAAGTAAGCAAGAATTTTTTTTTAGAACAAAACAGTTTCATACAAATACATTACATACAAATTTGACATAAAATTCCCATAAACCCACTACTTGTTGGCCCATCGGTAGAATTGAATTTTGCAGTTAATTATCAGGGAAAATCCCAACATCCGTTAGGAAGGAGTCTGACCTTTGGGCTGTCCCTGAAGCAGGACGTCATACCTTCCTTTTGCCTTTTTGTTTGTGTCCCCATTTTTCAAGCTTTCTCCATCCGTCAGAAAAAAAATGTTGACCATGTCAGAGACATGCTGAAAGCACACATCTGATTGTGTGTCTGCGTACTTGGTGGAATCTTCCGGTGCGCACATATTTCAAAGACAGAGAAATATTAGGGGAACTCATCTACAGTGGCCTATTGGTGTACAATACAAATCACACTGCACTGCTAATACAAACCAAAACACAAAACACCAAATATTTAAATGTGTGTTTTTTTATTTTATTTTTTTTATTCAAAGTATCTGTTTTATATTTATAGAGGCGTGGTGCGCTCAATGTTGTGTTTTTGATTTGCAATAAAGTTGTGCACTAATGTGCCACTGAACTCAACAGATGAAACATGATCTCTTTTACGGATTTCACGATCAAGGTGATTGTTGGGATGGAAATGGAACTCAAAAAAACGATATAGCAGCAGGCACTTTATTAATAATAACAAAATAAACAAAACACCCATATCAGGGAAAACCTCAAATCAATAAAACTTAAGGCAGACTAGAAACAACAAAAACAGAAAACGGACTTTATTTCTTTAAGAGAAATTAGTAATAACAAATACCTTCAGCAAAATGAAAACGTGATGTAGCCTTAAGAATCATCTCAAACAATACTATAAGTCGCTGTCAGTTAATGAACCAGCCATGAGAAGACAGCCACAGGGAAATATAAAGGGAAGAAAATCAGCAGATTGAACGAGATACAGGTGTGCAGCCAATTAGGAGAACAACAGGAAGGGAGGGGCAAGAGCAGAGAAACATGTGACAATAAAAAGTCTAAAATTAAGAGTGGAAAGTTGAAACTTGTGACAAGTTCGAACACTCATCTTTTGTTATTTTTTCACAAACCAGTGAAATTATCATAAAAATATGATTGATTTATTCTTCCAAACCTTTCTGTTTCTCTCTTTATTTCTTTTTCAGTTGACATATGATGACAAAGCAAACTTTTTCAGATTTGTAGTGCTATATGTAGACTAGAATAGATACTCTTACATTCTAGATGAGTTAAATTTTCCAATATTTACTTTGAGTTATCCAAATACCAATGTTTTAGAACAATTCTGTATTGGCTTAATTAACCATGCCTTGGTGCACATGCTTGACCTGCTTTAACTAGCTGCATTTTAGCTGGTCATACTGGATTTTCCACTAGAGTGGGCATAAATAGAGGTTGAAATCTGTCGTTCTTGAACAACAGTATCTTCAGTTGTGCTTTGAGAATCATTGAGATGAATTAGACAAACTGAGAGTTTAGCAAATAATGGCCAACTTTATATTTTTAGAAGCTATGTTTATATAACAGAACATTACCTGAGTTTTCCAGCACATCCTGTATCTCTTACACCTCCTGACAGTGGAATCAGCAGGGGCCGTGACCTCCGGGTTTATCTCCAGCTTTGATCTGCTTCGAATTCATTCACAGTGTCTCCTATAGTGAGGATACATCTCCCTCTCTGCTCTCTTTCCCCCTTCTGTCCTTCAGTGGTTCACCAAGCAATGTCAACAACACCCAGCAGCCGGGGGGTAAAGGGTCACGGGTCAAGACCCCCGAGAACCTTCCTGTGTTGCCATGTCAAGGCGATGCAGGGGTGACCATTGACTTTTTTTCCTCCTTGTTTTTTTGGGCGAACTGCTGACAGCGTCGGATGGCTGATGTTTGAAATCTGACAACGATTAAAACGCCAGTAACAAGCCGCCTGATTTCCCATGAGCCTCACATCAATAGAACGTCTCCTTCATTAGCACACATTTATTCATTTATTCAATTATTCATTCACCTATTGACTCATTTCAGCCCAAATGGTTCATACGTGTGCGTCTGAATAAATATGCGTCCCTTCATGCCAGGATGCCTCTGCTTGGTGTCAGCAAGTTGGAATTTATTAGAAATATTGAGTGTTAACAGCTCATGCCGGATAATCGATTCCAATAACAACTGTTGGTCAATAAAACAACATGAAGTGTGTGAATGTGATGGAGAAAGACTGTCTGGATGTGGGAGGCTTTTAACTGCATAACATGAAAGATAACATGACAAATCTAAATACTGTTTACTGGAGAGTTTTGTAACAGCAAACGAATTTTGCCAAGGTTAGCCATTTTGGGTCAAATTTGGTTCTTGAGGACCAAATATAGCTCAAGTTTGGCCCTTTATTGCAACAGGGAGTGTGCAATGGCATAACTGTCCCACCGGCTACACCGCCTGAGTGGTAAAATGGTAAAAGTGGCAAAAGTGCAGAATAGTAATTACAGGAATAATTGTCTCTTTGCAGACAATGTTGGGGTGTGCCCAGAAGAGACAAGTATCACCTTAATCCTAACCCACCTGCAGATAATCACCCTGATGCCCAAAAAAAAAAAAATAAAATAAAATAAAAATAAAAATAAAAATTTGAGCACCCTTCCAATCTTTCTACCACAGTTAAAAGACTAATTCACACACCTACCTCACTTATGGTTTACCCACCCTTACTCTCCATTAATAGCTTCCTGCATTCTTGGATCTCCTGTCTCTCCTATTCGTGTCTCTTGTGTGACAATAAAGGTTCCTGGCTTAACTTCCTGGTGTGAAACTTTCAGAGAGACTCAATAAAATGCTGAGTTCTGTCGCTTTAAAGATCTTTATACATCCTGCCTGCTGTATATATTTATAAATAAACTGGATTTCAAAACCAGGATGGGGCTAGAGGCAAAGGCATATAAAAGCCTCAACAGCTGGATATATTGTAAAGAAAGAAATTATCCGGAACATTAACGCAGCAATGACTTTGAATATTCTGGTTGTACAAATATTTTTTTAGCTGGAAATTCGGTAGATATTGCTGTCACTCATTCAGTCACATGTTTGTGCAGGTATCACACAGTTTATGAGTAAGTTGCACGTAATGTAAAGATGCCAAACATTTCATTTATGATTAGTGAATATCCCAGTCCAAAATACCACCAGACATAAAATTTTGACAACAAATCTATGTTTCTGCTTCCAAATTCCAGTTATTTCTTTGAATTGCAACTTCACCTTTGAATTTCAGGAGTCTGTAGACTGGTGACTCGGAGGCCAAACTCCCATTCACTGCTAGCACATGAATTTGCGTTGCACCACTCACTCCACGGCTTCTGAGTACCCTGACATCATGTGCATACCCTGCATGTATAAGCAAATACAGAGCTTATATACAGAACCCTACAGTGCTAAACCACTAAGCCATGCTCCATTGCAGCGAGCGTTGTAGTACTTGAGACTAATTATTCTTATAATGTAACTAATGAAATCCCACAATGAACTTAAGCAGTTTAAAACCAGTGCCACGGTATATGTGAATGACCTAACCGAGTTTTCAAGATGTTTCCAGCTGAAGTCATCTGGTAGTTGCAGACACTTTGTAATGATGATCTTTACGTAATATATAACTTTACTTCGTCCAACCACCAGCTGCATCCTCCAGGAAGCATTTCAGAGACACAGTATGGAATCCATCAGAAAGAACTGGATGGAATGCTGGTTGAGGGAGAGCTGATGATGTTTAACCAATGGTTATTGTATTGTGTCTGATTTGGAGTTAGAATCAGATTCCTCTATTGTGTTGGAGGATACAGTCTCTCCATTTGAGCTGCTTCTTTCAGCACCCTCTCAGTTCTGTCAGCAGCCAGTATCATGTAATGCTGAAGGAGTACAAGGTTGATAACAGTGCTGACTGTCTGGGAGAGCTGAATTAGAGAAGTGCTGGTTTGCTCAAGCTTCTAATTATCCAGTCGCTGCAAACCACACTGAGCTGAAAGAAGGATAGAAAGAGAGATGTTTGAGGAGATTCTGGAGAGTTTAGAATTTGAGAAAAGAGACTTTTGGGCAATGTAAGGAAAAACAGGAGAGGTTCATGCTGAGTAACAGTTTGAGCATGGCAGCCAACTGTTATGCCATGATCCCTGAATCACTTAATTTGAACTACTGAACTTATAAAAATAAACACGTATGTATACAAAATAAATCTGTGCCTATGAGGGAGAGATTCTATGTATTTCAGTGTCAGATTCCTTGAGAGCTTTGAATATTGATAGCCTTGTGGAGAGAATGGCGAAGAAGTGAGTGATTGGTCACTAAATGAAGATCTGTGGGATGATCGATGCACTCGCCGACTGTTAGAGAGCACATCTGCAGTGTATTGATCCTAAATTCAACATTTAAAACCAGAAATGTATTATTCATTTATTAACCCTTAGAGCGCTTAAGCCTCAGCTATTTTTTTTTTTTGCAAATATTTTTTCATTACATTACACAATATTTCCACAACAAACCTGAAATTGTACCAAAAGTACAATTATGAGTATTACATTTTGTTATTTATTTATTTATTTTACTACAAAAATTGTAAATGAACCATTCAGAACTTTGAAAAACACTAGCCCTATCACAGATATTGTACTTCCGAGGGTTTTCCCTTCTTTTCACCAGTGATGGCACCAATTTGTGGTCAGTGATATGAAACTGAAGTTCTCACATTTTCACTTCAATTACCTTGCAAATGATATTTGTAGTAAATAACCTAATAACCTTTTTGAAAACCACACATTTCTTCTATTATATTTCTTCTTTGAAACCGTCTGCTTTCTTCTAGCTTCTAACTTGTTCTCTGTTTTTGACTATGGACTTTGGCTAAACTCTGGAACAGAGTATTGCAATAAAGAGGTCATGCTCAGTTTAGTGTTTAATGCTCAGTTGAGCTCTATTTTTGAAATCATAGGTCATAGTGCTTTACAATAAAAAATACATTACACACGGAAGTAACACATATGTATGATCATAACATCATTGCTAGCCTAATGCTCATGTCCAATGGAGTCTTCTCGTCTGTTTTCTTTCTTATGCTTATAGTAACCTGTGACTCATCATTATATCCTGCACAGGAAGTGCTGTCCACAGGCACAGGAAATGACCTGGCAGGTCGAAAGGGGTCACCTGGGGTCAGGCGGTGCTGATAGAAGCTTGATGGCTGGTTGTTAGACAATCTAATGATGACTAAATCTGGCTTGTCTCCTTGGTTTCTACACAGGGAATGTGAGGGGAAGTCAGCTTGGGGATTGAAGACGGTCATCACAGATCGGCTGGGATTCTCATTTTTGAAATGCGCAAAAAATTCTTTTTAGGTAATTTTTTTAGGTAATTTATTCATTTTGTTGTATAACACAACACAATTTAGCAATGAATAGGTATAAATAAACAATACATTGTAAATTGTCACAATACGTATCGAGCTACTGGGAGATATCGTCTAGCAGCTGAAGTGATTTTCTTCTTGGATTGTTTTGTGATTCTAGTCACTTCTGAAACTTCTTTACATTGCCCTTTTGTTTTATGTACTGGGGTCTGCCGGACATTGGCAGAGAGACGAGGGTACACCCTGGACAGGTTGTTAGGACACCCTGGACAGGATAGTTTTTTTTTTAATATGAAGAAAATAAGTTAGTAAAGCAGGGTGTAAATATTTTTAATTTGTATTAAACGTTATATCCCTAAAACATTAAAAGGAGATGCAAGCTAGAAAGAGTATGAATGTGAATTAATGCATGTTTCCATTTTTAGCCAAACTACTTTCTTGAAAGACTCAAAGCTGAACTGTGGACCTTGTGAACAGAAGGAAGGAATTAAATGACATTAGGCGCTTTTCCCGCTCGTGAATCGGCACTTACTAAATGACCTTAGTGGCTTTAGATAGAAATTGCTTTTCATTTCCAGTGTACTGCGAGTAAATCTCAACTCTCCAAAACATATTGTCCACCAGCTTCCACCTGCAACTCATTTAAGTCTTGTTTATTTAACTTTTTTCAGTGCTACTAGTGTTTCCTCCCCTAGAGGAGACGCGCAACAAGTAAATGGAACCACAAACCAACAAGCCAACAAATTACACCGGCACACACACACACACACACACACACACATAGCAAATTTCAGCGTTTTTATTAGCATAATGGAAGAACAATTTGGTGAAAAGGAAATGTGCAGTAGTTATTCATTGTTTGATGTCTGAGCACTTCCGCCGCTGACAATCTGGACTTTGTTACGATTTTCCAATTCATCACAAATCGACTTCAAGAAATCAAGACAATTATTGTGCAACTGGAAAAACAGCAGTGCGTTTAGAAATCTCCAGGAGAAGTTTTCCCTCTGGAGTTGATTAAATCTCTGTTAGAAGGGACACACACACCAGCCTTCATTTCAGAGAGTGTACCCAGGGCGAAAAAGATTATACTCTCTCATTTCAGATAAAAGAGCTCATTAGTTTAGGCAAAACCATCTACACATGTTCGCTTCACCCCGGTCGAGCCTAACCTGTTTTTAGCTAATAGAGTGGTGTAATTGGGCCATCCCATTCAAACAAATGAGACAAACTCCTTTGCTAATGAGCTTTTCACAGCATGTCATTACATAATGAGATTTACATACAAGTACGGTTTCTTCTGGGAAAAGACGCACTACTGGGAAATTAAACGACATTTTATGAGTGTTTTAAATTATTCTACATTTTATGAGTGTTTTACGCCTAATCTAGACTGTTCTGTTTCTTCTTTTTTTTTGCTCAAATACATTCATATTGGTGTGGAACAATAGAAGTGGAATTAAAGTTGATGTTAAGTGGATATAAAGGCATATTTTTGTACTGTAAAATCCACATTTCTTTATTTTTGTATGTAACACGAATACCAGATGTATTGGTGTCTCCGAATGTAGCCCTGATGACCTGTCCAGCGTGTACCCCCCGCTGTTTGAGCCATTGTGGCCAGGCATCAGCAGACAGAGGATCCATTAGTGGCAAGAGAGGACTAATGTATATGAAGCAATACATTGTACCAGTAAGATGTAGAGAAGGGGAGGAAGGTGGGAAGCTGATTGGTGTCACAGAGAGATGCGATAGATTAGCTGATAAACACATGCAGAACTAGAATTGAACAGTCAAATTCTGATTACCCCCCCCCCCCAAACACGTTTGCTTCATTGAACAATTTAAAATGTTTTGCTTTATTTTGTTTTGCGAATCACTTTGCTTTTGTTTAGTTTTGTTTTTCTTTTGAAAAACATTTATTATGTAATTGTTTTATTTATTGCTTGTTTTTATTTGTTCTATTTGTTGTTTTGTTTTTGCTTTTATTGTTTGCTTAGTCTTTTGTTTAATTATTGTTTTGTTTTATTGTGTAATGATTTGTTTTGTTTTTAATTTTTTTTGATGCTCTGTTTTTTATTTAGTTTTTTGTTGTTTTGATTTGTTTTAAGCATCAATACACTTTTTAATTTATTTTGTTAGTTTGTTTGCTTTGTTATGGTTTTTAAAATGGTTTTCGACTTCCCTTTTTACAACATATTTGGTTTTCTTTTCTACTTTTGCTTTCTAGTTTTGTATTTGTTTTATGCATCACTAACCCTTTTATTTCTTTTTCATTTTTTTGCTTTGTTATGGTACAAATCATTTTTTTAAACTTAATTGTATTTTCTTTAGTTTTTTTTTGTTTTGACTTGTTTTGTCATGCTTCCCTTTCTAGTTGTTTTCGGTTTGCTTTTTGTTTTGATGTGTCAGGTTTGTTTTTGTTTTGTGTACTTTATGCAGCTAGTTGAAATTTAATCAAACAGATCGGCTTGGGATAAAAGAAATATACAAAGGAACATTGTTTCTACTTGCCGGATGTGATTAACACCAAAGTAGAATGAGTGATGAGAAACCATTTCCGTTTTCTTGACCAGCAGATGCTTGAGATCACTTCACAGATGGAACTCAAGTGTCTCCTGTCTCTATTCGGCGGACACACACACACACACACACACACACACACACACGCACACGCACACGCACACACACACACACACACACACTCTCTCTCTCTCTGAGCCATCTCGTTTGGAATTTTGATTAGCAGAATTCCCTTGGGGTTGTGGGATTGAGGACAGGAATGGGATCAAGGAGACGAGGGATGAGTGAGCAGCCGAATGCTGCCTGCGAGTTTACAGAGGAAATGAGGTGCAGCGCCACCTCTCACCTCCAGGGTTTTGATCTGCCGCCCTGTTTGGATACTGTGGGCATTTATTTATTTTATAACTGATCCGGGTTCAGCTCCAGCTGGAGGGAATAAAGCAGATGGAATGTTTAGGAGTGTAAACAGACTGACACCAAGGCTTCCACCGGAGGACACGTTCTGACTGCTGATCTGTGGTGAAAGGGGTCAGTACGGGAAGTGACCTCTTTTCTTTTTCAAGCCCAAATAATGAGATGTGAACTTTTTCAGAAGCAGTTGATCATGAGATCAAACGGCCTGCTCATGTAGTGTTAAAGGGCTATTTCTACAAAAAACATAATATGCCATCAAATACTGAGCTTCCCGTTCCAGACATACTCTAGGCTTGAGTTCATCCTCAGAGCAGCACTGTTTACTTGAACTCCAAATCTTTCAGGGAGTCCATTGAAAAACACAAACCTAAACAATTACATCCCTAAATTCGTTTTTGTGAATGAGATTGAAAGGCCCAAATTGACTTTGGTCTCAGTTGTTTGTGAAAGGCATTCCAAAAGATGAATATACTTATAAGACATGAGTTTATTATGGTTTTCTAAAAAAGTGTTTGATAAAGAGTCTGAAATCTGAATTTTTAAGATCCGAGGAGCTGAGAAAGTGTTAATGAATGAGCATCATACTGTGTTGGTGCAGCAGGGGTTGCTACCTGCAGGGCAGCACTCTCACATTGCGGTTTATTGGTCTAGAGGCTGTGTTTCAAATACTTACAATTCATCAGCTTTTCAGACCCCAGTTCGTGTATAAGTTTGGAGCATTTGGGGTTTTACATTTAGTTTTTTTAATGTTTCAAAAATATCTTTCATTGTTTGGCAATTTCTGAACTCTTTTAATGCTGTATTAGGTTTATATTATTGTAACTTAGTCATAAACGCAGAACAGTAAAATCAGTATTTTTCTCGAATTTAACTTAAATTTATCGAAATATGGACACCATGAGCCCAACTCTGTTGTCAATGAATGAAATCAAATATCTGAGCAAATTAAGTAATAGTAACAAAAAGGTTTTTTTGTGTGCAGCCCAAACATTGACCCAAAATATGCAGCCAGAGCCTCATACCAGACATGACACAATCAGGAGGCTTTTGCTTAAGAAAGATACTACACATAAAGGAAGAATTACAGTAGGGTATGTCTGCGTGAAAGACAAAAGGGGTCATTGACAATGTTCCACTTCCTGATGCTCATTAAAGTCGGTAAAATGTCCAGACTCCCTTGAGGTGAATGGGAGCAGGAAAAGCAGCATCCTCTGTCTCGGTGTGGGTGGCTTACATTGATTATATCGTTTTACAGTTTAGCTACTTGTTTTTTCCTTTCAGCATCTACTGTTAAGGGGGGTTGAGTGAAGAAGCTCAGGACACGAGGTGATAAAGTGAGACTTCATTTGAGTGAGAGCGAGAGAGAAAGGATGTTAGTCTAAAGCTGATATTCCCACTGAGATTCCTTTAGCTTAATAACAATGAGAGGAGTTTCTGGCCTCTTCCTTTGAGCTTTTATTGGGCATGAAAACATACACACATACACACGCACGCAGTGTGACAGGAACAAACTAGTACAGGGAGCCACGCGCTGAAAGACAACATCCACATCTCGCCTGGAAAAAAAAGAGCAGGAAATGGTCTCTTGAGCTAATTTTGGCCAAATGCTGTAATACGCTTTTGTTGACCTATACCAGGATTGATTTATAAAAATAAAACAACTATTTTAAAGCAAGAATACTTGCATATTTGTTGTTTATTACCTCTCCACAAGTGGTGGTTGGCTCTTAGTCCTCAGAAATTCAAAACTCCTTTAACACTGTAAAGAGTATACAAAACCAACAGGTGGCAGTCAATTAATGCATTTTAAAATAAGTATTCGGTATTGAGTTTGTAAAAACACCTCTGTTTGTCAATTATGAAACATATGCATTAGCCGTATGCAGTCCTTGTTTCATGTTGAATTGGACTGGCATTTGTAAACAAAGCAGTGATGGCAAGCACGGAGATGACAATAGCTGCATTTCCATCCACGCATTTTTTTATGCATATTTTGGAATTATGGATAAAAAAACCCCTGGGTGGAAATGCCAAGATGCGCATATATTTTTAAGGTGTGCATTGCAAATTATACGCAAAAATGAATTGGATAAAAAAAAATTTATCCAATGCACCTACCTGTTCTAAGTTATTATATTTAAAAGAGGCCTTCCAACGCACAAAGTTCCATTTTTTTAAATATATTTCCAGCCAGTTTATAAGGAAGTGACGCTTTTGTTCTCTTTTAATGCAATATTCGAGTTTTGCGCATAAATTGAAGTTACATCTTTGATTGAAAATGGCCATTGACACTCCCCAACTCCAAAACTCACCATTTTGCATCTACACGTGAGCAAAGTGGTTTCAAAATGACAAATCTTGGCTGGCATTTTCAAAAATGTGAAAAAGTGAAAGTGAAAGTGACGTTACGAACAAGTATGGAGAGACCCATACAAGGAATTTGTGCTCTGCATTTAACCCATCCAAGTGCACACACACAGCAGTGAATAAACACACCGTGAACACACACCGGGAGCAGTGGGCAGCCATGGATGCAGCGACGGGGAGCTGTGGGTAACTGGTGACTTGCTCAAGGTCACCACAGTCATGGTTGTCTCAGAAGGGAGAGAGTTTCAACACTCATCCCATCTTCGACTCCTAGTGGAGCTGGGGATCGAACCAGCGACCTTTTGATCTCCAGTCAACCACCCTATCCACTAGGCCACGACTGCCACAGTATTTGTGGTTACGATGCTGCATTTACACGTGGACGAACAGCGCAACCACCCCAAAAAAATCACCATTTTCAAAATAATCAGGTACTCGTGGACTGGGCCTTAGAGAACTCTTCTAATATTTTTTTTTCTTTTGGGTGCAAGGAGCACCTAGGTTTGCCCAGTTAGTTAAATGATAGAAAATGTATTTTTTTTTATTTTGGCCCCAGCAGAGCTCAGTGTTTCCAGAATGTGATGAATGGTAATTGGATGGTAACCAATTTTTGTTTTGAATTTGACTTTCACCATTTAAAGTCATAAAAATTCAAAGTGTCTGTGCTAGGGGTTTAACGATACACTGCTCACAATACGATATGTACCTCGATATTATGTCTTTGATACGATATGTATCAAAATATTTTATATTTTCAATTATATAAACATTGAAAGTGTTAATATAATGAACCATCATTAGAAAATATGTAAATTAAAAAGTTAGAGTGGTCAAAAAGCTAAGAAGGTGGGTCTAGTTTGATTTGTATGAAAGCATTTGTACAATCCATCCACTAGGGGGCAGTTTTAATGTTTACCATACTTGTTTTTACTTGTTTAAAATGTGAGTAAAGGATGATTGTAGCTTAGTAAATATTACATAAAACAAGAAAAGAATGTAAAGTAGTTCCAGAAGTGACTAGAATCACAAGCATTCCAAGAAGCAAATGCACTTCAGTTCCTAGATATTTCCCAGTAGCTCTACGATACATGTTGGGACAATTTTGTATTGCAAAATTTCCATATAGAAACCTTGGAATTACATAAATTCTAAAGTAAATAGTTCTGTATTTCCATTGACATTAAGCTACAGTTTGAAACTGGTATCATTGGTCTGACTGGTAAACTTCTGCCAAATACCAATGTGTAGAAACCCCTGTGTTCCCCTGAGTCTGTAACAGGGTGGAAAACCCCTTCAAATAAAACTCTTTTGTGTGAGGTTGTGTGTGTCCATCACGGCCTGCTCTTGCAAGCATTCACATCCAAGCTCAAGCGGAACTAAAGCTCTGGCTCCACTGGACACATGAGTAGAGCTCACCGTCATCCATCTAGAGTTATATTAGCTGACATGTGGGGGAAAATGCCAACCGTACCAGCACTCTTCAGTTTAAGAGATGAATTGATATCATTGTCCCAAGGGAAACGGTTCTTTTATGTGACAGAGTCCACCGGAATGCTGCCTGTGTTTCCCCAATGCAAACATCATTAGCTCTGAACACATGACCTCGGATTCATTAATGGTAGTAGTTTCGGAGGCAGATGATCATGGCACTATTTTATCCATAGAGCACTCCGTTAGTTTACTCTGAAGTGTAGAGAGCAGATGATGAAGGAAGGAGCGTAGAGGTTCCTTTGAACCGCTCAGAGTATGGTTGCTGCTCTCAGTGGTTTTATGGCACAGGCAACTTCACTACCTGTGAATAGTTTAAAATCAAGCACGTGATTATCCCCAAAGATCATATAAATTAGCCTGAAAAGTAAATATAACAAAATAGCTAACACTCTTGAAAAAGTTTTTTTTTGCAGATTTGCTCTAAGAACCCCTTTAGCTCTTTTTGGTTCATCACCGGATCTTTGTTGGTTCTTCGCAGGTTTAAAGGCGCCGTTTTTGGTCCGAAGAACTCCTTAAGTTCTTCTTGGTTCCTCACAGGTTCTTTGCAGGTGCTACAAAGCACTTTTTTGTTCTGAAGAACCCCTTAAGTTCTTTTTGGTTCCTCACCGGTTCTTCTTTAGAAGCATAGCACTTTTGTTTTGAAGAACCTTTGTTCTTAAAGGAGTTCAATCGGTTCATCTTTGTGCTATAAAGCATCTTGTTCTAAGAACCCCTTCAAGTTCTTCTTGGTTCCTCATTGGTTCTTTGTTTATCTTTGCAGGTGCTACAAAGCACTTTTTTGCTCTGAAGAACCTTTTAAGTTCATCTTGGTTCCTCAGTGGTTCTTTGTTGGTTCTTTGTAGGTATAAAGGTGCTACAAAGCACTTTTTTGTTCTGAAGAACTCCTTAAGTTCTTGGTTCCTCACCGGTTCTTTGCAGGTGCTACAAAGCACTTTTTTTGTACTGAAGAACCCCTTAAGATCTTTTTGGTTCCTCACCGGTTCTTTGTTGGTTCTTTGCAGGTTTAAAGGTGCTACAACGTACTTTTTTGTTCTAAAGAACTCCTTAAGGTCTTCTTGGTTCTTTACCATTTTTTTTTGGTTCTTTGCAGGTGCTACAAAGCACTTTTTTCCTCTAAATAACCATTTAAGCCCTTCTTGGTTCCTCACCAGTTCTTTGTTGGTTCTTGGCAGGTTTGAAGGTGCTACAAAGCACTTTTTTCCTCTAACGAACCCCTTAAGATCTTTTTGGTTCCTCACCGGTTCTTTGTTGGTTCTTTGCAGGTTTGAAGATGCAGATAGAACTATTTTACTCTAAAGAAGGGCGGCACAGTGGCTCAATGGTTAGCACTGTGGCCTTCCATGCCGGTTCAAGGCTCGCCGGTGACCTTCCTGGAAGGAGTTTGCATATTCTCCCCGTATTTGCTTGGGTTTCCTCCGGGTACTCCGGTTTCCCCCATAATCCCAAAAACATGCGGTTAGGTTAATTGAATCTAAATTCCCCTTAGTTGTGAGTATGTGAGTGAGCGTTGCCCTTCGATGGACTGGCGACCTGTCCAAAGTGTAACCCCTCCTCTCACTCGATGTGCACTGGAGACCCCTGTGACTCCAAAAAGGGAATAAGCGGGTTGGAAAAAGAATGAACGAATGAATGAATGAACACTCTAAAGAACCTTTTATGCATTTTTTTGGTTCTTTGTGGTTTTTGAGATACTGTTATAGCACTAACGTAAAGAAACTGTTATGGTATCTTTGATTTCTTCTCCGTAATCGTTTTCTTCTTTTCTGTTTTCCTACGTGGCGCAGAGTATATCTCGACCCAGGTGACAAGTACACTACTGAGCATCCATACAAATATTCACGCCAATCTCAATTCCGATAACTGCATAGAGATCTTTACAAGGTTACAGGCTTCCTGATGCAGTCAAAAAAGAGAGATGTTGGGTTGATTAGTGGAAGTGTGGTGTGTCTATACCCCCATCGCTCACCTAGCATGAGCTTAGATGGAGAAAAGTGGTTTAAGATAATGGATGAACTGTAAAACCAGCTAAACAGGTAATGATTTTGAACTTTAACCAAATCCACTCATTCTTTTGTCTTCTCTACCCAAATATTAATCCATGTTCGGTTTAGAGAAGCTAGCCTTCAGCTCAGTCGATATATTCTACTGTGCCAAAAATGTATCATTAAATGAAGATCTCTGTAAATGTGTAAATATGAGTGATAGAAACGATAATGAGCCCAGTCATGCAGTTTTCCAAGAACACATTACGCACAAAGTTGCAGTCACGAAGACCCACAACCAGCTGTCTTGCCTCACGCCCCCTGGTAATACATAATCTTGGGTGGCTTTGAGGAACAGGGACATTTTCATGGATGTTAAAGTGACATTCCAGTCATTTCCATGGATCATAAAGAGCTACAGCCATCAGCCAGAGATGTGAAGAACCATATGATCTAAGGCACAGATGTGTGGATGAAACGGACACATCCGCACTGTTTCATGATAAATGTGTGTATTAGCAGGAAAGAGGCTCGGAAACAGCTGATAGCCTTTTTTAGATGCAACTGCTTTTCGTCCATTTTCTTTCCTTTCTGCCAACAGCCTTGTTAAACGTGATGAAGAAAACATTTCCACATGTGCTACTGGTTTGACCTGCTCAAGCTCTTGCTTTCTAAAAAGAAAAAAAATATGATTCCAGCAAAAAAACAACAAAAAAAAAAAAAAAACACAGTTTGACATAGGACTTTTTATCCAGATATTTCTGTCACGGAACGAAAGGCAGTCATTTATTGATTCTAATCATGTGGATTGGGACCTCTGGGTTGACAAAGCCAGGAAACAGAATCAGGAAATCATGAAGTCTGTCAGCACCATCCAAAACTGGTTGCAGAATGTTTGCAGAAAGTGTGCATTGTGTGAAAAGACAGAGTGTCTTTAGAAAGCGAAGCAATCAATCATTTTGATCTGATGGATTTGGGAAGATTACCTTCAGGAAGAGTCTGGAGCAGACACGCTTGGCTCTCTAAATAGGGAATTTCCATTGTGTGCAGGGATATGTTTTAAATGGTTGTTAATATATGTCAGGAATGCTAATATGGGTGGGGGTCTTTAGTGATATTCAACATATGCCCTTTTTTGGGTCAGTGGTATTGTAAATAATCTAAAAATGACACCTTCCCAACTGTAAATGTTAATATTGCTGAAGAATTGATGATTAATATTGAAATGAATTTCAAAGACATGGATCAATATTTAATCCATAACATTCAAAAATCGAACTTACCTCAGAACATTTGTCACCAGGGCTGATAACAAAGAGAACAAAACGGCCAGAGAATTACCCCTCATTGGACAATAAATTTCATTTAGTAAATTTAGTCCCACTAAACTTATCTTTCTCCTAGTTTTTCATAAAGAAGCAGTCAGCAGTCACAACATGGTTCCTTAACCCATTGGCAGCCGGATGATAATAGCTATAAACCTTTGATCATTGCTTAATTGTAATATAAAGTTCACACACACATCAGAACTGGTGAAAATGTATGCCTGCTTGGAGTTCGAAAAGTGAGTATTGAAAAAATGTCTCTACAGCGCCACCTAAATTGTTTTAGTTTGTTGTAGGTGAATGAAATTCAGCACACTTGTGTAGTGTGGGGAAAGGGTAAAAACTTGGTAAAAACCTCTAAAAATGTATCTGTGCATCTCCAAACTTAGTCTTATCTTAAGGCGTATGGGATGTTATTGTGGAGCTTTTTTGACATTGTTAAAATATGTGCGCATGGTGGCCGTCGAAATTCGAAAATTTGCTATAAACAGGAAGTTGTTATTAACTCAGTCATACAATGTCTGATCTGTCTTAAGTTTACCAATTGTGTCAATAATTCACATATGGACACATCTACAGCTTAAATTCTTGGTTATAGCACCACCGGGTGGCCATAGGAAATAACATTTAACATTGATAAAGTACTATTTTTACAAATTGTGACATGACAATAATATTGGCCTAGACAATAACAGAAAAATGTCCAGACTCATTCATAGCACCCCTTTATGATAATGGTTTTAATTTTTTTTAAATTACTTTAACAATGGCCACTGAGGGTAGTGGGATCGGAGGTATGAGTGCCCTTTATTACTGCTTGCAGCTTTATTTAAGCATTTAAGCATTTAGCATTTAAACTGAAGATTGTCTGAATTGTGCATCTACCCACAGTTGAACCAATGACTGAGACAAATGAGAGAAAGCAGCAGAACAGGCTTTTATCTCTCTCTCTCTCTCTCTCTCTCTCTCTCTTTCTGCTCCATTATTCAAGCACTGATAGACTGGATCAATATGTGGAATGCTTTGAACACAAAGCCATGGTTTGTTTGTTGTGTGATGTCTTTTTCTTTTAGGATAGTGTAGGATAATGTTGTAATGGAGATATTTCCCAGCACAACACCTTTTCTTTTTAGAACAGAGGGCATGCCTGAAGCTAAACGTTGTACTTCGAGTCTTTAGTTCCTTCAGTAAGTTTGACAGGTCGCTCTGCTCAGATGCTAGACTGCACTGTTTGGTCTGAAGGGAGTGGTGGTTTGGGGCAGAAAAGCCTTTTCTGTCCGAAAAATGCAGTTTTGCCTTTTCTGTCTCTCTCTCTCACACACACACTTTTGTCTTTGTTTCTGTCTGCATGAATGAAGTCTATACTGGCGGCATCAACTAATCCAGATGGAATGCTGGAGGAATGTGAAAGATGAGTCAGGGATTGAGGGCGAGAGATTGAGAAAGAAGGATTATGTGGGTAGCGTATCAGGAATTATCTAATGGTCCTTCCTCCCTCTGCCACACATGACCATTGACCACCGGGTAGCCAGAATATTCATCCGCTCTGGTAGAATAATTATATTAGTCAGCGTTTGTGTTCTGCTTAGTATGGGGCACATACATTCAGGTTTGTGGATTTTTAAGGCCATATTTAGTTATTGTAGAGTACAAAGATATTAAAATAATTATCTACTCCAAAAAGTAATATCTATTTACTTTTTTAATTCTCTGAAATCTGTATAGAGAATGTTCAAGGTAAGTCACTGACAAGTAAAACAAAACATTTCAGTTTGGTGATGCTTATCATTTTTGATTTGATGGCATCTATTTAATGTTAAGTGAGCTATAATATTTATTCACTAAAGGATGCATTTACAATCAAAGATGAACCAATAGGGGTTTAGCAGTCGCCTGGTTCTGCTGAGCTGTGAAATTCAGGCAGTTGTTTAGGAACAAATCTCATTTTATAACAATTAAAGATATGATGCATGTATGTATTGTAGTGGTTTAAACGCTATTTCTAAAGAACCATACTACACAAACAAAAGTAACCAAATATGTTGGGTGTCTGCACTTTTTTGCTGTCAAGGTGGCAGAAATCCTCAACTACTTCTTTGTCCTGACACCATTCTACTCAACAAAGTGGATGAAAGCAAACAAAAGTAAATGATATTCACATAAAAGTGCTTCAGGACAATTGTTTGGTGTGGGTTTGATTTGGGTGAAACTTTATTTCTAAGCAGATTTACTTTATCACATTAAGTTAACCATCTTCAAAGGTCTAGCAAAACACCACTATATCATCCAGCATATTTATTATAATTTTACAAGTTTTCTAGGGTTTGAAATGCTGGGGCATTAACTTTCTAATCTACATTAGTCTCCTCTTTGAAGCATCTGCATAAAAGCACTATATAAATACATTTGATGTTACTTGACATGGAACTTTGATTGATTTCTTTGTAATGATTGGTCAAACAGGTCACGCAAACTGTCTTTGGTTTGTAAAAGGAGATATGCAATCGTGCTTTTACCATTTTAAGAACTGCAGCAAGTTGTAGTACGTGAGTAAAGGCTATTTCTATAAACATAGAGCATTAAAGCAGTGTGCATTTGGTAAATATACTCATCCCAACCATGTATTTTATATAAATAATACAGAACAGCATAGATAAAATGGATCTAAAACCATATATATATATATATATATATATATATATATATATATATATATATATATATATATATATATATATATATATATATATATATGTGTGTACTTTACGAGTAACCTTCTGCACTCTGCTATAGATGCTAAGTTTTCTCTGGTTTTACAAACATTTATGTGTTGTTGGATTTTGGAGATGTTTGAATGTAAAGTGGACAAAAAAAGCAAGTAAAACTGCTTGAATTAAACATTTTTTTTGTATATCAGTAGTCCTAGTTATGGTCAAAGGGTTCTACTGGTGGTGATCTCCATCTCATATTTACATTCATGCATTTAGCCGACTCCTTTATCCACAGGACTTACAGTTAGGGGGAAAAACACAAGCAGTTTGTTAGAAGATTGGTTAGTCAAATGAAGTGCTCACAGAAGGGTTTCCAGCATTGGTTCATTGGGTGCTTCAGAGTTTTATTACTCTTACTTCCAGAAAAGGAGAGTTTTAGTTGCTTTTTAATAGTGGTGAGAAACTGTTTCTCGGATTGGGACTAGAAGAGAATTCCACCAGCCGGAACCTGGGAAAGATAAAGTTTTGGTTTGAGATTTTCTGCCGCTCTGAGATGGAACCACTAGACGTTGATGCATCTTGAGTCCTTGTAGCAATTTAGTTCAAGCTCAAGGAAAAAATGCAAACTCCACTCAAGATGGGCGCCGTTGATTTCAGAATGACAGCCTTCTAATTGAGAGGCATTGTTTTATGCATATATACTATCCTCAGAGCTGGTCATCATCTGTGGTGAAATTTTAATAAATTACTGTGTCAAACAAAACATGTTAAACGACTAAAAGATCAATTGTTTCTATAAATCTTCATAGTCTTGGCAGTAATGTCAGTCACCTGTACGGCTCATGTTGAGGGATGTTTCTGGTGATTTCTACGTCAAAGTTGATTCTCTCCCGCTCCCGGTGTAATGTTTCATACTTTCTCTTCTTGAAAAACCACATGGAGGAGAAACATGTTTTATCAGGACGCGTTGGCTCTAACGGTTGGCTCATTGCTGCATGTCTGCTCTTGTCATTTGACAATCTTGGACTGTGTTTCATCTTGAAATCAGAATTAAAATGTGGAGCAATTACAATAACTGAACACTCAAAGGGCATCTTTTACTTATGAGCAGTTGGGGAAATGATAACGTCACAGATTCCTAAACAGACAAGGTGTAATTAATAATAAAAAAAAAATCAGAAAATAAAGCTCAACTAGAATTATTCTTGATTAATTGAGATTTTTGCCTGCTTCTTTGAAATCTCTTGAGAGTTACTCAAACTTGAGCGTCTCATAGATCCTAAAAACAACTCATCTCAGTGAAGATCTCTCTGTTTCGGTTGTGTTTCCCCTACTATACTCATAAATCAATAGACTGACTTTGGGGATGGAAATTTAATCATGTGAAAGTGTTTCAGTGTCGCTATATCAGTCATATCTCATATACTCTAGACACTAGAGACTGATTTTGTTGGCGATCTTATCTTAATTGGGATTTTTGTTCAGACATTAAACAATTTTAAATGATTTTTTACGAACATCTAATGAAAAATCTGACATTTCGGGTGCATAAGAAATAGCCAAATTTGCATTTTAGTATAAAATAAACACCAAATGTAATGTTTTAGCATCTTTCTTGTGGAAAGAAAATATCTTGTGGAATGGATATTTACCATACAACAGGACGGGGTGCTTTGGTAAGTACTGTATAGGGGTTAGACCTACAAAAAATACCTATCTTCTTTTATACATTAATGCACTTAAACAGCAGTGCCAGCAAATATTGAGACAATGTGGGCAGAAGTGGGATATTATGGGTAAAGCTTGTTGCAAATAGTTAGCATTAGTGAGTGAGATATTGGGGCTGTTGTGAGGGTCCGACTCTGGGGGCCAATAGTTAGTAACTGCACACACAGCTGCTGTGATTCAGGCGCCAGACTTCTCTCCATCCAGCACTGACAGATGAGGCACTGGAGCAATATGTTCTGGGTGAAATCAGAGACAAGCTATTGAGTTGTCTAGGTGTGTGAGAGAATAGGTGGGTGGGTTGTGCAGTCCATTCCAACACTATTGTCGCACATTGTGAATTCTGCATTTGCTAAATTATATATACATATATTAAGTACCATATATACCAGTAACCTTCTTGAAAGTCAACAGTGGAAACCACTGCCCAAGCTTGGTGACCCTACTGAAACAAATCTAGAACAATTTAAATGAATCCCGATTAGGGCCATATGAGTTTTCTTTCCCTGGACTGGTACAGTCAGCATCAAGCATTAAAGTGCCATTTACACTGCAGGGAGATGAAAGTCCTCCAAACTCTGACCCGAAATAGATAATTCAGAGGAACTCCTGTGTTGCGTTGTTTACTTCTTTATGCCAAAAAGGAAATAAGAAATCTCCTCTATCTTCCAGTTCTTCTTCTTTGGGAGTGTGCTTGACGATTACCATCAAGTTGTATCTATGTCCCAACAGCAGTCCAGAAAGGAGCCAACTTATTATTGTACAACAAAATGGCTGCTTTCTCTTTTCGACTAAATGTGACTGCTTGTTTTGAATGTTCATGAATGCAAATTTGGTATGTGGAGACTTTAAGAACAAGAAATCCACTTGGTCTGCCTGGGAGGACTCTGGGGCACCCTTCTTCTTCTTTTACCGTGTAGGCTATGGAAGTCTGGTTGTCAATGCACACAGGTTTTTTTTTCAGAGAGAACACAATTGGGGTTTTGGGAGGGTCATCCATGCTAGGCACTGAATGAAACAAATTGTGCCCTGTGTGAAAAGAAGACCCAAAAGAAGACTTTTTGTGCTAAAATCTTAGCTTGGCTCCAGGAATGGTTATTGTCTGAAAGCAACTTTTTGGTTCCTGGGAGTGTGATTCTTTCTTTCATGGAGCTAGGAACATGCAGAGACGTCGTCAGTGCTCGGAGAAGTGGTGGTACTCTAAAGAGGTGTTTTTAGAAGTGGTGGTACTGATCACCGGTTCCCTCTGAGTTTCCATAAATGGTCTCATCCGAAGAACGTGGCTATTTCTAATCTTCATAATTACGTGGCAAATGTTCTCTTTTGAAGACTGTTATGAAACACATCGCTCTTAGTTCAAATGCAGCAAAGACATCCGCACAAAACGATTACACTCCATGTCGCATTCTTTGAAACGAGAGGCCATCTTTCACCATCTATGCTACATGTACCGTTATGTAAATAACATTGTGCTCGGTAACGGACCTGCAGGGGTTGAGGAGGGGGAGAAAATAGTGAGAACCACTGCTGGGAAAAAGGTTTATTATACTTTTTTTGTAATTTTAAGCCATTAAGCATAATATATTCAGAAACCAGACATTTTACACCACCTACCAGCAAACCTACGGAGAAATCTAACAAATAAATCCTGGAGAGCAAAACAAGTGGCATCGATAATGCATTAATGAAGACAGGGCTGAAATGAGGGATGGAAGTCTGAGGTCATTGAAAGAGTCAGTTGATCTCTTACAGAGGCTCGGGGAGAAAGAGAAGGAATACTGGCTGATGGATGAGAGTCAGCCTTTGAGAAGACACAGGGCAACAGATCTGTGAGCACACTGCTGAACAGACAGCTGATGAGACGGATGAGTATGTGTGAGACCCCTCTGCTGGACCGTGCTCACACTGATCCGGGCAGGTCAGAGTTCACGCTGGGTTTAGGGTCATCCTCGCAGACACAGAGTGATGAGGCAAAGGAATGCTCCCAAAGCACTAAATCAACTTTTCACAAGCTTTCAGGCACTCTGTTGGGTCAGACATCAAATATGATTGGTTGGCGAAGTTGTTTGAGTCTGTTGGGCTTGGTGGTGGTCCTTATCTTCGTTTGAGGATTGTTGAACCTGGTCCGATGATTTAGTCGACTATTATTGGCTGATATAACCATCATCTGACAGTGTATCTTATATAATTGCCAACATTGTAGGGATTTGCCTTGTAAACATACTCTTTTGACTTTGTAGCTTTGTAGACTTTCAAGGCTTTCTCTGGGTTAGCACCTCTGCACCATCTTTGCGTCTTTTTCCCGAATCATCTTTTGATGCACATAGACTGCAGGCTGAGGTGAATCAAATCTAGATTTATTTGACTTCTTGGACTCAACTTTGGTGTATTAGTTTTCAGTAGTTGGATAATTCTGTGTTTTTTAGAGGGATTGGAGATTTGGGGATTGGACAAAAGACGGATTGGAGTTTTGTCTTCTTTGAGGGAATTCGGTAAGGTTTCATTACGGGGGTTAGATGAGATGTGAATTGACTGTAAGCTTCTTCTTGTGACATTCACAAGGGGATATTTAACATAATAATCTCCAATACATAATACTGTTCATTTATTTATTAATTTTCTAATTAAGATATCGAAAACTGAATAGTTTTATTCCAGTTTTGGGGTGCCGGTGCCTATCTCCAGCGCACATTGCCTAGAGGAGGGGGTACACCCTGGACATTCACCCACACATTCACACCTAAGGAGAATTTAGATTCAATTAACCTATCCGCATGTCTTTAAGATTGTGGAGGGAACCAGAGTGCCCGGAGGAAACCCACGCAAGCACAGGGAGAACATGCAAACTCCTTACGGCGAGCCTTGAACTGCAACCTTCTAACTGGAAGGCCACAGTGCTACCCACTGCGCCACCGTGCCGCCCTTACATAATAATGTGTCACGACTTTACCATCTATCCATAGATAAATATATCCATCCTTCTATCTATCTGCTAGCCTTTATTTAGAATCCCTGTAAAGATCTAGACTGCAGATTTTCCAGAGATCCCTGAGGGAAATTTTAAAGACTTACAGTAACCGAAATCCATCTCGTCCTCCTTCCCTCTCCTCCGTACTCTTTCCTTCTTTCCCTCCTCTCCCTGGTGTGCGCTTTGTGCTGTCTGGCAGCAGATCAAAGCACATTAGTGAATGTCACCCATGGGTATGGAAAAGGGAGAAAGAGAGAGAGGTCGAGATTGAGAGAAAGAAGATAAACCATTCATTAGTGACAAACTAAACTCTGACTGTTCTGTTTAATGTGGGCACAGTTCAAGACTTGGGCATTTATGAGTTTTCCCGCCCCACTCCTCCCCTTCTTCTTTCCTCTGTCATCATGATGCTAAAGGTATGAAAAGGTTTTCATTGGATAATTGTTTAACGCTGAGGGTGACTTATCTTAACGCCTAGCAGTAATATTAAAGTAACGAAGATTACTGTGGAGGTTCTACTCGCACAATGGCGTCTAAACTATAACCAAATATTTAGCATGAAGTTTGATTACGTTTTGGTCGGAGTTGATGTGGTCACAAAAGAAGGATGTCATGCTGTCAGATTGATGCAGTGCACATTTCCTTGAGCCCCAGGGGAGATTCTGAGAGTTCATGCACACACAGAGGAGTGAAACACCTTTCAAAGTGTTGAGGTTTGAAGTTAATCATGATTATAACCAAATTGATCATTCCCAGTAGGTTATAGCACTTCCTCTGTTCATCATCTCTGTCGCGCGTGATATTCTAGTCCTAATGGCTGTGAAGCATTTGCACCATCAAGGCTTTGTCGTAATTCAAGTTTGTAATCTATCTCGGGTCTTTAGTTCAGTATAACCAAAACATCCCTTGTACCACAGAGTGTTTGATATAGCAAGTCTGAGGGAGGTTGAGGAAGGTGGGAGGACCTTCACTTTGAACAATGTTCTGGCAAAGTTTTCTTTTTGTTGAACTGTCTTAGATCAGTTAAAAATGTACTAATTCATGGAATTCTCTCGACTTATTTGATGTTATCTGCCAAAGGGACATTTCTTATTACCAGGTGCAGAGGAAATGCCCTATGGGTTGAGTGGGCAGGACTTCCTGTGTCTTAGTTTTGAAGTGAAATTAAATAAATCACTGTTACATAAATCCTTCAAACCTTGGTAGGCAACTCTTTAAAGCCAGCAGTTTCTTGGAATGTGACAAAACTACTGCCTCAACACATTCAGCTGGTTCTGAAGTAAGCTGTCGATCAAAATGTTCTACAAGCATTTACAGCACGTGAGCCGTACATAAAATCAAATCCCATCTCAGCTGGCATCTTTATTCAAAGCCCCACAAATGAAACCAATTTTGCCATAGTTTTTATTTTCCTCATGAAACCTTGGTTATACTTTATAAGCTAATCTTTTCCTATATTTTACCTCAGTTGAGTTTACCTGAACAGTGGTGGTCGAAGTTACAGTGACCCCCAAGTTTCTACCATCTGGGTCACGGCACCAATTTAGCCATTGTTTCTATTTTCATAATGAAACCTTTGTTGGACTTTACCATTTCAGAATGGGAGATTTATCTCTAATCTTTTTGATTGTTTACCCCAGTCACAAGTAAAGTTTACCTGAACAGTTGTTTCTATTTTCATAATGAAACCTTTGTTGGACTTTACCATTTCAGAATGGGAGATTTATCTCTAATCTTTTTGATTGTTTACCCCAGTTAAGTAAAGTTTACCTGAACAGTGGTAGTCAAAGTTACAGTGACCCCCAAGTTTCTACCAGCTGGGTCACGGCACCAATTTAGCCATTGTTTCTATTTTCATAATGAAACCTTTGTTGGACTTTACCATTTCAGAATGGGAGATTTATCTCTAATCTTTTTGATTGTTTACCCCAGTTAAGTAAAGTTTACTTGAACAGTGGTAGTCAAAGTTACAGTGACCTCCAAGTTTCTACCATCTGGGTCACGGCACCAATTTAGCCATAGTTTCTATTTTCGTCATGAAACCTTGGTTATACTTTATACGCTAATCTTTTCTTATATTTTACCTCAGTTGAGTTTACCTGAACAGTGGTGGTCGAAGTTACAGTGACCCCCACGTTTCTACCATCTGAGTCACGGCACCAATTTAGCCATAGTTTCTATTTTCATAATGAAACCTTGGTTATACTTTCCCATTTCAGAATGGGAGAATTATCTCTAATTTTTGATTGTTTACCTCAGTTAAGTAAGGTTTACCTGAACTATGCGGGTCGAAGTAACAGTGACCTCCAAGTGGCACCAATGTATTGAAATCCTGATATGTTAACAGCAGTAGCACAAAACTCAAATTTCTTCATGTAGTTGGTTTGGGAGGTGCTGAGAATTTGAATATCATAGTTCTCTTTTAATGTCAGTATTTTTTTATTAGTTACATTTTAAAGGAACATAAGCCAGCGTTTCATCTAGATCCATTTCTAATCTAGCTCTGAACCTCTGGTTACATTTTTACATTGTTTAATCTGTGTTGCTCCCTCTTTGTTCTTTCCACCGTTTTACAATTTATGTGAAGAAAATGGCCTTCAGACATGGGAAAAATGCAATATTATCTGTCTGAAATGGGTCATTAGACTTTGGAAAAGCATGTTGAATGGGTTAAGTGTGAGACTCCGGGGTTTAGGAAATGAGCAGAAGGCAGACAAATGTATGTAGTGTCACTGCCGTTTCAACACTAGAAATAAGACACACACTCTGGCAGCTGGAAACCATTTGCCTCCAAAGATGCTTAGAAAAGTGGATATATACTATATATTCATACTATATATATAGTAACCTAGTGCAGTCACATAAAAAGTGAATATCAGACACAAAAAAAAACTAAATTCTTTACACAATTTGCTCGAGCTGTGGTTTTATACAATCCTATAAGTGCAGATTCAAAAGGATCTGTATTATATTATCAGGAAAGATGTAAATTGAGGTGTGTGGTCTTCTGTGGATTAGTTTCAAGTACAGGGCTGTTTACGAGAACTGCTGTTAGTTTGGGTATAATTACAGGAGGGATCCTTTTGAGAGTTTAAACTGTAGTCTTTAATAACTCGAGTGCAGACTTACTGCCAGTACTGAGAAGCCATTTTTGTCATATTAATGACATTTAGCTTCACCGGTCGGCATTGGTCAGGGGTTGTAATATAAACAGAGGTACAGTTCTGTACAATAATCAATTTACTGTACAAAAATCAACTGGGGGTTTCAACGTCGCTTTACTTGTACAAGCCTGACACCTAGCGTTGATTTGAGGAAATGCAGAATTTGTAGCTATTTATTTATCCATTGAAAAAAAGACTGTTTTATAAAACAAACGTTTAATTTCATTTTTTTTCAGTCACTAGTGTAACGCTTTAAAAAAATGTTTATCTTTATTAGTTTTGATCAAGTGAGTTTTAAATGTTTTTTTTTTTAATGTGAAAAATAAAAGAAATGTGCTTTCCTCTTCAATATTTAGAAAAAACAAACAAAAAAAGACATACAATAAAACAAAAATAAAACTTATCCTACATGTTTATTGTCCCAAACGCTATTAAAATAAACATACACATTTCATCACATCAGAGTAAATTACTCGTACATTATAGAACATGTCCAAATCGGGGGAAATAGTTTGTTTCTTAAATATATATAAAAAAAAAAAAAAATACATAAACACTTTCTACAATGTAAATTAAGCAAAAGCTCATCCCATGAAGAAAGTCAAAAACATTAACTGTGCCCAGGGATTTTATTTTTAGTAAATCACAACCATGAATATTGAAATTAATTTATTCATACATGGTGAAATGTTTTAAATAATAAACAAATCAAATAAAAGCACATGGCAATAATCTTCATGTCAAATTGAATCAACCAAATTACATTAAATATTGAAGTCAGAGATGTTCTGAACATTCTTGCGTTTGAGTGACTCCATCCTCTTTGAAGCAGTAGTGTTCTAGAAGGCTTTGAAGAGCTGGTTGGGTAGATAGCCCAGATGAAGAAATGACGTTTGTGCCTCTCTCTCCAAGTTGGCAAGTTCCTGTACAGTTGGGGCCAGCACATCCACATGACCCTTATACAGACCACCTGATTTATGCAAGCATGTGAAAAGTCAGAAACCAACACAAAGCTAAGATGAACACCAAACAAGATGTTAGAGACCCACCTCCTGTAGCCCTGCGCTGGCCATAGGTTACTTTGCCATCAAACTCATCCACTGGTACTTTAATGTCAGGTTCACACTGAGTGATGGTGCATTTCAGATGTTCCTCAATTTCCGAAAGCAGCTAAAATGACAAAACAATCAGTGAGAACACAATGAAATGCCATCTTTAAATAAACAAATCTCACCTCTTTCTCATTGTACCAGATTGTGCATCCTCCATTATCTTTAAGTCTGGTGTTGTAGCAGCCTTTTCCTCGGCTGGAGCAAACATGGTACCACACCTGCAGACATGTGCACCCCCATCCATAAAATAAACCCCTTCAAAACCCATTTCTGCACCAGCAGTCCGGTTATCTTCTGGCTTACCTTCTCTTTCTCCATAGCAACCAGAGATATAGCCAAACCCATCCTGCAGCGGATGTGTAAACAGAGTCAGATGGCGGTTATATTGAAAGATGGAAGATAAACTGTGCACGTCACCTGTCTGCTCTCCCAACTCTTCCAATGCGATGAACATAGTTCTCCTTCTCATCAGGTAGAGTCACGTTTATCACTGTGAAGTACAACAGAAGACAAAACTGGAACTTCAACTGTTTTGTAGGAACATTTGGGATTTATATCAGCAATGAGTTTGGCAATGGTTCAATTGAATTCAAGTAGAGCGAAAAAGACAATAGTAGGCTTTTAATATAGTATGTACAGAAATTACTATAACCCGGTTTCTTACCAAACATTTTATTTAAACTAGAAGTCACAGAAATTGCAAGAAAAATAGTAATCAAATATAGTTCACCACATGGTTGATATAATAATTTCACTATTTGTCAAATGGTAAATATACAACACAATTAAAAAAAAATGCAGCTAATTACATTCATGGATTTGGCAGACGCTTTTATCCAAAGTGCCTTACATTACAAGAAATAAACACATTTTGCCATTATTCTTGGAATTTGATCAACCTTTGCATTGAGTCACAGGAAACAAACTCTTATACCAAAAGTGTCATCTTCCCTTTATTGAAAGTTGCCACATGTATGTCATGGATGCTTTAACCCAGACATAGTTGAATCTGCTGGGTCATCAATAAGTAATAGCAATGTGTGTTACTATGACAATACAGGGCCAATACAAGTTAAACCATTCAACAGACAATAGAAGCAAGTTCATGAGACACCCTGCACTAGCAGCAGTTGGTATATTGCATATAACTTGCTAGAAACAGAAGACTTCAGAGACATAGCACCACTGCTTTACGTAAGGTTAAGATATTCAGTTGATAATGCCATATTCTGTAAACACTTCCTTCTACACATTAAAAAGCACACCGCTTTACTGCAGACTGACAAATGTTCAATGTCAGCCAGCATTTGAGAGAGAGAGAGAGAAGAGAAAAATAATCCATGGTGCCTTTTTAAAAAATTAAAATAATAAAGTTGTGTACAGTAAAATATTAGAAATGAGTAAGATTAAAAACAAAGAATAAATGGCTCAAAACTTCTCCCTTACCATAAGGAACTCCACGGATATCAATTCCTCTAGCAGCGACATCAGTGCAAATCAGAAACTTCACTTCTTGTTTCTATAGAGAATAATAATAATAATTAAAAAAAAATCAACAATTTAATTAATCAAATATACTGCCCACATTTTTTTTACTTATTATTCTAATTAAATTAGATTTCCTATCATAGATAATTTTCTTTAAAGCCTTATGTGTTGTGGCTCATCCTCTGACAGATTTTTAAGAAAGTGCTTCAGTGAAAGCGTCCCCCACAGACTAGATTTGAAGAAAATTATTAGCACCCCTGTGAAATTGCATTGAAAAAAAAAATCACAAGTGAGGTATAATAACCTATAAGATATATATATAATTTATGTAAACTTTAGAAAAAGAAGCTACTTCAAAATAAAATTGTATATTGTTTTTTTTTTTTGTTTAGCTTATTATCTCTGACGTAACCAACATGACTGCAATAAACCATCAATATCTTCCAAACAATATTCATAACAGTTTATTGATGACAAAAAAAGTAATATAAACGTCACTATATTACTAATCAGTATAATATATACTTTAAGTAACCCCCTTATATTTATTTATTTTGTTCTCTGTTTTTATTTAGCTTTTCTTGCAATTGTTTAATATTCTGACAAGTTTTAAAGTCTACATTTTGAGGCGGTCAGCCTAGTTTTCTATTGTAAGCTCTTTTTCTTGTATGTACTTTGCACTGTGGAAGATTTGTTGTAAATTACTTGCAACAATTAAAAAAAAAAGACAAATGGTAAAAATAGAATGAACGCATCATGTGACGGAACTCCAATCACATGACCAAGGACGGAAGTAAATACAACAGGGGAAAACGATGCGAAAAGCCCA
Source organism: Danionella cerebrum (assembly GCA_007224835.1). Classification (NCBI taxonomy): domain Eukaryota; kingdom Metazoa; phylum Chordata; class Actinopteri; order Cypriniformes; family Danionidae; genus Danionella; species Danionella cerebrum. Next base: position 528,417 of record SRMA01023950.1, read on the forward strand.
AAAGTAAAAGCATTAATATAACAGACGGTAACAGAAAGTCCTTTCTTGGTGTTATCCAGACTTCTTTGCACTTTTTGTACACACACAAAAAAAACAACTCAAAATAAACACTACAACAGAGTTATTATTATTATTTTTTTAAACAGGATAAATATTACAAATGCATTAACGCGGTCATTTCAACAGCACTAACAAAAACCCAAACACTGCACAAAATCTTAATATTGTTGCCAATTATTGTCAAACTCTATTGTAGAAAAAAACAAACTCCTCACCTTGAATCGCTCCAAGTTATATTTGCGCTCATTTGGTTTTCTGTCACCATGAAGACACACACAAGAGAACTGGTGTCCTTTCCTTTCTGGACCTGTAGGGAAAACAAACAAAAAAAAAAACACTTAAGGTTTTCATTGCGACCTGATGATTTTAAGTGGTGACTTTTGGTGAAACCCAGATCACCTCCTCCCTGCTTGATGAAGTACTGCTCCATATTGTCACAGTCAATCTTGGTCCTGCAGAAGATGATGGCCTGATCCATCTTATGCTCCTTGATGGCACGGACTGCGTACTCTCCCTTCAGAATCTTAATGGCCTCAGACCACATCTCTGATAAAACACAATTCCCTTCAATCCGAGGATCCAGATTATTATTTGAAGCTGTAACATACGGACGTTTACAGTACCCGCACTGTTGCCTCCAGGCCGTGTGTCATCCTTGGCATGAACTTCATCAGTCTGCAAAGACACAGGAATGTAAACAAACAACACGATCGTCTCATTAGCGGTCTCCAATTAGTCAAATATCAGTGATTTAAACTGCAGTAAGCTCAGACCACAAGCCTCAGCGATTCATACCCTGATGTGGTTCTTTCCCAGTCTCTCCCAAAGCCGGTCAGTTTTTGGGTTAACTGGGACCACCACATGATGGACTGTTTCTGGGACTGAATCTTCCCCCTTCAGATCCACCCATGTTGGGAAGTGCATGATCTTCTCTGAGAGCTTCTTCACGTCGAACGAGTGCAAAGTGGCAGAGCAAACGATCACCTACGACACAACAAACTTGTTCATGCATGAGGAAGTACCCGAGTAAAAACTCCGGAGGGAAACCCTTCTCACCTGCAGCCGCTTGCCGTCTGAGGTGACCTGAGGGATCTGGTTGTAGACCCTCATGATGAAGTCAGTGTAGCCAGCAGAGAGAAGCCCATCCTGAGCACACATATTCAGTCAGAATTCACATGCTTTTTAAACTATATATAAAGTTCAGAAACTGCAGAACTTTGTAGAAGTCGACATACACACTCATCCAGCACCAGGAAACGGACTTGAGACAGATCCAGCTTTCCAGTAGATATGAGATCATCCAGTCTCCCTGGTGTACCGACCACAATGTCAACCTGAAGGAAAACAGTGGTCTTAAAAGCCATTTACTATAGATGGGTATACAACTTAATACTATAATACAATTCAAGTTTTGATTTGAGGTCTGAACACATCTTTAAGTCTATTTCAGATCTTAATCATCAACTAGAGAGATAAAATTTGTGCACTAACTTTGATGTTGTCTTGTAAAAGTGCCAATTAAAACTATTTTTGAATATGTGCCATATATGAGTGGTATAAACTCATTTAGCAATGGTTTTGCTGAGCTAGTTTTTTTAATTGGTTGCTAGGGAGAAATCAATGATGTCATTAAAAGGTTCCCTTGTCACTATGAGTGATATATACAAAGACCTATGTCCCTTGCATTTTCCGAAGCTGAGATTTGGTTACTATGGTAAACAGACCAGTTGCTATGAAGGCCTCCATGACCATATTAGGGCTGGCCAATTAATTAAAATCAACATTCAGAGCCTATAATTTATATAATTTTACTAGGAACATTTTTGCATTACTTTCCATTTAAAAGCACTACAGCATGGAGTCACATGACTCCACTCCAATTCCTTCCATTATTTTAAAATCAAGTAATGCACTCTTCATTCATAAATCTCATAAACCACATCTTAAGTCAATGGGAAATTTCCCAGCATTCTCAGCAAATTCTCAGAAAACCTTTAATGGTTTCAGTCTGAAATGATTTAGCAACCCGAGTCAGACCATTTGGATTTCTTGCCAAAGTTTGGTGGCTGTAAACTAGTAGGAGACGAATATGTTGGCTTACAAAGGCAAAACAGTGCATACCGCTGGTATTCTCCAAACCAAATACACCTAAATCCAAAAAGGGCCTTGACCAATTTTGATAGCTCCACAGTAATCTAAGGAAAGTTAATAGTGGAAACTGCTCTGTCATCAATAAGTGAAAGCAATGTGTGTTACCATGGTAAAACATGTCAATAAAATTAATTAATAATAAAACATACCCGAAGACTGAGTTTATTTACCTATTGGGGTTTAACTAACTAAATTCGGGAGGCAAAGTACATATTGTGGACTGTTAGTGAAGACTTGAAATTTGGAAGTTAAGGAATAGCAAAGATATCAGGAAACAAATACCCAAATTACTAGTAACGTATTTGCAAAGATGATCCTTAAAATAATTGGTTCCAAATACTTCAGACTCACCCCACTTTCTAAAACGGAGAGTTGTTCTTTGGCAGCAACTCCTCCAATGATCAAAAGATCCCTGAAAACAGTATCAAAAATCAAACACAACACTCCCTTCTCACGGGAACTCGCTCCCTTCTCACTGTAAGCTCACCTGACTTTAGGATTCTCCACATATTTCTTGAACTGGTTGACATTATTTAGCGTCTGTTCAGCCAGCTCTTTAGACGGCTCAATGATGAGAGCTCTAGGGGCGTTGGAGCTGGATTTGACCTGAGTCACTTTAGCGCTGCCTGAGGCCAAAAACATATGACAGGCAGAATGTGAAACATTAAGACCAGCCCTGCAGGCAATCAATGTTATATTAAACTCACCTGTCTGGCTGGATTTGACCACATGTCCATCTGAAGCCTGGTTCAATCCTAAAAATCCATCTTTGGGTTGGTGTTTAAAAGGTTCATCCCCGAAGTTGAATTTTAGTTCAGCGTTCTGTCATCGTCAAAAAAAACGTCAGAACACTTGATTATTTTGGAAAGTGTAGAGCATTTGGGGTGGATACCTTTAGCACACAGGAAGCAAAAAAAGGTTGGCTCTTTAACTGCTGAGGGATTTCAAAAGCCAAACCCAGGTCATTACCTGTGAAAAATCAGAAAAATATATATATATATATATATTAAGTTAATTGTATGAGATTACTTTGTAACAAAGGTAATATTTTATGATGGTGCATCATATTAAATTAAGTCTGGGATTACCAGTCATTTCATTGGAAGTACATTTATTTTAGAGCATTATATCCAATCAGGGCTTGACCGACTGAAAAAAATTGGCTCAGATCTTCAGCGACCCATGGTTATCTACATGATATGTCCCTGCATATGGTATACATTATGTAGTTAAAGTAAACTACAGCAGCCTACTGTGATTCATCCATTTTCATAATGGATGTCAGCTGTGATTTTAAGTTTTTTATTGAACTAATTGGATAAATGCCAACTAAGTACAATGGACATGCTAATATTTATAATGCATTTTCACAGTTTATAATTAAGCCATTTATATCATGCTTCAATTCTATAAAATGTAAGTCATAAGTCAAAGTTTATAACTGGCAAGCTGCATTTCCATCCACATATTTTGCAATATCACTTGAAAAACCAAGATTTTTTAAATTTTGAAAAGGTGCATTAAAAAAAAAAAAGTAGGATAATTTTTTTTATATAAAATGCACATAAACTACGATGCACATGCATTCACTGAATAAATACTGAAATAATAAGTGTAAAATAAATAAGTCTCCCGCCTCCAAAAGCAAAATGACATGATTGCGCATATTGCGTTTCGTCTACGTTTTAAGATGCAAGTTATTATTTACGAAAACTTCCAATTATCAAGAAGTGATGATTTTATTTTCTTGGACTTGTTGCATGGAAACGGTTCTTTATTTGTAAATATTTAAACATTCCAGTTTTGCGCATAAATTTCATTTGGATCTTTGGATGCAAACATGGCTACTGCCAACTTATTCACATGAGAGATTTCCCAGTTTTTTCATGATCCGGAGATGCGCATCTTTGCATTAAATGAATGAAACACTGAGCTGCTTTTAAAAGCGTGAGAGTCTCTGTAGTCTCTTCTCTTCTTCTGGCCCTCTGGGAGTACAGCTATTTATACATATAAATATGGGTATGTGTATGCACATATATATATAAAGTAAAAACTCAACTGTATTTTAGCATTGTCCAAAAAAAGCTCGACACTTAATTTGCCAAATAGTATAAATGTAAATATTACCATTTTTGGAGAATGACACATGGCCTTTTTCCAGGTCAATGTAGCATCCAATGGTGTCGTGCATAGTAAACTCCTGGAAACATCAGAAATCGTATCATTCTCCCAGATTAATGACACGCAATCAATGCTTTCATCATGCTTCACCTCTCCATAACTGTCAAACTGTTTATTGTAAGATTTCTTTCCAGTTCCTCCGAAGCCATATCCATATTTGTCCGTACCTAAAAATGAGAAAAATCTGAATTATAAGCGATGATATTTTTTAAGAGTTAATACAGTGTAAGAGAGTAGCACTAAAACATGCCCAAGTCCAGCGAAGCCTGTGCAGTAGACCAGCCCACTCGACACAGCCCTTGATCATGACAGGCTACTTCATAGTAATATCTCCCTAGAGAAAAAATAGAACACATTCACAGGGTTCTTCCAAACAACGATTTTTAAAATCAGTTTTAATGTTACCAAACCTTTTGTAACTGCTTTGGTGGAACGACAGCCATGCCACTCTTTGAACTCCCTGCTCTGACAGCACAAGCCATCTGGACCAATAGCTGGGAAAAAACGGAATATGTGAACAATGAAAGCAGGGTGTAAAAGCAAACATTTAGATTCAAATCTTACAAACTTACCAAAAGCCGAGCTTCTGTCAAAGGGGTTCATCTGCCATTTATTTAAAACTACAAAACATATACATAGAATTTTCATTAAAATTAATCTCCACAATATAAATTTCTACAAATTATATGAAAAACATTTAAAAGAAAAGGTGTGTTCGGTCTTTTTATAATAATCTAATTTAAAATTTAAAAACTAACTGGTTACTATTTTTCACATGATTTGTTTTAAGCATTACAGCCACTTATTACAGCCTATTCATTTCCCATAGCATAAGCTATAATAAAATAACTTAGTTGTTTTAACTTTTGATTATTAGTTTTAACAGGTTCTAATTGTTTTTATTTAATTTCAACTTTAACAAAAGTTATAAAAGGCAATATTTGCATTTTTTTATTTCTAGTTTTTACAGGTGAATGTCAAAAAATATTGGCAAATATCAGAAGAATGATCTTTTTCTTTAAGAAAATGTACTACCTTGTCCTCCTGTTTTCACCGCACTGCGCCCAGTCTTTCCCTCCTGGATATCTTTAATGGTCTCATAGACTATTTGGATGACTGGAATGCTGAAGGCCTGGAAAACCACCAATAAAGTGTTCACATTTCATCACTTTCATTTATTGAAATAAACGAGTAAACCCCAAATACAACCAATGATGCATTACAGGAATAACATGCTAGGTTTTTGCCAACAGACGGCACACTTTAAAAAAAAATCCTCCTAGTCAGTAAGTAGGGTGAGTGCATAGATGTGAAACGACCCAATAATAATAATAATTAGCTATACTTTTACAAATACAGTGATCTCAGAAATCAGGGGATCTGTGGTTTCATACTTACTCCAGTTTTTCCACTTCCTGTCTCAGCAGCCTATATAAACACAAAGATGAGCACAAAAATGAATAATATAAACACCAATGTAAAAAAAAAAAAGGAACAACATGGACTCACCATTAGCACGTCTCCACCACCCAGAATCAACGGAATCGACTCAGCCTGGATGTCAGTTGGCAAACTTTAAATGAAGACCAGTGCAATATTTACCGGTACTGATAATTTCTACAGTATAGACTGTGATCCGTAAGCAAAAATATATTAACTCACAGCCAGTCCATTTCTTCCAACGCCTGTGCAATTTCAGGCATCACCCCCATTTCTGCCAAAACGACAAGAAATGAAATCTAAAAATAGTAACTACATTCAACCTTGCACCAGATTTACTACAGCAAAAGCAGATGAAACTCACCGCCGAACACTGCCATGCTGGAAGATACTTGTAAGTTGTTACTAGCCTCTTCTTCACCGGACGTGGCAGATTTAGGATAGTTGCTTTTGACAGGTTGCTAGAGCATAAGCTGTCCGGGTGGATAACGCCGTTCTTACTTCAGTTCCTCTCAATACATTTTAAAAATTTATTAAAAGGTACAGTCACTTTCCTTTTCGTAAACACGATAGACCAATTAAGTGGTTATATAAACCTTTACAAAACAATGTATATGAAGCTGATTTAAATAAAATAAGAATAATTTAATTTGTTCCTCGCAGACCGCCGTAGTATGACGTTGGCGGAATCCAGTTCATTGAAAACATGGCAGGTGACAAACTGCTTGAAGACGAAGAGGAGAACATTTTGTATGATTTACTAATTAACACAGAATGGCCACCCGAAACGGATACACAGGTTTGTTAAAACCTGCTAAGTTTCTGTATATAGATTATAATTTGGGTACTGTACAAGTTATTATTCTGACCAGGTGTTTTCAAGTAGATTTGAGCCACGTATCCAATATGTTATAATAGTGCCCCCTGAATTTAAACCAATGTTTATATGTTATATTTAATTAAGATGTTATGCAGTTGTTTATACACCGTATAATTCACCACCTGAATGTATTTCAAAAGTTGCTGATATTCAAAGGTTTCATTCTGATCATGTTGGCATGTTTTATGGAATATTACGTGAAAATATGTTATTGTGTTTTTTTACAGCTACGTGGACTAAAGGAACACAGCTCCTCATTAATTGCCAAGGCAGTAACAGGTGTGAGCAGAGACAACGAATGCTTTCAACGTTCAAGATATATTAGCATTACATCAATTTCAGTAGAATTTACTGAAAAAATATTAATTGAATTAACAATGGATCTCAAATAAACACATATGAGGTTTTTAGATACCTACATTCACAATAATCACTCAGTAAATCATGTTCTTAAGTTGAACCAATAGCATTATGCATGTTATGATGTTTCTTACAGGACCTTTCAGGCTATTTCTGCACTACCTTTGGTACAGGTAAATTTTTCTGTTTTACTCGCTGTACATTTATAGTTTGATTGACCTTAATTCAAACCTCATTTGACAAAACACTTGCAAACCCCACAGGTCAGAGCATTGGGGTCTATATAATTTTATGACTTGTTTAGCACATTAAACTCACCCTTTTTATTATAATAGAATAATTCTAATCTATTATAGAAATCTCTTAATTTCTATATGAGACTTTTAGTCAAAAAGCCAAACACATTGTATCTTTTTTTTCAAATATCCCCTGTTAATTGCCACAAAAAAAGTACGGTCAACTATATTTTAGCTATATTTATTTTTTGGATGAGTAAACATTAAAGATCTCTGTTAATAATGAATAAAAATCTTTTCAATCAATATCAGTGATGCAGGCCACGTTTAAATTATTCGCTTTGCATCACCAAATTCTATGTGCATGGATTCTTCTATACATGTAATCAAACTGCCATTGTTGGTTCAGAGGAAGCATGAGCGTTGAGCTCAAGTACTTTGATTGCCACAGGACCTAAAGGATCACTATTAAATTATATAGCTCCAATAGAAGTACAACTAATTCTTAATAGTATATTTTGCATAATAACATTGCCTTAATGTTTGATTTTATAATTTTTATTGATGCATTTGTCTCACATTACCTCTTTTTTTCTTCTAATGGTGATGTTTTTGGCCGGTTGCAAGTTTATGTGATCCATTTTGTCGTCCACCAACTTTGAACTATTACAAATGTCTAGGAGAGCTCACCCACAGAAATCTGGAGAAATTGGGGAAATGCCCGCTCTGGGAAATTTGTGTTAATGTGTGTCATTCTGTTCTTCAGCCCCTCCAGTTCTACTCTTCCACCTGGCTTTGTTCGCCTAGCAACCAAACAATTCACTTGGCAGTTGGAGTTGGCAAGGTAATAGCCTGTTTATTTTTTTCTTTTTTCAACTAAAAGCTTTTCAGGGGCAGTTGATTCTAGGCTTTTTAGGGTTTGGCTAGTTTGACATGCTCTTTTGCACCTGACGCATCAGCGTTTTCACCACATTTTATTCTTAGCCTCACTGATAAGATTTTAATTCATGTTTAATCAGATTTGTTTTGGATTTATTCATGGATTTCTTTGGTTTTCAAGATATTATTGCGCTGTCTGGTCTGTCTGTGGATGCAAGTCATCTTAATCAAACTCAATTTTCAGTTTATTGTTCTATTTGTTCCTGGCTGTTATCAAGTTATGCAAAACAGAGCAGAGTTGGAAAGCTTTAATTAGCAATTGATTTACAGAATGGAAGACAATGTTCTCGAAGCAGGAAATATAGTTTTATCTCTAGTTTTGCTTACACAATCATTCTGTCTTTCACTTTCTATATTTTTTTCTTTTTCCTTGTGCAGTAATGGGAAGCTCCTGGCTGTGGTTCAGGACCAGTGCGTGGAAATTAGGTAATTCTGCTCATCGATTGGAAATGTTTGGCCTTTCTATAATTGGTTAATTTTTCACCGCCCTGTCTGAGGTGCTGTTTAGCTGAGCATAGCTACTTTTGAGATTGATGACTTGGCACAGATTATGAATTTTTTTTTTAACTATAGCCTACTGTATGCATGAGTGTTTCATGTAGCGTCCAGTTTCTCCAGGAGTGATTTATTACTTTTAGCACAGCTAATCTCCTCACACAGGAACGAAAGTGTCACGCTTCAGGGTTTGAAAAATTCATGGCCTGTTATTTTGAAAACAGACTAGAAACATTAAACATTCAGCAGTTTTATCTTTAAAAAAGCTATAGGTAATTTATGTTTAATTAAACTTGGAGAGACTGAACTACTGAAAATAACCACTGCAACCCTCTCTCACAGGTCAGCAAGGGATGACTTTGGATCCATCATAGGAAAATGCCAAGGTACATTAAATTATGTAATTATTCTTATATCAAATTTTTTAAGGGATAGCAAAACGCATTTATACATCATATTAAACTTTTAAACCTATACACTCTTGATTTCTTATATTTTTACAGGTATGTAACATTAAAACTCATTTTAGAACTAACTTTAATTGGACTAAAGCTCTGAGACACTTTGTGACATAACAATAAGGTGTTTTTGTCCTACTACCTCTATTACAATTGCTATGTGAGCCTGTATTGAGACACTTGAACACAAGTCACTTACAGTATGCAGCTAGCGGGCTATTCAGTGCTGGCTATAGACATACTCAATCACTGTCACATCAAATCCTGATTTGAAGAAAGAGTGGATAAAGTTCTATAGGAGTACAGCCATTCACTTTAGTATTCTTCATGTCACCAACAGTTTGAGGCTGGATTTTGTCATTTGCTCATGTTTTACCACATTAGTCTGCCTGCAAGAGTGTCCAATAATTCCATTGTGTCCATAAACACCAAGAACCACATACTGGGACATGGTGAAAGTATAAACTGACGTAGACATTTAATGTCAGTGATTATGATATATATAATTGTATAAATCTTTATAAATATTAATAAAAGTTAATCATAATGTTTCCCAACTTGTTTTGGTAGAAAAGGCTGCAGCAGTATTATGTGCGATTTACAGCATTAAAATGCTTGTGCAATAAAATGTTTCACTAGGAATTTCTAATAAAGTTTTAGCCTCAGTCACAATTTGTTCAGTTGTTAAATATCTAATTTTCTTTTGTTTGTTTATTGTATTTTTCTAAGATAGTCAGCATCAGCAAGATGGAGTGTCTTATTGTTGCTGAAAGGGAGCGTTTACATGTTATTCTATTCACCATTTCATACTTTATGGCTTTACATTTGCATTGAATATTTTATGAGCAATATCATTCAGAGTCCAAGCCTGCAGACATGCAAAAATCCCCATTTATTCACGCCATCTTCATTTTATGGAGGTTTGCCTTCAGCAATGGTCTTCAGTAAGGCAGAATTCTCACTGGTATGAGGCATATGTAATGGATGTGTTTGGTTAATTGCCACCATTTTGCACTCTACATTAATTTTGAATGCAGATTGAACAATGACTACTGTTTAAATGCACTGTTGTTTGGGTTCTCTAGCATATGTTTATTCATTCTGTGTTTCATTTAAAATATTCCATGAACAAAATGAAAAGTTTGATTCTATACACATTGGAAGAGAAAGAATGGGATGCCTCCTAATATTTTCCTGCTGGTTTCCTATATTTATGTTGTGGTGAATGCACATGGTGAGGTATAGTGCATAAATAATATTGATATATAAAGCATATTGTCATTGAAAATGTGGGGACTTCAATTTTCTTCCTGACCACTAGGGGCTGTTGTGCACCACATAAATACTTGCTCTTTCAGAGAGCAAGTAAGGTTGTTAAAGGTGGCAAACAGTATTGACCAAGGTTGAGTTTATGTCTGTTTATTTGACTGTTTATACTTGTACTTTTATTTGTTTTGATGGAACATATGATAAACCTTACTTTAAATGTATATGTTTGGTGGACTCTTGCGTGTGCTTAACATCCTCAAATGTACTGGTATATAAGTGGAAAACATTTTGGTTCATTGACTTGTACATTGTCTCATTGGCACCAACATGTTTGATTACTGGGATGGTGTTCTTGGGTTGCAGAACTACTCATTCTCCAAACACTGTGAGTTGTGCCTATCCCGAAAGCTTGATTTTTTTTTTTTTTTTTTTTTTTTTTTTTAAATGTGAGACACAGCACGGTTTAATTCCTTCACTCTATAGGGTGTTAGCAATTGTTTTCTTGATGACTATTGTTCCAGCTGCTTTGAGATCATTTCTGAAATCCTCCAGTGTAGTTTTTTTAACTGGTTCCTAGCCATATCCTTTGAAATTCCATACGTTAGGGGTTTCTTCAGAGCTCTAGATAAAGAGCAAAGACTTAAATCAACAGGGGATCAAACATTTTGTTCCCTCATCTCTTACAGACGGCAAAGCTAAATATTCAAAAACTGTAAGAAAAAAAAATTCTATCAAGAAATCTTTTCTTTGAGGTGTTTTCACTTTGAGACTTTAATGGAATCATTGGCTGATGAAGGAGAAAGACAAAGAAGCAGGTTTTCAAAACTTTTGGGTTCAGAATGCAGCTTTGACACTGCAAGTCCCTCAGGTTTGTTTTCTGTGTCGAGAGCACGAAGTGACTCAGCTCTCTTTATGCTTGTACTTTCAGTGAGACACTTTTATAGTTAATACGTGCTCACTTGCGGCGCTATGCTGACTTGGCATTCTTTCTTTGTAAAATAGGTCTCTGTTCTTTCCCCTCTATTCCCCTTTTATATTTAAATGAGATTTACGTTGCGTGAACCAGCTCACATAATAAAGAGTACGCTCATCCCCCAATTCTTCCATATTGGCTTTGGCGTTCATCTTAGATTAATTAGCTTTTAACGACTGACAGGTGATTTATGAACCCCGCTTAAGCATTTCCCCTACCGATATTTATCTCGCCATGTGCCATCATTCATTCTGAATTATTGAGAATTCCCTTTATAATATTTCTACCTCAATAGAAATCGCCAGCTTGCATTTGGCTATGCTGTCTTTGATGTAGACTTCATCTGATCTCAGTGGTGAGACAGGGACCACAGCCAAAATATTTTTTAATCAACGTTCTGTGGTTATTTCCCTCTTGTCTGATGAGCGGGAGCTAGATGGTTTGAAGCGCTCAGGGTATTTTCTGCATGAGGTTGTGACGATGAAACGCTTTCTAGGCCCTGAAGCTGTGTATCATGCGGTTGGTGTTCAAGTATTACTTTAGTGTTTAAGCACACAGATTTAGCCGTGCTGAGCTTTTGAACTTTAATTGAAAGGCCTTGGGCTCTTCTGGATGCGATGTGTCTCCATGGTGAACGTTTTGATGGTTAATCATCCTGTGTTTTCCTCACTTGTGGATGTCGCTGAATGCAAACGTTTCTTAAGAACTTTTTAAAATTTGGGGTTGTCGTCTACTTGACGTGAAGGCCGTGCTAATTTGAATGTTTTTGTCCACAGATGAGTTCTGTAACAGGATTATTCTAACTTGTTAAATACAGTCAGTGACTGTCACGTAAGAAAAAACGCTCACATGTAATGCTTAACATAACTTAAATAAATGAGATTATAAGATTATATCAAGCAATATATGTTAAAAACCTTATAGAGACAGGCATGTGCATGTTTTTTTTTTTTTTTAGCTGTAAAGTTAAATAATTTTAACATGGCTGTCAATGGGTACCTTCTCACTTTTGGAGCCTCTAGCAGTTAGTTGAAGACCGACAGAATCCCTTCTTTTAGAATGAAGGAAAGCAGGGGGTTGCACTTGGTTTAGCCTTCCACTTTCTATCCAGAAATATCTGAATTTGCAGTTCATCTACTGACCACTTGAGGCAGAAGTGAGCAGGTTTTTTTTTAAGATTAAGATTTATGACCTTGACAACTAGGGGTTAATTTTATTATTACATTTATTTCTAAATTAAATTTAATTTTATTATTTTATTTATTACATTTACATGGTATTGATGCATAATACTGTGTAAAGGTTTAGGCATGTGTGAGTTAAAATATCCCAGGATGCTCTTTTAAAAGCAAGAGAAGCTGTTTTTGCCTCCTGGTCTCTAACAATCAATGTAAAAGAGTTTTTATAGAAAACTATAGTAATCGTAATTTCATTGGTTTCTTTGCTATTGTTTTCAGCTTTTAATAACTTCCTTCTCTGCTGCAGTGCCTAAAGACCCAAACCCTCACTGGCGCAGAGTGGCATGGAGTCCCGACTGTGCTCTGTTGGCGTATTCGGAAAGCACTGGCACAGTTCGAGTTTTTGACCTGATGGGTAGCGAGCTCTTCATCATCCCACCGGTACTACCCTCACTCTGCATGGGTCACCTCGTGTCACTCGATCACTCAGTTGACATCCGTTCCCCTCTCAGCACCTTTTCAGAACTTTTCTGTGCACAGTAAGAACTCTCTTCTGTTTGAGTAAAAGCGATGGCAGTCTCCTAATGACTGAATCTCAGGCTTGTGCGTATCGCCCTCTGGCTTTCTGCTATGCACTCTTTTTTTTTCTCTCTCCCATCTGTAGACCAGTTTGCCCTGACCCTCTCCAGAGGGGGCTTTCCCACTCTGCTGCCCAAGCAAGGAACACATTTTCTGGTTCCCTTCAGCTCTAAGCCCCTGATGCCCTTGAAGGACATTTTTCGAGGAGTTTCCCTATCAAAAAGCTAGCTCTTTCTCCTCTCCTATCCTTTTTCCCAAGTTTCTTTTGATTGCACCGCGAGTGAGGTCTTGGTCGCTCTCTCTCTCTATGGTCCCCATCCTCCTTTGAATTGCTCTACGCTACATCTCTCTGTCAGAATCTATTAGTTTAGTTCTCATGAGATGCCCTCTCTCCATTTCAGAGACTCATAGTGTAACAACCTGTACAGCTCTATAGATTTTTTTTTAACTTCATTTATCGTTGCCTCGTGGGTTTGATATCTTTCTTTTTCACTCACTCCAGGCCATGAGCTTCCCTGGAGATTTTAGCTATGCAGCAGCTGCTCTGATGTTCTTGGAGTACACAGCCAGTGCTCAGTGGTCAGCCGAGCTGCTGATCATCACATACAGTGGTCAGCTCAAGAGTTACCTTGTCAGGTATGAAAAGTGCAGGTAATAAAGGGAAATCGTCACTAATGGGATTATTTCAATGGATCTGATCGTAATGGAATGGAATTGTAGGAATATATGCTAATTAACTGCCATGTAAAAAGTAGTATAATACATTTGTTTCTGTAAAAATATTTGTTAAAAATAAGTAAAATTAATGGTTTTTTTTCCTACCTGTATTTTTATTTTTGCAGACCCTTTTGGTTCATTGAAATATGTCTTGAACGAATGGTATCATGGTTCTTTAAAGCGCAGGAAAGGAAGCTAAATAAGCTACTTGAAATCCCACATAATTTTTTTTAACTGAATTTACTCCTCCTTTTCAGTGACATTCAAATGGCAAATGTTGAGGATCTTTTATTAAAATACTGTAGTTAAAATCTGGTAAAATGATATTAAATGGAACTATAATGACATTAATTGTCGCAGAGTAATTTAGGTTATGGCCTCTATGTCTCTTTCTATTATTGTTTTGATGTGGGTTTTGGTTCGATATTTTTGGTCTGCTTTTAATGAGCCTTTCTGTTGCAAGGTTTTTGACTGGGTCTTTTAATTTAATGGGTATTCCTTGTGATTGGTATTGGGTTGATGCTTATTGTTGTGGAAGACATAGGTTTGCTGTGTATTGTTGCAATTTTGACATTGGTTTGATGTGAATTGGTATTGGTTGGATTGGTTTTGGTTTGATGGGCATTCACAAGGAAAACAAGGTATTGGTTTGATGGCTGTTGGTGTGATTGGTATTGTTTTGATGGGTATTGCTGTGATTGGTATTGGTTTGATGGGTATTGTTGCAATTTTAGCATTGGTTTGTTTTTTATTGGTATTGGTTTTTTGAGTATTGGGTAAATGGACATTGTTGTGATTGGTATTGGTTTGATGGGTATTCCTTGTGATTGCTGCTAGTTAATTGGTATTTTTGTGATTTTTGGTATTGGTTTGATGGGTATTCCTTGCGATTGCCGTTAGTTTGATGGGTGTTATTGTGATTTTGGTATTGGTGTGATGGGTTTTCCTTGTGATTGCCGTTAGTTTGATGGGTGTTATTGTGATTTTGGTATTGGTTTGATGGGTTTTCCTTGTGATTGCCGTTAGTTTGATGGGTGTTATTGTGATTTTGGTATTGGTTTGATGGGTTTTCCTTGTGATTGCCGTTAGTTTGATGGGTGTTATTGTGATTTTGGTATTGGTTTGATGGGTTTTCCTTGTGATTGCCGTTAGTTTGATGGGTGTTATTGTGATTTTGGTATTGGCTTGATGGGTTTTCCTTGTGATTGCCGTTAGTTTGATGGGTGTTATTGTGATTTTGGTATTGGTTTGATGGGTTTTTCTTGTGATTGCCGTTAGTTTGATGGGTGTCATTGTGATTTTGGTATTGGTTTGATGGGTTTTCCTTGTGATTGCCGTTAGTTTGATGGGTGTTCTTGTGATTTTGGTATTGGTTTGATGGGTTTTTCTTGTGATTGCCGTTAGTTTGATGGGTGTTATTGTGATTTTGGTATTGGTTTGATGGGTTTTCCTTGTGATTGCCGTTAGTTTGATGGGTGTTATTGTGATTTTGGTATTGGTTTGATGGGTTTTCCTTGTGATTGCCGTTAGTTTGATGGGTGTTATTGTGATTTTGGTATTGGTTTGATGGGTTTTCCTTGTGATTGCCGTTAGTTTGATGGGTGTTATTGTGATTTTGGTATTGGTTTGATGGGTTTTCCTTGTGATTGCCGTTAGTTTGATGGGTGTTATTGTGATTTTGGTATTGGACTGGCGACCTGTCCGGGCTATACCCCCGCCTCTGGCCCAGTGTGCGCTGGATATAGGCACCAGCAGACCCCCGTGACTCCAAAGAGGGAATTAGCGGGTTGGAGAATGAATGAATGAATTTTTTTTTCAATGTTACTTGGTTTAGTTTTGTTTTAATGCAGCGGTGTCCATTTTAACATTTACCCTTTTTTTTTGCTCTCAGTGTTGGAACCAACCAGGGCTTTCAAGAAAATCACACGTTCAGTTTCTCCGCTCACTATTCCAATGGCATTACCACAGCAATCTATCACCCAGGTCACAGGTGAGAGCTTTATCTACAGGCTGTTCGAGCGTGTGTTTATGTGTGAAGGCAAAATCACCCAGCATAGCTCTGAGTTGTGATTTGTGCTATTCCCACTCTACATGTCTAAACTGAAATCCACTTTAGGGTCTCAGGCAGTCATTATTGATTTTAAAGAAAGCTGTTGAAACATTATCTGCCACTGGGAGGCAGTCTTTATATTGTGGATGGAGATGCTGTTCAAATCCATGTCATACCTGTATTTGGTTGTGTTTATTTGCAGGTTGCTTCTGGTGGGTGGATGTGAGTCTGGAGACACTGGAGTGACCGATTCTAGGCTCTTTGGCATCACAGCCTGGAGGGTGCTGTCTGGATCACCTCACTATAAACAAGTCACTAGTTATGAAGATGACATGATTGCTGTGAGTTTTTGCAGAATTATATGAGTGAGGTGTTCTATAAAAACATGGACAACTGAGTATCTCACTCAATGTTTGTGGGGTAGATTACTCAGGAATAGCTGTTCATCCCAATTATTCTTTTTAAAGACTGATTGTTTAAAAGCGGTTTCATGTTCTAGATCTGTGTGTGGTTCAGTGTTGATTCAACCCTGTTCAATATGAATATTATGTATTTCAGCGCTATACAGTTCACTAAATTAAGGAAGTCAAGAAAGTAACTTACAAAAACCTATTGAAAGAAGTTCAGACATTCATGTTTAGTGCTTTTCAATCTCTTTTGTGCCAAAATCATGAGAAATATCTAAAAATCCAACTCTGTAGCTTATTCACATAATTTAAACGCATTTTCCGTTAAAGTGAAACTAACAAGACCAGGCCGATTTGGTGGAATTTGATTAGAGGGTCCTGATGACTTGTTTAGTCAACAAATGTGCGTCTCTAAAGTTCAATCTGACCCTAAAGTTCAAATCCCCAGTTGCCCCAATACAAGAGTATAGTGTGAATTTACTGGACCCAATTTATAAATGATCATGTATAGATGGAGTTTATTACGTGTGTTATAAAATCCTGTCATCATTTTCTTTTTTAGTCCCAGAGACGAGGGTTCTTCCGGATTCCCAGCTTTCGGCTTTTCACTAGGCCCAACAAAGAACAGGTGACATCCCATACTTGTGATGGTCTCTGGGGGCCATTCCATCACTTCCAATATGATTGATCTGCTCTTAATTAGCTGCACTAAGTTTGCTTGGCTGACCATTGTGTCTACAATCCTTAAAATTTATTTGTGCTTTCTTAAAAGACATTGTGCAGCACATCTGCAAACCTCAACCTTGCTAGCCGAGTTTGGTTGTTCCCCACCCAGTTTTAAGCCTCTTATCCAGCTGTTTCTGTTTCAGTTCATGACTGGGTTTCGGCCTACATGTGTATTTGATGATCATTACCAACTATTTCGTATAATTGGGCAATCATACACCTACAAAATCCTTGACCTTGGTGCAAGTGTGCCTAGAAGAATTGTGGCGGGTTGAAGGCACAATGTAGTTTAGAAATTATTGTTTAGTCACACTTTGTTTTGTTTGTATTGTTTTAGTGACGCATTGCTGCATCTCTATGAAATCATGCTAAAACTCTATTTAATTCTGCCGGGAGCTCACAGTAAACCGTGTAATGCTTAATTGACTGTGTTTCTAATGTTTGTATAGGATGGGGTGTTCAGAATGAGTCTGTCTCCAGACGGCACAGTGCTGGCTGTCATCCACTTCTCTGGCAGACTCAGTCTATGGGATGTTCCTTCTTTTAAACTGAGATGCAACTGGAAGCAAGAGGAACAAGTAATAGTATTTGTCATTTTTGTTTCAGTGTGTGCAAACTTTACTTCAAAAGGCTTTTTCTAGTAAAGGTTTTACCAGCCATTGGTTAAGCAATCTCAGAGACACACTCCAAACCTACACAATTGGCTTTTATTTTTCCATTACCATTATTATATATATATATATATATATATATATATATATATATATATATATATATATATATATATATATATATATATATATATATATATATATATAAATATAGAAAAATTACATTTTGGCAGGTTGGGCTATAGAGTAACATGGGATAACTAGTTCTGCCAGCACAAACCAAACCATTGTGCTCCGGGTCAAAAACCAAAGAAGAAAAGAAAAAGCCAACCTTCATTAGAGTAAAACAACATTGTCATTGAAAACTCAAATTGAACTAAAAAGTTATACGACTTTATAAAAACATTTTCTAGGGGAGATTTGAATAATTGGTGTCTAACTTCTTTCTTTGTTCAGTCATCATGCCACTGTACTCCACAACGTAGTACCACATGTGTTCTATCACTTCAGAATAATAGCACCTAGCTGCCTCCTTTACGCTCTTTGTTCTTTTTGTGTAGCCTTGTTTTGATGAGCTCAACCCTGAATGGAAGACTTCGCTGGAGAAGAGAAAGAAGATAAAAGGTGGCCAGAACCTTTACCTTTCAAGCTTGTATCTACTCCTACTCTCATCGTGCACTATTAATTATGTAGCGAGTCCAGACAGAGGTGGTGGGAGGCAGAAGAATGCTTTAATAAAGCCCTGCGTCTTGTGGAGAGGCGTTAAATTCAGACAGTGACATTTTGATTGGAGGTTTAGATCACAGGTTTTCATAAAGCTTGTCTCCCTGTTTTAGGCCTTTTTTAGCTCCTCTTGGAAAATGATGTGCTTAAATCAGTCAGATTGAGATATGGAATAGTTGCTTTTAATTGAATGAATGTTCACAAGATTGCTTCAGTGTCTTCTTACTCAACACCTGTCTCCCCCTCCTCAGATAAGGAGCAGTATCAGTCTCTGCTGGATGTGAGCTGGTGGAGTGAGACTGCTTTGATTTTGGCTCGTTGCTCGGGGGCTCTCACTGTTTCCTCTGTGTGGACCCTTAAAAATCTGCTTGGAAAGTCCTGTGAATGGTTTGAACTCTCACCCCGAGTTACTTCAGCTCACGATGGCGGATTCCTTAGCTTGGAGGTTTGTGACGTATATCAAGATTTTTTTTTAAGTTAATGTGATATTAAACTTTACTTCTAGATATTGAAACTCTTAACATTTAAAACTGTTTTTACATTTTTAAATTGCATAATTAGATGACTAAACATAAACCTTGATCTAGTGCTAGTTTAAAATGATTTTAAAATAATGTCAATGTTACAACGAGTAACATAAACCATCCTCTTGTCTCTATGACTTTTTCTCAAGCTTAAATAGAGATTTGTCAAATTGGTTGCTATGGTAAACAGTCTGGTTGCTATGAAGTGAAGGGTCAGTGACATAAAGTTCCCCATGTGAATATGAGTAAAATGATCCAACACCTATATCTCTATGACTTTCACAAACTAAAATAGAGATTTCAAATCAGTTGCTATGGTAAAGTGTCCGGTTGCTATGGAAGGTTCAGCGGCATAATATAATGTTCCCAAATGTCAGTATGAGTAAAATGAACCAACTCCCTTGACTCTATGACTTTCACAAGCTAAAATAGAAATTTGTCCAATCGGTTGCTATGGTAAAGAGTTTGGTTGCTATGGAAGGGTCAGTGGCATAATAGGTCAAAATAATAAAAAAATTAGCTGAAACAATATGTGTTATTTCCATAACTTCATTAGGGTTTATATTATGTTACATTAAACCATTGTCATTTATTCAGAACTGTTGTTTAAAGACAGCATTTGGTTTTGTTTGGGTACCAAAATAATCACTCTTTCCAACTCCTCTTCCTCAGATTCCCCAAATGGGAAAATCTAATTTCTCCCGTCCTCTCATTGTTTTATGTTGGTTGCACTGCTGCAAGGATTGTTAGAGACATGTGAACCTGGAGGGGAGAACAGAGGGCTGGGAGAAGAAGAGTGAGAACATGAGAGAGCTGTCGGTTTTATTCTGGCTTTATGTTCAGTTGACGCTTCCCTCATTCCTCAGGGAGATGGAGCTCACAGCTGTGGTGTCGACTGTGAGAAGTTTGTTTGATGGCTTTCTCAGTGTGTGTCTGAGAGAAATAAACAGGGACAGGCTTGAGAGTGTGTTTGTTAGGCTTTCAAACCAATAATCCAAATGCTCTAATCATACTTCAAAGTTTCTTTAACTTTTTATTGTCTTTGAGTCAGTCTTTCGAATCATTAATAATCTCACTCCCTGGTTCTCTTCGCTCTGTCAGTGTGAAGTAAAGCTAGCCCAAAAGCGATCTCGTCTGGAGAGCAGCATGGCGACTGAAGAGGATGATGGAGATGATGACTCCGATTCGGATGAAGAGTCCTCAGCAAAGGCACGTTATTTCAGCTATGTGAAGCAGGGCTTGTACTATGTGACTGAGATGGAGCGCTTCGCACCTCCTCGAAAACGCCCTCGCACGGTCATCAAGAACTACCGTCTAGTCAGTCTGAGGTCCACCACACCGGAGGAGCTCTATCAGAGGAAGGTTAGTCACCCCTGATGGCACAGAACCACCCACTTTATAAAAATAACAAGATCCTTTCAGTTGTGTGGAAAAGCTTTATTATTAATGTCATCAAGATGCTGAAAATAAGTTTGCAAGTCATGTCTTACTTTGCTTTCCACTTAAAATTTATACAAATATAGTTTTGATGCCTGTATTGTTGTAATAAAGTGATCTTTTACAGTATTATTTATAAATGACTTGTTTATAGAACACAAGCAAAAAGGGTCCTTTGGAAAGTTGTCATTTTAAAAGATTAAACACAAGAGTTGAGGAAAAAAAGGTCTTTATCCAGCCACTAACTATGAAAAAGGCCAAACAATCTGAAAATTTGCCAGGGTGCGTAAAGTTATGAGCACAGCTGTGTTTTTTTTTTTTGTTGTAAATAGTCACAAATCTCTATTAAGAATAAATTCTTAAATCTCTTGTTTGTAGATGAAATATAAAATACAATCTGCAGTGGTCTATGGCTTGATTTAGGTCGTAATAGAGGATTTTAGAGTGAAGTTATTAACCATTTTCTGGTCAAACATATTTTTTGAAGGCCCCTGTCTCTGTTTGATGGTCAAGCACAGCAATGTATTTTCAGCGAACACAGAGGAAACCATATTTTTGCAAAAATAGCATTGTAGCTTGTACCTTCACAACACAGATTGAGGATTTGGGTCTTGAGCTAGCAGGGAAAACTGAATCTGTGAATCTGCAGCCAAGTTTACTGTACTCTGCTGCGCTGTTGCCACAGAATCTACAACATTTGCCTTATTGGGGTCCAGCTATCCCACTGGTTGTAAAACTGGTTGTTTTGATTGACTCTTTGAGATTTCACCAGAATGCTAGCTAGCTTGTTTCTGTTTACTTCACGCTGCAGTGCGTCGGTGATTTGATGACTTTCACCCCTCTTTCATTTCATTTCATTGCTCTCGTTATAGTCAGAAACGGACAACCAAGTTTCACTTCAAATAGATTTGAAAACACTGATAAAATTAGCTTTTACACACAGTTTTTTTACAGATTATAACTGACCAGGAAGGTCCAGGATCATCAAATAGGTCCCAACCTGTGAGGTACCGGAGCTATCTCCGACACATATTAAGCACTGCTGACAATTAATCAAGTGGTGCTGCTTCATAGCTTACAAAAGTCGTAAAAAATATAAAAAATTGGTGTGCGTACTGATCACAACCAGAAGGCGGACCATAATATAAGGTGCACTGACGATTTTCGATAGAATTTAGAAAGTTTAAGTGTGCCTTATAGTATGTAAATGTATGGTACAGGATTTTTTTTTTTTAAACTTAAACCATTTTTTTTATTTTAAACAGTTCAGATAATGTTTAAAAACCACAAACATTGACCCTATTTTCAGTAAGAAGTGGTGAAATACTTGAGAATTTGAGAAGTAAACAAAGAGCATCTTGTTTACCATCCCATTTGAGTCAACATAATTGTATGGCATGTTTTAATACTTTCTATAATGCTTATAATTGACAAAATATCATAACTAGAAAATAAAGATGACATTTTGCGTACTAACTATTGAACAACCATTGACTTCCACTTTTAGATCCAAATGACAATTATTCACAGATTATAACCTGAAATTGGTGGAAATTCTGTGCACATTCACATATGAGAGGAACACATGGTGCGAATCATCAAAGACACACTGACACAAACCCAGATGGCTCTGAAATATTTATCAGTTTAAATTTCTGGACCCGTCTCCTGCTGAATCTTGTGATGTGAAATGATTTGATTGGAAATGACATCCCAGATATAAAGTGAACTGTCTAGACAGAATGTGCGATAACACATTTAAAAAGATCACGTTTGGGTGACTGAGGTCCATTGAGCTGATTTGCTGCATTTTGTCGCTGTTGGTTCGTAAGAAATGTAGTTTTTCTTCCCCTAAATTCCAATGGCAAATCTTACAAATTATGCTGCATTGAATTTGAAATAACCACCTTATACTTAATTGAAATTTTGAAAAGTGTATAAATATTTCTGAATAAGAAATTTGGAATTTAGGCTTTTTATAATTAAAATTGGTTAAAAATTTCTATTTTTGTTGTGCGGATTAAAAATAGAAAAAGTTGCCTGGGTTCTTTCAGAAGGGTTCGGAGGTCTCTAATTTATGTAGCAACTTCATTAATAATGAAGAATTCAGATGTTCACTTATGGAGAGTGACATGAAATGCCTCCTCTCTTCAGCTTGCGTTTCTTCTGAACTCCTCTTGCTTCCTGAATGATAAGATTGTGAAATGACCACAAAAAAACAAGTATTTTGGGAGTTAGAAACACATTTGAAATATAATTTAGATGTCACGCTTCAAAAAAACACACACATAGGATTTTGAGAGGTACAGCAGTTCCTTTACTATTGATTATTACTGAAAAATAAACAGACAAGAGCATCCTCATGGCTCTTGACAGATCATCACGGAAACCAAACACATTCACAGAGAGATTATCTGAAGTTTGTGTCTGTGGCAGATTGATAATGAAGAGTACGGCGAGGCTCTGTCTCTGGCTCAAGCGTACGGCCTGGATTCAGATCTGGTCTATCAGAGGCAGTGGAGGAAGTCGACAGTCAGTATCGCCTCTATTCAGGATTACTTGGTAAGAATCTTTCTGTGTCCATATGAAGGTTGTTCTGTTTTCATGATGAACAACTTTAAAGGCCTCTAAACACCAATCTGAAGTTTCATGCGACAAAACCATGAGCGTCAATGGTACATCACGCATCTGATAGAATGAGTGAGGCCAACAAAAAATGGTTTTGGATTGCCGTATCGGATCTGTTTTTTTGCAAGGAAAACAATGATGACATGAGTAGGACATAAAAGAGGTGAGGGGCGCTCGTCCCACATTTTCGTAGTGACTTTGTACAGGAAACACATTTTAGTTAAATGGCTCCTGGAGATTAGCAACAGAATAAACCGATCGACATTCATTAGTTCTTCGATGTCATCGATTTCTTTCACGGTTTCCCATGTGGTGCTGCGTGTATCTGTTGTACCGCCAATGGGATCGTCAGGCTGGGAGCATCATTGCATCAAAATTTTGGTTTATAATGGTTTATTTGGAACAGCTTTGAGTTTTATGGGAATAGTTTTGTTCCAAAATGGTCAATTGAAAAAAAGAGAGTGCTTTCTTCCTCTTCTTCTTTGTGTTTCAATCTCTGATCATAATGACTAATAAAAAAATCTAATCTTAAACAGACAATATGTATTTTTTCACTAAATAAACTGAAAATGCCATATGTTCATTCCATACATATTATAAATAACAAAAAAACAACATATAAACACTTTTACATATAAAAACAACATCTGAAGCACTGAATTTTTTCTGTATCTCAGCTCGAACGTATTTTATGTGCATGTTTTATGATTATTCCGACCTGTAACAAACTTCTTATGTTGTATCTCAAACTGTAGGTTGCTTTAGATGAAAACGTCTGCTAAATACATACATGTAAATGTAATGTAACAAGTGAAAGTGATTTGGACTTACTGCTTGTCCCATTATCAACAAGCACAGCTTGCTTAAAAAGAAGGTTACATTAATTTTGGGATATTTTCAAAAATCCATTCACATCCTTTATTTATGTTCAGTCTAAACACAGTATTTCTGTGCAATGTAAAATAATATTAATGAATAAAAGATGAACTCACCTAGTGCTGCACAGAAAGTTACTTTACCTACAGTTCAGAAATCTTCTCTATGGTAAGCAGAAGACTCTGAATTTCTCATCTGTTTAACATGTTCCTATTGCGATTGTGCTTTGCTTTCCACCGAAGGAATATACAACCAATAAAAGTTTTGTCAAAGAAAAATGGCCACGCTTTGAATAAAGGCAGTCGTTGGTTAAATGTAGATCTAAATTCTCGCTTTTAGAGTAAGATCAAGAAAAGGTCCTGGGTGCTGCATGAGTGTGTGGAGAGGGTTCCGGAAAATGTGGATGCGACTAAAGAGCTCCTGATGTATGGCCTGAAAGGAACCGACCTGGAAGCTTTGATTGCTATCGGTGCTGGAGAAGATAAGGGCAGGTGTGTGACAAACGCACATATCCCAGGTCTGCTCTCTGGCTGCATTTTAAACATAATCTCTCATTTCTTCAAAGATTCATTTTATCAGGGGATGTGGACCTAGATGAGGCTCCATATGAAGACTTCCTGTCCATGGAGGAAGAGTTGGAACAAAGGAAAGAAAGGGAGGAGATCAAGAGACAAGAGCTCCTCAAGAAAGTGGATTTCAGCAAGTAGGTCCAAAAACCTTTGGTCAACTCTCTTTAAAACAGTTGATTTATTAATTTCCTGTAAGTTTAGGGTGTGCATTAATAAATAGAATTGGTAAAATCACCCAGCATTAATCTATGCTGGTGTGAATTTTCTTTGTGATATAAATGTCTCCTTTCAGTATAAATGATAATTGTGATGATATAGTAACTATGAGTGGCTGCTGTCCTTTAACAGCTCAAGTAAAGACTTTGTGATCTGTAAATATATTCAAGAGCACACTCTAGAATTTCCTGATTTAAAAACAGGAAGAGAGACCAGATTCAAAAGTGAAACAAAGCAATTGTAATGTGGGTGCATGAAGACATCCACATGGTGACCATGAATGAGAATCAAGCCGTATTCACACAAAAAGTGAGATGAGAAGCTACACAACCCCATCAGTTTTGAAAATAGAGGGTGGGATCTGGCAACAAGAACGTGTTTGGTGATTAACACATGTATATAATCACAAACACAAGTCAAAGCAAGGGATACTGCTGATGAGCACTGTTAACAGAATAATTCTGAACTGTGTGCATTGTGATAATGACTGAGCAAAATAGGAAAAAAAATGTCACTTAGTAGTTTTTGTAGCCTTCATGATAACCAGTCAGATATTAGTGTGAGATTATTTTACATTTTAACTTGGTTATTCTATTTTAGTTTGTATGTTTTTACTTTTTTATGTATTTAAAAAAAGTGTATGTGTATATGTATGATGTTATTTTGTCCTGTGCTTCTAGTCTTTTTAGATTTGAAGCATAAAGGCTATTCCCAGTCAATTGTAATTGTTTAATCTGTGAATACAGGCATTTATGATTCAGAGCCAGCTTGACGACTTGCATCTCTAGTTGTCTTCCAAATGCCCCAAAAGTCTGATTTTACAGATCTTAAAGTATTACAGCACTATTTTAAATTATCCTTATAGATTAACCTCTTTTATCCTAATTAGCTTCACCACGCAATCTACCCGAGAGCTAAAACTCAGCATGTCCTCAGTTTGTTAATTTTTGCAACACCTTTAACTTGCACTGATGAGAAATAAAGATAAGAAGAAACTAATCGACCTCCTGAGTGCACTTGCTGGTAGTTAGACATGACCCTTTGGTTGGAGTTTTTTTCATCAAGCTCATCAGAAGGTTAATTTCAATTAAAAAGTATTTTGAATATCGTTGAAATAGGAAGTGAACGAGAGAAGGTGAGATATGAATAAAAACAGGGTGAAGACAAAGAAAAGCCTGAGGAAGAGGTGCTGGGTAAAAGTAAAGCCGTTCATGGATTTATTTGTAATCTGCATAAGGTAATTTATGCCTCTGTTGTGCTTTGCCCAAGAGGCCCTAATGAAAGAGCCCTCTGTGAACACAAATTATGAACACACACACTCAATAGAAAGAGCAAACAAAAATCCTCATTTACTGTAAAATCTGCACTAATCAAAACGCGCTTGTTTACACACAGGCCAAATTGGCAAATTTTTCCATTGCGTAACTCTGTTAAACACGTACATGTTTGCTCTTCATGCATATCACACAGAGCTGTATCTAATTTGCACTTAATTACTGTAGGTTTCTGCCAGCGGCCTAATGCCGGAGAGTGTGTGTAAGTGTGTTTACTCCTCAGGCTGTTTGTTTGCATGCAGTCGGCATATATAATTGTTTGTTAATGTGGCAGTCTGTATGGAAGATCCGTGTTGATCTACCGAGGGAATGACAGAAAAAAGTGATTGAAAAATTCCAAAAACAGACCAATGAAGAGAAAGGTGCTCAACAATCTCTAAATCGACTCTAATGATGTGCACTTCAAGTCTCAACGCTCAGCTGTGATAATGTAACAGAAAAAAAGACAATCATCATTCTGTTAATTTCTTTTTAACTGCACCAGCATTATAGCAGCGGGAAGTATCGATCACACTGCTGGGTTTATTTGAAAGAGTTTTTGTGTGTGATTGAGGACGAATGAAACCCCGGGGCTCTCTTCTTCTTTTACTATCAGAGCTTCACTGTGTATTTTGATAGTGATGCCTCTTAACAATGTCTTCCTGTCAATCAGGCTTCAGAGTCCTGGTGATATTCTCCTATTGAAAATGACACCACTCACAGTTCATCCGGCTCCAATGCAGACAAAGGAACTTTTGAGCCTCAAATGTTCTCTCTTGATTAAATTGTGTTTACAGAAACTAGGGAAAGCCAAGTTTATTTTTATAGTGCATTTCATACAGAGACAGTTATTCAATTAGTATCAAACTCAGACTTGTAGCATTTTAATAGCAATTACGTACTGTTCCTTACAAAGTATGTTGAAGGTTTTTGAGTGCTTCTCTTTATAAATCCAAATTGTGTTACGAATAAGGAAATGGAGTAACACATCAATGGCATCTCTGGTGTCAACTCTGCGTTGGTGCAGTTTTAGCTTTTTGAGGATTTTACTTCCAAAATGCAATAAACTCCTTTTTTAAGACAACCAACTTAGTGCATATGAAAAGCACATAATCTACCCCCCCCCCTCCAAAAAAAAAAAAAAAAAAAAAAAAAAACTACTTCCAGTGATATGCACACCTGGTTTGTCCATTTCTTTCCAAACTGCGATAAACACCAACCTTTTTTTTTACGAAACACCATAAGCACAGCGCAAAGAAAATGAGGTGCTGAGAAGGTGGAAAATGCTGGCTGTCATCCACAGCAAAAGTTTTGAATCATTTTATAATCATTCCACAAAGATGGAACAGCATCAGGCCATTTTTAGCTGATCAATAAAGTTTTAGAAGCTTTAAAAATTAATTCATTTACCAACCCGCTTATTCCCTTTCAGGGGTACGCCGGTGCCTATCTCCAGTGCACATTGGGTGAGAGACAGGGGTTAAACCCTGGAAAGGTTGCCAGTCCATCTCAGTATTATTTAAATTATTCAGAAAAATGTATCTGGATTTAAAATATTTACGTTTGTTTGACTGAGGAACTTTATGAAAGTTTGGAACGTAAAAATTTCCTCAAAGCTAAAGAAAACACATTTTTATAATTAATCCAAATGGAGTATGATGGTGTATTGAAAAAAAAAAACTTTTTTCCACTTTAAAAAAACTTTTTTTTCCACGTTAAAGAGTGTTTTCCTGCATGGTTAAATATAATATATTAAAGACATATTTTGTTCATGCATTTTAAGTGTTTCTGTTGCTGTGTGATCTTGTTTTAACAATCTTCTGTCTAATGTCTAAAGGTTTGTTTATTTTTTTTGTACTTTTTTTATTGATTCTGTCTGCTAAAATCTGGGCTACATAAATAACTTGTTACATCAGTTCTTAGATGTGAAAAGATCAAGCGCTTTTCGGTTTCTCAAAGCGTAGCCCCTTTAAACAACACGCATCCATCTTTCAGTCCGCCTTTATTCTGATGTGTATTTTTTACAACTACCTTTTATCCTGCAACAAATCAATAGCCAATTCCTTTTCTTGGAAACTGCCTTCGCTCCGTCTATGACAAAGCCTGTAATGTTTTAACAAGGCTTAAACTGGTGCGTTTCACTACATCTGTAGTTCTCTGCAGATGGTTTCCATTGACCCTGTAAAGATGGCCGACCTTTCACACGGGGGTTGAGTCAAATTTAAGGTTTTGTGCCAATGCTCTGCAGTTTTCAAGTTCTGCACTGGCTTCAGTAGATCTGGAATTGAATTGCCGAACTCTGTAGTCAGTCAAATGAAGAGTCAGCCTCGTTTTTATCAAGTTTGTATTTCGATAACATCTTTCAGTTCAATATTTTCCACCAATCTGATGATTTCATCTTGCTCTCATTCACATACAAGAGGAAGCGTGAGGTTCCGGAGTAATGCAGGCAGAATGAGATGAGAGTGTAATTGCCTTCTGTGGATTCTCACATGGATTCTCGCATGGGCATCCAGGCAATCAGGCAGCGGTCGCCTCACATTAGCCTGTCTTTGATGACCTAATCTGGCTCTTTAATGGCTCACTAGCTTTTCAGCACTCTTCTACCTCTGTTTTCGCTCCTTTTTTCTTCAATCTCAGATCTCTCGGTTCATCCATATTTCTGTGTAATGCCTTTCATTTTATCAGTAAGCATCTACGTGTTCCGTGTCAAACTTCCACCCTTCCCCCTGAGTGTGCAAAGCTTTATTTCATTACAGCGTTTTCATGAATATTAGTGGCAGCTCTCTGAAGGGGATGCATGCTGATGAGCTCTAGAAATCGCTGTGCCTGCTTTGTTAATCTTTGTTGTGCTCTTTCAGACTGACTCTAGAGCAGAAGGAACTCTGCAGGAGTAGGCTGAAGCTTCTCTGCTATTTGGACCGACTGGCCACTTATGAGGTAACTCTTATTTTGAGCCGAAAATGTTCATTTGTCACTTTTCTTTCCATTCACAGTACAAATTGTGGGGAAAAAATTACACAAAATAATTATACTCGTTTTTTTATTAAAGTGTAAATGTAAGTGGACACCAGATTCCAAATGAATAGTTATCAATATGTTAATTTTTGCTATAAAAAGCACTATTCCCTCCTCAAAACAACTCGCAGTGCTGTCCCACTACTCTGCACTTGTCTGTCCGTGATGTTGATGCAAGTTGAGTTTGGTGGAAACAAGAAAGCAATATATTTAAGAAAAATACTTTTAAATGCTGCAAGCAGCAATCAAAGGGCTCTCGCACCTCCGCCATCATCATATTTCAAAGTCGCAATTTAGCATCTCATATACCTTAAGATAAGACTGATGGAGTTTGTTGAACAGACACAATATTAGAAAAAAGCCTGAAATTGTACAAAATTTTCCACTTCCTGTCGGGTTCGCAAACTTACTCCAATTGACCTTTTCGAAGGGATTTGGTCACTTACATAAGCAATTTTTAGATACCGATGTTCAGACATGGGTTCTTGAAGTCAAAAAAGCTTTAAGATAAGACTGATTGAGTTTGGAGATGAACAGATCTTGTAGGAGTCCGTTTAAAAATGTTGGTTCCTGTTGAAATCCTGCTGATTTAGGAAAGTCAATCCAAATTATATTTAAGTCTTGGTTTCCTACACCAAATTTCATTCTCCTTCAACAAACTGTTTGAGCACCATAAGCTGAAATGCATTAGGTGATGCAATAGTCATTTTGCATCACCTAATGCTACAGTTCTGCAGAATCTGGTGACATTTCAGCCCTCAAAAATGCACCGAAAGCCACAAAACAATAGTACTTTGTGCAAATACAATAGTGTTCTTTGCACTTTTGGTGCTCTAGCCCTAATAAGGGGAAAATATTGTTGTGTATTCTCAAATCAGGCATCATTCGCTCCTTAATTTTGAGCCCAAGTCTGACCCTGAATATGAGGATTCCTCAGAAGACGTTTAACAAATAAATGGAATGTTTTGAATGGTAGGATAACATCTTTACCGCATTGTTGATTGTAAAGATTACACATTCCTGACTACTAATGTTCATCTACATTATTTAGATTGTGGCTCAAAACTTTTTTATTAGCTGTGGCTATGTTTATTGTTATAGGTTTTCTTACTCGTCTTGTTCAGAAAGTAGTTTGTAGTGACATTTCTTACTGGATTCACTGGTCTATGTTAAGGTAATATTCTATAAAGTAAATATTTTTGTTTTATTGTTAAATCTTAACAGGTTTGAAAGCATTATGGTAGCAGAGAAAAAGAAGAACTTTTATTGCACAGGATTTCCTCCAGAGTGCAAATTTACAGTTTATGGAGAAAATGTTTCAAGCAGTTTGTTATGGAAATCTTTTTAATTACATCATGTTAACTAATTTGCATATTAACAACTTTATACTACCATAGTTTATATATCAGTGCCAGTTCTCTAAAATGAGCACTTATCACTCTGATAGTTTATCTGTGTTTTTCTCCTTTCTCTAAACCGTATTAACACACACTTCAAAATGAGTTTTTAATTAGGTTTTAGGATTTGTTTTTCAGGAGGAAATCTGTCAAGTGAGATAATTTGAGCTCGGGAGAAGAAAGTTGTTTTCAGAGATTGTGTTGTGTTACCTTTTGTACTTGTTTCAGGTGAATTTGTGATATTTGCTTCATGGTTAAAACTCAAACACAAAAAAAGAAAAGTATAAAACAATTAAATATGGTTTTGTTCAAAACAAGCTTTTAACACTGTTTCAAACTTTTTATTCAAAGGTCCAAAGATTAAATTGCTCTAGGTTAAAGGTTAACTAAAAGATGGTTTTATACTAATTTAAATATATTTATATTGGTATATTAATTGTTTTGCTAAAAATGGGTTTAACACACTCAAGTATGAGAAACAAGACAACCATTGCTAAACCTACCTGATACTTAAGCTGGTGTTTGTGGGTATGTTGTGGTGCATAATGGCTGGACAAATGCCCAACAATAACGTATGCATCTCTTTAAAATATTTATATCTTTTTTGCAATTTGATAGATTAACCAAAATCTCAGTTAAAAAAAATACATGTACAGTACACCTGTAACTTGAAAAGGCCTCTATTTATTAAATGATTATAATCATTGCAACATTTTTAGATTCATTAACAAAATGATCAATGCGCCACGTCTCAATATCGAAATGCTTTATTTCAATTTAAAAGCCATTAGTTTGAGTGTTTCATCATTTCATCCAGTCGCACAGTTAATGTCCTGTTCATGCTGTAACGGATGGCCATCGACAGGGTCTTCATGGCTAATTGATTTCTCTGGGAATAGTCCTGGATGTAACCAGACCTCGGAGACGCTAAGCACACACAAGAACAGACACACACAGCAGCTCCTGTCAACTTAAAGGCTGGAATTGTAAATGTCAAAGCGATAAATGTCAACTGTGTGGACTGGGAGGATTTACCTCTGTGAGACCCTCACCTGAACCCTCATGTTTGGTTTCTAAAACGAACACAACTCATCACTTCTTTCTCTCCAGGAGATTCTGGGTGGACCTCATGCAGCAGAGCAACGATTTGATGGCGAGTTTTTCAAGAAGTTCCGCAATCAGAATATTGTTCTGTCAGCAAGAACATACGCCAGGGTAAATCTCTCTTCCTTTGTTCCCCGCCATGACATGAACGCCTGTTACGGAATCCCGCGGCATGAGTTATAGTCACCATTTCACCCTTTTGTGGAGAACTGTTTGCACCCTCAATAGCGTGAGGTGTAAGATATGGATTTTCTTCATATTTTGTGAGTGTTTTAAAGTGAAGATGTCTGAAATATGGTCACCTGCTCCACCCGAAGGCTGTAATGTGGGAAAAAATGCTGCAGAGCATAAAGCTGTCCGTAGTTGGTTCTGTTTCATAAATCCTCTATTAATTATTCATCTCCATCAATCTTGTTCTTCTGCTCTGGTCTCTCAGGAGAGCAACGTGCAAGCGCTTGATATTCTCTTCACTTTCCATGGCTCGGAGCTGCTTCAGCACCGGCTCGCCATTCTATGCAATTTCCCAGAAACCACCTCTCCTCACGAGTATGCCGACCTTCTGCCCAAGGCGGGGTAAGAATTACTTATTAGGGGATGGGGATCTAGTGGAAACAAGGCTAACAAAGAGCACATAAATCTTTGTGAAAAGAGTCTGATGGGAAAATGACATTTTTTGATGTCTGGTCCACTGAAAGAGGTTATTACGAAGCAAATGAGGGTTTGGTTTAAGGTTTAATGCAGGTTGGTTATGGAAATGAGACATTTGACTATGCACTATATGCACATGCACTTTAGTCTTCGAGACCTTGCTATTTGAAAATAACTGGAGGCTTTGAGGTTCTTAGCAGACACTGAGCTAAAAATGCCAAAGCGTACTTTCCCTTTCTGAAATAAAATGGATTGCTTTAGTTTTAGAACGTTTGAGATCCAAACTCTACCTGGATTCAACAAATCAAAATTTAATCTTTTTCCACAAGTTTGTTTTTATTGGAAGCATTCAAGCATTTAATATTACATGTATTAAATTGAAACTACATAATTAAAACTTATTCAACCTGCAGAAAAAGGGGAACGCTTAAAAGAGTGCAAAACCGTGCAAAAGTTAAGGCAGTTGAATGCTGTACAAAAGTTATTTTCATTAGTGAACAAAATGTATTGAATGAACAAAAAAAAAACGAATCAATATTTGGTGTGACCACTGTTTGCCTTTCTTCTAGATAAACTTGCACCCAGTTTTTGGAGAATCTCAGCAGTGCACCTCTGATCTTTTGTAGATTTCTCACATCAGTTTATTTTTTCATGTAATACCAGAGAGTCTTGACGTGGAGATCAGGACTCAGTGAGGGCCATGCCACCACTTCAGTACTTCTTATTATGCTTTACACTGAGTATAGTTCTTAATGACTAGTTGTATGTCTGGGGTTGCTATCCTGAGGCCAATCCTACTCCTCCCTGATGGATAATTATCTGCCACTTTTTCCCAGTGTTTAGAGTACCATTAATCCCCCCAAAAAGTAAAGACAAGGTCAAAACTATGTGGAAATTATAAACCTTCTAAATAATAAGCACTATTCCAAGGACTTTTTGTTCTTTTTTTGTGGCAAAAATTTGAAAACACAAGCCATATCACAGGTCTTGCATTTCCAAGGCATATTCTTTCTTTTCACCAGTGATGCCATTCGTGTTGATGTCTGTGAAATGTGTCGTAACTGTTGTTTACATTATGTTGTTAAATGAAAATCAAACAATAGGCAAACCTCTGGCAAAACTTCTCAGTAAACTAGATCACTGCAATCGTTTGTCTTTCATTTGAAAGTTGTCAACCAATGCATCTACGATCCTCTACATTGCCAATTTCTTTGTACTTTGTTCTTGATCAATTGCTTGATCACATTGGAGCTGGTGCTGGTTTGAAGGCAGTAACACCAAATTATGGTGTTTCATTTGTCCACCTACTTTGCATTTTGTAAATTTAAAATAAACAATGTTTTTAAGAAATGTATTTTTAAAAAGTCTGAGCTTTAAGCAAGTATGTCAACTTCTTATCTTTATGCAACAGATCTGATCTGTCTTCTTTTGTGCTTAGATCCATACATAACAGAGCGCTTGTATTTAAGATCAGCTACGTTTCAGGCTTGAGATCTTAAATGTCAGACATCAGTTATCTGAGGACATTTTCTAAGATTAAGCCCCTGACCCTTTTGTTACGAACAAGTGCCTGAGGGACCAACAAGTTCGTCATGACACTTTTGGATTTTCCTTTTGTTCTTTTGTCACTGATTGTCATTAAATGCTGGAAAGGGCTTTAATTTCGAAACTCTATGTAGTTTGCCGTGTGTTTAAATAGCAATTAATCACGGCAGGCAGACAGCTGGACATAACGTGTGTAGAAAGAATTACATGGACAATTTGTCATAATTACATTCAACAGCCTTTATGATGGCAGTTTTAAAATAGTCTTGACTTTAACCGAGGGGGAAGGAATGAAATCTTGCTAATTTAAAGATGCTAATATACTGGATGCTTTTGTGGCTTCCTTGGGGAGTTTTCACTGATCTCATTTTTGCCGATAGCAGTCTCGAAAGTGCTCCATCTCCGGTGATGCCCTCAGAACTTTGACATTAGCAACGCATGTGATTTCTCACTCTAAATATATACACAAAGTCAATCAGAAATGAGAAACGGAAAAAATGTTTTAACAAAAAATATGTTCACTAGAATACAATGTTTCCTTAATTTACATTTTTTTTTACTTGTAGGGAGAAGTAGATCAATTGGAAGTTGTAAAATGTTGGTAAATGTTCGGTGTTGGTTTAAATGCTGCATTTCTATGTGTTTGTGTTGAAGTATGGGGATATACTGAGCTAGATTGTGAGTGTTGAGAAAGAGAGATACACAGAGGCTAGGGGCATTTGCAACTCCCCTCTCTAATGTTTCAGTAATGGGGGTGACAGGGTAGATTTAGTGTATTGGATTGGCTGCCCTGCTTCCGCCCGGTCTCTCTTGTGGAGGTCAGTGGCCTCTGCAGTGAACATCCATCACAGCTCAGCAGCTGGAGAACAATTTCCTGCTAGTGTTAACTGCGCTGCTGCTACTGCTGCAGGACTCTTGCCTAAGCTGTGGTCTCTCGCCATCTGTCGTCTCTGTTGGAAAGAGAAACAGACAAATGAAGTTTTCCTTCACACTTTTGTTGCCCAACTTTGTTGTTTAGGCAGCTGTATTGTTGTAATACAGCAATAGATCTTAACGAAGGCACAAACTTGGAGACTAATTTAGTGTTATACACTTAAAATTCTGAGGCAGTTTACTGCAATGACGTTTTGAGGCCAAACATGTGATTTTTGTGACAAACATTTGTCTCCCAGAGTATAACACTGTTGGCTATTTAATTGGGGGAATTGAGGAATTCTCATATAGTATAAGAACATTAAATGCACCTTTAAAGTTTCAAAAGATTTTTGTTAATTAAAAAAAAACTTTGCAACTCGGCCACGCCCCCTTCACTCTGAATGAGTGGCAAAACAAGTTGTAAAATAGCAGAATGAAATGTGTTCTTAATGGCAATAATGCCTGTGATTACCTGCAGCCAATAAGATACAAAGGCTCAGACAGCAATATAAACTGTGGTTTGGTTGAATGGGGGATTCTTTGGACTCAATTTGGACCAAACAGGGGGAGTTAACTTGGATCTGACAAAATCTTGTACACTCCCAATTTTGATAATAATCGTGGTCTTGCGCTTCGGTACACCATGTGTGACTTTGTGCTGTTTTAGAATAATTTATTGCGAGTTTTTGATTGTGTGACGCAGTCTAAGAACTCCGAAAATTTCTCTATGATTCTGTCTAAAGTCATGCGGTGTGAAATCTATATCTCACGACCAGGCTGCGCCTTGCCTGTGACTCAGAGTGCTTCTTTGGTAGTGCACACTGTGCAGTTGTCCTTTGCATGCACAAATCCGGGCAATTTCTTAAAAAAATGTCTATTGTGGACACTTTACCATCAATTTCACATTCTACAAAGGCAAGAATACGTTATGTTCATGGTATGTCCCTCTTTTTTTCAAACTGAGCATTAGAGGATTGCTTGCTTCCTCATGGTGTTTTTATGTTGATCCTGAGCAGATGAAAAATGATTAAGAGTCCAATAATACCAGGAACATTCTTATAGTTGTTTTATGGAGACAACTGGATCTCTATAATTTAAGACGTTTAGTTTCTTTTGAAAAGATAACAAACTTGTGATAAATTACTCAGTTGCTTAGGCAGTTGTTTGGTTATTTATTTTCTTGAATGAGTAAATGACTTGCTACATCCATCAATAATGCTGTTTACTCTTAAGAAATGTTGTGTCCAACCATACATCTTAAACTGTTTTATTTTTTAGTGTGGATCAGAAGGGAAACTTAGTGTTGATTCCCTGGGAGGAGAGTCGACACAGAGATCTGGACTGGTGTGAAGTTCCTGAGTGCAGGTGGGACCTTTTGGAGGTTCAGGTCTCTGTTTATCAACGATGACATTGTGTTATTGTGTGTTTCTCGATAATTTACTCTAGACGGATGGTTGACCCCAACCCACTGGAGGAATGTCACTTCTTATATGAAGAACAACCTGAGCTGGAGAGGTTTCGGAGTGCTTGTCCCTCCATCCCACTTCTGACTGAGTGGTACCTGACCAGGGCTCAGGACATTGAGAGTCATTCCTGTCAGGTACATACAAACATACAGAAGCAGTCTGACAGGAGCGAACACTCAAACACCTATCAAAGCACAGGCTTTTCCTCAGCGCCTTCGCTTGACA
Organism: Danionella cerebrum; assembly: GCA_007224835.1. Lineage (NCBI taxonomy): Eukaryota > Metazoa > Chordata > Actinopteri > Cypriniformes > Danionidae > Danionella > Danionella cerebrum. The sequence goes on from SRMA01023950.1 coordinate 564,731, forward strand.
GACACCTTACATGCTTGAAAAACAAACACAAGCACTCACAGATGCTCTTCTGACTCACCGAAGGCTGAGTGTCAGTAGCTGCCGTCCCACAGGAGTTTTTAGAGATCAGACCTGGAGCTGGAGAACACCTTTCTTTCTCCCTTACTTCCTTTGTTCCTTCCTTCTAGCAGTCCACCTGCTTGTTTATTCATCAATGATTACAGACCCTTTCATTGCTTACTGTTTGTTTTCTAGTGAAAGGAGACACTGGGTGTGTGGATTGGATAACGTGGGTTGGTTTAGTTGAAGAAAATGTGATGTATGAAGAAGTTTCCATTAAAAGATTAGAATCCTAGTAAAAGGACACCAAAGTGGACATCCGGAGCAGTTACAAAACAAACACTCACTGGCCACTTTAATAAGTTCACCTGCTCGTTAATGCAATTTTTTTAATCAGCCAATCACATGGCACTCACCTTCAATTGCCAAAATGCTCTTAGGCATGTATACATGATCAAGACTGCCTGCTACATTTCAAACTTATGATCAGGATTGACAAGAATTGACGTGATTGTTAAGTGATTTGGAATGTGGAATGGTTTTTGAGAACTTTTTGCCTCTAGTCAAGTTGTGGCTAAAATGTTCAAAACATGGCAAATATAACCAGATGGCTAAAGTGTGCATGCAAACTTTGATGATGGCTTCTACTAGTGCCATCTATTTTTTTTTAATATTGACAATGTCAAATGAGTAGCATAAACCAACCTTCAATTCTCTTCAATTTTTCTTAGCTGAAGTAAAAGTTACCAACTTGGTTGCTATGATAAATAGCCTGGTTACTATGGATGGGTCAGTGACAATATCATGTTCTCTTCTTGACTAATTTCCATAAATCAACCCGCATGTCTCAATTATTTTACAAAGAGTTTGGTTGCTAGGGTAAATATTTTGGTTGCTATGGAGGGGTCTGTGATGTCATTTTTTCTTGAAAAAAGCCCAATTTCTCTTAAAGCCCAATACTTTTGCACAGTGATTGGTATGGTCTTGCACTGGTTGAGAACCTCCAGAAATATGGTGCATGGAGTTTCTCTGTTTGTATTACAGCTTTGCAAAATTAGACCACGTCCAAAGTCAATGAAATATTTCCCAGTGTTCTTGTTCCCAGAATTTCAGGAGATATTGCAACTTGAGTCAGAATGCCTTGGAGGTCTGTACAAAGTCTGGTGGTTGTAGATCCAATGGGCTAGGAGGAGAAAAAGAACATGTTAAGGAGAGATAACAATATGTTGGTTTTGACGAGCCAAAATAATTAATTGATGGTAACTGAGTCAAGTCAGAGGATTTTTTGTGGTAGTTTTTGCATTGTTTTTTGTTGAATTCAGGTGAAACTTTTTGTCTCCACTGTAAATGACCGGCATGACAAGCATTATCACTCAGAGCAGCAAGTTCATAATGTACTGCAGAGCAGGAGAGACATCCCTCTGTCTGGACAGAGGTTAACCCAAGGAGAGGAGGCTGTTCTCACAGAGCTTGACATGTGAATGAGATGAAGTGGACAGGTGCCTGAAAGCAGATTGAAAGTTCAAGAAAATCAGTGAGAGATCTGATCATCTGCAGGCCTTCTGCCTACTTGGCCACTAGAGAAAAGGAAGGAGTGACTGAGAGCAAGGGGGAAATATTTGTCCATGTGTAGATCAATACTTTAGTTCAAGCAAGCACGCTCTGTTTGTGCTCAATTGTTAAAAGGTAAATGCGTGTGCTGCTTCTACTCCTGATTTCGTGTTAAACAGCTCTGCCAGTTAATGGAAGGTTGTGTGGTGTTTTCGTGAAGGCAGCATTGCTCCTGAGGTGTTTACCTCTTGTTAACTCCAATGTCAAGGGTTTCGCCTGCTACCTGATGGAGGGGGCAGCAATCGTTTCCTTCATGCAGGCATCCACTATTGATTGGCTCACGCTCTGCCTGTCAGCTGGCAGAAGGAGACCAATCCTCGGCTCTTGATCCGAACTGTACTGATGAGCTGCTGAGGCTAATGGGAAGACATTTTTGCATCTGTTGAATGGCTTAAAATGTGTGTTGCTCATTAAACTTTATAAACACTATAGGCAAATTAGCCTAGTTTTCTGTTACAACATCCCACTCGATAAGAAGATGGCTAAAGTTTGCACACAACCTTTGATGTCGGCTTCTAAAAGTGCTGTTTATCAATAATTTTCCTAAGCTGAGGAACGGTTGCTATGGAGGAGTCTTACCCTAGCAACAAAATATGTATATATAAGCTGAGATAGGGTTCACAACATTTTTTTGCCAGGGTAAACAGCTTGGTTGCTATGGAGCTGTCGGCGATGTCATGAAAAATTTTAATTGTGAAAACTAGGAGAAAACGTGCTTTAGTTTTTAACCTTATTTTCAGTTCTCTATTAGACTTTGTTTTCATTGGTTCTCACAGGTTGACTGTTCCCTGTCTCTGGTGCGTCTGGGGAAAGAGCAGAACATTCCTGGGCTGGAGGTACTATGCGACAACCTGGTTACCATGGAGACACTGGTATACGAGACATCATGTGACCAGAGTCTCACTCTAAAGGAGCTGCAGCAGCTCAGGGATATTGATAAGCTCCGCCTCCTCATGAAAGATGTATGTATCTTTGTTGACATTCTTGAGTCTCAACACATGTATTATGTTCGTTGTTCAGTGCAGTCTTTGCTTTGAAAAACAACTATTGCTACATTCCTGTTCACTATTGCTGTATAATATTGCAGTAGAAGGTTTACAGTGATTTAAATTAATCACAATTCCTCTCTGCTGAACATTCAGCTCTTGGCTCTGAGGAACTTTAGTTTAAAAGACGGATCTGAGGGTGTCAGTGTGGATTTGTGTTTACAGGGGTTCTCACATTACTGAGCACATCTAGTGGCCTTGTTTGCCTCTAATGCGTTCATTATAAATGATTTAATAGTCATTTGCTTGTTAAAGGGGACACAATTTGAGTGGTGAATCATCAACTTGGGGACAGTTCATCACTGAACACTTTAATCAGAAGTAAACATCTCCTCAAACCTTGCTCACGTAATGCCTTTCTAGTTCCTGTAGACTAAGATGGGAAATAAAAACCCCTTTAAAGTGCATATGTTTCAATAATAGTAACTAGTGTTATTTAAAGTTATTTCCCAACCCATTGTAGAAAATATAGAATAAAATCTTCTGCGGCTTTATTTAGCTTAAACTCTAAATATGCTAACAGCTAAATAACAATGCAGCGAAAAGAGAGACAAAGGAGCTGGAAGGAAAAGAAAGAGATGGACTGTAGAAAGCAACTTCATTTAAAGAACTAGTACAGTCCTATTTGTGATGTAACTTCCTGTTCTCAGAAATTAACCAAGTCTTCAAAAAAATCTTTCATTGATCTGTAATCAATATGTGGGAATTAATTGATTAAAAAAATGTGTTTGGAATTCTGCTGCAATTAAATCTTGGTTGCGAACCGGTCAGACTTTCAGTGCCAGATCGCTGAATGTCTGACAATGACTCAAACACACAAAAAAGGTTTTGGAGTAGCCTGGACAATCTCACAGAAACACTTAAGGTTCTAGTTGCCACTCGTCAGCTTTGAAACCTTAAAGAGGTGTGTGGAAACCTGATGGCCAACTACAAAAAATGGCTAAACTCTTCAAAGTTTATATACGTTATGTGAAGTGGAGACATTCTGTCCATCCTGCAATGAAAGAAAAGTGACAAACCGATGAGTTTTGTGATGTTTGTATTGTTTCAGTCAAACGTGGATCTATATGTGAGAAATTCCTTCCAGTGGATGGTGCCATTTCTGCACCGCTGTGAGGGTCAGCAGGAGGGCACTTCTTCCAGTCTTCTCAGGGAATACTTGGTGTCCCTTGCTAAAGAGGATCTCACACTCCCGCTCAAAATCTTCCAGCACTCGAAGCCAGACGTAAGCCTCACTTTTCAATCAATATTATGGAGTGTTTTTATTTGTGTGCCAGTATAACGATTCATGGGTAACAAAACACTCTCAAGTGTTATAACTTTATTCGTAACATTGTTTTTGTAAACAAATGGTAGTTTAATGTCAACAATTCAGTGTTGCTTTTTTATTGCTTTAGTTTGATTATTTGCATCTAGAGATAAGAAGTTGATACTGCAATATACACTTGGTTCATAAATGTGATGAACTCTATTTTTAATAACAAGAAGTTATAATCAGATAAATCTGAGGTGTATTGTGTTCATAATTGAAAAGCCCATAATCAATAAAAAAAAACACACACAATACTTGCTGTGCAATGCAGTCCTTTTTTCTTATGGCGTTTTGGAACAAAAAGCTGTTAATATTTTTGATACTACATTTTACATTTACATTTATGTATTTAGCAGACGCTTTTATCCAAAGCGACTTACATTGGGAGTAAACATCAAGCAGTTTGGTACAAAGTGGATTGATCAGAAGACATACACATAGAACACTTTCAAGCTAGTATAGAAAATGAATTCAAAAGAATTCAAATGTGCCTTCAAACCAGCATCAATTCTTTTAGGTACACCAGCAGCACAAAGTAAGAGTGTTTCTATGATTATTGCCAGGTGTATGATCAATCAGACAGGTTTTAATAATCATCCTCCCACATATGTTGAAACCCAAACATGAGGTAAAATAAAAACAACGGTGGAACATCAAACTGCATTATTTTTTTTCTGGCAGGAAGAGTATAAATGGGCCTAAATGTATCCTGCAGCAGGACAATAACACAGAACATACAGTCCGCCATTAAGAACGATCTTCTGTTTACAGAAAAACCAGAAGAACTGGAAGTGATCCATGGCTAGGTCTGTGGTTAGTTCTCCAAGATTTTTGGAACAAACAACTAGCTCATTCAGTTCTTTGAAAAGTGCACCCAGAAGAATTGCTGCTGTTTTCAAGGCAAATGGTGTTTGAAATATTGTTTTGATTTATTTTTTTATCATTGCTGAAAGTACATTTTTCACATTTCCATTTGTTAAAGCATTGAATTTACAAAAGCAACCTAACTTCCTTTTCAAATGCACCATGTCAGTATGCAGTGCTCATTTTGATCTGCGATTCATTTTGTCACTTTCATCCTTCATTTCCTGTTTTTTTTAGCATGATTCAAACTCACAAACTTGACGTTGGTAGTGCCATACCATTTTCTTTTCTTTTTTTTTTTTTACTTTTCAACATTTTTCTTCCTTGATGTTTGAATGGCTTATATCCGATAAAGTAGAGGTACTTACTAAATTATCCTTGCAGGCTGCTTGTGTTTATTTGGGGGAAAATGAACCGTTATACAACAAGTACAAAATAATTACAAAAAGTTGATACTCTCCTGCAAACAACTGACCATGTGTGCCATTGTTTAACTGACATTCATCTGCCAGGAGAAGGGCACTGGGCCGTCGACAGATTTTAGGTTCATGTGGCTAAATCAACTTTTGTTTTATATTATTAAACGTTGAAGATGTGTGTTCTCTTTTCTGGTCATTAATAGATCAAAGTTTCCACAGCAGACATTTTATTTAATTGGGATGATTGTGATCTGTGGATGTGTTCTGCATCGAAATTGAAAGAGTTCTGAGGTAATCTCATTTTCCATTGAAATTCTGTTGTGTGGCAGTACTAATGCTGATAACGCCTCATGATAAATTGCTTGTGCTTCTCTTCATTTATCAGACACTTTGGATAAAATGGCTGCTAAATGTGTAAATGCAAGTGATCCAACATCATGCATTCTTCTGAGAGAGATGTAGTGGAAGAGTCTGTGGAATTCAGAGGCCATCTCATGCAGTCGTGATAAAAATGCAAAAAACTGTTGGATTAATACAGGAAATGAATTGAAGAATGTGAGGAAGTTTGTGTGTTGGTTTCGTCATTGCTTACATTCATGAATAAGAGATGATGATATTATAGAGGGTTGTGCACTTGATGACGTCACCTGGAGATCTTGGAGTAATTGGGGAAAAGCTGTTGTACGATTGACAGCATGAACTGATTTTCTGAGATGGCGCTTAACAGACTCCCAAAATAAAAAAACCTGAAATAACTCTAACCGAGCTGAAACCTGGATGTGTGGTTTCCAAATTGCAATAGAAATTAAGTGGAAATGTTCATTATTATTTTAAGAGTGCTCATAAATAAACACCCACAAAGCCATTTGCTTCATATATTCATGATAAATGATGTCTTTAGCATTCATGCTATCAAAAACTAGCTTCAACAAATGTAGTGAGGGCCAAGTTAACATCATCTAAAACATAAAACTCCCAAATGAACAACGTTATACACCTTTCAAATGGCAGATCTATGGGTTACATTAACTTTCATACACTGTGCTTTTTATAAATGAAACATCTGCCCATTAAAACTTAGTTGATTATCGCAGAGACCTCAAGACAACCCAAGATTGTCATCTTGCTCGCTTGGATTTAAAAAACAAAGTCTGTGTTTGTCTGCAGTGTCATCCAAAAGTCATCAGTGACTCGGATCAGCTCATGTCTGTTGCGCTGGAGTGCATCTACAGCTCTGAGAGAGACGACCAGCTTGCATTTTGTTACGATATTCTTGAATGCCTGCCACAGAGGGGATATGGGTGAGAAAGCCTCCATTAAACTATTGAGAATATTGTTTTAATTGAATTTTTGTTTTTAGAAAGAATGCTTATGATGAAAAAAACTCTTTTGTTGACTACCAAGGCTAAAAAATATTAAGAAAGCATGCGAGCATTCTACCAAATGATTAATTAAATTGTTACGGAGTAGCAGTTAGACTCTTCCTTAAAGGGCCATTAAATCTAGTCTGAGGCCATCAGCTTCAGCATTTGTTCTGGGACCGCTATCACACAAAGCCTCAGACACTTACCCTCAGACACAATTAGCACTTGTTCACAGTTGCCGGTAAGACCCTGATTAGCTCATTATTAGCACAGCATGTGTCTTTCTGCCTTCGAAGTGTGAACCCCTCAAAATCTCCGTGTTCCTTATTATGCTCCTGTAATCTACAGACATCTTGGAGACGCTGAGGCCTGTCTCTTGTCAACAGGGTTTGATATTAAATCTACATTTCACCGGTCCTTTCAATCCAGATGAAGTGTTAGCCCATCTGGCCTCCCTCGTGGGGCAAGAAAATAACACACTTATACCAAATATAATGCGATCTGCCTAAGTTGGCCTCATATATTTCCTAAGGGTTCTGCATTGTTATTCAAAATTCTGAGGCGTTCTCCAAACGCTTTCTTTCTTCTTCTCATTCCCACTTTAACTCTGTTTGAAAATCTCTGCACCTTTCAAAACCTCTGATGTGGTTAAACCTCTATATTGTTGTTCTGGGACCAATGCTTTAGGACTATTCCAGAGCTCTTGCTCCAGAACAGGAGGGATAAAAGCTAGTCAGAAATAGGAAATGATGTTGAATTGGAGTGATGTGAGTACAACCTTGAAATATTGTAAATATTCTTCAGAAATTGTATATTTATAAATATTTTTCTCAGTATCAAACCATTTCTATGGCAACCGGGTGGAATTTCAGAGGTTTTTAGCTCTGTTCAGAAGCAAAGTTCAGGGGAAACGATAAGAAATATAAACCTAGAAAGTACAGAAGCAATTAAATACCAGCTTAAATATTTTTAAATCTGTCTGTTTTTTTTTTGTTTTTTTTTATCTAGTGAATTTTCGGTTAATCTGAATTTGCAGATGAAGGCATCATTTCATTTTAGAAACTTTAATTACGTGAGGGAAAACTTTGCAACATATTGTTCTGTAATTTTTGTTCTGTTGTTTTGGATTGTGTTTAGTTTGGCATTTTCGTCACTTGTATTGATTTATATGTGAAGCTAAATTCCAAATACCACCTTATGCCAATTACCAACTTTTGGCTGTTGTATATTTTTTGCTTTGCTGTAGACTTTGTCCAAATGTCTAATGTATGCATTTCATACTATGAATGTTTAGTTAAAAATGTAATATGTGACTGTGAATACTGTCTCTTAAAGATACTTAAATATCTAGAATATTTTGAATTTTCTGAATTAGAAGTAAATTTCTCTTTGCAAACGCAGAGTATTCACATCTATTGCATTTGAGCTAACTGTGTTATGACTGCAATAGCAATCGCCTGATCACCTGTCACTATTGCTAATTGGTTCAGATCTTTGGTAAATGTACTCTGGGAATGTTCAGATGTTACAACGATGACCTTATTTCCTTCTTCTTGTTCCTCAGATTGGAGACAGACACTACAAAAGCCTTGCATGACCAGGTGGACACTCTTGAGAAGCACTTAAGGTGATAAATGTAAAGTTTTTCCGAACAGATTTGCTCACATCTTACAATACCTTGATTTGGTTTTTGTGACCAATGATCTAAATTAACAATCAAACCACCATATTCCATGTGGTTGTCTCAAAATAGACCTTTAAAAGGGATATGTACAAGACAAATGGATGTTTTAAAGTCACATATATTTGAGTAAAGAATTAATATCACAATTTAATGTGTGGTACATTTTATTTCTCAAGTCATGTAATGGCAAAAGTACTTTTTATCAAGTTGCTGAGTCCCAAAACTACATGACTTACCTGAAATAATTATTGCCTTAATGATAATATTAATAGCATATGATCTATGTAAAATGAGTTTATAAACATATTTTAATCATTTTGAAAAAAAATAATTACTGACAACCTATTCATGCGGAAAAAAACTAAAACAGTGTGGATGAAATTTTCTCTACTAGGCAATAGAACAGTATTTTTGGTGGGAAACACTCTCTGCTAAATGCTTTAGCAGAGATTAGATTTTGTTATTGTGTTAGGTTTTACAAAGAGAATGCAACAAAAATTAAATACCTTACTTTTGAGTTTGTCAGAAAAATATAATAGAAGTTTATGGAAAGTTATTATAGTTCATCTAATAACATTTACCAGAGTGTGTTTATACAGTCTCAGCCTTTGCTCTGTAATAACAGACAGTATCTTTATATCAAAATATGAAGCTTAGATGAATTATTTCAATTAAGTCATGACTAAACCTTGGAAATGAAACCGAAACAGAAACAGCTGTGTAGGAGGCTTAAAACGGGGCGAGGAACAGCCAAGGTGATGTAAGAAAGGACGGAAAATGGAAAATTTGTAATGGCAAATTGAGTACAGCAACAGCTATAGATCCAGTGTAAAGGTTGTGTGACATTACCTACAGTATGCTGTGCAAAAAAAAAAAAAAAAAATCGGATCTGGCTGCTTGAACTGAGATGTTTGTGAGCAAACTGCTGTGAATAATGCATTGCATGAGCATAGGATTATTTTATGAAGTTTGTGCCGATTGTAAAAACCTTACTTGACTCTGAATCAAAAAAATCAAATGCTGTTTGTCTGAACAAAGCAATGTTTGTTTGCGTGTTTTGTTCTGTCATCTTGTTTGCATGTGCCTGTGTTGTTTTGTTTTTGTGTCTGTTCTCATGGATGTCAATCTCAGCTCAGGTGACGTGATCAGCCTGTAATGGCTCCACAGAGACACATCGCTTTAGATCCATTAGAATTCTGTCGGAGGAAAGGATGATGAAAGTCTCTCTCTCTTGGATATTTATGACTGGCTAGAGAAGGGCAGACTCTCTGCAGCATTATTTTCACTCTTTTGCTCTTCTTTGCACTTTAACTCTGCTCTCATGCCTCTCTGTCTCTCAGGGTTTATACTTTTGCCTTTTTTTTTCTGAAATGAACATTTGACCTTTTTTTCTTTTATCCTTTGCCCTCTGCTTTAAAGATAAAGCGGCCAATCTCTTTGGTTACATTCTGTTCAGAATGCATAAACAAGGTTATTTAAACTTGGAGTTAGCATATACAAAGCAACAGGATAATCATGCTTGTTTAAGCTAAAACTATATTAATGAATATAATTCTGTTAATATAAAGAAAATTAATAAGTGAACTGTGTTAACACCTTTATGTCGGCAATATGAGCATCCTAATGGAATGTAAGGCCTTTTAAAAATGCTTGTCCTTTTTGTAACATTATTACAATTTATGTGCTAGCTCAAGGATGCGCTAATAGCTAGCATGCTAAAAGCTGTAGTTAGCATGTGCCTCTGTATGTAATAGTCTAATAGAAATGTACTAAAATGCTAGTAACGTGTAATTGTTCTAGTGAAAGCTAGGTATAGTTTAATTAATGTTAATAACAATAAAACTGTGTGTATTAGCAAACTGCTTTCATCATAATATGATGTTAGCAATGTTAGCTTGAGCATGCTAATTGAATGTAAGGCCTTTTAAACATACACTTCCTTTTGTTACATTGATACAATTTATGTGCTAGCTCAAGAATGGCTAAAAGCTAGCATGCTAAAAGCTGTAGTTAGCATGTGCCTCTGTATGTAATAGTCTAATAGAAATGTACTAAAATGCTAGTAACGTGTAATTGTTCTAGTGTAAGCTAGGTGTAGTTTAATGTATGGTAATAACAATAAAACTGTGTCTTAGCAACCTGCTTTCATCATTATATGATGTTAGCAATGTTAGCTTGAGCATGCTAATAGAACGTAAATCCTTTTGTAACATTATTGAAGTATACAATGAGATATATTTTTATTTTGCCAAGACTATTTTTTTTTAATTAAAAAAACTTTTTTTTAATTTAACATCAAAAATAGTACTTTTGGGAGTTTGAGTGGCTATTAAAGGCCATGGTCGCTGTGACGACTTTTTTTAGAAGATCGCGATAGATAAGAGAGAGGGATACAAATAATGTAAGAAACTATAAAAAAAACAAGCCTGGCCCCAGCAGATTGCAGAAAGAAATAAAGCAACATGAGGAAAGGAGTGTGAGGCAGGAAGAGAGGAAGGAAACAGAAAACATCTGTGCTAGATGTCCCACAGGAGGCTTCATGCTCATTTATTGAGGGCATCTCAGGCTGGTAGCACAGCAGTTCAGATCACTGAGGTTCATTCACCCTCCCCTGTCTGTTCCGTATGCCTCCTAACAGCTGTTGGCATGTAGCTCTGCTTAGATTCCTGATGCTCTTTGCCATAGTTTGCTGAAATTCAATGATGATAGATGCACAATATTAATCTCACAGCGATTTGATTAATGTCTACAAATGCAATAGCAAACTCTCAACTTTTTGTTATATTTTTAGCATTCAGTGACCTTTGGATAGAAGCTTTCGTTGTTTTGATATCTTTATCATTTTTAAATCAAGTTACACGATTTCACAATCTCTCTCTCTCTCTCTGTAGTGTTGCTGAGGTCTTAGAGAAGCATGGTCTCCAGAAGCCAATTTCCTTTGTGAAAAGCAGTCAGAACAGCAAAGAGGAAGCTCACCAGCTGATGGTTCGACTCACCCGGCACACAGGACGCAAGTATGACACGCACACGCACACACACAGACATCTTGGCATTTCCCAGAGCTCCCATGTGCACCTGTTTTCTTAGAAACCCTCCTGTGAGTGAGACGGTGTGGAGGAGTTTACTTCAAGATCTCCTGGACATGCGGCAGAATGTTTATACCTGTCTGGAGCCAGAGACGTGTCACCAGGTATTAAATTATGGTATAAATGACAAAACCTGGCAGCATCACCCAGTTGAGTGCACAGTAGGGCTTAGCAGCAAATTTTTTTTAACCAAAGCATGAGTTAGATTTTCTGCTGTGTGCATAAATATTATATTCTTAAAGGCTGTTGGAATTATTCCCGAGCTTTATTATGATTTTTTTTTTCAATAAAAAAATAAATGTTGGACACATCTATAGTCTAGCAAAAGAGCTCTTTAAGTTTTTGTCGCTGACATGATTAATTTACAAGAATGCACTGAAAAAAAAAAAAAAAACTCCAATACCCACTTGCCACGCCCCCTCAGTGCTGAACTCTCTTTAACACTGGCCCAGAGTGTGGTTAATAACACTGCTAATTTGCAGAACTTGAAAAGAATTTGAATTATTAGTCGGGTCTGGGTGATGTATTATAATTTTGATGCTGTGCAGTTAAACTAAGGACACCAATTAAGAAACAAGGGGCACTTAACCTGAATGTGAAGTGGGCGGTGTACTTTTTGAGTTCCCAGAAAAGAAATACAAGATTACATAAATATCATGAATGAATGGTAATACATAAGGGTACACTCTGCTCATGCTACAAGACATACTTCAATATTCATTCATTCATTTTCCAACCCCTGTATTCCCTTTTGGGGTCACAGAGGTCTACCAGGGCACATTGGGTGAGAGGCAGGGTTGCCAGTCTATTGATGCGGTACCTTTATGTTATGTTTTTGATACCACACTATTTTTACCAACTGTTAAAACTGTTGAAACATCATGGGAATAATGTACCATAATTTAAAAAACATTAGATCTTGTATTAGAGCATTAGATACCATCCGTCCACTAGGGGGGCAGTGGTAATGTTTGGTAAGTGGTAATGTTATTAAGTGACAAAGGGAGCTAATTTTAAAATCTTTCTCTTTTAAAATGTGAGTAAAGGATTATTGTCACCTAGTGAATATTATGTTAAACAAGAACACGAGGTAGAGAAGTTTCAGAAGTGACTAGAATGACATCGAAAAAAGAAAATACATTATAGCTCCATGATGCATATTGTGCCACAATATATTGTTAAACCCTTATTAATACAACTTAATGAATGTATTAAATGAGGAAGCAACACTATAACATGTTAGACATTTCAGAATTGTCTATTTTTGCATCATAAAGCCCCAATGTTTATGGGTTTTCTTTAGTTCTTGTTGCATTAAGGTGGCTATGCACTAGCCCTGCCTGGTTGGCTATACAATAAGGTTTTGTTTCAGAATCAATCTCTTGTCTTGATGTATTGTATAGTTCACTTTTAATTGTGTGCTTTAGTGAACTGAAATCGTCCTCATGTCTCCAAAGCTTACCCCGTCTACTGAAAAAAAAAATCTGAAAAAAAACGGTACGAAAGTAGTTATATTGCCACCTATATAGCCTGAACTTCTGGACCCTTGCGCAATACTTTTTCATTAATCCACAGAAATAAGTTACCAGTTTAGCTGAAACCATAAGTTTGGAAATGGAAATAAATTGGCTATTTTTTATGAAATTGGCATTTTATGACTCAGCCTCCACATAGGGGTTTTTTGACAGAGCATTGTAGAGTTTCTTTGAAATCTCTTCAATACCTAAACAGCTAATGAACTATTAGAGAGCTCAACAAGCCGCTTGAATCTCACCCTCACTTCTGCGACTGTGCATTAGCAATGGCTCATTGGATTGCAGACATAGCAGGGGCGGATATTTCATTTGGGTGGTGTTTGGAGTTAACTGTGTTACAGTTATTGAAGCAGTGCACACCACAGATATTGGAGTCGCTAATGCAGACTGATTAAAGCACACCTCTAAAGACTATACACAACTCAAGTGGCCGAAGAGAATGAAGCACATGAACACAACCTGTTTATTTGTGTTAAATCAAGTAACGAAAACAAGTTATTTCACTAAAACTGTAAACAGTATTTTTTAAATATCATTAATGCAACATGGTTCCAACGATGGAATCAGGTTCCAGCAAGATCCAACATTTTTTGTAAGGATTAAGGGAATGGTAGCAACCAGAAATAAAACAGCTGAATGATTCAGTGGAGAACCGTTTGTTTGGTGGAGGAGAGTTGCTATGTCTCAGAGGGAGAGAGTGAGAAACTCCTTCCCTCATCCAGGGTACTGAGCAATTGGTAAAGAATTGGTAAACGTGGAAAAAGCATCAAAGGAGTTTCTCAAGGAATCAAGGTCACATTAAGTCGCATTGAGGTCCCAAAGTGGCCTATTGTGTTTTTTCCTGTGTCTGTGATAGGAAGTTTTTTTTTTTTGGGTGCTTGACCCATGCTAATGCTATCTGCCTTGTCTTCCCATTCACTGGCTATGTTCTTATTGCACATTGCTGGTGAATCATCAAGTGTTTGGTTTTCTGTCTAATAGCACATGGCTTCCATTGGCCGTGTGCTCTTTAATGAGTTTGTCTGCACCTTCTTTCACCATCCCATTATTAATTCAGTGATAATGCCCATTTCTGAAGGTACGTTGACATTTCTTTTAGCTTTGCTTATGTTGACATATTTTTATCTTTAGGTGCCATATCAAGGGTCTTTTGTTTGTATTCTGAGCTTTCAAATTAAAACATTCATTGAGTTAACCCTTGTTTCGTTGTAGACACCTCAACTACCTCATTGCCTAATTTTGATTTATATGCACTAGTCATCCAGTACTCAGCATTTTGTGCAGCTTAACATACAGTTAAATCTGCTAAATAGGAAGATGGGCTTTATCTGTTTAAAGTATTGTTTATGCTAATTCTTTTCTGATAATTTAATGATGGAGCCAAGAAGAGCGGTTCAGTTTGATGAATAACATTGATGTCTTACTCTGCATAAATGCTGCTGAGGGCATTGTTAAAATTACCCCAAACACCCCAGCTGTTGCTAGCAATGCTCATGAGATTGCTCTGGCATTGAAGAAGATTTGATATTTCTCCTGCAGTGATTGTTCCTCATCTGCGATTGAATGAAGACAGATGATTAATAGGTGCACAAACTGCTTTTCCCATGAGCCACTGCTTCACAGCACCAAACAATTTCTCGTTCTCTCTCTGTCAAACCCATGCAGGTCTTTGTGGAGAGTTTGTTGTGTTCGAGCCGAGAGGAAAATGTGCGTCTGGCGGGTCAGCTGATGCACTGCAGTGCTGTATCCGAGGACACTCCGGTCAGCGTTTCTCTCCGTGGTAAAGCTCATAGCCATGTGTCATACAGTCGCAGTGTGGAACTAGTTCTGGCGGCCGCCAGGGAATACTTCAATTCTTCAGCCACCCTCAGTGACCCCTGCATGAATCTGGCACGGTATGATGTTGATCTACCTCCATCTCATGGTTTATTTAGACACAACACCTTAGTCTTTACCTTCCCAACGTTTAGTTCTCTTTGGCACTGACATCTAACTCAATAACTGAAATTAACCAACGTTTTTTCAGTTTTCAAACATTCGTATTAAAAGCTAGAGATATTTCATAACTGAATGTTTATTATAAAATAAGTTTCCGGTCAAAGGCTATAAACTAATCTCAGTGTGCAGTGTCTGTAGTGTCTGGTTGACCTGTCCCTCATTAGGAAAGATCAGCCAGTCACAGTTTAGTATTCATTAGCACACAGTAATTATTAGCTCGCTGTTTCAATGAAATGCATTGGAAGCTTGAGATTGTTCACAAGCAAGTTGCGTTGAAACATTACGAAAATTGTCAATAAAAGACTTTTTTTTTCAATGCCAAACTTTTCTTTTCGTTGGCATTTTTTCACAATGACAATGAAATAGTCATAATTTTGGCTGCATCGTAATCCAGGATGGCTATATTTATTCTATGGTGTTCATTTTTTATGGTGGCAAAACAGTAACTAACCAATCCATATTGCCATGTAGCCTACAGTTCTTTGCACAAAGACCATATTTTCACCTGAAAGATTTGCATGGTCAAACAAAATGTCTCCCTTTGTGACTGTTACTCATACACAATGCCGGCAAAATGTTTGTCAAACAATTGGTGCAGAATTTCGAAAATACATGCTACCTCATACAAACAGCCACTTTCTACTCAGAATAAATTGGTTCTTGGGAATTGGCAGCCTTTTTCTTGATGGGTCTTCAAAACAGACAAAAAAGGCATCAAACTGAGTCACGGAAATAAACATAAATCTATGCGTTCTGATGATTTGGTTGTAGATGCAAGATCCCCAAAAATCTTAATGAGTCTTTAAAGAAATTATAATGTTTCCTTCCAAAATATTAAAGAATATTCAAGAATGCTGAAATTAAACTTTTTTTTACCTAAATGCCCTTAATGTTTTCCCATAAATGCATGGTATCTAAACTGGCTTATGTGTATCTTGTTTAAGAACTCTGCAGTGATTGAGAGACTGAAACAAACTACAGCAATGAAACTGAGTAAAACATCAGACTGTGAGAGGTTTATGGTAAAACATATGGAAACCTGCAGGAGTCGCACCTGTAACTCCTGCTTGAAGTGTCACTCTTCCATCAAGCCTCGGTTAGAAGTTCAGCTCCTCACAATGTCTATTATTGTTGTAATTTACTGCAGTAATGAGAGACAGACAGTTTGTTGATTCGACAGTGCAACTCTAGGTTAATGTGTTTGCTTATCTTTCTCTCTCTGTTGGTCTGTCTCTGTTTTTGTTAAAAGTATGACAGACAGCATCCCTTGAGCGATGGACCATGCTTTAAGTGGGTCGGTAATTAGGCTGTGGTCTGTTCACGGCCTGGAAGCTGCATGGCTCGTCACTCCATATGCATTCTCTCGCATCACATCACACATCATTTTCAAACAGTCTTGCAATAGTCGGTCTGGAAACTTAGATGGACAGTAATTGTGAGTTTAATATTTAAATCAGTACTTTCAGCTCCACTGAGAGAGAATGAGAGAGACATTGACAACAAAATGGAGGATAATGTGCTGGGGAGAGTCTCAAGCTAGTCTTTTTTTTTGTTCAGTTGTCATTTTCTCGAAAAAAAAAAAAAAACTATGTAGGTGAATGTTATTAAAAGGGACGGATCAGTTTAAAGTACAAAAAGGTATGATTGCCAAATATATTCTTTTAAATATGATTGGTAACTAGATGTTATATTATATGTATTGTGCAAATGTAAGCCAAATTTAAGCTGCAAGCAGCGATGGGCGGGACCCCTGGACTTTCGGATTTTTTCACTTGTTGAGATTGCTATTTTGTACAGGCTATAAATGTACTCAATTCATAAAGCCAGCAGGTGGCGCTATGATTGCCTCATGTTATAAGCACATCAAACTGTTTAGAACCACAGGCTCATCATGCTAGATTTTTTTTTCATGTACATTGGATGAAGTATGTGGAAGATAGAGCTACAAACACATTGACCTTCTTCAACAGGTGGCACATGGATATAGCCACAAATGTGTACATTTTTGATAACCCCCAATTTTGGTGTTTTTAAAACAAGTTTTTGTAGTCCCTCTGATGCAGAAACAATGGTAACCATAGAATCACTAGATAAATAAATCGCCAAGTGTTGACAAAAAAAGTATTGTTAAAAGCGGCTGAATATAAATGTGCCATATTAGTCTTTGACTATACAAATACCTCCAACTGAGTATTTCTCTTCTACTTGTTTTGTAACTTACTTTAATTTGTTGTCCATTCATATGAAACTTATTCACCATTCTACATTTAAAGTTTACTTTGTTCAAATTCTTTATGTATTATAATGTATTATTTGTTTCTTCCCAATTTGAGTCTGAATAGAACTCTAACTTGGTGCTACTACAACAACTAATATTTTAAGAAAATTTAAGTCACATTTAATCAAATCAAACCTACCAAGTGTGAAAAAACATGAAAGAAAAAACCCTGCTGCTTTGTTAAAGTTAGAAATAGATTCGATTTTCTGAGTAGGGTGAAATATATAACATTAATCTTGAGCTACTCCACCATAATTGTTCCTTTCTTCTTCTTGTTCACATTGAGATAAGTGGTTGCATGTTTGGCTGCATGTGTGTTTGATACCAATGTATGGATTGGATTTTTTTTCTGCTTTCAAACATGTAAGTTCTACTTGTAAATTAGGCTTAATTTTAAATATTTCAGTTAAAAACACCAGTATTTTATATCCTCTAACTGTTCCATTAAACACATTCAAGTACATAGAGATATTTTACAAATGGCATTTGGTGAAATTCATTGTCTTGCCCTTGAGACTGGCTTCCAGTTTGTAGGAGCACGTGCTTAAACCATTGCCAGAGACAGACATTTCCACCAAACAAACCGTAGAAAAAAACACTTGTAATTATTAGCTTACAGAGGCTAATCAGAGGCCTTTATTACAAAGTCTGTTCCAGCCCCAGGAAGCAGAGGACTCTGCAGAGGGTGTTTAGAGCCCTTGTTTCATGTTGAATGGGGTTTTACAGGGATTTTGTAGATAGCTGGTGCTTTGGCGCATGTTTTAATAGTAAAGCCGTTGTCTTGGAAACGGCTTGAATTCTTTCATGCTGCTCTGACATGCTGGGCAGTGTTTTTAAAGTGTTCAGTGGGAAGAAAGTCGAAAGATATGGTTAAAGAACATGAGGCTTTTCATCCGTCAGTGCTTCAGAAATCAGGAGGGATTGTGACTTTGGTTCAACCAGATTTACCATGGAGTTTTTTTTTTTTTTTAATTGGAAACAGTCTGTTGGATCTGACTGCAGCGGCAGTGATGATATCAGGCGTAGAAAGTAAAGCATAAATAATGTTTGATTTTAGGACCTCAAAAAAGTGTTTTCCAGAGAAGTTTGATGCAAGTTGCTGTTGGTTTGACTTGAAAGTGGCCCCCAGCTTCACTCAGTCCAGCTGTCTCGGCCAGACTCTATTGCAGTGACAGCTGAGCTGGCCTGGGATCTGTTCTTGCATTTGTTTTTCAGTCTCTCCCTGTTGTCCTACGAAGCACATTCATAGCAGCTCAGATGTGTAGCAGGCATGGGTCTCTGCAAGCGTCTGATAACAGCATGAAAGCATCGAAATGTTCCAGTCGTGGTCTGTAATTATGAAATGAGAAGAATGAAAACTCATTTGAAGGAACCGCTGCTGCTCTTTTCTGATTTACTTTAAAGGAGAGATTCAATCACGAAGTTCTGCCGTCATTCATGTGGCTGTTCCAATATGAGCTTGTTTCTTCTGAGGAATGCAAAATGATGCTCAAATGTTTTGGGTTCAATTTACAAACTTTTTTTTAAAGTTCTTTAAAAAAAAAAAATCTGAGTGAAAGTCTCTGTGTCCATCAGCTCTTGTCTGCAACTGATCGCTGACTGTCCGTCTCTTATCCAAGAGGAGTTGGATCTCATCAATGCCCTCTCTCGACTCGAACAGTTCGGTGTGAAGATGCTTCCTTTGCAAGGTAATTGACAACATGTTTTTGTATGTACAAAAATATATATTATTGAATAAAACGGTGAATATATTATTCAAATTAAGCACATCGTTTAAGGCGCTACTCCAAAAAAAGTATTATTTTCATAGTTGGCCTTCAAACTCAGAAATGTATTATTGTCTTGACGTTTTTGTTTGCTGTATCTTTTACATTATTTAAGCAACTTTGTCAAATAAGATTTTTTTTGTCTTTGGTTTGAAGAGGAACAAGTGCTTAGCACCAGATTTGTGTTATCTGGAGACATTAGGAAAATTACCACAATTGCAATAGTTCTTTGTGATCTGGAGAATGTACCATGTCGGTAATTTTGAAGGTGCTCCTTCCCCTTTAAGTTTCTCCAACATGCATTATAGTACTACCAATCCAGTGCAATGACTAGGTTTGTGCAAGTGTTTGCTGTAGGTAACGCACACATATATACCTTTAAGGCTTTTCAATATTTTCTTCAAAGAATTTGTGATTTGTATTTTATTTTTACTGCAAATTCTGGTTTCTTTCATACTTTAAGTCTATAAGTATTCAATCTAGTAGTATGCAACTTTGACCTATGACAAAAAATAAGTGCTTAGCTAACCACATGCAACATTTGTCTTTAAGTAGATGTTTGTTATTTTAAGAAACAATGTTGACTTTACTGATCATGTACATATCTACCAAATAAGCATCAGGGTCAGGTAGTGTATTATTCGGGGTCTCTAGATAATACTAATCCAGTGTGGAACGGCTTTAAAGGGCTATGTGATGGAAACATACTAAATAATTCATTATACAAAGGTAAAAAGCAGAGAAAACACATTGAAAAAAGCACTTTTGAAGAAGTGATTTGAAGTATTCAGTTCAAGTCTTGAAACATTTCCTTCCATTGGAAATTTTCTTAAGATCATTGTTCCTTCATCAACTAAATGACCCATCGGCCCCCTTATTTCCAACAAATCTACCTGCTCTTAACAAGGGATCAACCATCAGTTCAATCACGAGGAATTACTCTTAACTATAGAGGATGCCACATAATTGGTTTGTCTATTCTTTATCTTCTGGTTTTGTTCAATGTTTCTTCTATTAAAAAAAAACAAAACAAAACAAAAGCTGAACACTAATCAACAATACTCATGTTGAGATAAACACAAACCCCTTGTGGAGGTGCATAAACTCTGCCAGGTTAATGGTTTTGGCAGAGCTTGCCATGGCTGGCTGCTGCTCCTGTTGTGTATGGAGCTGCACCGGCCCCCTGCAGCTCCCTCAGCCCCTGCGTTCTTCAGACCAGCGTGACCTCTATCTCCAACACGGCATCCACCTCAATAGTATAAGCTCTTCTCAGTCAAACCGCTGAGAACTGTCTTGTGATGAGGATACGTGCAGAAATGCAGATTCCAATTACCCGATCAACCTGCTTATCATCACTTTAGTCATGTCTGAAATGAACTACTAAGTAGTAGGCACTACATTTTGAATCTTCATGTACTTCACAAAATTATTTACTGTTTTGAGAGCAAAATTAATATGTTTAGCTAGGGATGTAACCATACAGTTTCTCTATGGGGTCAGTAAAACACGCAAAGTCCCGCCCTCTTCTAACTTTTGCCCTTGCTGATTGGATATTTACAAAAGTTGCAGTTCATTGATTGGATATTTGCTCGCGGACATAATTTCTTTCCCTGACATCTGCCTTTTTTTTTTACACATGAAACTAATAATAATACAAAACAGGAGTACCGAACCGAGGAGGGTGAACCGAACGGTTTGGTATTGTGCCATCCATAGTTTGGACATCCTGCATTGACTTTGTTAGCGAAGTTAATATCCCTCCTATTCAAAATTTCCATTGTGTTGGGGCTAAGAGGGGGGTTCTGTGCCACAAGTTTTCTGATACTTCTCATCTACTGCTTTTAACATGCTTTGATATTTGGCAAGTTTCTCATTGCTGCCGTAGTAGAGAGTCAATTGACCCTTTTATGGCTAAATCTGACAAATATTAGCATGCATTGTGATTTATTATTAGTCCCTGTTAAAAATATACACAAAGTCTGGCCATAACAACCCACTCTCCCATGCTGCTGTGAATGCCTCCAGGCAGTCGAGTGAACTGAGCACACAATCAAGTAAAAATCTCAAATGAATTTAGTCATCCATATTGTAGATGTGTGCCACCATCTGATGCCTGGTCTTTCTGAAACAGATTGACATCGTGCCGCGTTTAACCAAAAGCTTAGTGTCTGGTAGATAGTACTGTGTTAGTGGGCATTTTGAGAAAAACAAAACAAAAAAAAAAACACCTTTTCTGTATATTATTTACATTTTCCTTGCTTCCTGGACCTGACACCTGCCTGCATTCTATCTCATTGTATATAACCTCATTCATTACAACCCTTAAATTGTTTTCTTTTAGTCTCTCTCTAATTCCTGCACCCCCCCTCTCTCTGTGTCTGCAGTGCGACTGAGGACAGATCGTCTATCTTTGATAAAGGAGTGCATTTCTCAGAGCTCGACTGCATACAAACAGTCGCTTCATCTCCTCAACCTAGCCAGACTGCTGCGTGTTGCAGGTAAAACCGTATGAAAACTTCCCTCGTCTCTCTGTTTTTTTGTCCATTGCTGAAAACGCTGGAATGGATGTATTTTTTGCTAGGGGGTGATTCATCAGTTCTGTCACACATAGCCTTCCACAGCAGTTACGATAAAAAAGTACCTACATCAGTTCTTGGCATCACTAATGCATTTTTTTCATGCCATTCGAATAAGATGATAGCAACCGAAGGCAGGGCACTACACCAACATTTTCTTGTAGATTAAACAGTGCTAATCTTTAAGCTTGACGCCATCCGCTGAGTCAGCCCTGTCCTGTCTACAGGTGAATAAATAGATGAATACACATGAGTGAGGGACTGAATGTACAAGCAGACGTTTCTTTGAAGCTGCTTTGCTCAGGGATTATAGATTAATATTGCATCGGACAGTCCAAAAAGTTGCCCATCAGGGCTGTGACCTCATGAATCAACCATCACTTAGATTCATGAATCAGCATGGGAAGGCAGTGAAGGCAAAGCAACATGCTTTTTTGATGCAAAATATGCTTCAAGTTTGCTATTTCTCTCTGTTTTATATTCTTTCTGAAGTAAATCTTTACATTTTAGAGGTTTATATGTGTACTTATGTGCTTTTTCATACATAGAATATAGCAGCACAAAGTTAAAGACAGCAGGGCAACCTTTTAGCTTGCCCAGTATGAACTCTGAGTCACACTGACTGGGGAAATTGGTCCAGATTGCACCCCTCAGAATAAATGAGACACTTTTAACCACTGATGTTCAGTACATGGACTGGTGGGTTCAAGAAGTCTCACAAACCAAGCCTCGGACAGGGGTCTCTAACATAGCTTCTTATCAAGTCAGAGAAACGATCGGCAAAACAAGTTAATTCAGATAAAAATCCTCAGTTTTAGCTCAGACATTCCATACATCAGTCTCAGTTTGCCTTAAGAGTGTTTTTCATTTTGAAAAGCACCTATTGCCAGGTACCGCTCAATGTATTTGATGCACAATCATTTTGGTCATTTTTAGCCTTCCTTTCAAATTGCAGTAGTGTGCCTACACCAATACTCTTCTAGATTTAAATGCTTAGATTTAGATTTGTTTTGTTGCGCATCCTTGTGGAATTTCCCCAACTTACAAAATTTGAAAACACTACGGAGTACAATTGCGCTCATAATTTGATGCACCTCGGGTTAATTCTGCTGATATCTTGGCCAGTTTTTTTTTAGAACGTATTAATGATGATGCTAAAGCGTTTTTTCCTATCATGATTAGTTGTTGGGTGAAGCCATTTGTTGTCAAACTATTTGTTTACTATTTTAAAATCATAATTACTTCAAGAGACTTTAGGATGCGGTTGATGGTAAAGGGGTTTTATCATCAATACATACTAAGGTATTTATTTTAGTTTTTTAGTAGTATTTGGTATTTAAACTTTTGTCCAGTGTTATTTGAAAAGTTTCTGCCGTCATAATGATTTTAAAAGGCGTAAACACAGTTGTTTGTCCATATTCATAGTTAGTGGCTGGGTGAAGCCATTTATTGTCAAAGTTTTCTGTGTTATCCTTTATACTTTCTGTAAAAGAAATCACAAACTTTTTCAAGGTTTGTACACTTATTATAAAACTTTAACTTGGGACCCACTGGTTTCTGCCAGTCCTGAGCCCACTTTGGTTTTATAGGTTTCCGAAAGCATTGTTTTGTTTACAGCATTTTGAATGTTACTTATGCAAAACAATGCGTAAATAGATTTCTAAATAAAAATTCTGAATTTATATCATTAAAAATATTGAAGTAAGATCATTTTGTCAACTCTTGAATAATAACCTATGATGAATTAAGCCAGAATTTGCCAGAAATGGTATGAAATCCATCCATTTGTCCATCCATCACAATATCTGACTAAGAATGGGAACCATTTCTAATTGGATTGAGTTTAAGCTGCTTCAAATTTTTACAAATTAAACAAGTACCGTGTATTTATCCGTTTAAAATGTTTGCTTTTCATCTCAGCATCTAGTCAATTAAAACTGTGCATAATCCCCTGTACTGATGTTGTGATGCAGTTGGTGACAGTGTTGTCGGGTGAGGAGATCAGAGGTTGTTCTGGTTGCTGGAGTAATTGAGGTGATTCCAGAGCTCTGACTCCTCTGTAGAAGGCTGGTTGATCAGTATGCAGACCCTCAGAAGCTCTTCATGCCGTGTATAGCAGCATTGATTAGCTCCCTATGAAGTGACTGGGTGTTTGCTGCTCCTGTGTTTGATGTGTTCACCTTGGCTTACCCTCCACTAATACCCATAAGGCTGTTATGTTTTTGTCGGCACACCTGAAGAAGGAGATGGGAGAAATCTGGGGAAACCAGCATCAGTAAAGGCTCCTGGTGCATCAAGGCTGTTAAGACGCAGTTTGGAGAAAGGAAATTTGCCCATTTCTGTATCAGTGAACCCTGAGATTTTACTAGCGGTCACCTATTGAAAATACACTTCAATGCTTTCATTCTTCGGCTTTCATTCGTATTATAGCCTGTCTGGCCTCTGACGCTTGACACACACTTTAATGAAAAAGACACCCTCTATCACTGTTTTCATCAGGCTTCATGCTTTTCTTTATTTTGGCCGGAGATCAGAGCCATATCCAAGGGCTTCTCCGAGATGTGATTGAGGTATTTGAACAACATCTAAGCCACCATTCAGGATTTTATCTGAACGGAAATTAGTGTATTGAGTAGTTCTATATGTGTTGGGTCTTAGCCATTTTCATCAGGTTGAAGCTTTTTAGGATGTATGATGGTGCCTGGAGCCTGTCAGGACACAAAGTCCTAGCACTTGTTGCAAGCTTAAAGATCCTATACAATGATTTATTAAAAATTACCTTTCATGCGGTGTTTAACATAATTTTAACAAAACATGTGTTTTGAGGTTCAAATGTGAAAACGCTCTGTGTATCAAGTTCTAGTCTTTAAAGAGTCCACTATGAGACACTGAAACTAAATCTTTATTCAAAAGTGTGATGTCACCTGATACACTTTACCACCGATGCGTCATCCCTTCGTGTTTTAAAACAAAGCTCCTCCTACTCGCAGTTCCAAGCTACTGGGATGTGCACTTACAAAAGTTTTCGAAGTGGTAAAACATTAATGTAACTGGATGTTTACCACTGAGAGGAATCCAATCAGTTTTGAGCCCTGAGCGCTCTTCCTCCTTGGACACAGGGTCATACTGATGAGACAGCTTCGTGGTATTGTTGACCTTAAAAGCACTTTCTACATAATATATGAGTAATAACAGTAGTATAATAAAAGTAGACGTAGAGAAGACTGTTCGAACTACCAATCATTGCAGGTTGCATCAAACAAAGGAGGAGTTTTGTACGAACAATCCGCAAAATGATTTATTACTGAGTTGTTAAAAAAATCTAGTAAAATAAACGTGTATTAAAATGTTTTTTTTGATGTTGGTTGTGTTTCAACCTGTTGTTGGAGACTTGAAAAAACAAATACTTAACATTTATAGGGGGTGGTGATGATGTCATCAGCAAATTTGCATTATACCATGTAATGTGCATGAAATACATTTTCACCCAAATGGCTTGTTTCATGTGGATTGGAATAGTTATGAAATATGACTTTTTTTCTGGTATAGAAATCATTTTTAAAGTATGAAAAAGCTGGATTGTGTTGTATTGTCTGAAATAATTATGGATGTGTATGAGAAAGGAATAACTCACATCCAGGGAAACTATTCTTGTGAAAATATTTTACAGTTTCCCACATTGCAAGTGGCACACTCTCAAATTGTTTTTCTCTTCCTCCACAAGATCGCGTCACATGAATCTACGTAAGATTTGTCACTAAAAGAAGTTTTGAAAAGTTGTTAATTTGGTGAGCGAAAGAGGGGGAGATTTGTGCTTTAAATCAAATTATGAAGCAAATTTATGCACAATAAAATATTAGCTGGGAAAGTTAATAATTAACTTTTCTCAGAGGGGGTGAGCAAGTCTTAAAGAGTTGATGCGCCCCTCGAGTTGACTGATAGGGGAAATGATATGATGATGTGATATATATTTACCACGCTAATATTTTACCACACTACTGACATCCTGCTTGGCTTGAATCACTGACTGAACAGCGCACAAAGTCTGCCAGCTAACTGCAGCCGATCTCTAGCCACACAAACTTCAAATTAGCCCAATAACAGGAATACCGCAATTTACGCAATTGGTCTCCTTGCATCCAAACCATACATTACCAAGTTTAATACAAATCCAAGTACCATCCAATGTCAATATAGCATTTGATCATACTTCAGATATACATATGTGCTTTAATTTGACAGAAAGGTTTGTGAAAGTGTAGTATCAATGACATTTTTTAAGAACAATCCTTTTAGATTTATCTTTAAACCATTGTGTCATATTTCTGTTTTAGTTATATCAGCCTTTCTATTGATATCACTTTGGTTTAAGGGGCAATCATTAAGATAAGACTAAATGTTTACATAAAATACCAATAATCTCTCTGAGATGTTTTCATGATCTCTTAAAAAAAACTCTTTTTACTCTTTGTTTGCACATTGGTCTCAAAAGGTGAATCATTGATCATTATATCACCCTATTGAATATTGACCGTCTAGTCATTATGAAGGAGAAGATCCCAATTCAACTAAATTAAAACGTGCTGCTGATTATCATTGTTAGACTTTTGTGCTTTATGAGTATTCTAATCTCGTGATCATGTGATTTTTTTATTTTAGGTGATGATGAGGCTGAGAGGAAGGGTCAAGTGCTTCGACTGCTGGCAGAACAAGCTCTGAACTGTCAGGATTTCAAGGCCTCGTTCATCCACTGCCAGGAGCTGATGGCTGCAGGTAAGACAGCACAGCGAGGCTTCTGTTTGGTCGGGACTGCACTGAAGAAAGTCACTGATATGGTTTTGAGCTGGTAGCTTTACAAAGTTTCCATCAATATGCTTTTTCACCTCTGTAGTTCCTGCTTAGTTACAGTGGGGTATTTGCTGTGCTGTAGCGTTTCTTAGTAATAGGACAGTTGACGCCATCGGAGGGTGTAAGGCGATTAAGATCAGGACAAGAGATACATGCAAATAAAAGATTTGGCTTTTCTCATAAAACTAGATAAATACGTTGTGTATTTTCAAAAGCAGATTAACAGTATGTCAAAACATAAACCCATGGAAATTTAATTGGACATAAAATACCTATTAAAATTGTATTTATGCATAACCAATTTGTGTAAAGTTATGTTTTGTCACAGCTAACGTATTAATCTTCTCCCGACTAACGTATTAATCATCAAATAATTATTTTGCTAATGTTTTTATCCAAGATAACAATTAAAATAGTGTTTAACATATTTGTTTCTGTTTTATTCAGAAAAGTTGCTCTGGTGAAACAATCTCATTTCAGTAGAGATGCATGTTATGTCATTTCAAGTTGTTAGAAAAAAGAACTCTTGTGTTTTCTTTGAAAAAAATGCTTTGAATTTGTTTCAAAAACTCAAAATTTACTACCCATAATGAATTCCTTTCAGAAATGTGATGCAGGATAGAATATTTACAGAATAAACTCTCTCTCGCACACTGTAACACTGCTGTTGGAGAGAAACTAAGTTTATTTTTTTGCACACGGTTCTAAATGGTGATCAACAGTAAAAATCTAAAATTGTTCCTCTTCCCAACAGCAATGACCACCAACAATCAAGACAGCATGATTTTTTTCGTGTCATGGCATTGCACTCAAAAAAGGTCGCTATAATGAAAGTCGATGGGGCACGAACAATAAATGAAGAAGAAAAAAATTTAAATCTTGAGGTACACAGAAACTAAAAATCCATCAACGCCAGTGTTGTTACTAATGTTTGACATATGCAATACTCTGATTAAAGTAAAAAAAAAAAAAATCGATCCAAATAATTTTTCATTCGAAAATAAGTCATTTTTTAAGTACCGGTAATTCCTTCTCAAAATAAGTGACATCATGCAAGATCTTGCCAATCAAAGGTTAAAAGCATTTGTCTAAAAAAATGAAATAATAATAATAATAATTTGAAGGGGGGGGGGTAATTCATCCGATTTTCGAAGGGTAGTACATTTGAACAATGCACAAGGGTCTAAACAAAGTAAATGTTAATTCTTGAGTTCACTGTATGGCAAACCACACAACTTCCAAAGAAGACGATTAGCTCTCAGTAAATCTGGTATCCGTATTCAAAGTCCCCTCCACTCTGTTTATTTCTATCCACGAGGCAAGTAAAGTGTTCCCTCTATAGATTCGCTTGTAGGAATGTGTTGAGAAGAGAGTCTAGCGTGTTTTCAGTGTGATTCACAGAACACTCTTTATC
Source organism: Danionella cerebrum (assembly GCA_007224835.1). Lineage (NCBI taxonomy): Eukaryota > Metazoa > Chordata > Actinopteri > Cypriniformes > Danionidae > Danionella > Danionella cerebrum. The sequence goes on from SRMA01023950.1 coordinate 592,571, forward strand.
ATTCCAGTCAGATTCAGCTCTAGTCAGAGCTCAAAGGTGTTCAGTGTGTGTTTGAGCGTGAGGTGTGTGCACTGTGGAGTCCATTCACCATCAGATTCAGTAAAGAAACTGGGTTTGCGTGTGTTTGTATGCTGCAGGCAGAGCTAGATTAATGCAGGCTTGAGAACAGAAGATGTGCTAATCTGTGATCGCTATCGGCAGCAGTCTTGCAGCCTGAGTAACATCCGTGAGGAAAATGCTTTCTCCTCTGTCCTGCTTCACTCTAATTATTCACTCACTCAGGAAGAATATGGAAAAAAGTAAAAACCTAGAGATTAGAAAGATTTACTCAATACATTTGGGAGTGTGAGCCATGGATGGAAAAACAAGACTAGAAATAGCTAAACCAAGATTCACCCGAACCATAGCGTGAAAAGTGTCTAATGTAGCGTAGCTTTGGTAGTGTGGGTGTTTGTCTGATTGTCCGTTTACCCATGTGTCTTTCTCATTGTGCGTGTATCTGGGGTACTTGCATTGTTTATTTGCTCTCGGTTGTTTTCTTGCAGCTTTTGTTCTATCTGCACTGTTTGCAAATGTTTCAACATTGAAAAACAGCTCTTTTAAAGTTCTATTTCTATTCTTTAATTTAAAGTTTTAATTTTATACTAAGTTACTGTTTTATTGTATATTTTTTAGACTTTTAAAATGGGGTGTGCAACGTCTTGGAGCTGCAAATTAATTCATCAAAATTAGCACATGCCTATGCAAAAAAGGAGGTAGATGTCTATAAATAAAATGTCTTTCACAACTTAACCTTGGTATCCTTTATCCTTGTCCAATTTTAAAACCTCCTCCACAGCTGTTTTTGTTTCAGTTCATAACTAGATTTCAAACCACTTGTGACATTGACGACATAATTACCTCTGGTGTCTTTACCTTAGTACCTCAATCCTAAAGTCTGTTATTCTTAAAAAAAAAATAAAAATCCCTGACTTAAGAATCAAGGCTGGTTTGAAGGCAAATGTAACACCAAAATATAGATTTTTATTTACATTTTTCTTTTGGTACATTTACCAAAATATAATCCTTTTCATACTTCTGAAAGCATTATTTGTTAAAATGTTTGCACAGTACTGTATATATGTGTGACATACCGCTATTGCTGATTGGTTACAAGCTCCGATTATGTTTCCTGAAGCATTTTTAGAAAAGTGCTGACCTGCTGAAAAAATACCTGTAATGCTTCGTTTTTTCATTGTATCCCACCGCAGACAAATATTATAGAGGTGTTCATTTAACATGGCTATATATTAACAAATAATTACCAAAAGAAAAGAGGAAAACATGTTTTGATATGTGATGAAAGCATCAAAGTCAGTTTGAAGCTTCATTTCCCCTCCACTTCACATCTGTCCTTAATTTTCCCTTTTTCGACTCCAGGCTACGGTGAAGGCTGGGATGTGTGTGCTCAGCTGGGACAGTGCGAGGCGTACACACAGCTTTCTGCCCGTCAGGAACTGATGGCCTTCTCTCTCACGCACTGTCCTGCCAGCAGCATTCAGAGCCTGCTGGCTGCTTCCAGCTCCCTGCAGACACAGGTCGCTTTGTGCTATCAAACATTATGTCTTTATGCCTCTATTGCTAAATTTCAGGTAATTGGGTTTGATTTGGGAAAAAAACATAAGATACTCATTTGTTAGGCTAATATACAAATAATGATGTGTTAATGTTTGCATTCTCAATATTCTGTGTTAACAAATCATTGTAAACATTATTTTAATGTCATTTTTTTCAGAATAACAATTAAAAAAGTAACATAAGGATCACTATATTAAATGTATTATTGCAAAGCTTTGTTTGCCTTTTTGTCAGTTTAATATACAGGGATTGAACATTTGGTCAAAATCAGCAGCGTATGAAGACTTTTTAATGCAACCAATACAATCAGAAAAATTGGTTTTGGGAATTACAGAATACTTTTCTTCTGGATAAACAGTGTTGGGGGGGGGGGGGCCCTTTACAAAGATTCTCTCCTAAAACACAAATAGCAATGTTTCACTTTAATAAAAAAAAAAAAGTTTAATCTTGAAAACTAAATTATGTTTTTTGTGCTAAAGTCATTTCATTAGTAAGATATACATATAAATGTGCATTTTTTTTTTACAAATAGTCAACACTATATTGTAGGAGTGTAACGATACACTCTGTTAACGATACAATACATACCTTGATAATTTGCTTATGATAAGATCTCAATAAAAATAAAACGGAAATAAAATTGTATGTTTTTCAAAGCTATATCTTACCTTGCATATTTAAACTATTTAAGTATCCACACTGTCCAAATTAATCTATATTAATCTTAAAAGTTCTCAGACTGTAATGCTATGTACTCCAAGGTTCAGTTTGATTTGTAGAAGTGTCCAATATCACCCAAACACTAGAGGGCAGTGCGAACGTTTGTGCACTAAGAGTATGTAACAGAGAGAGCAGAGTGAGAGACTGTCACAGTTTTTTACAATATTTTAAAATAGTTTTTTAATCACAGTTTTACAATATTCCACTTATTTCTCAGTAAAAAAAAGTTTAATGCTGTTTGAATGCTTGTTTTTTTTTGCATTATGACCTAGAGACTATATATCGGAGTAACTCCACGATAAATATTGTTTTTTAATCGAGTTATTATGTGCCATGTTTTATTGTTACACTCCTTCTGTATTGGCTAGGGTTACAGTTTTATAAATCTTTCTTCCTGTTTGGTACAATTATTATTAGATATTAAGTAGATTCATTGAGATTTATTTGGTAAATGTGGTTTAATTAAAAAAAAAATTCTCAGGTTTTTTTATGCAGTATTAGGGGATGTGCATAAAATAGGTAGATGGAAACTTTTGTTGACACAGTATTACTTGAATATAATTGCAGTATTATGTTAAAATAAAAATGAAAACCTCATGTTTTTAGGGCATTCGTGAGATGTACATTTGATTCTCATGTTTCCTTGTGCTACTATTTAATGCATCTTTTGCATACCTTTAGTAACCTTACATTTTAGACAACTATAAAAACTGTTTCCAGGTCAGGCTGTATGAATCTTTCTCCAGGTCGACTGATTTTCTAACAGGCTCATTTAATCATACCACGATAGGCACCATATCGAAACTCTGAAATAGAATTTAAACAAGTTTTACTACCTTGCCAAGTTTAAATACTGCCAGAGTGATTAAACATTTAGGGGCTGAGCGTATTGCTGGTCTGAACGGCAAGAATGAGAAAGTCAATGCTTTGCTCTTTTCTCTTGTCTTAGGTTCTGTACCAAGCTGTAAATTACAAGATTGATCCCCGTGAAGCGCAGAGAGCCGGCACCGAGCTGTCCCAGGTAAAGAACAGTGATTCTATATCCCTGATGCGTCATGTTCACGGGGATGCCTTGAAAAGCTCTATTCTTTTATTAGAAGTGCATTATTTGCTCTCCCATCACCCTCCATTAAAATCCTATTTGAAAGTGGCATTCATCTTTTTTTTTTGAGATTTATTTTTGTCTTTTTTTTTTTAGCCTTTAATTAGGACAGTAGGTAGACAGGAGGAGAGTTGGATAGAGAGAAGGGGGGAAAGATGGGAAATTATGGCGGGTTTGGGATTTAACCGCATGTACCATGGGGGTCGGACGACAGTGGCATTCATCTTAAAAGATTTTTAGAGATGTAGAAGTAGTAGAAAAGCACTGATCCTCCATCGACCGGATCGGGGAGTTTGTTGATTGCATGCTGTCTGAGTTAAACTCTGTCCTGCGGCTCAACAGTAAAAGATGCAGTATTGTGTATAAGATGTTTTCCGTATTTTTGGGTTGGTGACAACAATTGTGTTACACTTTTTAACCAGTTTCACATCAGTGCACCAGTGCAACATCCATATTTTACTCTCCTCTAATCCAGCCTTGGATTATTCCATTATCCAATGTTGTAAAGCACAGTCTCTCACTGAATTTCCAATGTCACGGTGACAAACCCTTTCTGCATTTTTCATGGGGTGTAAATATGGCTTAAAATAGCTCAGCTGTTTTACTCCCAGCAAGCTCTCGATTCTCCTCACCTCCAGAAAAAGACACCGTTGAAGTGTTTAAAGATTGATTTGCTCACAGAAATACTTGTTTATGAGCTAAAAGTGCATTTAAGACTGAATAAAGAATTGATGCGTTCAGATGTGCTTTGCTTAGTGTCTGGGTGGTCAGTGCAGGGTAATGCCCAGCTCTTGTGTTTTTGGCTTTTGGAAAAGTTGACTAGCTTTGAATTTACTTTTAAAGTACTGACATTTGATGGAGTTTGGTAATGTTGCTTTTAAGAGAGTGCTGGTGGCGTTTGGGCTGCTGATTCATTTCCGCTCATGGCTCAATTTTCATCTCTGTGCCTCTGGCTTCATCTATAATGCATTTGGACTTTAGCTGGATGTGACGACGATAGTCCTGCTGTTGTTTTTTATTGGATTAAAGTGAAACCTTTGTCCCTTTTGGGATTCTCGTGGGGTTTTTTTTTGCTTTGTGTTTTCCCTGCCGGGCATCACTTGCCTGAGAATAGAAGCAAATATGCCACTTAATTGCAGCATGATGAGATTTACAGCTACTGAATGATTTATTACTTATATTTGCCAGAAGTGTTTTCTTATAGCAATACTTTCAAATGCAATTAGTGTTTTATCAGTTTCCCATATCAATTTTTGTATTTAACTGATTGATTGTAAAGCTCGAGATGACAGTTAAGAATTGCTGATTTCAAATTAATTCAGATCCATGTATGAGTCTACAGTTATATTTATATTTTAAGTTAAATAGGCAAACAGTCAGCCCCTTGAAAATGTAAAGGTACAAAAATGCGCTTGGATCTCATGTAGTTATTAAAATTCCGTTAATGCATTTCCAAAATTATACGTTTTGAAATCCCTTCCAACTTCTTCGTAATGTTTTTTTTTTTATTTTTTATCCCAAGTAGTTGTGATTGCACGGAATAGTACTTGCATGGAATCTTTGATGGAAACCATTGGTTCTTTGGCCCATTTTAAGAAAATATTTTTCAAAAAAAATTTTTAAATCAATTTCTATATTTGAACCCAAATACGTGTATTTTTTTTTTTAAATTTGAATGCAAATATATCCATTTCAAATCTGTTGTGTTTTCTTTTTTACCAAAGTTGAAAAAGAATCCTGTTTGAGAAACACAATATGTATTTCCGGTATATATAATGTGTATTATTATAACTGCTGCTAATTATTAAACTCCTATTTTATCTGTTTAGCTTGACCATGGTCAACAATTGTGAAAAAATGTATTATTATTAATATTATTGTTCTGGCTCGTGTTTAAACTTTCCTACAGCAGGTCGGAGCAGCTAGTCCTGGATCGCCTAACCCTTCAGATCTGCTGCACAGAACCACCGCTCGCACCATAGAAGTTTTGACCAGCACCAGCCAGACCACCAAAGCGGTCCTTACCACAGTCATTGACTCTCATTGGTGGAAAGAATCTCTCAGCTTACTCCGCCCACTACATGTAGGTCACATTCTGGTTTTCTATGCCACTTAATCCAACTTTTATAAGCCAACTTCATAAGAGGTCAGACTGAGTTCAACTGTGAGACTTGGCGCCTCATTTTGGCAGGTTTTCATAGGCCTTTAAACCTTGGCATGACCGAATGCACTTGTACAAAGTGTGATGTTTACTTGTTTCTTTGTGAGGTGTTTGATTTATTTAATTATTTCTTTTTCATGTTTCAATGTCCTTGCAACCAAATTACCCACTGAATTGAATTTCTGTAATTGTATATTGCAATTGAATATTAATGGATGGTTCGCCACAAATTGATATGTTTTTCTCTCTAATTTCTCTATTGAGTGTTTCCAAACTGTCAGTTTGTTTCTTTCCTGAATGTAAAATATTATTTTGGAGAATGCTGAAATCCACGAGTCAAAAACAAGAAAAATACAAATTCTCTAGAAGTCATTAGATTGATGTTTGACATGTTTATTAAATATATAAATATGTTTTATGTTTGTAAAATTGTAGCTGTGGGTGGAGCTATTGAAAAAGGAACCCATGTGAGGAATAGCCATTTCTTAAACCTCCCACACAGCTGTTTCTGTTTCAACCTTCATCTGACATCATTTGGTAGAAATAGTGGATTATACACCTGACTGCAATCCTTCAAAATCCCTGAGTTTGTGTATCTGTACCTTTAAGAATTGAGTTTGGTAGAAAAATATTTTAAAATATATAGATTTTATTTGTTTGTTTTTGTTCTCTCAATTTGAATTATATTTTAAAATATAATTTTCACACCTGCTTAAAACAAAGTACCGTATTTGTTATAAAAATTTCCCAAAAACATTATTTATTCCACATTATTTCTAGAGAACATTTTATAAACAACTTTCCAAAGTGTCCTTAAAAAACAGTATTTAAAACAAATAATAACTTTTGAAAATGCTTCTAAAAACTCAAGTTCAGTAAAAAAAGATAAATAAAAAAACTCAATGACACAATATGTAACATTTGTAAATCTATGTAAATGTTCTTATATCAATAAACACTACGTCGAGACTTTTACAAAAAAAAAAGTCTAGTGATAAAAGTCTTGATTTGTAATTTTTTTTTTTATCTTGTTCATCTAATGTCCATTGACTTTGTTCAACTGTGATGGTGCGAAATGCTATAAGGTTTTTATTTGCAGCTGATCCGTCACTTTAAGACCTGAACCTAAACACCCCCCAGTTAGCCCCCAACACTTTTTGGCAGAAGGATCTGGCGCCTTGCTTGCATTTACGAGCATCGCTGAAACATTAATGGCTCCTGCATGCATGTCTGTGAATGTTTCATGAATATTCGATGAATGTTTAATGAACGTTTATCTCTTCTTAGGGACAGGCCGCAGAGAAAAGCTATACTGGAGCAACCAATCAAAACACAGATCTGGAGAGGCAGGGGTGCAGTCCTTTCTATGAGGAGCTGTTTGACGACCCATATGTCAATACGGTACATTTCCCAAGCATCTGCAAATTTACACTTGAAACAATAACTCTGCAACAAAAAAAAAAAAAAAATCACGACTTTATACACAGTATTGTGGGCTGTAATTAAATAACCCTCCTTTAATGTTCTCTGTTGATCAAGTCTGACGATGTGTATTCCTCATACAACTACGCACCTCAAGAAGGCATTGCTGAAGTTTTACTGCGCACAGGAAAACTCGCTGAGACCCACTGCGAGGGAGAGAATCTATATCCTGCCACCGAAGGTACGGCTCCTCAATCTGAACTCGATACACATTAAAGCTAACTGCGGTGAGTTTCACTATCAGCTGCTGTGTCCTTGTGAGGAACGCTCTAGTCTTCCACCCTGGGGCAGCATCATCCTCAGATAGTGAGTGTTCCCTCATCTCTCCCTGATGTATCACCACTTTCC